>OY751354.1:5019105-6269105 GCA_963564715.1 Catocala sponsa
CATCAACATTTGCACGTAACATGTTTTGACATAATCTTTTTGATGAGTTTGTTAGTAGTATCATCTTGTTTACGTATATTTTGTGGATTAGATACATATGTACATAGATGGTCTTATATTATATTCGCAGGTTTATATGTAGCTGAATGTAACCATAATTATCTACATAGTAGTTAACCTGCACGAATTAATTATACGCTTGGCCACTGTAATTGCTCTAAGGTTGTAGCTTCGATCCCCACACGGTTCAAAAATGTATGAAATCCTCAAAGAGTAGTTCTGAGTTTGTGTGTCCTTTGTATTAATGATTTGAAGTCGTACAGGGCCTACAGAGTACAAAGTCCTTCGACAAATATTATAGTGCACAGGTGTGTACGCACAAGTGCTTTCTCAGTTCCATAACTTTAAAAATCCGATGCGACGGCAAGCCGACACGAACGGAGTGAAATCAGACACTGAATCAACGGCGCGGCGTGACGTGATTTCCGACGCGGTGTATAACATCGCCAACTTCCTTACTCTGGGCTGCTACTGAGAATTTCTAGACAACAACTCAATAACACTTTGACCAGACCACATGCACAGCAGTCTTTAAGAAGCAATTCATTATTCATTCCTTTTCTGTTTAAATCATGCATTTATACAGAAATTAAAACAATAATTGTTTACTTACGTATTACGAAAACATACAATTGTAAAATGATTTTCCTTTAGTGTCAATAATTTATTCGTTAGTATCCTGTTACAATTATATTTATTTAACGACAATACATACAGACCAACGTTGGTATATCCCGAAGGGGTTTGTCAGTTAGTTAGTAGACGTGTGTTATCCGCACTTAACCCCACAATTGAGCCATTGTGCGTAAGTGACCGACGCGAAAAGTTGTTTGGTTATTCATACCACCGGTGTTGTGCAGTACTTCCTTGATCGTTTTTGGACTCTTTAGTAGTTTCGCCCGTTGGTTGCTCCCGCTTTTAGAATGTAGGAGCATGTGAGCTGGTGTCTCCTCGGTCTCCATGCAGCCCCTACATAAGAGGCCGTCAGTGACGATGTTGAAAATATGTTTTTTGAGTGAGCAGTGGCCTGTTATTATGTATGTAGATTTTTCCGTGAGGGTCGTAGCAGTTTGCGTGACTGATGTTTGTCTAAGGATGTCCCGAGTGGGTAAGCAGAGGTATACTACACTCACATTTTCGATCACCGCGGCCAATCTTAACGAAAGCCGGCCATCTACGCAGGAGATACTATAGAACACAAGTGTGTGTGCAAACAAATGTATTATCTATTTCCTAACTCTCATAATCCGATCGAAATAAGATCAGGCGCAGGACCAACGACTTTACGAGAAAAGCCTGCATGTCTAAGAGTTCTCAATAATGTTCTCGAAGATATGTGAAGTCTGCCAACTCGCTATGGCTCTCCCTTCTCACACTGAGAAGAGGCTCGTGCCCAGCAGTGGGACAATTTAATACAGGGCTGATATTATTATATGTATAAATAAATCTGGATTCTCACGGGCTGACGACTTACTATGTAGGAAACACATCTGACGACATGTGGGTATTATACATCCGTGCCTACCCCTTCGGGGTTACAGAAGTAAGTCTAGAAAATAACACGTGCATTATAATAGTGTGTGCACGTGTTCTATGTGTCGTGCGTCAATGTCTTGACCACAATATGCACTGCGGTCACGGTGTCTAACATATACATGCATATATAAAATGACAACTCACTGCCATTATATTATGCTACTAGATGTTCCCGCCGCCCCCGTGGTTCGTAGCGTGATGTTATATAGTCTATAGCTTTCCTCGGTAAATAGGCTATCCAACACTAAAAGAATTTTTCAAATCGAACCAGTAGTTCCTGAGATTAGCGCGTTCAAACAAACAAACTCTTCAGCTTTATAATATTAGTATAGACTAGCTGTTACCTGCGACTTCGTCCGAGTAGATTTTAACTTAAAAGTGTTTGTCTCCGCGGAACGCTATTTTTTTTCTAAAGTCAAAATAGCCTTTGTTACTCCTTATAACATCAGCTATCTGCCAGTGAAAGTCCCGTCAAAATCGGTTCAGCAGTTTCAGAGATTAGCCGGAACAAACAGACAGACAAAAATTTTAAAAATAGATGTTTTCGTATAGGTACCTTATATACTTTCATATGCATTAGATAAAAAGCTGTTATTTTGACATTACAAACAGACACTTCAACTTTGTTTATTAGTATAGATATGTATTTTAATTGGTATTCTTATAAAGTCATAGTCCAACAGTGGGCTGATTGATTGAATATCAAATGTTGTTGTAGTGTTCGTATTGACAGGAAGGTTAAAATTACATCATTTCACACATGAGTTAGGTAATCGGTGGTTATCGGTGTAAAAACTTGTTGATATTTACTTAACACAGCCAGTGACCTTCAATCTGGTTATTGTGTCTTTTTTTGCTTTTGTATACCTTTTGTATGTGTTATTTGGCACTTGTTGGGTAGCTCATTGACTTGGTGACGTAGGGTGAATGGGTCTGTTGACTGTGAGGTCTTGGGTTCGAGTATTGGTATTACTCAAGTACCTGTAGTATTTTTTTCTTATTAGTCTTTTTTAGCCTTTTTGGGTGCCATACATGACTTAATATTAGCGGTTGGCATGACTTTTTACGACAGTGTTGTAGTATGAATAGGTTTGTTGTGTATGGTTTTGGGTTCGAGTCTCGATATGGTCCAAGTATAGTATTTTTTCGTATGGGTCTTATTTTCCATATTGAGCGCGAGGTCTTGTGTTCAAGTCCTGCCAAGGCCCAAGAATAGTATTTTTTTTCTTACTTGAATAACCAAACATGACAAATGATTTCTATTTTTTTTTTTTACAAACGTTCAAACATCGGACACAAGGAACATCCAGACTCGGAACAACCATTTGTGGATCACACATTTTTGTCCCGTGTGGGATTCGAACCCACAGCACTTGGAGCAGTGGCGAGGTGACCACTTAAACCATTATGCCATCCGTGCAGTCAAGATAGCTAAAGACAATACATAGAGAGCCAACTTTATGTAATCTTGTCTTCTTGTCTCTATTTATTAAAAAGCAAGGCCCATGCAAGCTAAAGCGAATTGCATTTTTCATTCAAATTCATACTATTGCAAAGTTCAAGCTAATCGAAATATTCGAATCTATGAAAGTTTGTTTTTCTGATGCGTAAAGTACCATCACCTAACTGTGACATATGTGGCGAAATTGAAGACGTCCAGCATTTGCTGATGGATTGTGTCAGAAACAGGAATGAAAGGGAATTATTGATCAGAAAATTCAAATTGAATATTTTGGATGTTGGGCTCAGACAAAGTATTTTGGCGAATCCAAAGTCGGAAATTGCCATGCGGTTTTGTGCTTTGGTTGAAGTCTGCCGCATTAATCGTCAATAATTCCCTTATAATTATCTGGTAAATATTAAGATAATGTTGTGTTGTGTACGATAAGGTACGATGGGGTTGGCGTATCCTTGTGGATAAAAACCCCATCCCATATTTAAAATAAAGATTTAGAAAAAAAAATGCACACAATACCATCTAGCCCAAACTAAGCAGAGTTTGTCCCATGGGTATTAGACAATGGATAAACATACATACATATAATTATACTTTTTTTTGTAAATAGGTACATACATATTATATAATATAAAATGGCATAGTTATAGAAAGGAGGAAGACAGACTCCGTGCTGTTAAGAATTTCTTGACAGAAAAACGCAATAACACTGCCCAACGCGAGAATTGAACCCGAAACATTACCACAGCATTCATATTCATTACCGCTGCGTCATTCAGGTAATTCGGTGTTCATTATTTGCAAAGCAAAACAGGAATAATTCTATATAAGCGTCGTCTTTAACCTGTCCATTGTTGGAATGCCAGACACAATTGAAAACCTATTGTCTCTGGCTACCGGTGTGCCGCTGCGTCAATAGTATGATAACGAACAAAGATGAAGCCTAAGCCTATATTACAATTTTATTTATTTTTAACAGATCAACAATGAATACGAAAAGCAACAGACCGCTTTTTGGGTCCCACTCGGACACATCGGTTATAAATATAAAGAACTTGGTAAGAACTGCACGGTTGTGAAAAATCAATGTGCGTTTAACCCCGCTCTTTCAAAGTCATGTCTTTCAGCTAAATGTTCGAAATTCAAACTTATTATAGACTGGAGTTGGCAACTGTCAAAACGTCAAGCATATTTCGCGCCGGTTTTTTAGGAGGTGAGGTGTACAAACAATACATTCACACTAAATAATGTTTGTCTTTGTCATTTAGATCACACATGTACACACACATCCATACGCGATATTTCCAACTGACTTGAAATTTGATCACAACTAGATTTTACCCGTGGTTTTGCTTGCATTAATCTTGGTTTGATCAATAAATTTATATACCCACTTCCCCGGAACGGTTTTTTTTCTAGATGCATGGTAGTGTATCTCCTTTTCTGTACCCCTAACGTATAATTATGTGAAATTTCATGATGACCGGTGGAGTAGTTAATGCGTAAAAGCGTATAATAAACAAACAAACTCACATTCGCATCATAATATTAGTTAGGATATACAAACACACACACATACGCGATGTTTTAAACTGACAATAAATGACGAAACATGAGGGACGAATGCGGAACAAACAATTATTTTAATGAATTTATTTATTTACACAATACAAATATTATTACAGACAGACTGTTCCTAAACGATGGCTGAAAGAAGTATGCTTGCACAGACGTGTCTATCTCCAGTCTATAATTTCTGTCAGTTCTACTCGATTGCATGTGAAACTGCTTGTACTATTGTTTGTCTCTATTTATTATAATTACATTGAATAATCGTTAAGTATATCTTACACTTATAGCTGACCCGCGCAACTTATGACATCGTGACATAAAAAGGAGGCATTCTCAATTTACAATTCGTCTGTATGTTTTTTTGTATGTTTGCTACGCAATTGCTTTGCTAATAATGAATTGATTTTGATGAATTGATTTTGATGATTCTAATTTGTTTGGTAGTCCATACTTCAGAGGTGGTGATCATTTTATTGGTACGTTGATAACGCTTTGGCTTTTTGTGAATCCCTTCAGCAAGTTCTGATGAGTTTTTTTATCAAGGCGGTAACGTCTCGAAGTCTTTATTTGTGTTATTTTCTGAATTTTATACTACTAATTTATTTATTCTTCAAATATTTTTTATAAACTTTTAACATCGATTACCTACGACATAAATAATGTCTAAAATCATTAACCCTCATTCAAATTTCAAATCAAATCAAACCTTGATAATGATCCTTCAATTTAATTATACTAGCGGTCGCCAAGTGGTCTAAATTCAACCATAATTGATTTTAAAGTTTGATCGCTATTAGAGTTTATTTGTCTATAACTATACCTTTATAATCACATTTCATTTAATCACCTACTCTACATACATATGTAACCATAGTTACGAAAAATTCAGCATCAGCCGAACAATGCCGAATTACTACGAACGCGATTAGACTGGTCGTGTCAAATGCATGTTTGTGTGTTTTTTCATTAATTGTATGTATTTCTAATGCATATTTTATAAAAATATGAGGATTCGCCACTCCTTCTCCATATAAACTTTAACTGTGCCAAATTTCATACACCTCCGTCTGCGCAATTTTCGTAAAACGGGATGCAAAGTTTTTGCTTCACGTATTAATATATAGATAATACATTTGAAGTGTCGATACTACTAAAACATATTCAATAAGATTTTCCTCAATTAATAAAAATACGTTTATTGACGTTTCGACAAAGACCACACCTTTTAACCATGAGAACGAACATTATGAGTTACCTGCTAGGTTTTTCCCGCAGCTTCGCTCGCGTAAATGTAGGTTAGGTAAGGTTATGTTAGGAATAGTACTTTTTCCTGGATAAACCATATCCTATGTCCTTTTCTGTTCTCCTGACAAATACAACACACAATAATTGGATATAAACAGAATATCTCGGTTTGCGAAGCTGGACTTTGCCAGTTTCTCAAAGAGAGTTAATAACAGCAATCATGAATCGATCGTTTTTATAATCCTAACTAATATTATAAATGCGAATGTTTGTTTGTTTGTTACGCTTTCACGCCTCAACTACTCAACCGACCGTCATGAAATTTCGCATACACCTTGTCAGGGGAACAGAAAAGGACATAGAGTAACTTTCATCTAATTATAAAAAGTAGTGTTTCCGAGAGATAAAAAATTTACATAACCTACATTTACGTGAGCGCTAGTTGGAAAATAAATAATAATAATAATAATATTCTATCACATACACACAACACCACCTAGCCCAAACTAAGCAGAGCTATATACTTTTCTACAACTTTTTTGTAAATACATACATATTATACATAGAAACACCCAGACCAAGACAAACATCCATGTTCATGCACACAAATGTTTGACTTGTGCGGGAATCGAACCCGCGGCCTCAGGCGTGGCTGTCGGTTACACTAACCACTACGCCATTGGGCGCCAAATGGATATTTAGACACAAAATCAAGGTGCTTTTTTGTTCATATCGGTCGTGGTCATACCTTTTTAAATATTACAGCTGATCACCCTTTCTTCCCTCATCATCAATCTCAGCTAGATTTTGCCCACTGCTGGATATAGGGCTCTGTTTATTTGTGCCACAGCATGCTCCTTCGCCAATCATATCCAGGGTAGCCTTGTGCAATCGTTAATACAGATACAAAATAATATTGTCTTCTGTTTACGCGAATGTTATTCATTGAAATTAAACTACTATATACGGATTTCATCGCGTTGTCTATTTGACACTTTATTACAAAATTTTGAAAACTGTTACACTACTATTAATATTAAACTTTACTAATTTTTAAGCTAATTAAATTATCGAAACTATTAAAACTATTTATACTATTACTATACTATTATACTATTTATATTTATGTTTACACTTTCCCCGACGTTCCGGTTGCTTTTCAGCAGCCATGGTCTCGGGGAGACTAAGATGGCAGTTGTCTCAATGTTCCAGTGTAGTTATTTCAAAGTACCCGAACATAATTTAATCATGGATGTTTCTATTTACGCAGAATGAGCTCAAATTATCATGAAGTCTAGCTGTGGTTTGCTTCCTCTTGGGTTTACTATTTGAATTACTGGATCCCAAGCTGGTGGTACATTCCAACCATCTTCTCTATTGAAATCAGGATGTTTTTTGATTTCAATAGCCTCGCGAAGCATCCTTGGTAGGAATCGGTGTTCTTTAGCGAGCATCTGTGGTTTGTCAAATCTCAGGTAGTGGTTGGTCCCCTGTTGCACATGTTCACACCCAGCAGACTTCAACTGATTTGTAAAATAAACAATATTGTAAAATGAAGTTTGAAAAGAGTGGCCATGAGTTTCTTGCCTGTTCTTCTCATCAGTTACCTACGCCGTTGCTCTGGCAACAGTTAAATGTAAATTCACATTATTAAGTGTAATTTTGATGTTTATAAGTATTACCTTGTGACCTATATGAATAAACATATTTTTGATATTTGATGAAAATAAATTCGAATATTTCAAAATAGTATAATTCTGCTTCCGTATCTTGATCGATTTGTTGGTGCTGCTTAATATTTAAATCGCAATCGATACAGAACCTATACATTTCCTGATGCTAGTCATAGGGGGCGAGCTTATTGCCGTCTACCGCGCACAGTTCTAGACTTGGAGCAACTGATAGTTTCTAGACTTAAGCCCCAATAGCTTTCTACCAATTCTCAGATAAATAATATCATCAAATAATGCATATTCATCAATGTTTTTAATATTGCAATTTGCTTGAAGATTCGAATAATACGAATTATTCGAATCTTTAAGGTCAGAATCGTCAATAAATAATAATAATAATAATGTCCTCCAGACCGAATTTCGATTACGGCGGTCTGTCTCTACGGAGACTGGCCATCTGCACAGGAGATATTATAGTGCTCAAGTGTGTGCGCAAACACAATTACACTCTCTGTTTCTTAACTCTCATGATCTGATGGGACGGTAATCCGAACTTTACGTGCTTTCCGAGGCACGGTGGTGTCTAAAACCGCCAACTTCCTAACTTCGGGCTGCTATTGAGATTTCTTAACAGAAAAACCCAACAACTTTTTGTTGGTCCGACCCGGAATTCGAACCCGAGACCTCATGCACAGCAGTCGCATTCACTACCGCTGCGCAACGGAAGCAGTTTATAAAAAAATTGTTTAGTAATCCTATACTTACTAAACTAATTTTCTGTAAATGTAAATAAATAAATTATCCTGGTATGCGTTTCTTTGCGATGATGCGAAGCCGCGCGCGGAATCTAATGCTAAATAATATCAGCCCTGTATATGAACCGACTCCTGCTAGGCAAGGGCTTCTTCTCAGTGTGAGTAGAGTTATGCTATAGTCTATCACGCTGGCCTAGTGTGGATTGGCAGACTTTAGACATTTTTAAGAACATGAAGAACTCACACAGTGCACATAACTTCGAAAAGTCAGAGGCCTTTGAACTTGAACTGGAACTCACGGCGTGGCAGTCCAATCGAATGGTCTTTAGCCATATCTGCACCTCTGCTAAAGCTAAGCTAGTATAAATAAAATACATTAAAAGTAACACCTCCACATCGCCTCGGCTACTGTGGGGGCGATGTGGAGGCCACTGCTCTTAGACCACACGACTGCTTACCATCAGGTGGAGTGTGGTCATTTTGACGAGCAAAATAAAAATAAAATAAAATAAAATACATTACATATGTAGATATACAATTATATATTACTAGCTTTTGCCCGCGGATTCGCTAGCGTTAATTTAGAATTTGACAATCAATTCGGGTTGTACTCTGCTTGTAATAATATAATTCAATCATGATTCGAAAGACACGTGGCGATATCTATTATCATAAGAACGTTATTGTTGTTTTCCTCGGGAACAGTAATTTTTTCGGGATGAAAGGTAGCCTATGTCCGTTTCTGTATATCTGTCAACGTATATGCAAAATTTCAGGATGATCAGTTCAGTGGTTTAGGAGTGAAAAGGTAACAAACAAACTCATTTTCGCTTTTATAATACTAGTTAGGGTTAGGATATACCTATAGGTACATGTGTACGGAGATCGACCCAGAAACCGCGGCGGAGAATAAATAAATGTATTTCAGTACGTTTGTTTGTAAACAGATTCACTGCTGCGGATTTGCGCGTAGTATTTTTACATGTTAAGGTCATCGACAGACATATCCGCATCAGATCGTGCGAATTCTTGATGACTAGTTACATTTTTATTATTTTTTGTAAGACACATTAGGGCGTAATACCTTGTCGCTTCTCTAAAGTCCGACTAATATTATAAATGCAAATATGAGTTTGTTGTTACGCTTTCACGCCTTAATTACTTGACCGATCATCATCAAATTTCGCAGACCCCGTGTTTGCAAATTTTCATGATGATCGGTCAAGTAGTTAAGACGTACTGATGTACCCTATGGTCGATAGGTACCCTATATCCCTTATAGGGTACCATTCAACCACATAAAAGTACTGTTCTCGAAGGAATAGAAATTTATTTACAAAATCGAAATTAACGCGATCGAAGCCGCGGGCAAAAACTATAATTATATGCAGTGTTCACGACGAGAAGATGTAATGAAACAATATATTTATTTAATTTGGGGTTAATTTAAATTGCTGTGTACGCATAATCCAGTTTTATAAATTAAACTAGATGTGCCCGCGGTTTCACTCGCGTTTATGGTTACTGCGCTGGTCGTAGCGTGATGTTATAATATATAGCCTTCCTCGATAAATAGGCTATCCAACACTAAAATAATTCTTCAATTCGAACCGGTAGTTCCTGAGATTAGCGCGTTCAACCAAACAAACAAACTCTTCAGCTTAAGGCTGGCCGCATACATACGTTTTCCGTATTCGATTTCCGAATTCGTTTTCCACATTCGGAGCTCCGAATGCATGGAATCAATATAAAATACACTAACTGCCGCACACGTCCGCTTTCTCTCCGAACGGAAAAAAATTTCGTATGTACGATTCGTATGCAAACCCGTGCGTTCGGAGAAACCATTCGAAAAAAACCTAATGATGTCATGCGGAATGCAGCCCTTGCATACATTTTGTTTGTGTCGGCGCACACGTTTGGAAAATCTCATTCGGAACCGCGCCCGCGCCGCGCGCATCGTACGTACGTAAACGATAGTTATAATGTGTGAGGCAGAAACATTAATATTGTCTATTGAAATATTTTTCAATAGTAGTCCTTGTCATGTATATTCCACAAGTAAGGGTATTACCCTTACTTGTGGAATATACATGACAAGGACTACCACAACAGAGATATAAAAGACTAGATGTTCCCGCGGTTCCAGCCGCGTTTATCGTTACTGCGCCGCCCCCTTGGGTCGTAGTGTGATACTACCATCTTAGTCTCCCCGTGACCATGGCTGCTGAAAAGCAACCGAAACTTCGGGGAAAGTGTAAACAATTTATGTTTACACTTTCCCCGAAGTTTCGGTTGCTTTGAAGTGTAAACACAAATATAAATAGTATAATAGTATAGTAATCGTATAAATAGTTTTAATAGTTTCAATAATTTAATTAGCTTAAAAATTTGTAAAGTTTAATAGTAATAGTAGTGTAACAGTTTTTCAAAATTTTGTAATGAAGTGTCAAATAAACAACGCGAAAAAATCCGTATATAGTAGTTTAATTTCAATGAATAACATTCGCGTAAACAGAAGGCAATATTACGTAAAACTTAGATTTAGCAGATTCCAAATTACGCCAACAAAAATTATTCGAAGTTGTTTGCCTGAGTATCGAAGTCGGGCGGGTCAAATATACTTTATACCACCGAGGAATTTATTTCGCATTCGTATCGAGTCTTGGGATCGATATCTGTCATTTGTTTTACATGTACTTACTTTACATAATCGTACATACTAAGCAGCGATAGCTCAGTGAGGAGACCACACGAGGGTTCGAACTCACGTCGCGCACCTCTGACTTTCGGAAGTTATATGACTTTTCCAATTTATGTGCGTATTGATTGACAATTATCGCCTGCTTCGAGCCTCAGAGAGCACGTTAAGCCGTTGGTTCTGGCTGCTATGAACATCTATGGCAGTCGTTATTGGAAAGTCAGTGCCCTCTAATATCCTGACATTAGTCTAGCTTTAGGGTATCGTTAGCCTTCGGGTTGCGGAGGTCAGATGGCAGTCGCTCCGTGTAAAAATTGATATCCAGTCAAATTCGGATAGACAAGAAAGCCGACCCCAAGTGACTTGGGAATAATAAAGGCTAGGGAGAAGAGACTACATAATCGTACATACTTATTATATACCTTCATAGACTTACGGCTGTACGTATATTGTCGACTACCGCGCTTATTCTCAGATACTAAATTGTTGTGAAGAGAGGAACCCGCCACGCACCTCAGATTGCCAACACCTCAACTCAAGATAGGCAATCCGAATTTTCTGGATGGGGGGACAGCCATGGCGTAGGACCCGGGCGTACTCCAACTTGGAGTATTCCGCTTCGAACACTAACTATCCGTCGACACGTGTTTCGTCTCAGCGAGGGGCATCTTCAGGACCGTTTGGTAACGAATGAGCTTATAAACTCTGTGTCGCAGGGGACGTTAAACATCAGATACAAAGAACATCCAGACTCCGAACATCTACTTGTGGAATACACGAGTTTTTGAGCTGTGTTGGATTCAAACCCACAACTCTCGGCGTGTTGCAAGTGGTGAAGTAATCACTAAAACAACTTCACCATAGTTTTGAGGGGTGAAAGTCATGGATCCCATGCCAAAATAAAAGACAGACCTACATCGCGAGATGAAGGCATGACCGCTACGCCATCAGTCCACCTAGCGCTACACGCAATTCAAGCGTGACACAAGTATTATTCGAGAATTGAGGATACAAAGTCCAAATCAGAAATGGCTAATATTAAAGACAAAACACGGAGATGTCCCAGTACTGCCGGCAACTGGAACAGTGCCAAATGTTTAGCTGCCAAATATACTAACTTATATACCGCGGCATTCATTGCATGTTGTAAGCTGTAGTGTTTACCGCTAGTAATTTGTTGGAGAGTGGTGTCCCAGGAGAACAGACTTGCCTGTTGTGTTTTCCTTAATCCTTAATTGTACTCGTAGGTCCATTAGGCTCATGTTTAATCGTTGAACGTGTCTAAAAACCGTTGCTGCTGCTGCAGCCATCCTGCGGCAATAGCGGACGCTTTAGACACATTTTGATGGATAGTTTTGACATTGACGCATCTCAATACCTTTCCGGATTAAGCCGAAGCTAGCGCGTTTCGTTCGCCGCGCCGGTCGGTTTCTTATCGGTCAGTATCATCAAACGCGTGGGTCCATTTGTCCCATCACTATACTTAGAATGTCCAGGACTCTTACCACTATAGAAGTTACGTTACTATTTTCACCACTACAATTATGGTTTAAAAAAGACAACTCTCTAGTTAGTAGCAGCAGTAGCATAATGAATGGCATCCCACTTCCGCTTATATCCCTTCCGCTTCTTCAGATACATGCTGAGCAAAACCTATTGCAAGAGGCTTTACGAACATACAATCCAATAAACGTATGCAAAGAATAATAATTTGCTGATCAGGATAATAATTTTCCAGTGTATGATTTAGACCCCAAATATACCAGACCGACCGCTTGCCTGCTGCACGATTCGTGATGTCAAACGTTTCATTCAATATGAATAAGTCAGTTAATTCAGCTTATCTATACTAGTATTATAAAGCTGAAGAGTTTGTTTGTTTGAACGCGCTAATCTCAGGAACTACTGGTTCGATTTGAAAAATTCTTTTAGATAGCCTATTTATCGAGGAAAGCTATAGGCTATATAACATCACGCTACGAACCACGGGGGCGGGGGAGTAACGATAAACGCGGATGAAACCGTCTAGTTCCCTATAAAGACAGGATGGACCGGCTTATTCATGCAACGGCGACGGAAACTTGACACACAGATTGATGATGTTCAGGATTAACAAATATAATTTATATCCCGGTATGCGTTCCCGTCGGAATAGAATGTGTGACGCCGCAGGCAGAAGCTAATAGAAATATAATTGGTCATTATGATAACTACTTATTACATCGCACACGTATGACGTATTTCCAGCACATGAAATACATGAAAAGACGTAAAAGAAGTAAGACTTTTTTTATAAACCTCTTACTGCAGCTGTATTCGAGCCACTTTTCCGTTTTGGAGAATGGAAAGGCCATTATCCACTATGCTGACGGGTAGGCATATTTCACAGACATATTTCATAAAATTAGAGGAATTGAACTCGATACCTTAACCGCCTAAAGTCCCTTTCTTCTCTTGCTTCAATTCGTTTATCGTTACGTCCAAACAAACAAACTCTTCAGCTTTATTATATGAAAGCTTGTAATTAGCAACATGTGTATCTTAATTTTTAACTGATCAAATGTATTATTAGACTGTAAGTTTTCCTAAAATAAATAAATATACTAGCTTTTGCGCGTGGCTCCGCCCGCGTGGTCAATCAATAAAAACTAGCCTGTGTCCTTCCCCAGGCTTCAAATTATATCTGTACCAAATTTCATCTAAATCGGTTGAGTGGTTTAGCCGTGAAAAGGTAACATACAGACATACAGAGTTACTCTCAAATTCATAATATTAGTAAGGACTAGCGACCCACCCCATCGGCATGGGTAGTACAAAACCTTAACAAATTATACACTTTTACCTTCCTCATGAATAACTCCGTCTATTGGTGAAAACCGCATGCAAACCCGTTCAGTGGTTTTTGAGTTTATCGCGAATAGACAGACAGACTTCGGGAAACTTTGTTATCTATACTATAATATTATAAAGCTGCAGAGTTTGTTTGTTTGTTTGTTTGAACGCGCTAATCTCAGGAACTACTGGTTCGAATTGAAACATTATTTTAGTGTTTGATAGCTTATTTATCGAGGAAGGCTATAGGCTACATAACATCACGCTACGACCAATAGGAGCGAAGCAGCAATGAAAAATGTTGCAAAAACGGGGAAAAATTTCTATATGAAGCAGACCTAGTTGCGCGGGCGGGTCAGCTAGTATAATATGTAGTGAAATAGATATAGTAGTATACTTACTAGCTAATTACGACTCCTCTTTATATCCGTGTCAGTCGCGACGCAGTCTAGTCTAGATTATATGACACTAGATTTTGCCCGCGTCTTCGCTCGCGTTTATATAAATTTTGTCAATAAATTTTTATCCCTCGGGAACAGGACTTTTTCTGGAGGAATATATGTCGTTTATTGTACTCCTGACAAAGTGTACGCGAAATTTTATGATGATCCTTCGAGTAGCTGAGTCGTGAAAGCGTAACTAACAAACAAACCTACAATCTTTTTTATAAAAAAGGCCATAGGTTGTACCCGATGGCCTTTGTACCCTTGCCAATACGTATGCGAAATTTTTAGATGATCTGTGAAAGGTATTTCGTCCAAAAATGTACTGTTGCCGACCGAAGCCGCTGGCAAAAGCTAGTAAAATATATTTTGCGTATAAACTTAATACTGTTACAATTTTATTGTATATATAGAAATATAAAGATTCTTTACACTCTTTATCATGATGGCGGATACTTTGTCTCATATTATACTTAAGTAGGTATTTATGAAATTGTATGGACCCTTGACATTAACGGATCAAAGGGCAGGAGAAGTGGACAAGTTCTACAGAGTAATATGTTACCTTGTTTATAAATAAATAAACAAATAAAAGCAATGTAGTTGACCTTCACTGGCCGGTATTTATGTATATTTTCCATTAAGCTGTCTCGATGGCGCAGCGGTGTTGAGTGGGACTGAGGTCTCGTGGTCGATTACCGGGTCGGGTAAAGTGATACTCAATTTTCAAGAAATCCCTAATTCTTGACTGAAAAACTCAATACAGCCTATGCTTTTTTAAACTTGCACCTCTTCTTAACCATGAAGGCATGCATACTTATAGCATATCATGGACTAACCGCATCCTATCTTAGATATAGCATAATATTCTGGAGAAAGTCGACATTTAAAGATATTGTCTTTAAATCTCAAAAACCGCTTAGGCCACAGCTTATCAATATTATTTTACCAACAAGAGAAATAGCAATAATAAAAATCATTTTGTGAAAATAGTATCCACATTGATTGCGCAATAAGGGAGTATGAACATTTTAAAATTGGATATATAAATAAAAGTGAAGTTCTCGCTATCTCTCCCGTACAGCTGCATTTATATAGCGGTTACGTCATAGTTTGTATCATACATCCTTTTCCGACATTTGCCAATTACCCGTACTACTAGTTTAGAAACGCTAGTACCTACCTAATCTACTTTTGAGTAAATTAAAAATATCTTTGTTAGTTTGGATAACGTAACTATTTGATTAAATAATTAAAAGTGATAGTAAAAAAAATAGTATCTGTGTGTTGTGCTTTAAATTATGCCTAATATTTAAATACTTAGGGCCACTTGCACGACAACTCACAAAATACATTTAGCACTAAATACATTTAAAACATCGTGCTGTCGTCAGTCATCCGTGTGAAGGTGACTGAGATGCCACGATGTTTTAAATCTATTTAGTGTTAAACGTATTTTGTGAGTTGTTGTCCTGCAAGTGGCTCTAAGTCTTATTGAATATATTATTAGATTGCATATAAATTTACTGCCTAAATAATTATTTACATACGTTTTGTCCTGAATTAATTATCTTAATTGCGATTTATCAACTTTATAAGACTTGGGCATGCTGTGCTTGCCTGTAAAGGCTACTGTTATTTATCTCTGAGTCTTCTTCGAAGAGGTTAATGAAAACACTTTGTGACGGTCTGTGTGTTAGTGACAGATTGATGTTAGTTACAGACATAACTCCGGAACTACTGGACCGATTGACTTGTAACTTGGTGTGCAGACACCTTGGGGTCATACCTCGGTCGAGTTTGAATATGGGCCCTGTGGGTCAAAAGACCCCTGAGATATTGGAGTCATATATTTTCATTACTTTTACATTTAAGACGAAGAGGTTGAATCCTGGGTTTTTACACCCATCTCGTTTATTATGTAAAAGAAGTGTTTTAGTGTAAGTAGTTGTTGGTAAGCCTAAATAGATAAATAAATATCCGGAGTAGCGGAACACGGCGTCTGAAGCCGTGTGCGGTAGGTGACAATAGGTTCGTTTTCTATTACGTATTACGTAAGAACTGAAACCATTGGTGAAGTAATTTGGATAAGATACACCTTTGCTTACCTCGTTGGTGATTTAACCGTGAGGCTACACATGTTCTTTCTAGAATAAACTAATTCATAATGTATTCCTTCTTTATGCGTCTCTTTATCAAAATAATTGTTCAAAACTATGCTCAAATTTGTTAAAGATTTTTATATTTCATCATAATTGATAGCAAAGTTCTGTATTTTCTCTACTTCTTTTGGTTTGGCTATTTATCTTGACTACACCCCTGTAATATTGCATAGGATAATAATCAAGTATCGTACCAATATTTTAAATACGAAAGTTTTCAAGACATCAAAACCGTAACTCCACAACTAGACGCCATATTCAATTGCAATTCAAGACGCGTGAAACTCTATAGATTTGGATGATACTTGGCACTCAATAAAATATCTCAATATGCGTTTCCGTGGTCGAGGCCGGGAGCGGAAGCTAGTAAGAAAATAATTATTTAACAACATTATTATAACTACTTATTACATCGCATGAACGTACGGCATCATATTATACACATGCAATCTATACTAATATTATAAAGCTGAAGAGTTTGTTTGTTTAAACGCGATAATATCAGGAACTACTGGTTTAAATTGAAAAATGATTTTAGTGTTGAATAGCCCATTTATCGAGGAAGGCTATAGGCTATATAACATTACTCTACGACCAATAGGAGCGGAGCAGCAATGGAAAATGTTGCAAAAACGTGGAAAATTCTCTTATGTGACGCAGACGAAGTTGCGCGGGTCAGCTAGTCTTAAAAATACATTATATACAGTTTACATAAAAGGAGGTAACTATTTAAATATAAATTTAGAATATGAAAGGTAGCCTATGTCCGTTTCTGTACACCTGACAACGTATATGCAAAATTTCAGGATGATCGGTTCAGTGGTTTAGGCGTGAAAAGGTAACAAACAAACAAACAAACTCATTTTCGCTTTTATAATATTAGTTAGGAATTAGGATTTAGGTTTAATTTAACACTTTCCCCGACGTTTCGATTGCTTTTTAGCAGGCATGTTCACGGGTTCGAAACTTGGCTCACAGATAGACCATCAAGGATTAACACAGGACGTTTAATCCCTGAAATCGCATGCAAAGCCGCAGCATGAGCTAGTATAACGTCGTTCACGGTTGCTTACTTCATGATGAGTTATTCTGATGTTAGTCGTGACAACGTGTGTTTATGTGTTAGACCAGCGATTATCATAACAATGGAGTTATGGCTACTTATATTTATATAACTACACGATAATACATAATATGCAATTGTAATAGATGTTTAACTACAGTGTCTGAAGGATACAATCCATTTGTATAATTATAAAACGTTATGAGACAGTGTCTGTAATTCTTTATATATATAAAAAATAACTGACTCGCGCAACTTCATTTCTTTCACATAAGATAATTTGCTCCGTTATTGCAACATTTTTTATTTATGCTCTGCTCTTATTGGTCGTAGCGTGATGTTATATAGCCTAGAGCTTTCCTCGATAAATAGGCTATCCAACATTGAAAGAATTTTTCAATTCGATCCAGTAGTTCCTGAGATTAGCGCGTTCAACCAAACATACAAACTCTTCAGCTTTGTAATAGTAGTATAGATTCAGATGCCGTATGTTTGTGTTCGCAAAACTTGAAAAATAGTTTATGGATTAAGTTAAAATTTTTACATAACGGTATATTTCTATATACGAGTGTTTATCACGAAGTTACCTCGGAAACGGAAAATATAATACGTTTATTTACTTCCCTTATCTGTTTTGTTATGCGCGTATTAAATAGTTAATTATCGCTCGTTTAGCGGTGAAGGAAAACATCGTGAGGGAATCTGCATGTCAGTGAGTTCTTTGTAGTGTTCTCGAAAATAGCTAGCACACAGACAGACAGCACTGTGCTAACGTGGTGGACTATGGCCTAACCCGTCTCACACTGAGAAGAAGCTACTTTCAAATCAAATTTTAAGTTGAAAAAAAGAAAGAAAGAAATGTTTTATTTGAATCTCCATACATATATAATTTTAAAAAACAATAATTAATACAATTAAGCAGAAAACGGTACATGGAGATCAAATTAGGCAACTGCGTCAGCTATTGTTGCAGTATAGACTACAACGCAGGTATTCTCGCAGGCCTACTAATAATAATTTATTAATAGATACACATCAATGCATAATAAAATAAAACATACAAAAAATTGGGATAAAAATAATAAATATAAAACTTATACAATATATTTATACTATAGTCATATATATATATATATATATTTTTTTTTTTTTATTTGTAATATAAGTAATAACAGTTACAATTAAATTTTCTTTTTGTGATGCAAACACCAAACTCGGTCGAGTTTTACCGTGCATCATATCATCGACTGCGACATAACTATGTCAATTCATGCTTAGTAAAATATCTTACAAACTTATAATTCAATGAACGAAAATTTTATACACTGCGTAATATTAGATTTTTACATATTGAAGGTAGATTCAAAATACGAATGTTGAACCAAGCATTGCTCACGTCACCGCATTGGCTGTTTTCTTTATGAAGTCAGTGTTCATATTACGCATATACAGAATGTTCCATAGTGAGACTGTTAAATTTTACTTAAAAATAATATATACAGTAATGTTATTATTTTTTCTGTGTATATATTGGGACTGTAAATGTACTAATGTACGTTGTTATGTCTGTGAATTTAATAATGAGTGAAAGTGAATTTATATATAGTAGTCTATAAAAAATAGTGTAATATAACCTTCTGATATATGTACTACAAAACACTGCATATGGAAATGACACTTAAAATAAAAACGAAAAGAGCAAAGGAACAATGTACTTAATATGTTTCCGAACGCCACTTATAGTTGAGAGGCTGACGCCATGATCATAATTATTGAGTTACATCTGTCATGAATGTCAAGGAAGCGTCTCACAGAGCCGGATGCGTAATAAAACATTACCGCTGCATACACGCAAATTACCAAAGTATGCACTACACAATTATTATCAGATAAAATATACAACATGTTCCGTCATGAAGGCTACCATACCCGTAAGTAAAGTTGCAGTACTTAGCTGTTATAAAGGTACATAAAAGTTAAATTCATAGGCTCATTTCATTCAGAAACAAAAACCAATATCGAATAATAGTGACAATCTCAGAGATCAAATAAAAAAATATCTCGTCTATGAAGAGACATTTACAAATATTTTTGGAGCCGATTGTTGATATATAATTAGTTGTAATTCAAATTATGCCTGTGTCAGTGCCAGAGCGCTAGTGAAATCGAGTGCTGGCATGAGTTTTCAAGTTCGGATAACGTGGCGGGTCAACAACAAGTTATTTTGTTTATCTGTCATGTAATACCTTTTTTTTTTATACAACTAAGGTGGTGACAAACAAGCCAAGTAAGTGGTCACCCTAGCCTATGGACGCCTGCGACACCAGAGGCATCACTTGCGCGTTGCGGACCCTTTAGGAAAGGAATTGGGAATATGTAGCGGGATGGGGGAAAGTGGGTGATAGGGCCTCCGGCACTCTCACTCGCCGAACGAAACACAACAGGATGAATACTGGTATTACACGTCGATATTCTGTGAGAGGGTAGTCCTTCCCCGGTCGAGCCGGCCCCATTCATGCTGAAATCGGCGAAGCTCTACTACTCTTAAACTTATTATCAGTTAGAAAGTACTTAATATCAGTTAGAAAGTTTTCGGTACTGCACAGCCCCATGCTTCGAAAAGCACGTAACGTTGGTGCTACGCCTGATCTCTTCGGTTGTGTCGCATAGTATAAGGAATAGAGATTGCGCTTGATCTTACGCACACACTTGTGCACTACAATATCTCCTGCGCAGGCAGCCAGTCTTCTTTAAGATTGGCCGTTGTAACCAAAATCCGGTCTGGAGGACCACGCCTATATTTTTTTATTCCAGTATATGAAAAATTATAATGAAGTTTACAGATATTATGTGACAATATATTTTTTAACCATTTTATTTTAACCTATTGAGTTGCAACACCGTTGACCAGACACAACAGATTTTTAATATTTCTAGTATTCTAAGACTTGACAGAATAATCTCCAATACCTGAAGACTATTAAACATGACCACACTTTAATGTTATACGCTGTCTGTATAATATAATTGAATTACAACGAATTGTTTGTTTAGTTTCATTCGTCATTTCATCAATTTACATACAATACAACTTATCATTAGCGGTTTTCCTCAACGAATGAGCAGAAATTATTCAAAATGGGTCACTTGTAATGTGGTAGATAGGATACCTACAATATAATAAACTTATTGGGAAGAGAGCAATCCGCCACGCAATTTCGAATTGCCCACTAACTAGTGCAATAGAAAAAGGTCGACAGTACCGAACTCTTCTGGATAGGAACAGCCACGTCGTGGGACCCCAGCGTATTTCAACTTGCAGTATTCCGCTTTGAACACAAAATATGTAACGACACGTGTTTCGCCTTATATAATTAACACTAGACGTTCCCGCGGTTTCAACCGCGTTTATCGTTACTGCACCGCCCCCGTGGGTAGTAGCGTGATGTTATATAGCTTATAGCCTTCCTCGATATCCAACACTAAAATATTTTTCAAATCGAACCAGTAGTTCCTGAGATTAGCCCGTTCAAACATACAAGCTCTTCAGCTTTATAATATTAGTATAGATTTACGCCAAGTAATGCCTAAATCGATTCAATATGATATGAATAGTCCATTTTTAGGACTCCGAACCGAAGGGTGCACATGAGACGCTATTACTAAGCCTCTCCTGTCCGCCTGTATGTCAGCGGGCTGCATCTCATAAACCATAATACCTAGAGTTGAAATTTTCACCCATTTCCATTGACGCTATAACAACTAATAAAAAAACAAGATGGCGAATCGCAAAATACCGAACTCTTCGTGTGCAAGTCCGACTTGAGCGATTATTTTCTACTCGTCTTAATTAGTAAATAAATATAGTGTAGTGTTAGCTAGAGACAATTCCTCTTTTTTGTCATCTCTATTTATTAGAGAACAAATATGGTAGAAAGCAGTAATTTGTATGTGTTTATATAATGGATTGTTTGTTTGTCAAATAAGAAAAATGTACTATACTTAGCCTCACATCCACTGCCGGATTAAGCAAGCGCGGGGCCCGTAGCAAAATCTTTTGGGTAAGAGTGCTTGCATACGTCAGACTTTTTGTAGAGCTGATTATTGGGCCGCCTGGAATTCTACACATTTATACGAGCGACTTTTTGTAGAACTTGTGCGTTTGCCGTATGAAATTCGGTGTTTTATTTAAAGTAGTCAAGCCAAGGAAATAGTCGGTTACAGATTGTCTGACGTGAATTGTCTTAGTAGGAAAAGTTGTAACATTTCGCGTTTTTGTGACATCAAGTAAATTCAATATACCACATCTTAAGTAATAAGTTTCACTCAAATTACGCTCAGGCAGAGATGAGTGGGCTTAAATATGCGGGGCTCCCTTTCGCGCGGGGCCCGTAGCAATTGCTACTCTTGCTACGTGGTTAATCCGGCACTGCTCACGTCTCTATTTCTTATGAGGTAGGCAAAGATACATCTTTGTCTACCTCTTAAGGGTATGTCACACCCACATTTACCGAACTATGATTTTAGAACCCACGTAGTAGATAGCAGGTTAAGATAACCGGCGAGCGTGTATGAGGAAGCCAGAGAAGTGTGTCAGGATCGTAGCAAATGGAAATCCGTTGTCTCTGCCTACCCCTCTGGGAAACAGGCGTGAATCTATGTATGTATGTAGTAGATAGCATATTGTCATCCACTAGGCACAGTTCTAGACCCCGTGCTGTTACTGAGAATTCCTTGACAGTAAACTGCCCGGCCCGGGAATCAAACCCGAGACCTTATGCACAGCAGACGTATTTACTACCGCTGCGCCACCGATGTATGATGAGCAATTTTGACAAATACAAAAATCAATATATATATATATAAATTATATATAAAATAAAAATTAAAAGATATATATATAAATAAATAAAAAAATAATTTAAAAATATTAAAATAAAAAATAAATAATAATAATTTTCATTACAAATTATTATTTTGCCCCGTTATACATATATTAAAATACTTTTGTCTGGATGAAAGGTACCTACTTTATGTCCTTTCCTGTTCCCTTGACAATGTGTATGCGAAATTTCATGATGATCGGTTGAGTAATTAATGAAAGCGTAACAAACAAACTAACACTCGAATTTTTAATATTAGTTAATATATTATAAACGGTTCGTTTCTCAAACATGACCAAATCACAATGACGAACATATTGACATAATAATTGAATCCATTGTAGAATAGCTTCTATTGTTTAGGTATCGTTCATTGTCCAATTATGAACGGCGACATTTATTGACCTGTGGTGTAAACAAACGGTCTTAATCAAGGTTGATCAATTTAAATTGTTTTCAGGGCTGTCATTATACTAATTATTTTTCTACTAGATCTTGCCCGCGGCTTTGCACGCATTTATGTACATACATACATAGATTCACGCCTGTTTCCCAGAGGGGTAGGCAGAGACTACGGATTTCCATTTGCTACGATCCTGACACACTTCTCTGGCTTCATTCACTTTCATCACATTCCTCATAGACGCCCGTCGGTTTAAGGAGCTCTTAACATGGCCTTTGTCCAGAACGCATCGATCTGATCGAGAAACGTTGGCCTAGGTTTTCCTCTTGCGACTGTTCCATTCACACTAGCCTTATAAACTTTCTTAGTCAGTCTTTCCTCGTCCATTCTTTGTACATGTCCAAACCAGCTTAACATACCCTTTTCTATTCTTGTAACTATATCCACGTTCATGCCGCATTTCATTTATGTACATGTTGTCAATATATTTCTATCAACTGCCTCCGTGGCGCAGCAGCGTGAATGCGACCGCTGAGCCTAAGGTAGAGTTCAACTCGGGCCGGGCAAAATGTTATTGCACTCTGTAGACACACTAGGCTGATAATTTTGCAGTAGCAGAAAATCAGTTACACAGTTTAGACCAGAGATTCCCAGACTTTTTTTCTCATAGACCACTTTCAAAATTTAGCTGGTTCCGGTGGACCTCCTGCAGCTATATTTCTACCATATTATTCCTTGGCAGAAGAATCAAACAAGTTCATGCAATTAAAAAAATAGGCGGGCTGACCTTTTTTTTTTTAGTAATTCTCTACCATAAAATCGGTAGGTTCGAGACCACTGGTACTGAATATGGAATATGCAAGTTTTACAACAAGTAATAGCCGCTGAGCTTTTTACTATATTATCTGTCTACATTGATAGGTGAAGTTCAGCCAACATTTTAGTTCTTCAATATCGAAGACAAATAAATTTTCGTGGACCTCCGCTTACGAATTGTGAACCCCCATTTTTTTGTCACGCCAACGCAAACCCCCATCGAGTCTCCCGTGGGGGTCCACCTGGACCACTTTGGGAACTAAGGGTTTAGACGGTCAGTCTGATACTAGTGTACTTTGTATATGGTTGTTTAAATTCAAACAAAGGTAAATCCTGTATACGTGCAGCGAATCTACCTTTTTATTTAATAAATACATAGCTTTTGCTCGCGGCTTCGCGCGCGTAAATGTATATAGGTTAGTTTATGTTAGTAACAGTATCTACGTTTTTTTAAATAAATTATAGCCTACGTTACTCGGTGATAATATAGCTTTCTAAAGGTGAAAGAATTTTTAAAATCGGTTGATTAGTTTTTGAGTTAAATCGTTAAATCAAAAATCAAATATTTCCTCTTAATAATATAAGTATAGATAAAACGACACATATCTGAGTGTAGGCTTGTGACAGCCCTATCATGTAGGGAGCTAGAGGAAGTAATAATTGATTGTTTACATTAGACTCTTGTAGCCGAAATTGTCCTCGACCTCCGTTCGTTGAGGAAACATGGCCGCTAATAAGTTTCCATTAAATGTGCTAATGAAAAATCTTATAACATAGGTACATAATTATTTTATATATGTAAGTTAAACAAACAATATGTATATAATACTAGCGACCCGCCCCGGCTTCGCACGGGTAGTACTAAACCTTAAGAAGTTATACATCTAAACCTTCCTCATGTATCACTCTGTCTACTGGTGAAAACCGCATGAAATTCCGTTCAGTAGTTTTTGAGTTAATCGCGAACAGACAGACGCGGCGGGAAACTTTGTTTTTCAATATGTAGTGACGTGACGGGTATTGTCGCAATCATGCATAATGTTGAGCAGCGATAGCTCAGTGGGGAGACCGACAGACTGCAATGCAGAGGGTCTCGAGTTCGAACCCACGTCGCGCACCTCTGACTTTCGGAAGTCAAATAACTTTTCGAAATTACGTGCGTATTGATTGTCAATTATCGCCTGCTCCGTGCCTCGGAGAGCACGTTAAGCCGTTGGTCCCGGCTGCCATGAACATCTATGGCAGTCGTTATTGGGAGAGTGTCGGCACAAAAGATCCCACTGGGTCGAAGTGTCGCCGGTCTACACTGACTGGCCCCCACATAAGATAAGATAAGATAAGATGCATAATGTTTACCTTTTAATGCTTGACGTTTCGACCAGGTTACACCAGCCGTGGTCACAAGCTAGATTCCTGTTTTTTTGTTTCTGTACCCTTGACAACGTGCATGATTTTCTTAATAGAAAATCCCAATAAGGTATTGCAAAGTGACCTTATATTTTAACTCGAGACCTCGAGCACAACAGTAGGTACCATTCGTTACCGATGCGACTACCTAGTAGAAAAAGCAATATCTGGAGCTATTATATTATGATTGCATAGTAGCGATAGCTCAGTGGGGAGACCAACAGACTGCAATGCCGAGGGTCTCGGGTTTGAACCCACGTCGCGCACCTCTGACTTTCGGAAGATATATGACTTTGCGTAATTATGTGTGTATTGATTGACAATAAATTATCGCCTGCTCCGTGCCTCGGAGAGCACGTTAAGCCGTCGGTCCCGGCTGCCATGAACATCTATGGCAGTTGTTATTGGGAAGTTATTGCCCTCTAATATCCTAACACATGTCTAGCCTTAGGGTATCGTTAGGCTTCGGGTTGCGGAGGTCAGGTGGCAGTCGCTTTGTGTAAAAACTGATATCCAGTCAAATCCGGTTAGACTAGAAAGCCAACCCCAAGTGACTTGGGAATAATAAAGGCTAAGGGGAAAAAGATTATATTATGATTGATATATAGGTATAGCAGTAGAGATCAATCATAATGTAATTATAATATCAATCATAATTAAAATCAGAATATATTTAGAATATTGTACCTACGAACCTCCATTCAAATGTCAGTTTGTGTTACTGGTTATTATTCGACTAACGATAAAATAATCAAACTATTAATAGATACTAACTTCGATCAAATATACCATAGATGCACATTCTCATACAAAAACCGCGTCAATATGTGGCACTGACCAGTAAGTACTATTTACTTAAAGTGTCTGCATTTATTATGCAATCCAGGAAATAAACCGGAATAACCATTGAACGCCCACTGAGTAACATTTTGTAATAGTTTCGTTAAAACGCGTCAATGTAAAGCATCCTAAGTGTGTTACTCGCGATACGCAAGCGTACTAAGTATATAGTACGGTCTCCACCGTAGTAGTGGTGTCGATTCGCTCTCGCTTACGGGCAACGCAAGCAAGAGTGAGTGGGACAGGTGCATAATATAGCGCATACGACTGATTTATGCACAGTTTTGTTGGGGCCGTTTTTCGAGCGACGATCGTGCATCTCTGGTATATTTGATCGATGGATGCTAACGATAAAATAATCAAACTATATATACTAGAAATTAATAGTTGCAAATTACATAGCTGTTGCCAAATATTTAAATCGTTTCCTTTACACGTTATACGATATGGCGATATGGTGTGACGCATGCGGAAAACGCTGCGTCTGCTTTACTTAAGATGACGCTGACGCTGCGTTTAACGCATAAAACAAAGCGTAGCAATAATAATTGCTTTATATATAACCAGCTTTTGCCCGCGGCTTCGCTCGAGTTAATTTAGAATTTGACAATCAATTCGGGTTGCACTCTGCTTGTAATAATATAATTCAATCATGATTCGAAAGACACGTGGCGCCATCTATTATCATAAGAACGTTATTATTGTTTTCCTCCGGAACAGTAATTTTTTTCGGGATGAAAGGTAGCCTATGTCCGTTTCTGTACACCTGTCAACATATATGCAAAATTTCAGGATGATCGGTTCAGTGGTTTAGGCGTGAAAAGGTAACAAACAAACAAACTCATTTTCGCTTGTATAATATTAGTTAGGAAGTTAGGATAGGATTAGGATTAGGATTGTTAGGTGTAATTTACTACAATTGCATGATAATAATAAGAAAGTAATAAATAATTAATTTTGATTGATTTGATTATAGATTGTCTGAACAAACTATATTTGCACGCCTGTAATGGCAGAATATGCTGTACAATATTTAATTTAAGAGCCTATATATCACCATATTCTTGGAAATAAAGTTATTATTATTATTATTATTGTCATGATTTCTTATTTTTGTTAATAATTCTGTTCGGGAGTTTTTATTTACCCAACTAGCAACACAGCCAACCATCACTTTTAAATAGTGGGGTTATTGTGGAAGGGAAAAGTAATTCGTCTCTTGGCGAAAGATCGCTCAACAGTAAGACTCTAGCATTCAACTGAATAAGACGTTCTCAATAGTCCGTGTAATTGCTGTGAATTTGGTAATATAGTCACATAATATTTTAGACGAGTGAGTTTAATTATAGGATTAGAATTAGGATTAGGATACTAGCAGCTGTCACCCGCAGTTTTAGCCGAGTTTATGATCGCTGCTGCGCTCCCATGGCACGTAGTGTGTTGTTACATGATTATTTTCAAAATAAAAGATGACTGCTGCACTAGGAATAATCCCTCTGTCGAGGAGGGCTTTAGAAACAATCAAACAACCCACCACAAAGAACACGCAGATTCGGAACAACCATTTGTGGAATGAACTGCCTGCTTCGGTGTTTCTCGAGCGCTACGATATGTCCTTCTTGAAACGAGGTTTAAAGAGAGTTCGTTTTTCACGGTAGGCAGCGGCTTTGCTGTGTCCTGACATTGCTGAAGTCTATGAGCAGCGGTTACCACTTTCCATCAGGTGGGCCACTTGCTCGTCTGCCACCAATGACAATAAAAAAAAAACATGAAGTTTTGTCCCGTGTGGGATTCGAACCCACAAAACTCGGCGCAGTTACAGTGGCAAGGCGACTACTTAAACCACTACGCCATCCGTGCTGTGTCCGCCATGCACCAGTCATGCTTTCAACACACCGTATAGCGCAGAACCAAATCGAGCAGTGCTTTAGTGACTAATGGTATTGGCTGACTGAATTAGCAATAACCAATCTAATGAATTCTCTGCCAAGGCACATGTTTCCTTGTTCCTTCAATCCTGGGTCCTTCAAGCGGGGTGTGAAAAAGCACCTTGGGCCTTCAAAGTAGAGACCTCGGCACCACTTCACGTGAGGACGTGGTGTGGAGGACTCTGCCCGTGAAATACACGACTGCTTACCATCAAGCGCAGTGTAGTCATTAAAACAGGCAACGGTAAAAAGAAAAGATTTTAACAAGAGATTGATTATGACACGTTGTTGATAAACCTTCTAGAAAACAAACCCTATTGCATTTATAGGATACTAGATTTTGGCCGTTTCGTCCGCGTGGAATTTAACAAAAAAGCTTTACTTTTATTTATATGCGAAAACCATTTTTTTATCTACAAAAAAGTTAAACATTAGCTATCTGCCAATGAAATTCTTTTAAAATCGTAAAAAAATACCGTATATTCTTTCATATGCATTAAGTAAAAAGTTTTTATTTTGACATTACAAACAGACACTTCAATTTTATTTATTTGTGTAGATTGTACCCACCACATCTTCATATTCCTTACTCATAAAGCTAGCACTACTTAAAAACTGTTTTTCTTTCTCCAGGTAACAGACTTATTCAGTCAAATGCGGGAGCCGTCCCCCGGGGCTGCAAGCCCCAAGTCCTCGTCCAGCTCGCTGCTCAACGGCGCCGTCACCAGAAACGTGGGCTTCCAGCAACAGAACTCATCAGAACACCTGCCTTGGAGCGGGCCTGCGGTTTGTCTGCCGGCAAACTGCAATTCCACCTTGTAAGTACATACATATAGCGATCTAGCAAATGCTGTATTGGACACCTTTTGCAACGATCATGGGACACATAAATGTCTTTATTTTGAACTAGATGCTGCCAGCGGCTTCGCTCGCGTTAATGTAGATGACACAAAAACTTAAAGTACTTTTCTCGAGGGATAGATATCTCATATCTTTATTGCCATACAGCTATAATGTGGGCACAATGTGTATTATTATTTATTATTATATTTATTTTCAGCCTGTATTGTCCCACTGCAGGGTAAAGGCCTCCCTCCCGCTTTTCCACATATCCCTATTATACGCTAGTTTGCACCAGGCTCTCCTGTAGTAAGTTAATTTGTCTTGCCAATGTTAATGTGTATTAGAAAAAAAGAAAAATAATCTATAGGTACAACACTATACAAATGAATAAAATTGAAGTGTCTGTTTGTAATGTCAAAATAACAGCATTTTACTCAATGCATATAAAAGTATTATATATAAGGTACTTATAACAAAACACAATTTTTAAAATTGTTGGCTTTCTTAATATTGTCTTCTGTTTACGCGAATGTTATTCATTGAAATTAAACTGCTATATACGGATTTTATCGCGTTGTTTATTTGACACTTTCTCCTTGTCTCCCCGTGACCATGGCTGCTGAAAAGCAACCGAAACGTCGGGGAAAGTGTAAACATAAATATAAACAGTATAATAGTATAGTAATAGTTTTAATAGTTTCAATTATTTTATTAGCTTAAAAATTAGTAAAGTTTAATAGTATTATAGTAGTGTAACAGTTTTTCAAAATTTTGTAATAAAGTGTCAAATAAACAACGCGATAAAATCCGTATATAGTAGTTTAATTTTGGCTTTCTGTCATTTGTTACGGCTAATTTCTGAAACGGCTGTACCGTTTTTGCCGATAATTTCACTGGAAAATTATCAGCAAAAACGGAACTACTTTACGTAACAGCTAGTAATAATAATAACAAAAATAATAAACAAAGTAACAGAATATAACCAATAAACATCTTGAGACACATGCGTCCTAGCTGCAGCAATCAGGACTCCAGTTTAGCATTTGTCTGGTAAACTTCTACTTACTCACTTTGACGACATAAGCGTACATCTAAATTATGTAATGATATACAAGGTCAAGATTTGTCTTAGTTAAACATATTAATATCCTTGTGAAGCGGATGTTTACATACGATAGTATGAGTTCCGCTGTTTTGCTCTTTACACTTATTTAACAGGTTCATTGCCGAAAACTCCGCGCGGAGTCAGACGGTTATCTCAAAACGGTGTCGCTAACTCTGCGCGGGTATTATTAATTAGAAAGGGGTAGGGGAACAAAATCTATCTAACCTAAAATATACGAAAGCACTAAAAAAGTACATAAACACACAAACTTAACACGAAAAAGAAATTGGTGAGTGACAATTTTTGATTTGATTAGTTTGGACATCGCCAATGAACCTGTTAAAATACTCCCTTTTTGCATAACGATGTTCTAAGTTGAATGCACGGATAACGTATTGGTTTAATTGGTCGCTGTGACATTGTTATTACGTCGAGTTTTGTGGGTTCGAATCTCCATGTGAGATTCGAATACAAAAATTCATACAATACAAAATACAAAGAAACATAAAATACAAACATTTGTATCCGATCCGCAAAGTTGTTCCGAGTCTGCGTGTTCTTCGTGTCCGTTGTTTGGATGTTTGTAAAGTCTCCCGCGACACAGGAATTATTCCTAGTGCGAGAGTTGTCATCCTAATCGTAATCCTAACTTCCTAACTAATATTATAAAAGCGAAAATGAGTTTGTTTGTTACCTTTTCACGCCTAAACCACTGAACCGATCATCCTGAAATTTTGCATATACGTTGACAGGTGTACAGAAACGGACATAGGCTACCTTTCATTCCGAAAAAATTACTGTTCCCGAGGAAAACAATAATAACGTTCTTATGATAATAGATGGCGCCACGTGTCTTTCGAATCATGATTGAATTATATTATTACAAGCAGAATACAACTCGAATTGATTGTCAAATTCTAAATTAACGCGAGCGAAGCCGCGGGCAAAAGCTAGTTGTAAATAAATTTCTTGCTGCTATCTTTTTATAGTCTTTGAACCTAGCAACTGACCTGAATGTAGCTTTAGTAACTTAGTTTACTTGATCGATTTTGACGCCCATAAATGTTATTTTGTGACCTAAATGAATAAATTATTTTTTACATTGACCAAATAATAATAACTACTGCTCACATCTCTGGGCAGGGGCCGCCAAATACCAGCTCAACCCACTTGACTCCCTACAAAGACGGGCAGTTCGAATTGTCGATGATCCCAATCTCACGGATAGATTGGAGTCGTTGGAGCAACGGAGAGACTTTGGGTCTCTTTGCGTGTTCTACAGGCTCTTTCACTGGAAGTGCTCTGAAGAACTTTTTGATTTGGTACCAGCGGCCCCTTTCTATCACCGTACCACTCGACAAAGAAGCAGGGTTCATATATATCACCTAGAAGCGTTCAAATCCAAGACGGTATGCTTTCAGTGATCATTTCTCCCACGTACGTGCAAGCTCAGGAATGAACTGCCTGCTTCGGTGTTTCCCGAGCGCTATGATATGTCCTTCTTCAAACGAGGTTTAAAGAGAGTTCTTCTTTCACGGTAGGCAGCGGCTTTGCTGTGTCCTGACATTGCTGAAGTCCATGAGCAGCGGTTACCACTTTCCATCAGGTGGGCCACTTGCTCGTCTACCACCAATTGCAATAAAAACAATAAATAACAGGAGGTCTAACCACCGCCAAGGCTGTACAATTTTAAAACCTAGTAAGAGATACGAGGCAAATTTTACCTGCTGGATGTTTTAAATGGTTTTACACGCTTTTCTGTTTACGGCTGTGTACGTTTTAAGTTTTTTATATTTCGATACCTTATTTATAATGTGTTTTTTATATTTAGAGCAAGAGCAGCGATAGCTCAGTGGGGAGACCAATAGACTGCAATGCAGAGGGTCTCGGGTTCGAACCCACGTCGCACATCTCTGATTTTCGGACGTTATATGACTTTTCGAAATTATGTGCGTATTGATTGACAATTATCGCCTGCTTCGTGCCTCGGAGCGCACGTTAAGCCGTTGGTCCCGGCTGCCATGAACATCTATGGCAGTCGTTATTGGGAGAGTGTCGACACAAAAGATCCCACTGGATCGAAGTGTCGCCGGTCTGCACTGACTGGCCCCACATAAGATAAGATAAGATATATTTAGAGCAATTACTGTCTAGTAAGCAGCAAAATGTAAAACTCCGTTATTCTTCGAGATATCTCTTACTGGACCTTGCTCCCGATGCCGGTGGTTCCTCTTATTTTACTAATAATAATTATTATGTTCCAGGACGAGTGAGAGTCAGTCGCAGCTGGTCCGCAGTACCAGCAACGCTTCCGCCCTCACATCTTTGTGTGTCGACCTTGCTGCCTCGGATTCACATTTTTTTGAGGTATAGTATTAACTACTTATAACATTTATGATTTGTTTTACAAAGAAATAATAATATCAGCCCTGTATTAAGCTGTCCCACTGCTGGGCAGGCCTTTTCTCTGTTTGAGAAGGGTTAAGCCATAGTCCAGTACGCTGGCCCAATGCAGTTCACATATCTTCGGAAACATTATGGAGAACTCTCAGACATGTTTCCTCATGATGTTATCCTTCACCGTTAAAGCGACTGATAATTAACAATTTAATACGCACATGACTATGAAAACTCAGAGTTCCGTGTCTTGTGATCGAACTCGGGACCTCTGGGTGGCAGTTACGGTCGCCCAAATATAATCTAATGTAGCATAACGAGTTACAAATAACTTTTTAATGTCAATAATACATGTCAAATGTTTTATTTCTGCATACTGTTTAGATGTGCCAAAATATATAAAAATATTAGCTGTCCCGACAGACGTTGTACTGTACAAAAGTGAAAAAAAAAGCATATCTAAACCATCCTCGAATCCACTTGAACACACACAAAAAGTTTCATTCAAATCGGTCCAGCCGTTTCGGAGTAGTTCACTCAACAAACGTACAGAAGAATTATATATATAAAGATAGGCACGATGAATGATTTGAGCTATACATATATAATTGTGAGTCACTTAAAATTATAAGGCGTATTATTTATTGGTTTAGTAGTTATAAGGTATGTATAAACAAGTTGTTATATTTAGTATAACATGATATACTATAATGTGACATTAAGACTGCGCCTGCGCGAAATGTGCCAAAACAGGCGGTCACAGTTAAGTGAATAAAATCAACACTTTTTGTTTAATACAAATATAAAATATACATTTACTATAACAATGAATGTGTTTACAATTAGTCCGTGTAAAAAACTTAAAATAATTAATATTTTCATTAAACATTTTTACGTAAATTTGCATTTATTCATTAGATTATAAGAGTAATAATAATAATAATGTTTAAGTTATTGGTTGACAATAAAGATACATATTTATCAAAAAAGCACTACAAATCCTCCATACAATTTTATTATGGCGGCCGCGCGCCGATTTGAATATGCGCCGCACGAGCTCTGTCATTACCTGTCTTCGCAGTCTTCAGATGCGGCTGGAAACATTTTAATATTGCGAAGTTAATTACTTGTGCGTATTATAAGTACGGTGGTGATTCTGGTTTAATTAGAATAATTTGTGAATACCTTGGTAATAACATATTCGGATCATTAGTGAACCAATAATAAGTGAAAATTTCATAATAATCATCTGCGTTCTCGCCATATTTTACTGCTTATTTTGATCATGATTATTGGAAACAGATATCCTAAGATATCTTTTAATTTTCATGTTTAGTTGGAGTACGCCCAGGTCCCACGAAGCCGCTGTCCCTTATTAGAGAAGTTATTGCCAACCTTATTTTATTACAATAGTTGGGGTCGTCAATCCGAGGAGGCGTGGCAGGTCATGGCCAGTTATTAAAAAAATAACAAATATCTACCCGTGTGTCAGTATTGCACACTCTCGTGCCTCAGCAAGCAAGTAAAGCTGTTAGGGTCAGCGCCGACCGACGGAGTGGCGGCGAAGAGACTAATTCAGTAACAATTTAAATTCAACCTAAAGTGCTTCAGAATACGACTGTATTTGGTACAACGAAATAAAATGACGGCGAGCGACTCAAAGCGTGGTTGGCCTAGCGTGTCAAATTTCTGACCTATCGGATTATGAGAGTGAGTGAATAGAGAGTGCACTTGTATTGGCGCACATACTTGTGCACTATAATATACCTACAACTACAGAACTCCACTAGTACGCACTTGTGGGCAAACACTAAAGCTGCATATACAATTCCTCAGGTGCTGTACATCGGTAAAGTGCGCATATCCCAGCGTAAGGTCCCAGAGTCGCTGATCGATGATGCGCTGCTCAAGTTTGCTCAGCATGAGGCCGATAAGGCTCTAAAGGCAAGACGACACAGCCTACTGTCTTCCACTGGAGTAAGTTTGTTATTTATTTATAGTTTGTTAAACGATACAATACCATTTACATTGATCAATTTAGAAATACTAACACAATAAGAACAAAATGATAATAGTAAAAATGGATAATGATAAATAATAATAAAAAACAGAACAATATTTTTATTTATAAGACAACTGCCGCGCTAGGAAGTGAAGTTGTTGTGTCGCGAGGGACTTTACGAATATTCAAACAACACACAAAAAACAGCCATAGACTCGGAACAATTATTTGTGGATCAAACAAATTTGTGTCTCGTGTGGGGATCGAACCCACAACACTAGGCGCAGCGACAGAGCCGAGACGACCACACGCCATCTGTGCAGAATTACAATTAGTAGTATACATATTTCTCAGAAAATAACAGACATTCTAGTTAGTTACCATGTCCAAATAGATTTAAAGCATGCATTGCTGTCGGTGTGTTGCTCATCGGCGTGTATAAGGAGGGAGGGGAGCGGGGGAACCGTGCCCATCCCAGAATTGACTGCACGGATGACCTAGTGTTTAAGTGGTCGCCTCGCTACTGTCTCAGAGCTGATTGTTGTGGGTTTGATGACAATGTGTGATCCACAAATAGTTTTTCCAGGTATAGGTGTCTTTCGTGTCCGTTGCTTGAATTTATGTAAAGTTACCTGTGACACAAGAAATTACCCTAGTGCGGGAGTTGAGTTGTTGGTGTGCTCCTCAGGATATCAGGCTTGAACCAATACACTAAGGTTGTAAGATGGCCATTGATATTTAGATGTCAGGGCCTCCTTGGACAATGGCCTCGATACGCCAATGGCGTTGCATTTACAATAATGGCTATCTAATATCAAGTCTGTTTACCAACTGTTTCACTGCTGGGCACGGGCCTCTCAATATGAGAGGGGGTAGTTCATAACTTACCGCTTTGGCCCATTACGAGTTGGCTTCAAATATCTTACACACGTATAACAAAATTATAGTACTCTCACTCATACATGTAGTTTTCCCCACGTTTAATTTACTATTAAAGCTAATTATATAATTAACTCGAAACATTGAAGGCAGTATGTGATTGAGATTTTCTGTAAGGAAATTCTCCGTGGAAGCACAATGTTTGGAAATATCCCCGGCTAGAAGTTCGCCCCTATAACATGCTACTTAAAACCCATAAGTGGCAAATAAGGCGTAACTCACTTCGGGCTTCTCCTTTGAGCATATACAGATATAAATCTGTGTAATTAGGCAACTATGTAATAAAGGTTCCTTAATTCTGGTAAACTTATTCCATTAAAACTCTACCCATCTTTCTAGACATCAATATACAGCAACGACTCAAAAGAAAACTTGGAACAAGAAACAAAACCTGAAGATCAAAAAGAACTATTCAGTAAAAAGATCCTCATTCCCAGCACTACACCCTTAGAACCAGATAAAGCATGGAACAGCGCCGAGACCCTCCACAGCAAAGACCCGAAAATAGACGAAGAATTCGACATGTTCACGAAAGAACGAGTGGAAACCCAGCTTAAGAAACCAACCCCAACTCCTCTTGAACCAAATGTTTTGATCCTTAATGTGCCGAAGAACAATTTGGACACCGTCACAGAAGAAGATGGCTCCAAAGCAGACATATACTCCATCATATCAGAAACAGCTTCCTCCATAACAGAATACTGTCAGAAGAATGGAGATGCACAGAAGATTCGCCAGGACAGTCCAGCGCCGATGAACTTCCAGGAGATAACGAGGAAACCTGTGGTGTCTGAGAGGAGGACCTTGAATGACAATAAGCCGTTCTTGAGAGATCGCTCAGCGTCTATTGGTACCATTAATCAGAAGACACCAATTGCTCAACTTATTGGAGAACAAAATAGGACGATGCTGTTTCAGGTAAGACTTCTTATTATTTTCTGTGGTTGGGTGTCTGGGGTCACAAAGTTATAATATCACTCCTGTATAATATGTAACGGGTATTAACGCGATCATGCATAATGTTCACCTTTTAGAGGCTTGACGTTTCAGTCAGCTTGTGACCACGGCCGGTGTATCCTGGTCGAAACGTCTACCTATAAAAGGTAAACATTATGGTAAATATTACTTTCGTGTTGCATGATATATGCAACACGAAAGTTTAAAAGTTATTATCACTCCTGTATATAAATTGTCCAATCGCTGAGCACGGGCCTGTCCTCAGAATGGAAAGGTTTAGACGATAGTTCACCACGCTGGCCTAGTGCGGGTTGGCAGATTTCACACATCTTTAAGAACATCATGGAGAACTTTCATGCATGCAGGTTTCCTCACAATGTTTTCCTTCACCGTTAAATTCAAATTCACGAGCAATGATTAATTATTTACGTACATAACTTCGAATTCAGAAGTTGAAGTACTTTATTTATTTATTTGCAACAACTGCTCACTGCACTTACAGTTACCCAACGCGTGCAGTGAGCCATAATACATACACAACATATTATTTATAACTTAAAAATAGTGAACAGTATTTAACAAATTTATTAATTTTATCGAAAAATATGTCAACTTCTGGATATTGAGCCACCAGAGAGTTGAGAAGTCTCATAGCCTGATTGGTCGGAGGAAACTGAGCAGTACAAGTACGCACCCTCGGCACCGCCAGCAATCGACGCGATCGCAGTCTCGTGTACTGGTCGGGCACAGACAGGGCACAGCGACACAACGCGGGTGAACTTGAGAGCTCTGCGTAGCAGTCCAATCGTATCCCACTTGGCTATCGCTGCATATATTATTTATATATTGGCTGCACGAATGGCGTATAGGTTTAAGTGTTCACCTCGCCACAGCCACTGCGTCGAGTGTTGTGGGTTCGAATCCCACACGGGACACTTTGTGTGATCCATAAATGATTGTACCGAGTCTGAATATCCTTACTAATATTATAAATTCGAAAGTAACTCTGTCTATCTATCTGTCTGTCTGTCTGTTACCTTTTCACGACTAAACCACTCAACCGATTTAGTTGAAATTTGGTACAGATATAGTTTAAAACCTGTGATTTATTCTTAGTGCGCGAATTGTCTTTCAAAAGTAAATTAATATATATTTTAGAATTATTCCTAGTGACCTTGCACTAGGCAAAAGCCTCAAAAAATCTACTAACGACAAAATTTCGTGTTTTGCCCCAGGTGGGTCGTTCAGAGTTGCGGTTGATCAGTCCGGATCGGAAACAGATCCTGCTACACCGCGCGTTCAAGGACGTGGCTTCGTGCGTGCTGGGTCGTGTGCGCACGGAACACTTCGGGTTCGTGTGTCGCGACCACAACGATGGGTACGCGTGCTACGTGTTTAAATGCGAGAGTGACTCAGTGGCGCAGGAGGTCATTAATGGTAAGATTATTACGTGGGACTTATAATTTTGCAGCAAAATGTGAGTGTAAAATATCTTTGTTTACCACACTGGGGTTATAGGCATAAGTGCTGATTTTCGGTAAGAGGGTAGTAGGTCTTCGGTATATATTTTTTTTACATTAAATGATAGGTTAGCTGACTCATATATTTTTATTCTATTTTTATTATTTAAATCATATAGTAACATTACACACCTTCTTTGACAATTTTTACATCACACAAATTTTTGAAATTACTTAATAATAAGTAAAATACTAGAGTTTGATTAGGTAGTAGGGGTAATTGTCAAATGACAGAAAAAGGTCGTACGATACAAACTGTGACGTAATCGATGTTTAAATGTAGCTGTCTGAGGGAGATAGCAAGTTATCGCCACTAAGCTCTATTCTTTTTTATAATCAACATTATTGATTGTTGCTTTATTTTGCCACCAATTTAGATTACATTTTATTTGCTCATAATGTGTAAAATAATGTACAAAATCAAGCATAGGCAACAACCATATTAATTAAAGTCTTTATAAATTTGATTTTTTCATCTTTCATAATGTCCCAGTGCTGGACAAAAGCTTCTCCCTTGGACTTCCAAACCACTCTGTTGGTGGATATCCCCTGCCAGTCCCTATCAAATGCGTCTAGGTCGTCCCGCCATCTCCGTTTAGGTCTTTATATATGTTTTCTAATATGTTAAATGCTGTAATTTTATTTTCTTATCGTTTTTTATATTATCGTTCAAAGTTTAAAAAAAGACTACACTCGCTTTAATATTCAAAACCCTAGATATTATTTTACAAAGACATAATGATTATTTTTCTAGCGATCAGACAAGCGTTCGTCGCGCACGCTGAACTGCTGAAGAAATCCCGCGAGAAGTCTCCCAACATGACGTGCGAGCACTGCCCCATGCTGTGGTACCATCGCCTCTGCCATGATGTGGAAGGTATGTGTGCTAACGCATAACTTAGCTGACTATGACTAGAGCTCTGGAGATTAGCCTCCACACCTCTAGGGCTACTTGCCGCTTCTATTCTCGTACCATGTTTATTTGATTTACAATTAATTTTTAATTGCTTTTAAACAATTTTTTTCATTTAAAATCCTACTCATTTCTACTATAAAGCATTTTTTTTTTAATTTTAGCCTCCGTAATTATTTTTCAAACAATCTTAAATTATTTTTAACTAATTTTTAATTCTTTTTCAACTCATCTTTCATGCATCTTCAACTCAACTTTAATGCTTTTTTAATTTAACTTTAATTCCTGAATAGGAAGTGAAGATAAATCAATCTGTAATTAATTTTCTATACGAATGATGACGGTATTGCAAGCGACACTAAAGGCAATTTTAGGATACCATACCAAAACTATCGATCAATGCAATTGGCAGTCTTATCATAAACTAGGCAGTCCGTTCCTTTGTTTGTCGCAGCTGCTTATTCCATCTAAAAAATGTATACTAATTTATACTTAAAAATAATTTATATATTTTCGAAAAATATAATATAAATATAGATCATTACAGAAATATATTTATCGTACAGAAACATCTTTTCTACAGTTTTCTAATAACACACATTATTTTATAAAGGCATGAATGACAAGAAGACACACGCGTTTATCCTCCGTCGCATGGAACAGCTGGCTGAGGAGGAACAGGATCTCATCATCACCAAATACCAGGGTGGCACCAACCACATGTATGAGGTAACTGGCAAAAATATACACCCGCTATACTGGGATCCTATAGGTCTGGCAGGATGACGTTTTTATAGTAAATCCAAATCAAAATATTATAAATGTGAATGTGAGTTTGTTTGTTTGTTACGCTGTCATGCCTCAAACGATCATCATAAAAGGATATCTGTCATCCAGAAAACAGTAATGTATATGTCGCAAGCAATTTGTATGATTCCGCGTTTTACAAACGGCGTCGTCCGTTTAAAAACGCTCGTTGATTGTTATAGTAGGGTGACTGTCGACGGAGCCCCGCTTGGCGAGGCTCCTATTTTTAGGTGGGAGTAAGAAGGAACCTAACATAACCTAACCCTTCCGAGACTGAATGCAGTGATTTGACGCGTATAGGTGCTCGTTATGCTGTTGAATTGTCTATCAAATCGCACTCTTAATAAAACACTAACTTAACTAAAAATTTGGAAGAAAGGCAATTTGAACTCTAATGCGTGACTATAATAATTCTAATATTATATTTGTGTTAAGTAATTGCAACAGAGTTTAAATTTGTTTAATCCGAAAATCTCAGATCGGTCTGTGTTTTATTAAGAGTGCGAAATGTTGTGGCATATTATAAAGTGACAAGGCAATTTACATGTTGCCTTCGGCATATTTTAAAACAGCGAGCGTTTTTAAACGGACGACGCCGTTTGTAAAACGCGGAATCATACAAATTGCCTGCGACATAATTATACATATGTAAACTATGTCCTTACCTTTGACAACGTGTAAGCGAAATTTCATAATCGGTCAGGTAGTTGAGGCGTGAAAGCATAACAAATAATCAAACAATGGCAAACATTTATAATATTAGTAAGGATACCTACATCTCACGCGAGGCATCACTAATTGGAAGCTAATATGATTTTCTTTTTACTATAGCTACTCTAAGACAACAACCATAATGTGTAATGTCGGCCTCGATGGCGTAGCGGCTAGTGTAACCGACTGCCACGCCTGAGGTCGCGGGTTCGATTCCCGCACAAGTCAAACATTTGTGTGCATGAACATGGATGTTTGTCTTGGTCTGGGTGTTTCTATGTATAATATGTATGTATTTACAAAAAAAAAAGTATATATGTATGTTTATCCATTGTCTAGTACCCATCGTACAAGCTCTGCTTAGTTTGGGCTAGATGGTGTTGTGTGTATGTGATCGAATATTATATTATATATTATAATAATATGCTGCAGACCAGCGAACACAACGCCTTCCTGATGATGTTGCTGAGAGCGCACTGTGAGGCGAAACAGCAGCGGCATGTTCATGACACGCAAGAGAACAGGTATGTGCTCTCTTGTATACAACGCAAGTAGCTCTTTAAGTTACATGATTAAGTCATATGCGTGGGTTACATGCACAAGACATTCGCGCGAGCTTGCGTAGGTGACATGCGCATATCATTTGCACAGGTATCATAAGCACGCTACTCATTCAGATTACATGCGTAATAAAAATGAAAGAAATAATCATTATTCGTATAAAATATTGTAACAAACTTGTTGTGAAAAAATTATCCACAGTGAATTTCGCCATTTCTACGCGTGCGAAAACTTATAATGTACTTAAACTAATAATATTTCAATTACTTATATATAAACAATCTCGATATAATCTGTATACTATAAACACCTTATTTAAATATACCATTACAGTTTATTAAACTAACATAATTAAGAAATGAATATAACACTGCGGGACAGTTAGTATTCTATACTAATCTTATAAAGCTGAAGAGTTTGTTTGTTTGAACGCGCTAATCTCAGGAACTACTGGTTCGAATTGAAAAATTCTTTTAGTGTTGGATAGCCTATTTATCGAGGAAGGCTATAGGCTATAACACCACGCTACGACTCACGGTGGCGACGCAGGAACGATAAACGTGGGTGAAACCGCGGGCACATCTAGTACATAATAATATAGTAAAACTGAATAGTTATTTTGGTAGAACGCAACGAAATATTAGATTTGGCACAATCAAACAGAATAAAAACATTTTTTTTGGTTGCTCAATTCTGGAGGAAGGCTAAAGGCTATATAACATTACGTTATAAATGAAGGACAACTAGTGTATAAATAAAATGTATGTTTAGATAAATACCTTATTGTCTTAATATCCTTTATTTCCTGTTACCAGATCAGAGTTCTTGAACCAGTACCTGGGAGGAGGGACTATCTTCTCAAAGGCGCGACGCTCAATATCGAGTAGTTTCGACTTATTGAAGAGGAAAGCCAGCCGGGATGATGGGCTTGTAGCTCCTGTTATTAAAAAGGTAAGTAACTCTTGAATGCCGTAGTGGTTTAAGTAGTGTGGTTTCGATCCCCAGACGGGACAAAAATTTGTGTGGGCCAAAGTTGTTCCCAGTGTGGGTACTCTCTGTGTCTGCTGTTTGAAGGAACTTTACAGTCCCTACGCGACACAGGAATTATTCCTAGTGCAGAGTTGTCTTTTTTTCTGGAAAACCAGGCAACTGTCTTAGTTTTTCAGCGGAAGTGAAGACTACTGCTGGGCATAGCGTGCTACTTCGCAAGGTCAAGGATACAGCGCACATACATGTATATTTTAGCTCAACTTATAAACAACATGCAAGTATTTAAGGGGTATTTAGTAGTGAGTAATAATTATAATATCCTCCAGACCGAATTTCGGTCACGGCGGCCAATCTTAACGGAGACTGGCCAACTACGCAGGAGATATAATAGTGCACAAGTGTGTGCGCAAACACAAGTGCACTCTCTGTTCCCTAGCTCCCATGATCCGATGGGACGTCACCGACACGACCGGAGAGAGATCAGGCGCAGGACCAACGGCTTTAAGTGCTTTCTGAGGCACGGGGGTGTCTAACACCGTTAACTTCCTAACTTCAAGCTGCTATTGAGATTTCTTAACTGAAAACCCCAATAACTTTTTGTTGGCCCGACCCGGGATTCGAACCCGAGACCTCATTCACAGCAGTCGCATTCACTACCGCTGCTCCACGGAGTAGTAGTTAACTGATAGAGAGTAGTTAAGTGATTAGCTGGTTAATGTTTAATTTACTAACGGCTAATCAGCAGAAATCACATATAAACATTATTTAATTTTGAGTTGTAGGTAGTTGAATAATGTTGCATCGCCTTGGATTCAATTGCCGGGTAGGTATAGAAACATGTGCTCTCCTCCTCGACAGTTTATCAGATTCTTTTCATCATTAATATAATACGCATGTATGTATATATGTATGTATCTACCTATCTATATGAATACATCTATGTATATATATATATTATATATATATATATATTATATATATATATATATATATGCATACATACATAGATTCACGCCTGTTTCCCAGAGGGCTAGGCAGAGACTACGGATTTCTATTTGCTACGATCCTGACACACTTACATAAATTATGTATATATATTATATACTAGCTGTTACCTGGGACTTCGTCCGCGTAGATTTTAACTAAAAAGTGTTGGTCTCCGCGGAAACCTATTTTTTTTCTAAAATCATAGTAGCCTATGTTACTCCTTATAATATCAGCTATCTGCCAGTGAAAGTCCCGTTAAAATCGGTTCAGCCGTTTCGGAGATTAGCCGGAACAAACAGACAGACAGAAAGACAAAAATTTAAAAAATAGATGTTTTCGAATAGGTACCTTATATACTTTCATATGCATTAGATAAAAAGCTGTTATTTTGACATTACAAACAGACACTTCAATTTTATTTATTTGTATAGATATATGAGTATATTTTTTATTTAGTTTATATAATATGTTTATTGGTATGTAGGTATATAATATTATGTACAAGTAAGTTCCATGCTACTGTATGCACCTACTTTATTTTATAGGTAGTAGAGCCTCGCTGATTTCAGCATGAATGGGCCGGCTTGACCGGGGAAGGACTACCCTTTCACAGAATATCGACGTGAAATACCAGTATTCCTACTGTTGTTTCGTTCGGCGAGTGAGAGTGCCGGAGGCCCAATTACACTCTTTCCCCCTTCCCGCTCCTTCTCCTTCCCACTTCCTTTCCTAAAGGATTGGCAACGCGCAAGTGATACCTCTGGTGTTGCAGGCGTCTATAGGCTACGGTGACCACTTACCATCAGGTGGGCCGTATGCTTGTTTGCCACATTAATTTTATTAAATAAAACACTCTGTTTCACCCTATGGTTGACTGGTAGAGAATGCCCTTGGCATTAAATCCGCCGCCGATGTATTGTTTTATGCATCAAGTTTAAATAAATAAATAAAAGCATGGCGTCTCGAAATTTTACTAGATATATGACAATAGACTTTTTCATTATTATGTAGGATTATTAGCTAACATAATGTATGTCTAATACATATCTACTCCTCCGTAGGAATGGCAGGCTTAAGGCTCGTATACATACAAAATATGTCAAATGCTTTCTTATTGTCTTCAGGAGGCATCTCCAGCCCCAGCAGTCCCCACCACCATAGTCATGGAGTCATCACCGGAACCTGCGAACCAGGACCTCTTGTCACCAGACATCGTGAGGAGCAAGAGTTTGTCTCCAGCGATCTTAGACGCAGGTTAGTCAACCACCACCAGTGTAGTCTTTCTTACTTGTCTTATTTGGTAAACAAACAACTCATTATAAGATACTAGATTTAGCCCACGGCTTCGCTCGCATAATCGTAGGTTAGGTTAGTTTAGTAACAGTACTTTTTTCTGGATAAAAGTTACCCTATGTCCTTTTCTGTATCCCTGACACCGTGTATACGAAAGTTCATGATGATCGGTCGAGTAGTTAAGGCGTGAAAACCTAACAAACAAACAAAGTCAACATTCGCATTAATAATAATAGGTATTAGTTAGGACCTTAACCTAATGGCAATATGGTCTATTTTTCTTACTTGTCTTATTCGGCAAACAAACAAACGATAAAATTATCCAGTTGCTGGTTTCGTCAGACTATATTCGTTTTCTAATAAATCTTCTCCTTAGCCTTTTTTATTCCCAAGTCACTTGGGATCGGCTTTCTAGTCTAACTGGATTTGACTGGATATCAGTTTTTACACGGAGCGACTGCCATGACCCCTGCAACTCGAAGGCAAACGATACCCTAAGGCTAGACCAGTGTCAGGATATTAGAAGGCACTGACTTCCCAATAACGACTGTTCATGTTCATGACAGCCGGGACCGACGGCTTAACGTGCTCTCCGAAGCACGGAGCAGGCGATAATTGTCAATCAATACGCACATAATTTCGAAAAGTCATATAACTTCCGAAAGTCGGAGGTGCGCGACGTGGGTTCGAACCCGAGACCCTCTGCATTCCAGTCTGTTGGTCTCCCCACTGAGCTATCGCTGCTAATAAATAAAGTTAAGTTATTAAATAGATTTGTCAAATAAAAATGACTTGATTGTGGCTAGTGGTTTAAATGGACACCTCAACACTGCAACTACGCCGAGCCTTGTGGGTTCGCCCCACTCACGGAACAAAAAATTCGTACTTGCCTTATTAAGATGCCGATTTTTCCATTGTTAGATACTGTTATCTGAGGAATAAACATATCAATCTTACATATGTTCCGTACTAAAGCTATCAAAACCTGAAACATTTTCCCCAGATGCATATTATGTGACGATTGAAAAATCGTTCCTTAGTAAACAAATGTAGCGTTATGTAGTTATTTCAATTTATTAATTAACCAATTAACAATAAGAAGGAAGTTGCTAAAACGATTTAGTAAGCAAGAAAGTTGAAATGAAATACATTAATCATTACATAAAAAAATCCTCGATGTCATATCTAATTTACAAAAAAATTATAGCAAATTTTTCGTGCTTGATTTATTTAATAAACAAATATGGCGTACTGGTAGCCAGAGACAATAAACAGAGACTCATCTACATATATTTGTCGTCTTTATTTATTAGAGGATGAATAAAGTCTAAATGGTTTTATAATCAGATGTTTTTTTCCCAGTTAAGGTAAGAAAAATAATTTATAACTATATGTGTTTAAAAGGCTTGTATGGTATTTTCCAATAAGGTATTAAGACTTTATTGTTTAATTTTTAAACCAAAATTTACGTTTCCAAGGCTTTTAATTCCTCTTAAATACGATATAAGTAGTTAAAATATAAAAAGCGACGCACAATACTATTATGTGACATAACGTCTATTTAAATATACGCGTGCGGGAGAAATAGTGATATTCCCACACATTTATTTTTTATTATTTTAACGATTAAGATGTTTATTTATGATATTAAATATTAGGGTCAATTAAAATTTACATTTGGTTGAATATGGTAAAAGAACCTAAAATTCTATTAGCTTATAAGATCTTAAAATGTATACCTACCCATATTCGCAAATCAATAAATGCATTATGAATTACTTTTCCTCATAACAAAATAATACAATATTTTGTTAATTAATTTCTTCTTCATTTTGCAACCGATTTTAATATTGTTTTCATAAAAAATGTTTCTTGTTATATGTTGTCTAATACTTAGTATTTTTATTGCAGACGTGTCATCATCAGGCCGCACTAACATGACCCCCACTCCCGAAGAGGGGGAAGATAGTAAGGATGACTCTCCACCTGTCAACTCACCTATGATGGAAATGTGAGTTTATTTTTTTTATTGCCATTGGTGGCAGACGATCAAGTGGCTCCCCTGATGGAAAGTGGTAACCGCTGCTCATGGACTTTATACACAATAAGCCTTGTTAAGAAATTACCTTTACCTTACTTTACTTTATAACGGCCGTTGATCAAAAGTTAACCAATGATCGAGGACTTAAATCATTCGTTAACTTTAATGATCAAAGACTTAAGAGCTATTCAGTGGAGAGATACTTAAGTATTATCTAGCGACATGTTCATAAATAAAGCTGTATTGCTTTTTAAATTTAAATAAGGTAACTATATTGTAGAAATATATATATATATATATTTTTTTATTATATTGAGTTGGCAAACAGGCATACGGCCCACCTGATGGTAAGTGGTCACCGTAGCCTATGGACGCTTGCAACACCAGAGGCATCACTTGCGCGTTGCCGACCCTTTAGGAAAGGAAGTGGGAAGGAGAAGGAGCGGGAAGGAGAAAAGAGGGTGATTGGGCCCCCGGCACTCTCAGTCACCGAACGAAACACAACAGTAGGAATACTGGTATTTCAGGTCGATATTCTGTGAGAGGGTAGTCCTTCCCCGGTCGAGCCGGCCCATTCATGCTGACATCAGCGAGGCTCTACTACTCTAGACATATTGAACATATTGAACACCAAGAATCTGAACAACTATTTGTGGATTACACAAATTATTTTCTTGTGGGTATCGAACCCACAACACACGCCCAGACAAAAGCGACGAGGCGACCACTGAAACCATTACGCCATCCAGCCAAGGTCAAATATTTGTTTCAGCTACCTGAAAGTGAGTGACTCTCGCCCCGCGGCTACTGAAGCTGGCGCTGAAAACGATGCGACGTGGCGACAGGCTATCTACGAGAAGATCTTGCATCCGACAGATGTTCAGGGAGAAGGTATGGTCACTCACCACATAACCATCACTATCATCATAATCTCAACCGAAATACATCCCCCAAGGTATTTCCACACAGACTGGTCTTTGGCCACCTGCATCCAACCGCTTCCCGCGACCCTTACCAGTTTGGCGGTTCACTTTGTGGGGGGCTTACCCCTACTGCTTTTGCCGTCACTATTTATTTATACTAGCAGTCCACCGCGGTTTCACCCAAGTTTATGATTACTGAGCCGCTCTCTTGACTCGTAGCGTGATGTTATATAGCCTTTATTCTTCTAGATAATGTGCTATCTAATAGTGAACGCATCTGCTGTGCATGAAGGTTTGATTCCCGAGCGGGACAAAGTGTTATTAGGTTTACCGTCATGAAACTCCTTATAGCCACAGATATTCACCAAAAACATGTATTTCGGCGTGCTAGGGGTGGGATTAAAACCTACGGCCTTTCGATGGCAAGACCATTTAGTCGTTGGTCTATTACCACTTTTACATATATGTTATAAGTTTTTATGTCTTATATTTCAGGAGAACTATCCACAAATCTTCTGGGCAAGGTCACAGCGTCGAAAGGAAAGAGAAGTAGAGAAGAATTAAGACTCCTGTGGAAGATGGCCATAGATCAGACGATACTACTTGTTAGGATGGAGAAAGAAAATGCTAGACTTAAAGGTAATTAACGTTCATCGTTTATCTACTTTCTTCTTAAAAATAATTCCACTTTAGGCGTAATTCCGTATCGCGGGGTAGGTATTCGTCCCGTGTGGGAATTGAATTCACTTGGTCCACTACGCAATGTATCTTTCGAATAAATCGAATTATTAGAATTTTTGTCATTCAATTCGAATATTGACAAGGTTTTAGAGACGTGTCAAACTCAAATTCATGTCAAGCGATTTGATCGGATGTTACTATTTAAGAGAGCCAATCACAGAAGAAACCGGCGTTTTTTCTTTTTGAATTTTCAATTAATATCAAACAGTTTATCTTTCTTATCATTATTTGAACTATTTTTTTACAATGTGTATTTAATTTCCAGAACGCGAGGAGTCGTCAGCCGTTCGAAGGATAAAGTTGGAGTACACCGAGCTTGGGGTCTGTGATGCGGGTGTCACTCACATGTGGGACTCATTGTTATCCCGTGACCCCTCGCAGCCCATGAGGAAGGTAGACCGGCACATGCTCACACAGGCTGTTATTCAAGGTGACCCTTTATTATTTTTTACCCCATTACTTACTTAAGGTAACTCACTCTTGATTTTTACACTTTTCTAGGAAATCTATGAGCTACTTAAACATGTTAATAACAATCAAATAACATCAAATAACAAGATATTAATAACAATTTGTTACAACAAAAAGTTATTCAAATTTTGCCTTTTGCCAAGAAATCTCAATGGCAGCCCGGAGTTGAGAAGTTAACGGTGTTACATGCTCTCGTGCCTCGAAAAGCACGTTGCTTCCCCCTTTACTTACTTACTAGTCTTGGTGAGTCTCGGGTTCGAATCCCGGTTCGGGCTAACAAAAAGTTATTAGATTTTTCTACTAAGAAATTTCCAATAGTAGCCCAGTGTTAGAAATTTTCTAACTCGACTCGACGAGACTCTAGGGTGTCCCCTCGGGTCTCGGAAAGCCGTAAAGCCGATGGTATCTCTCTCCGGTCGTATTTGATTGCCGACCCATCGGTTCACGAGAGTGAGGATACAGTGAGTGCACTTGTTTGAGCAAACACTCGTGCACTAAATATCTCCTACGCAGATGATCCAATCTCCTTTTAGATTAATTGGCCGCCGTCTTCGATCAAATATACCATACCATGAATAGTTCAGTTCGCAAAGCGACAACATGGTTTGTCAAGTAGGCAGGTTCAAGTCCTGCTCCATGTATTGTCTTTCTCCTGTGTTATGATTTTCATTCTAGAATGGGAAATGCTTATTAAATTAATCTAAATTAACTAAACGATAACACATTCTTGTCCAGGTGTACCCAGGATGTCTAGAGGTGCAGTATGGTACTTCCTCGCTGAACAAGCATGTCTGCGGTTCGGTCCACCAGACATCACCGCGTGTCCACAATACCACACGCCCTACAGATCTCTGCTCGCCGGACTCACCAAACATCAGCATGCTATATTAATCGATTTAGGTATGTATCCATAGGTTCTATTCAGTTTAATAGGCAGTGTTAATATGTGGAGGAACAGGGTGTGATGTCCCTCCAACACAAAGGGAGGATCCTCCGACCAGGGTGGGTGATTGTGCCTAGTGCACCGAGACCCAACTGATAATGTCGGGAACTTGTATATATAGCTAGTCGCTTTGTAAACTCTACTTGTGTGATTCAGCATTGTATGACGTCATTTTATTTATTTATTTATATGGATCGCCAACAAATGATACACATTTCTTACTTCTAAATAATAATTTAAAGACATGCCTTGTGCTCATTCACTTACAACCACATCTAACAAACATAAAAAATTTTGCCACAAAAAACTTAGTATTTTAAGCGCGTATTGTATATAGCGCTTTCTGTTAGATGTAGGTGGAACTTCTTCGTCTGTGCGGAGGCGCCACAAATCATAACATCAGTAGTGTTTATATGTGGCCACGCCATGCCGATCATAAATTACCGCGAACAATATATTTTTATTGTGTATGCTACATGGTATTCAATGTTTTAAGTGGTGCACACTGCCCTGAGTTTTGTTGCTTCGATACCCACAAGGAACACTTAGCAACATTACTCACTAGTTATTTATAACTCGGATTACTAGTAAAGTTTCTCTAGAAAATAACAATAGTCTTACAAAAAATCAAATAACGCACTCAAAGTACATCCAGACTCGAAACAACTATTTATGGATTACACAAATTTTGACCCGTGTCCCCACACGGGTCAAAATTTGTGTAATCGAACCCACATCACGTGGCGCAATAGCAGTGACGAGGCGACCATTTTAACCACTACGTCACCCGTGCAGTCAATTACCAGTTGAATATTTTGCTACAGTCGCTTTTAATTTAAATGTTTAACATTTAAGCATTGGTAACACAATAAGTATACTTTTTAGAGTAGTAGAGCCTCGCTGATTTCAGCATGAATGGGCCGGCTCGACCGGGGAAGTACTACCCTCTCACAGAATATCGACGTGAAATACCAGTGTTCCTACTGTTGTGTTTCGTTCGGTGAGTGAGAGTACCGGAGCCCCAATCACCCCCTTACCCCCTTCCCGCTCCTTCTCCTTCCCACGTCCTTTTCTAAAGGGTCGGCAACGCGCAAGTGATGCCTCTGGTGTTGCAGGCGTCCATAGGCTACGGTGACCACCCACCATCAGGTGGGCCGTATGCTTGTTTGCCACTTTAGTTGTATAAAAAGAAAATGGCGCTCTTTAGGGGAAGGCTATGTGTCCAGCAGTGGACTATTGTAGGCTGATGATGATGAAGACAATGTGGGTTATATGGTACCAGTGGTTTGTTCTTCAAGGTCTGTTTATAGAGACCTAGCTAAGCAGCTGATTAACGCCTCGCGTGACCAGAAGGCTGGTATTTTTCTTGCGCAAAGAATAAGCATCCATCCAATGTGTCAATGCGGGATGTCTTCTGGGCACGTTGTCAATAGATTAGTGGCTGAACATATTTGAATTTATACAATACTAGTTTTCACCCGCGGCTTCGCTCGCGTAAATGTAGGTTAGGTTAGATTAGGTTTGCAACAGTTATTTTTTCTGGATGAAAGGTACCCTATGTCCTATTCTGTATGCAAAATTTCATGTTGATCGGTTGAGTAGTTGAGGCGTGAAAGCGTAACAAACAAACAAACTCATTTTCGCATTTATAATATTAGTTAGGATTTTAAAGAGAAAAAGGCAATTAGAAGGCATCTTTTTGTGCAAACGGTTTGAAAATCGGTTGCAAAATAAGGGAGTAACTAATATTTTAAATTTGGATAGAAGAAAAATGAAGTCGTAGTGGGTATGTCTTTCTATCTTCTTCGCACAGCTACGGTTAAATAGCGGCTACGTCACAGTAGGTATATATCGTGGATCCTTTGCCTGTCATTTGACAATTACCGTTACTACCAGATTTGCAACGCTTGTATCCTATATATATATATATATATTGAGTATATTTAAAAATATGTTATCTGTATAGTAGAGTTCCGGTAATATCACTATTTACATTTTTTATTATTTAAGTTAGTTATATACCTAACTCAAATAATAAAAAAATGTGACACAACTACTCTATTGTGAGACAGCGTTGCATTATTTGCAACAAAATTTAAAAGGCGTTATATAGTTCAATAGCATACAAAATTTAAAGCAAAGTAAGTCAAGTCAAGTCAAAAATTTTTATTTCCATAAAAATGTGCAAACAATTCTTGGACACGTCAATTCACTATTATATTAATAAAAAAAATAAAAAAATAAATAGAAGGAAATAAAAATTTTGCATTAAAAAAAAGGCTGTTCGAGGAGTAGAGCTTTCATGAGAAGAAGCTAGCAAGAAACTCACGGCCACTTTTTTTAGTCGCCAAATGTTTACATCAATACAATTCAAGGTTATATTATTTTCCTTATATGAGCTGCTGTGTGTAGTTGTTACAGTTATTTATTTCGATAAGATTTAAAAAGTAGTAGATGTAGGTGTATAATTATTATTTATTTGTAAATATTTTTGTTTATTGGATACAATAATAACCAGCCAGGACAAAGGCCAGGTTAAGAGCTCCTTGTACCGACGGGCGTGTATGAGGAATGTGATGAAAGTGAATGAAGCCAGAGAAGTGTGTCAGGATCGTGGCAAATGGAAATCCGTAGTCTCTGCCTACCCCTCTGGGAAACGGGCGTGAATCTATGTATGTATGTATGTAATAATAACCAGACTATATTATATTTTTTTATGTGTGTAACAGGGCGTACCTTCCCGAAGCATTCGTACTTCGCATCAGCGTTGGGACCGGGCCAGCTCGCTCTGTACAACATACTGAAGGCGTATTCCCTTTTGGACCCTGATGTTGGGTACTGCCAAGGTCTCAGCTTCGTGGCTGGAGTATTACTTTTACATGTAAGTACTACATATTTTATATCAAACTAGATTTTGCTAGCGGTTTCACTCGCGTTAATACAGATTAACGTAAACGATCGATCATCATAAAACTTCGCATACACGCTGACAGGAATACATAAATGGATGTAGGGTATCTTTAATCCAGAAAAAGTACTGCTCCCGAGAGATGGAAAATTTATATAACCTACATTAACGCGAGCGAAACCGCGGGCAATATCTAGTAGATTATAATATATTTGCAAACTAAGATACATAGAAGATTGAGGGATTTTTCATGTAATCAAAGTCAAAGTCAAAAATCTTTATTTCCATAAAAATGAGCAAACAGTTCTTGGACACGTCAGTTCACTATTATATTAATAAAAAAAAAAATATAAAAATAAATGGAAGGAAATAAAAATTTTGCATTGTAAAAAGTCTGTTCGGGAAGTAGAGCTTACATGAGAAAAAGCAGCAAGAAAAAATGTGATGATTAACGTATTTAATTGTACTATTGTACTTGCAATGTAGGCAAACGAACCGTCGGTTGCTGCTCTCACACAATGTGTTTGGTATGGTATACGAGCTTCGCAAGACATGAACCTCATATAAGTCCACCCGCAATAGGGTTAGAAAATGTTATAATAAGGTCTACTGAAATGTAAAAACATGTATATTAAAAAGATTCCCTTAATCTTTTTGTTGTTATTTTTTACTACTTACCTACTATGATCATACGTTAGTATACTTAGGTATAATAGACTTGAGCGTTAGCGCTCAAGTCTATTATTCTACCTCGGTATAGCAGCGGGGTAATTGCAGACGTTCGGTCATTTAAAAAAATCCTATTGACGTTATTTCCCGTAATATTCCAGTATAGATGTTTTATTAAAGGCACTTACATTTCAAACTCAAATAGCAGCCCGGGGGTTAATCGTAGGCGTTCCTTGTAATAGTAAAAAGTCTTCAGGATATTATTTCCGATAAGAATCCACTATTCTTTTATTCTGGCCGGCACTTTCATTTTTGGGTACGAAATGAATGATGTCCTTTCTTTCTTTTTTACTAAATCATATAGGCAACTCTGATTTTTTAAATTGGTATAAATACACCGCTGCGCATCCCTTTGGGGATATATGAGACTATCATTATTAGATCATTTTAATTATTGGTAACAGATGGAGGAAGCTGAAGCGTTCATTCTGCTGCGGCACCTGATGTTCAGGCGAGGTCTTCGGAAGCAGTACCTACCTGACATGAGCGCGCTACAAGTACAGGTAACTAATTACCAGGCACATATTACCGGGATAGTACTAACGGGAAAGTGTTACCTGTATCGTATTACCGGTAACGTATTACCGTACATGTAACATATTGCCGGTAAAGTTTTCATGGGAACGTATTGTCGGTAACGTTTTACCGGCATCGTATTATTAGCGATGTCTTACTGGTAACATATTACCGGACTTGTTTTACCAGGCGCGTATTACTGGGATTTTATTTCTATAGACCTTTTACTACTCATATTACGTATCTAAAATGTATCTCTCACGATTTACATGATATGTTATTGTCGGCCTCGATGGCGTAGCGCCTAGTGTAACCGACTGCCACGCCTGAGGTCGCGGGTTCGATTCCCGCACATGTCAAACATTTGTGTGCATGAACATGGATGTTTGTCTTGGTCTGGGTGTTTCTATGTATAATATGTATGTATTTACAAAAAAAAAGTATATATGTATGTTTATCCATTGTCTAGTACCCATAGTACAAGCTCTGCTTAGTTTGGGCTAGATGGTGTTGTGTGTATGTGATAGAATATCATATTATTATTATTATTATATGTGAGTAGTAGAGCCTCGCTGATTTTAGCATGAATGGGCCGGCTCGACCGGGGAAGGACTAGGTTCTCACAGAATATCGACGTGAAATAGCAGAATTCCTGCTGTTGTGTTTCGTTCGGCGAGTGAGACTGCTGGATGCACAATCACCCTCTTTCCCCCTTCCCGCTCCTTCTCCTTCCCTTTTCCTTTCCTAAAGGGTCGGCATCGCGCAAGTGATGCTTCTGGTGTTGCATGCGTCTATAGGCTACAGTGACCACTTACCTTCAGGTGGGCCGTATGCTTGTTTGCCACCTTAATTGTATAAAAAAAAAAAAAAGTGATAACAACTTAAAAACCGCTATTAGCACGCCTCCGCTCCGCACTGCGCCTCCTTGACTCTGCGCTGGATCGTGTGTGTAATGTTTCATACTAATTTGAACAATACAAAAATGTAATTAATATTATGAACCCAAGACCTTTTGGCCTTGCGTCTATCTTTCTCAGTTCTGTCTATTATCTCAGTGCTAAAACTAATAAGTGGAATACTTGTTCGTCACTTTTATCCAAAATGTTTGTAAGCACAATATTCCTTGCAAACACCGCGACGTGACAGATAACTCCACACTGGCTACACGCCGCCATCGCGTTATGGCAGTGTATAGACATCCGAACCGCGACCGCCACGCATACCACGCCTCCGCACCGCTACCGCTCCGCCTAATGTTATTTCTCCCTACCGCAGTTGTACCAGCTGTCCAGGCTACTACGTGATCACGAACCAGAACTGCACGCTCGACTAGAGGCCCTGGACATCAGCCCCGCGCTGTACGCCGCGCCCTGGATGCTCACGCTCTTCACCAGCCAGTTCCCGCTGGGCTTCGTCGTGCGAGTCTTCGGTAACTACACTAACATCAGCCCTCTAGCTCTACCATGCACATGGGTTCAGCCCCATGAAGTTTTGGATAGACATGCTATCCGAAACTTCGGACGAACGTAAGATAATACCTATCGCGAAGTTTCTTTAGATTTAATTCTCCGGAAGTATTTTTGGTTGCTTACTTGGACCACTTTACAAAGTCAAAATCAGTAATCATTTATTTATTTAGGTTATAAAAGAACACTTATGAACGTCAAAATTTATTAGTTAATGAAATTACTGAATTATTTAGTAACTAGTTTTCACCCGCGGCTTCGCTCGCGTAAATGTAGGTTAGGTTAGGTTAGGTTTGCAACAGTTATTTTTTCTGGATGAAAGGTACCCTATGTCCTATTTTGTACCCTTGACAACGTGTATGCAAAATTTCATGTTAAAACAAACAAACTCATTTTCGCATTTATAATATTAGTTAGGATTAGTTGCTAGGTTTATACAAAATATTGGGGCTATGAGAAGATAACAACTAGAAACTGGTGGCGATTCTTCACTGCAGGGTTAAATATGATCAAAGTGTTCATGTGTTTTGTTGTGCTAATAGTACCAACAATAGGCTTGAAACTTCGGCATATACGTTTCGTGGTAGACCTACTATTTACCTGTCCCACTAGCCACGGACTCCTTCGCATCAGGAGTAAGGTTAGGCTGTAGTCCACCATGCTGGACCACATTGAAGTCCTCCTGGAAAGAGGCCAAGTTGACAGTACCCTTAACGTACTGAAGCAAGATCGTAACAATAGGCTATTTGACTAGTTTCTGAAAACCATCTCACATTATTTAGTTGTGTCTATGAACCCTACTAATATTTATTTTTATTAATTTAAAGCAATTAAAAATTTTGGTACAAAATACACTAATTATTAAAACTGTCAAAACGCTTGCACCGGCAATATGGCATCGAGTCGTCAAACGACGTAACATGTTTGTAAATAAACATTGAACAGCAAGCAATGACAGAAAATGTTTACAAACGTGTGACGTCGAAAATAAATTGAGTCAATCAACGCCGTTTACTATCAAGTGGTTCTAACTAAAATAAATAAATTATATTAAGGGCGTTTTGGTAAAATAATTCATATTTTATATTTATATTAATGTAGATTACTATTGAAATCCATACTTTACACCAGAGGCCCCCAGTCATTTTTCTCACAGAGCACTTTCAAAATTTAGCTGGTTCCGGTGGACCCCCTGCAGCTAAATTTCTACCATATTCCTAAACTTACCACGATAGACGGTCTAACCTTTATTTTTATTGTATTTTTTTCGTAGATCGGTAGATTCGAGACCACTGGGGTACTGAATATGGAATATGCAAGTTTTACAAGCTTAGATCTTCTTAAAATATTATCTGCCTACATTGATGCCAACATTTTAATGTTTCACTATGGAAAGCAAATAAATTGTCTCATGGACCCACGCTTACGAATTGTGGACCCCCATTTTTGTCACGCCAATTTAGACCCCCGTCAAGTCTCCCGTGGACCCCTGGGGGTCCACCTGGATCACTTTGGGAACTAATGCTCTACACGGTTGGAATATGTCATTATTTTCAAACTGCCCAAGAGCTTATTGGACATTTATTTTATCCTTACCTACCTCTCTCGGACTGTATTGCGTAGTGTTTTAAGTGGTCGTCTTGCGCTGAGTATTGTGGGTTCAATCCCCACACAGGACAAAAGTTGTGGGGTCCACAAGTAGTTGTCTCGAGTCAGCGCGTTTTTTGCGTCTATCGTTTGAATGTTTGTAAAGTGTGAGAATTATCTTATTAAAAAGAAAAAGAAAGTAAATAAGTAAATATCATATATTGAACTCAAAACTTACATACAGTGGACTTGCAGGTACGGGAATGCTAGACTAGGTATAAGAGTAGATGCCGATATTACAATTACCCGAAATAGGCAAATATTCTGTATCTTAAAAAGCTGTGTTCAGTCGTGAGTTAACGTATATATTTTCTTCTTCCAGACTTAATATTCCTGGAGTCCTTGGACATTGTTTTCTCGGTATCTCTTGCTCTCCTATCGGCGCATAAGGATGGTCTGATGTTGTGTGAGAGTTGTGAAGAAGCCGCGGAGTATCTCAAACACAAGTTACCAGATATGGATAGAGGATTCTATGAGAAGGTCATGAAGAAGGTAAGCTCTTTGAAAGTCCAACCGATCATACATCACTCGATCTGACAACTCGAATTTTTAGTTGCACCTTTATTGAAAGTAGATATATTCCTATGTCAAAATGTCACAGACAGAATGTGCCTCTTTTTAAAAAGACTATCATCGGGCTATCCGATCACCTGTCCACCCAACCATCCGTTCTGACCAACCACCCCCCTGTCTTGATTACACGAATTTTTAGTTGCATCTATATTGAAAGTAGAAATATTGCTATTTCAAAATATCACACAAAGAATGTGCTTTTTTGAAAATGAAACACCGCCGGCCATCCAATCATCTATCCACCCAACCACCTGCTCTGACCGACCGAATTCTTTGTTGTGCCTTCTTTGAAAATAGAACGCCTATATCAAAATGTCACACAAAGAATGTGCTTCTTTGAAAATAAGACATCGTCGGTCGTTAGGCCATAGTCCATCAGCTGGCCCAGTGCGTGTTGGCAGACTTCACATATCTTCGAGAACATTATGGTGTCGGGTGTAAATCCAACAAATTAAAAGAATTTAATACACTTTTAATTCTAAATGTAATTTATTAAAATTGGTAAAATGATAAAAAATGGTAGTGAGAGCACACGACGCGAATGGTGATTGTACGTGAACTGAACTTAATTAAAATAATATAAAGTAAGTAATGTAGGTCATGCTTATGTGCTGACAGCGCGTACGGCGAGTCAATGAACTGTACTTCGTACATATTCCCGAGGGAGAAAATGCGCAATGAACATGGGTGCATTAATGGTAATGATACAAGGTGAAACAATAATAATTAGGTGCGAGTAACAAGGTGATGGTAACATTTTTAAACATAACTATTTAGATCATTAGAGTCCCTATTCCACTACACTAAAGTTAAATGAGTTTGGTAGTTTTAATTTATTTATTTTAGCGTACACACGATCACTATTACCCGGGATAACTTCACTGTGACACTGAACACTATCACGTTCTACACTATTGGGTTGATGTTCACTAGAGATGTTTGTGATGGTTCGGTTGGATGAACAAGCGGCCGGCTGCTGTTCAGCAGCCTGCCGTTGGCGCTGTGCGCGGATTCTCCGCGCGGCGTACAGTAAAACGGCCAAAACACCAGCACTCGCTAATATATAAATGAGAACGTAATGGTAGATATCATGGTAGTTATACGACGCATCATATGGTATTTCTGATTTCTTCATTTGGTCTAGACGGTTACCGATCTCATCCAATTCCTTTTGATCTTGCGTTGCCGACGTGTTGGTTTCGGAAATGGTTAATCTTTGTATGTTAAAATTTACGATGTGATTAATCGGTGGTATTTCGATGCGCAATATATCAGGTTTCAACCGTATATTGTTGGTAGACTGTTGTCTGTGTGACATTAAGGTGATCCCTTCATCTTTGATGACGCATCCACTTTCCAAAGCGATTATACCAACATTATGTAATTGCTCGGTGGTAATTTGATGCTCGCATATCATTTGTATGAGGCATTGACCGCAACATGAATACAAGTAATTGTTTACATTCTTTAATTGTACCCAGCTGTTTTTGCACTCTGTGTTTTCTGTCTTACAATATGGTGAATTGATTTGTTTAGCACAGTAGTTACGATTTATATGGGTAACAGAAATCGGTGTTTGATGGGCACAAAGAACCATGTCTATATCAAATGGATTGCATTGTTGTAACTGTAATTCTGACAGTGGTACTTGTAGATCCCTTCGGATATTAACGGCTAAAAAGTCGGTTTCTGGGATCACTTTAAACATTGCATCACCAACTGGTATAGGAATTGGTATTAAGTGATAGATTTCAAAGCTATCTCGGCCAACCAATGGTATCTTTATTTCAAATATGATATATTTCTCTGTAACTCTAGTTTTCACGGTTAACAAGTGGTAAATTTTGGACAAGTCTGTTTGAATATTGTCGATGGGTAACGATAATTCTTTAGAAATCTGGTCCGAGATGATGCGAAGTTCTTTGGCTAGTTGTTCAGGCTGTAATATGTGTATATTAAATTTACCATAAAAAATATCAGTAATGGTATCTAATAACATTTGTTGGATATCTTTTATATTCATCAATATGCCGTTAGCTGTGATTGAGGATAAGGCAAACTCATTGACATATGTATTATCTTGCATTTGGTGTTGCATACTATTGGTTAACATATCTAATTTATTTAGATGCTGGTTAAACGTTTTATGTTGTTTTTCGATGGTTTTCTCCATTCTTTGTAGTACGTTATATTCGGATTCAATGATTGAGGTTTGATTTTTTAATAATTGATTGAAATATCTCTGGTTAGTCTTGAGCATAGCAAAATCCTTTTGATGCTGCTCTGCAAAGTCTTCGTCTAAAACTCCAAATAAACTATGCGCTATTGACCCTACAGCATTCACGAGTCCACGACGCTGACGATGGTAGTTGTCTGGTAACTGTCCATGGTTATTTAATATATTATTGTAATGTTCTAACTCTGTTATACCGTGGTGTAGATGTAGTAAAACTAGCTCGCAGTGTGAAGTAGTTTTTATTTTAGCACACAAGTTCTCTAAGTGGTCTACATATTTCTTTATTAATAAAGTGCTGTCCCAATAAACCTTCATATCATAAAATATAACAAGTTTCCAGTCGTCTCTAATCAATCGCATGTTGCTGACTTTGTCAAATAGATGGTTTGGTTATCCTTAAGAGTCGACGTTTGGTAAATACACTGCGATGGTGATATTAGAAGCATCATAAACATGAGCACCAGGGTAACAAAATTGCATACCTTTGAATTCTTTAAACTCGGCCGTTTAGGTTTTGGTTTTTTGGGTTTAAATGGTATCTCAGTTGGGTTGGTATCTTGGTAAACTGGTAGAACTGAGAGTTTATTTATTGGTCTCTGCAATACACCTCTACTGGTTTTTAATGTGACTACTCTAACAAGACCGTCGCTACCGGGATGTACATCTATGATTCTTCCGAGTGCCCATTGCCCTGGCGCTACATGAATGTCTTGAATGATGACTATATCATTAATTTTGATGTTACATTGAGCATGACGCCATTTTGACCGTGTGGTTAATTGTGATAAATACTCAGATCGCCATCTTTTCCAAATGTCATGGTAAATTTTTGAGTCAGATGCCACCTGGTGCGTTCGTCGTTTTCAGTTTCTAGTATAGTTAATAGTGGTCCACTAGAAAGAAAATGAGATGGTGTTAAGAAATTTAAATCATCTGGATCTTCAGAAATCGCACACAACGGTCGTGTATTCAGGCAGCCCTCCAATTGCGTCAATAGAGTCATAAATTCTTCATACGTTAATTTTTGCTCACCGAGCACTCTTCGTAGATGGTATTTTAGACTCTTGACTGCTGCCTCCCAGATACCTCCTGCGCTAGGCCAAGAAGGGGCATTAAAATGCCATTCTATTTCCATGTCTGCCAGATATTGGTACGCATTGACGTCTAAAGTTGTGGTTAAATTAAAATATTCCTGTTGTATGGTATTGTTAGCTCCCACGAAATTGGTTCCATTATCGCTATATATATGGCGTGGTGCTCCACGCCGTGCCGACATCCTTCGCAGTGCCGCTATGAACGCTGATGATGTAAGGTCAGACACGAGCTCGAGATGCACTGCCTTTGTTGCTAAACACACAAAAACAGCAACATATCCTTTCGTGCATTTAATTCCGCGACCCTTACTACTCTTTACTTCAACATAGCCGGTAAAATCTACACCCGTGTGGTAAAAAGGGCGTGTCTGGTTGGAACGTGCGGCTGGTAAATCACCCATTAATTGGTTGTGGCTTTCAAATTTGCTCCGTCGGCATTTCACACACTGGCGTAAGCGCTTTTTGACGGCATTATTGCCTCCTATAATCCAATATTTTCTTCTCAACCAAGCTAGCGTTAATCTATGACCTCCGTGGAACGTCATCTTATGAGCATGGTCTATAATAATATCCGTAAGATGATTTTGGTGTGGTAATATTATTGGATGTTTCATTACTTGGACTCTACCTCCCACGAAAATTCCAAGAGCTCTCAGGAGTCCAACGAGAGAGGAAACTACTATGACAACGAGAAGACAAATAATGACAACCAACAATGGAATTCTGTACAAGCCGCTGCTGTAAACCAAGAGAACCAGAAGCCTGATGATGCCATCTCATGGCAGAACTTACAGATGGGTGTTGGTCCAATCGTTGCAGTCCAAAACAAGGAAGATATTGAGAATATCTTCGGCGATGCCCAGAGAGCTATGAAACAGATTACTGAAGAGGAGCAGGTGAAATTCCACCAAGATTACCAACTAGCTAACAAAGAAGTGAACGAGGATGGTGATTTAAATGCTACTCAGTTGGCGCAGAAACACCAGTACCCCGTGGAGGAACACACCATCAAAACTGATGATGGCTACGTGCTTACTCTCTTCAGAATCCCTCCTAAGAAGCAGATCCGTGATGTACAAAAGAGACCCGTCGTATTCTTGATGCACGGTATTCTTGGAAGCGGTGATGACTGGCTCCTTATGGGTCCTGGCAAGTCCCTTGCCTACTTGCTCTCTGACGCTGGCTACGATGTATGGCTCGGTAACGCTCGTGGCAACAAGTACTCCAGGCAACATGTTAGCAAGTACCCCGCCATGTCCGACTTCTGGCAATTCAGCACTGACGAAATTGCTCTCCACGACTTGCCAGCTATGATCGACTACGCCCTGGAAACGACATACCAGGAGAACCTTTTCTACATCGGCCACTCCCTGGGAACAACTGCTTTCTTCGCTCTTACCGCTACCCGTCCTGAATACAACAACAAGATTATCATGATGTACGCTATGTCTCCGATGGTCTACATGACGAATGTGCGCAGCCCACTGTTTCGCATGATCGCTCCTACCAGCAAGTTCCATCAACAACTTGAGCTGCAGATCGGCAATGGCGCCTTCACTCCCAAGAAGGACCTGATCCGTGCTATTGGAGGTGCTATGTTGGAGAAAGCAACTGGTTGCAAGATGGTGTCGTCAAACGTTATCTTCGTCATGGCTGGTGTAAATGTTGACGGTTTGAATGCTGAGTTAATCCCTGTGGTGACGCGTCACTTGCCAGCTGGAACTTCCACTAAGGTGATCAAACAATACGGCCAAGGCGTCGCTTCGCACGAATTCAGAAGATACGACTATGGCTCCAAGACCAACCAGAAAGTATATGGTCAGGAGCAACCAACCAAATACGACATGCAGAACATCCAGGTCCCTGTTACTTTGTTCTACAGCGAAGAAGACTGGCTCGCTCATCCCCAAGATGTTGCAAGACTAGAGAAGGAGCTTCCCAACGTCAGAGAAAGCCACAAGGTGCCCGATGAGCACTTCAGCAACATGGATTTCCAGCTCTCGACCAAGGCTCCTGAATTAGTGTACAAACAACTGATCGAATCCATGGTTAACAATCAGTAAACTGAACTTTGACGAGGATTGTATAAATAATTTGATTTGTATAGATGTATCGTTCATTGTCTTAAGTTATTTTTCTACCTAACTGGCGCATAAATAAATCCGGCTCGAAGGACCAAATTTGTCGGGTGAGAGCACACGACGCGAATGGTGATTGTACGTGAACTGAACTTAATTAAAATAATATAAAGTAAGTAATGTAGGTCATGCTTATGTGCTGACAGCGCGTACGGCGAGTCATTGAACTGTACTTCGTACAATGGAGAACTCTCAGACATGTAGGTTTCCTCACAATGTTTCCTTCACCGTTAAATCAAACGATGATTCATTATTTAATACGCACATGACTTCGAAAACTTAGGCTCGAACTTGAGACCTCCGTATGGCAGTCCAATGGTCTCCCACTAGGCTATCACTGCTTTGTCTTACTGGACCTTAACCTGGTCTTTGACAGAGGCTCGCATACGAGCCGCTGTATTTGTTACTGGCTCAAATAAGAGCCGCCAAGTGCGCGCTACTTTAAACCTTATTTTACTAGCCTTAACGCTTAAAACTGATTGTTTATCAGCTACAAATTGATGTTTTGGGTAAAGGACATATCATAAGGTATTACGAAAATATAAACATAGGATTAATGTATGCTTGTGTGTGTCAGGTGCTAACGCTGGACATATCCCGCGCGCTGTGCGACTACAGCGTGGAGTACGGCGTGCTGCGCGACGAAGTGCCGCGCCGCGCCGCGCTCGCTGAAGATAACAGGCAGCTCGCGGTCAACAACGCCAGGATGGCTGATGAGCTTGATGTTAGTATAACTCATCTATCCACTACATAAGACACCACACATTACGATCTACAAACTAAACATCACAATTTCAGACTACTGACTTTATATTATACTACGCACTACACACCACGAATCACAAACTACATCCTACACACTACACACCATACCCTACAAGCTACATACTACAAACTATACATTACAACCTACAAACTACACACTACATCCTACCCACCACAACCTACACACCACATCAGGTACCGTCCCGCTAATATTGTACCATTAAATGTGATCGTAACCGAAAAATCTAATTATTTTGAAACTGTACTATACAACAGAATAAATAATAGCAGACCCTCATTAGCTAAAAGTTATGTTTAACCTGAGCTCGAGCCCAGAACGTCACAATAGATATAAAGAAAGAAAGAAAGAAAAATGTTTATTTTGGCATACAAGGGCACACGCAAAACACGAAGAAATAAATTAAAAAGAAAAAGTATACAAATTACAAAATAAAAAAAATAAAATATAATAAAACAGAACAATAAAAAAAACTAGAATACCTAATAAAACTAACACTGTTTAATTTTATTTCTGTTCACTGGCAACACCACACCTTCCGTCCATTCAGGTCAAGGCTAGTATTGCCACGTAACCACTATTAAATGAATTTGCGAGATTATAATTGTATATTATTTATATTTACAGTCAGCCATGGACGCCATAACAAACTACCAAAAGAATCAAACCCGCCTAGAATCAATCAACAAATCTCTAGAACAACAACTGATGCTGCTCAGCAGATACATATCTGCGCACCACAAGCAAGACACACCAGTAGAAATAAAGAAAATAGTGCAAAATCATTCCAAGAAACTCTCATTCAAAATATTCTCCACGAAATTCTCCAACACTGAAGAAGAAAAAGAAGAAAAGCATGATCCAAGGAAGAACTTCAAGACTGGTCTCAGTACTCCTAATTTATTCGCAAAGATAACCAGAGAAGATTCTCCAAAAGATATTGAGAATGAGAGAAGACAGTTTATGATGAAGAAGTCTCAGTCAGTACATTCAGGTTTAATCGCTAATATGAAAAATTATCAATTAAAAGCTGTCGAAGAAAAGAACGAAGGCCACAAAATAGATAATATAACTGAATCTTTAAACGAACTGGGGAAGAAGAGTTCTGGATTCTTCGCCAGTACCCACGAACAAATCCGCCAAGAAAGATTATTCGAACACCAGCTGAAAAATAATTTCGATGAAAATTTGAGGAAATTGGACGAAAAATTGAACGAGAAATTATTACCTAAGTCGTATATAGACGATTTAAGTATGTTCCAAAGTAGGAAATGCATGTCATTGAATCTAAAACCGACAAGTAAAGATGGTAAATTGAATGATAGTGGGTTCGTGACTCCGTTGAGTCCGGACAACGATAGGAAGGACGATAGCTGTTCGACTATATCGCACCCGTTAAGCGATTGCGATGTCGATATCAAATTCGATGGGCAGTCCACCAAGCTAAAACAGATACGGCCTATTAAAAATGTTGATAAATTGTAGTGTTTAGAATGACTTAATATATACATAGTTAGTCCAGCGAGAGTTATATATCGGCATAACCATGAACTCACACATAAGTCGATATGCGTACGAATATCGTGGTAGGGGTAAATGCAGATCGAGCCACAATTTGACATTAGTTAAAATAAAATTCAGACCTGGTAAACTCATTGGTCCGCAATTCGACGTTTCTTAATACCAAATGCAGATTTGGTAAGTTAATTAACCCGCAATTTGACATTAGTAAAAATTGTACTTAGATTTGGTAAGCTAATCGGTCCGCAATGTGATGTTAGTTAAATATAACGCAGATCTTGTAAACTGATCTGTCCGCAATTTGACGTTAATTAAAACAAAACGCAGGTCTGGTAAACTCATCGGTCCGTAATGTGACGTTAGTTAAAACAAAATGTAGATTTGGTAAACTAATCGTCCGGTAATTTGACATTAGTTAATACAAAACGCAGATCTGGTAAACTAATCGGCATGCAATGATACCATAGTATTGAACCAATAAATTACAATTATATTTGAAAACTTTGATTCTCTCACTGGATTAATGTTAGTTGATGCGATTGCCTTGCATAGTTCTAGGGTTCAATCCGCCAGTAAGCTGTTACCGTCCCACTGCTGGGCAATGATAGATATATGCTAATTTAATATACGGTGTGTAGGTAGCATCAATTTTGTCCATATCTGTTTGTATAGGTATCCACGTTAATATAAGTTGTTGTATCCGCTATCAGAGTTGCATCACAATTTGCATAGCCACAAGCCATAGAATAAATAAAAATGATTATTATAAAACAAGAAACATTGTATAAAGATTGAATTTTTAAAGGGAATCTCTTTGTCAAATTCTACCTGTATTGTTGGAGAGTGTTTGCGCCTAGTGACTTGCTTGAACGTCGACGTCGCTAATAAGTGTCATATTTTAAGGTTTATAAATGTAATTAATTTATTAGAACTTCATTGTCAAAATGTTCTTAATTCACCCTATCGATTAAAGTTCCACTTTTGTATCGCAGAGGGAATATACAATCTTTACAAATCAAACGAAACCTAAAACGAATATTGTATGTCAATAATTGTAATAACCACTCGTAGTAATATTAAATAAATAAAAATGGTAAAAGAACTACAATTATTATAATTATATTACATCTATGATACACTAATATCTTATTCTAAGAGTGTATTAAAACATTTTGAAAATAAGGCTCACACAAATAAATTGTCAAAAAATGACACTTATTTTCCACATTGCCATTAGGCGCAAACCACAATGCGTAAGCACACTTATGATAAAATATATATTTGACATGAAATTGTAGCAACTTTCTAAAATATTTTCTCCTTTGTTATATTTATAAAGCAGGCAATGTCATTACTGTAAAAACGACGTTTTATTTAAAAGGTTGCTAGATCAAAAATATATGTTTCAAATTACTAGTATTTTTATTAACCCCGCCTGCTAATATAGAATGCTCTTGTTAAGGGCCCCATATACGGTACGATACGTCTGTATGATCCGTCGCTTCAGACCGATCGAAACGACGAATCGGTAGTGTATGACAAGATCGTTAACGATTTACTTCATCGAAGACTATGTCGGCAATCGCAACGAAAACCCATGCAATAATGAATATCGTAACGATAAGTCGACAGTGTTCAAACAAGTAAATGATGGATCGTTACGACCGTTCGTTTCGTGTATGGGCGTCATTTTTGATGCGATCAATCGTCACGATTCATCAGATCGATCGTACAGACGAATCGTACCGTATATGGGGGCCCCATATACGGTACGATTCGTCTTATACATTTATATAGATTCACGCCTGTTTCCCAGAGGGGTAGGCAGAGACTACGGATTTCCATTTGTTACGATCCTGATACACTTCTCTGGCTTCATTTCATTCCCGACCTTACTCCAGCTGATTTCTTCCTATGGGGCTATCTTAAAAGTCGAGTCTACGTGAATAAACCAAGAACAATTTACCAATTAAAGGATAATATTCGCCAAGAAATGTGTAACATATCCAGCGCACTGTGAGGGAGAGTTTTCGAAAATGTAACGGCTAGGTTCCAGGAATGCCAGCGGCGAGATGGTGGCCACCTGTACGATATTATTTTCAAGAAATAATTTTCCCTTTAATATTCTTCATTGTAAATATACATTTATTTGAATACACTTTATAGTTTTTTGGAACGAAGTTCCTTACGGCAGGCTTGGAGGGGATAGGGATTTTGCTGCGCGACCGAACTGAAAAAAATGTGATAGTAAAACCGTAAGAAAAAACCCGTGGAAAAAAGTGCGTGGAATAAAACCGGTAAATGAGACGTGCGCAGGCGCGACAGTCGCATACACAAGCGAGTATTTTTCGATTCTACATTAGCCGAAGGAACTTCGTTCCTACCTGGTGTCCCACGACACCACATAATTTTTTTATTGTAAATTCAAATCTGCGAAAACTTATGGCCCACACTGTATAATTGAGAACTTTAAATATTCGTTGTTTTCTATATGTTACGTGAGTATTCTTTAGTCCAACTTTAACAATATATTTTCTAAGTCCGATGGCCCAAACTAAGATGTACTCATACAAATCTACAGTAGCAACATCGCAGTGAAAGGTCGCCTTATCAGCAGTACTCATTCTGTCGATCATATCTCGTAGATTGTTGTCTTTAAAGTTCCATTCATTGTTTAAGAAGTCATTTAAAACCATTTCTAGTTTGTCTATCTTACGAGTACTGTATAGGTCAACGAATCTTGAAAGAAAGAAGATAAATAAGTTTTATACTATAAGCACTATAAAAAGGTTTAAATCGAGATGTAATTTAAATATATTTATATATTTATATATTTATATATTTATATATTTATATATTTATATATTTATATATTTATATATTTTTTATGAACGTTTGCCTCAATGACAGTGAAAGTGGTTATAAAATTGTGTCGTACTCTGCCGCAGAGCCACCATAATAAATACCGATCAATTATATCTTAAAATGATGTACGTCAAACGTACATAATGTACTTCAGGCGATATCGCTTGTACGTACGCTAGGTAACAAAATAATGTGCATCGATTGTGGCTCTGCTGCGAAGCATACTCCCTAGCAGAGCCACTTAGAACACGTACTCAGGACAGATAAAAGCTACAGTTTTTTGATGAAAACTGATGTAAGAATATTGTTTATTGCGTACGTGTTGTAAAATCTCATAATTAAGATATGGTTTTAATTGTTTTCACTTTATTTTAATGTTCATAGAAAACGCCTTGTTATTTTTTATTAGCAATGTTTTTAGACGATCTGTTTTTGAATTAAATTTAAACATAATTAAGTACAAAATATATTTATTGTATAACAAAACCGTCACTGCTTACGCGAACAAAGTTGATATTTTTGTTCGCACTTTTACTTTTTATTTTAATGTAATAACGATTACAATCAACCAATTTAAACCGTGTACACGAATTAATACACCGTATAATATACATAAACTAGCTGATCCGCGCAACTTCGTCTGCGTCACATAAGAGAATGAGTGGGTCGTAGGCACCTATAATACAATTTTAAAGAAGCTGAAACTTTCTTTGTTAAATCCACGAATCACATAAGAACCATTGAACAAAATATTATAAATATACCTACAGAGCTAATTTAAAATCACGCAGAATAAACCAGGAGAAACATCGTTTGTATGTCTGTAATGGGTAATTATTTTGCTGCGATGTTATTTTAAAACTGCGATATCTCCTAAGATATTAATTGAAATCGAATGATCTAAAGGGCAATTTTGTTTTAAATTAAATACTTGTGATGAATAACATATTTATTTGGATAAGGATTAATATCATGTTTATAAAAAAACCTTCGCAAATAATTCATTAATTTAGAACAAATTTGGTTAGCATAAAAATGGTTATAGTGAGCCAATCTTAATAGATAGATATATGCTGTTGCGGACTTTTTTTTAGAACTTTTAAAGGGAAACAATTCTGTCATACATGATTTTTGCGAAACTTTAACCGTTTACGCAGCGCACGCAGCGGAAGTTCTCAAAAGGAAAAAAGACCCTCCGATTTTGAAACATTCTTCATTGGTGCTCCGCTCCTATTGATCTTACCGTGATGATATATAGCCTATAGCCTTCCTCGATAAATGGGCTATCCAACACTGAAATAATTTTTCAAATTGGACCATTAGTTTCTGAGATTAGCGCGTTCAAGCAAGCAAACAAACAAACTCTTCAGCTTTATAATATTAGTATAGATTATGATTAGAGATGACCCACAGCTCCAAACGTATTTGGAAGAAACTCAACTACAGCTGCTAATTCAAATATTTTGTCGGAGAGCAGCAGTTCATTTGGAATATCGCATAGACGTAAATATAGGTCTAATTAAAAAATTGGTTGTCTGTAAAGTCGGTTTACGGACGATAGTTTAACGTGACAACGTCATAACGTGCCTTTCGCTCGCTCGTGTAGCGCTCTCGCTCCGATCGTAACGCTACAATGAGCGTAACGGGACAATGAGCGTAACGGGACAATGAGTCATTCTTTTTCGTGCGTGCAGCCGGCGTTCATCGATTTATTAGACGTTGCCACGTCAAAATCATAGTTAAACTATCGTCCGTAAACCGACTTAACAGACAACCAATTTTTTATTTAATTCCTTGTTTATATCATTATTACCAGGTTTCCGTAACAATCTTAATTAAATAATCTCTTGATTAAAAAATATAACAATTAATATTAAGCTATAGTTTAAATGCTATGATTTTGACGTGGCAACGTCTAATAAATCGATGAACGCCGGCTGCACGCACGAAAAAGAATGACTCATTGTCCCGTTACGCTCATTGTAGCGTTACGATCGGAGCGAGAGCGCTACACGAGCGAGCGAAAGGCACGTTATGACGTTGTCACGTTAAACTATCGTCCGTAAACCGACTTTACAGACAACCAATTTTTTAATTAGACCTATATTTACGTCTATGCGATATTCCAAATGAACTGCTGCTCTCCGACAAAATATTTGAATTAGCAGCTGTAGTTGAGTTTCTTCCAAATACGTTTGGAGCTGTGGGTCATCTCTAATCATAATCTATACTAATATTATAAAGCTGAAGAGTTTGTTTGTTTGCTTGCTTGAACGCGCTAATCTCAGGAACTACTGGTCCAATTTGAAAAATTATTTCAGTGTTGGATAGCCCATTTATCGAGGAAGGCTATAGGCTATATATCATCACGGTAAGATCAATAGGAGCGGAGCACCAATGAAGAATGTTTCAAAATCGGAGGGTCTTTTTTCCTTTTGAGAACTTCCGCTGCGTGCGCTGCGTAAACGGTTAAAGTTTCGCAAAAATCATGTATGACAGAATTGTTTCCCTTTAAAAGTTCTAAAAAAAAGTCCGCAACAGCATATATCTATCTATTAAGATTGGCTCACTATAACCATTTTTATGCTAACCAAATTTGTTCTAAATTAATGAATTATTTGCGAAGGTTTTTTTATAAACATGATATTAATCCTTATCCAAATAAATATGTTATTCATCACAAGTATTTAATTTAAAACAAAATTGCCCTTTAGATCATTCGATTTCAATTAATATCTTAGGAGATATCGCAGTTTTAAAATAGCATCGCAGCAAAATAATTACCCATTACAGACATACAAACGATGTTTCTCCTGGTTTATTCTGCGTGATTTTAAATTAGCTCTGTAGGTATATTTATAATATTTTGTTCAATGGTTCTTATGTGATTCGTGGATTTAACAAAGAAAGTTTCAGCTTCTTTAAAATTGTATTATAGGTGCCTACGACCCACTCATTCTCTTATGTGACGCAGACGAAGTTGCGCGGATCAGCTAGTTTATGTATATTATACGGTGTATTAATTCGTGTACACGGTTCAAATTGGTTGATTGTAATCGTTATTACATTAAAATAAAAAGTAAAAGTGCGAACAAAAATATCAACTTTGTTCGCGTAAGCAGTGACGGTTTTGTTATACAATAAATATATTTTGTACTTAATTATGTTTAAATTTAATTCAAAAACAGATCGTCTAAAAACATTGCTAACAAAAAATAACAAGGCGTTTTCTATGAACATTAAAATAAAGTGAAAACAATTAAAACCATATCTTAATTATGAGATTTTACAACACGTACGCAATAAACAGTATTCTTACATCAGTTTTCATCAAAAAACTGTAGCTTTTATCTGTCCTGAGTACGTGTTCTAAGTGGCTCTGCTAGGGAGTATGCTTCGCAGCAGAGCCACAATCAATGCACATTATTTTGTTACCTAGCGTACGTACAAGCGATATCGCCTGAAGTACATTATGTACGTTTGACGTACATCATTTTAAGATATAATTGATCGGTATTTATTATGGTGGCTCTGCGGCAGAGTACGACACATAAAATTACATGTAGTCACATTGGAGACATTCTAGAAAATGCTATATTAAGAGTACCCTACGCCAAAGAGAGTATTTGAAGTATGAAATGAGAGAGGAACATGATAGGAGTAAGTAGAAATCCGTAGTCTCTGCATGAAACGCCGGGAATCGGCGGATGTCTGTTTATAATAATATCAGCCCTGTTCCACTGCTGGGCATGGGCATCTTTCTAGAGTAAGAAAGGTTAGGCCATAGTCCACTACGCTGGCCCACTGCGCGTTGGCAGACTTCACATATCTTCGAGATCATTTGAAGACCTCCCAGACAGGTAGGTTTTCTCACGATTTTTTCCTTCACCGTTAAAGCAAACGATAATTAACTATATATATAGGTAATATTTTTTTATTATATATAAATATTTATAATACAAAGCATTTTAATTAGATTATTAAGAGCTCAGTTTTCGTTGGATGTGATCTTCTGACATAAGACCTTCAGTTCTAAGTCAACTTCACTGTTGTAAAAATATCTAGGTACCACCTATTTCCTTTAGTGTTGAAAGGTGGATCATATCGGTAGATAGACATATAATTTCGGTGGATAGACTTATCATCTCGGTGGTCAACCTTGTCATATCGGTGCACAGAAAAAAATTATCGGTGGACGGCGTATCATATCGCTGGCAACTATTTTTTTTATTTTTTTTTATTGCCATTGGTGGCAGATGAGCAAGTGGCCCACCTGATGGAAAATGGTAACCGCTGCTCATGGACTTCAGCAATGTCAGGACACAGCAAAGCCGCTGCCTACCGTGAAAGAAGAACTCTCTTTAAACCTCGTTTGAAGAAGGACTAAAATTCAATCTTAATTTTCTCCTCAGTCTTGAATGATACGTTGATGTCGATAAATTTGGCAATAGTTAATATCGTAAAGATAACATAAAAGCTAAAAATATACAAAAAAAAAGATAAATGAAAAAGTGCACCGATATGATAAAAATATCACCATTTGTTGAAATTCAACCATATGTATGTGATCAATGACCAACAAAAAAGTCACAGTAATATATAACAGTGACTTTTAAGTAACAGATACAACGATACAAACAATATAATAATTGCTTATCTCTGTGACCTTGATCCCAAATTTAGGCAAAGCTACACAAGGTCCATTCCTCGAGTTACTTCACACCAGAAAAGTTGACAATGAAGATCCTGCATACTCTTTTGATCTTAGCCATAAGTACGACTTTTTCTATTGTTGATGGCAAACAGAATCTAGCTGATTTTGTGACTACGACTAATCTGGGACAAATCCGTCTCTACAATGGTGGTGTATCTGACAAGAGGATCCTGGGTGCCTTCATAGACGCCAATCCCAGATTGCCTGATGATTTAAAGAAGAAGAACCAAGGAGACGCTATATTATATGTGTCTATGAACTGGGGAAATCGGGCTTTAATCGATGTGAATTTACGTGGAGGCGATCGTTATATCGGTATGTATTTTTTGCTTTTTTATTGATATAACTTAGTAGTTATAAAGTCAGCCTTGTACCGATATAAACTGTGCCATAGCTAGCCTCGGGAGAATAAATAATTAGGCTATAGTTCACCAAGCTAGTTCAGTGTGGGTTGGCAGACTTCACATATTATCTTCAAGAACATTATGGAGAACTCTCAGACATGCAGGTTTTCTCACGATATTTTACATCACCGTTAAAGCGATAGTTAACTATTTAATCTATACTAATATTATAAAGCTGAAGAGTTTGTTTGTTTGTTTGAACGCGCTAATGTCAGGAACTACTGGTCCGAATTGAAAAATTACTTTAGTGTTGGATAGCTCATTTATTTTATCGAGGAAGGCTATAGGCTATATAACATCACGCTACGATCCACGAGGGTGGTGACAACTTAGAGAAAAATAGGGTAAGGTCTCACTGTGATCATGGCTGCGGAAAGCTACCTAAGCGCCAGGGAAGGTGCAAACCTAGATCTAAATAGTTGTATAATTTAAATAGTAGTAGACAGTAGTACTTCAATAGTTTCAACATTATTTAATAATACTAATATGTAGTGGTTTTAAAATAAACAACGCGATAAAATCTGTATAGAGTAGTTGACATTCGCGTAAGACAATTATTATCTTGACCCAAAGTTGAATTTATGATAAAAACTTACGATTAATACTTAGGATCGCATAGGGAACTCGCTCTACGCACCGCTCTAGTATACAGCTGAGCTCGTGAACTATTGATATCTCGTATGATTTAAATTACAATGCTGTTTTTATTACTATTCAACACATCTAAGGCCACCTTTTTATATACGCATTAAATAGTTAATTATCACTCGCTTTAATAGTGAAGAAATGATCATCGTGATCATCGTGAGACAATCTACACGTCTGAGAGTTCTGCATAATGTTCTCGAAGATGTTTGAAGTATGTCAACCTGCACTGGGCTATCGTGGTGAACTGTGGCACAATACAACCATCCTCACTGAGAAGAAGCCCGTGCCAGGTATGAATGTGTACCTTTATATCTCTTTCCTTTGTTAACCAGGTTACGTAGAAGTATATTTCAACGGTGGTTTACCGGTACAAGAAGAAACCGTAAGGGTCAATAAGAACTTATCAACAATGACTCTTGATAGATGTATCTACGGTCAAGTCTTCAAAAATGACAGAGACATAATACAGGCCTTTGTGAATCGTAATGCAGCCTCTTTGTCACCCGGTCTTGTTAGTCAATTAAAGGTAAAAGCCAAGACTAGCAGTACAGCTAAACTATATGTTCCTAAAAATACGATTATTGGTAATGAGATATATGAAGGCGAAATCGTTGTGTTCTTTTCAACTCAAGCGAGCAATGGAAGATGTGTTTATTAATCTTTTGACCGCCACAGTCATATATACAATATACATGACAAAGCAAAATGTAAAATGTGCTAATAAATCTTATAAAAAAGTATTGTTTTACTTATTTGTGTTGTTTATTATGTATCCTCATCCCAATTCTATTTTCATCTTCTGATTTTCTAATTTCTAATTTATATTATCATAAGATCACAAAAACGATGTAGGTGTTTGAGGATAAAATCGTAGCTGATCGCCGAGAGCACGCTTTTGCTCTTTGACATAGCGGGCAAAGGATTATCTGTACTGATGACGTCATTTTTATTTATTATAGCATATTGAAGGAGGTGACATACCTATTGAAGAAGGGTCTTAAGTAATCGATTCTCGTTCAAATATGTATTTTATCGGGATAAAGGGTACGGATATGTCCTTTTTCGTACCTCTGACAACGTGTTTGGGAAATTTCATGTTGATATAATAAGTAGGACTTGTGGGACAAAGTGGTGTGATTTTATATCAGGGATACTCGTGCGGCAGGCGAAATCTGAATTTACTTAAAAGCTGAGCGCAATCCATTTTATTATTTAGTAGTTTAAACACAAATATGAAATCATTTAAGATCCTACGATCTTCCAAAGAAGTTATTTTAAAACATTAAGTTGCACGAGTCAGCTAGATAAGGTATTTAATTAGTGAAAAGTGAGTACGTAGTGTGGAGGGCTCTGGTCGTGGACTACACGACTACTAAGTGTGGCACAGGCAATAGTGAGAAATAATAGAAGAAGCTATGAAGGGTAAATAGATCACACACGTTTTGGCCTCGCTATCTAACAAAGGTCATTCGTGTTGTCGATAGTGTCTCGCGTACTGGTGACAAGGAATCCACACGCCGCCATCTTATTGTAATACGAGTTAGGTACTATTTGATGTACTTAATAATAATATTATTATTTGTACATTATGTATGTACATAAGAGTTAGATTTATTTTTATAATTACCCTTGTTTCACCAGTTACGCTGTATAGGTATAATTGAATTGTATAAAACCTAAATATTGAAATTAAATAACTTTATACGGATTTTGATCGCGTTGTTTATTTTTTTAAAACACTATTATTACATAATATTGAAAGTTTAAATTACTATTGTTAAACACTTTTACTAGTTAGGTACGGTTTATTTCTATTTAAGCTATATAGATTTAATTTTACGCTTTCCCCGACATTTCGGTTTATCAGCAGCCATTTTCACGGCGGGAGTAACATGGTGGTTGTCTGAATGTTCTAAAGCAGAAGAGGTTCCCTGACTTTTTTTCTCATAGACCACTTTCAAAATTTAGCTGCTTGCGGTGCAGCTAGTTCATGCAATTAAAAATATTAATTTATGATTTTTTTTACTTCGCAGGTGATCTTTCTTTTTTTAACTAATCTTCTAAATAGTAGTTTTTTCAAACTAGTAAAAGTATTTAAAAATAGTGGCTTAAAGTTTCAAAATTATGTAATATATCGCGATAAAATCCGTATGAAGTTGTTTAATTTCAATGTATAACATTCACGTAAACGTAGGACTACTATTATAATAAATATTTTATTATTATTTATTTTTCTCGAATATTTTCCTAGTATTTAACATTGAGATAACAGTCGGCCTTTTAGAAGGAATACAAGAGTTTCGACCTTGCAGTCATTTTTTTGAGTAGTAGAGCCTCGCTGATTTCAGCATGAATGGGCCGGCTCGACCGGGGAAGGACTACCTCTCTCCTACTCTCTCACAGAATATCGACGTGGAATAGCAGTGTTGTGTTTCGTTCGGTGAGTGAGAGTACCGGAGGCCCAATCACCCACTTTCCCCCATGCCGCTCCCTTTCCTTCCCACGTCCTTTCCTAAAGGGTCGGCAACGCGCAAGTGATGCCTCTGGTGTTGCAGGCGTCCATAGGCTACGGTGACCACTTACCATCAGGTGGGCTGTATGCTTGTTTGACACCTTAGTTGTATAAAAAAAAATGTTTCTGGGCGTTAGCGCCCATCAAGAGAGTTTGAATCTAGAATGTGATGGAATATCTAATACTATTGCTATTCAATTGATGTGTCTTACACATGAATTGAATAGCAATATTAATTCATATATAGAACCTAATACATAATGAAAGCTATAGATGCAATAACGGCGTCCATCAGATGTCTATATACCTATATATGTATATAAAATGAATCCCTGTTTCCCATGGCCACGCCATAACTTGAGAATGACTTTACTGATTTAATTCACCTATCTTTTTTTTTAAGTTTTCTGATACTTTGTATAACGTTCTTACGAACGAACGAGTTAAGAAAATTACGCTGCAAATTGGATAATTTTAGAAAACTTAACTAGGTACTATTTTGACTTCTTGTGTTTGACAGTTCGTTTAAGATAGGACAACGTCTGTCCGGTCAGCTAGTACTGCATAAAACAAAATCGGCATATTGTGATCAACCAACTCTTTATAGCTTTCACAGGCAAAAGTTGAAAGAAGTTGCTACAAGTCTCGACCAATCAAACAAACAGTAAAATAAAATACGTAATTTTATGAAACACACGTTTATTTAAAATTAGTCCTGCTTATGTAATCTTGAATAAAGCCTTCGCGACGGTACCAGCCTTGAGATCATCCATGGCGGCCTGGTACTCTGACAGACGGTAAGTCTTCACTCCCAGCTTTTCATAGTCCAGGTATCTGAAGAAATAAAACAGGGATTGAGTATAGTTGACTGCAAGGATGGCATAGTGGTTTAAATGGTCGCCTCGCCACTACATGACACGCTGAGTGTTGTAGCTTCGAATCCTACAGGGGGCAAAAATTTGTGTATTCCAAAAATAGTGGTTCCGAGTCTGAATGTTCTTTGTGTCTGTTGTTTGAATGTTTGTCAAGTCCTCCGCGACACAGGAATAATTCCTAGTGCAGGAAGAATAGTCTTTAAAAAAAAGAAGAATACAAATTCAATTTTGAACCACATGCCTACATACATACCAGATGGTTTAAGCAGATGTGTCTTACAGCCACATTTCACTCGATATTTGGTTTTGAGTTCCACTCATTGAAGAGCGAGCTTATTGCCGCCAAAGATCACAGTTCTAGACTTCGAGTTGTTATTGAAAATGTCTTGATGGAGAATTTTAACCCTTTGACTGCCATTTCAAAAAAGCAAAAGCGTGCTCTTGGCGCCTTCCTACGATTTCATCCTTTAAAACTAGTGTTAGTTTTTCTGATCTTATGCTAATATGGATGAAATAAATAGTAAGCAGTTCACATAATACAATTTATCATAAGTCTAGCTACATAATTAACAACACAAATGAGATAAACAACTTTACTTTTTTATAAGATTTACTAGATGTTGCCGCGGTTTCACCCGCGTTTATTGTTACTGCGCCGCCCCCGTGGGTCGTAACGTGATGTTATATAGCCTATAGCCTTCCTCGATAAATGGGCTATCCAACACTGAAAACATTTTTCAATTCGAACCAGTAGTTCCTGAGAATAGCGCGTTTAAACAAACAAACTCTTCAGCTTTATAATATTAGTATAGAAGTTTAGATTAGCGTTTATAAGTCTGTCATGTAGTCGTGACCGTGGCGTGCTAGACACATTTTGCTTTGTCATGTATAATAATAATATCCTCCAGACCGACTTTCGGCCACGGCGACCAATCTTAACGGAGACTGGCCAACTTACTGCGCAGGAGATATTATAGTGCGCAAACACGAGTGCACTCTCTGTTCCCTAACTCTCATGATCCGATGGGACGATAATCAGACACGACCGGAGAGAGATCAGGCGCAGGACCAACGGCTTTACGTGCTTTCCGAGGCACGGGGGTGTCTAACACCGCCAACTTCGTAACTCTGGGCTGCTATTAAGATTTCTTAACTGAAAAACCCAATTACTTTTTGTTGGCTCGATCCTGGCGTCGAACACGGGATTCGAACCCGAGACCTCATGCACAGAAGTCGCATTCACTCCCGCTGTATCACGGAGGCAGTAAGTATGTATACAAAAATGTGGTGGTCAAAAGGTTAATAGAAACTTTATATTAATGCGGAATGAGAGAAATTTGTTACAGCTTTGTTTTATTATCTCAAAATGTCATTATCTCGTGTGCAGGTGTGTTAGACACACAAGATAATGATGTGTCGAGCAAATTTAAAAATAAAAGTTGTTTATGATCGTAACAGTACTTTATTTTCAAAATAAAATATTTCCTATGTTCCTAGGTGATCTATATACATATAATAAAATCGTAGGAAAGTCAAAACTGTACATTGAATATTTTTTTAAAAGAATACTTGGGGCGTGCTTTACAATCGATATCGAAGCCAAAAATATAGTTTTTAGAATTTTTGTCTGTTTGTCTGTATGTATGTCCGGGCTAAACTCAAAAAGTACTGCATTGATTTACTTCAAATTTTGCATGAATATTATTAACAGGTCGGGTCAACATATAGGCTACATATTATCACGCTATCACCTACGGGGGAGGAGCTGTGAATCTTTATTTTTCTTACGCATTCTGTGACAGCGTGTAATCTAACGACGCATATTTAAATGTTGTTTTTGAGTAAGCCATGCTATTATCTAGCTTTACACTATAAAAACTACGCCATTTAAGTAACTTGGGCAGAGAATTAAATAATAAAAACGGAAAACGGGCTAAGAACAAGAATTTATTTACTATCGGTTCCGTGCTACATAGTACCATCGGCCAAGAAAGTGGTCTACCAATTTTGACAAAAGTTTCTGTGTGATCTAACTATCGCTAAGGTTGACACATGGCATGACGTGAATATAATCCTATCCTAACTAATATTATAAAAGCGAGAATGAGTTTGTTTGTTTGTTTGTTACTTTTTCACGCCTAAACCACTGAACCGATCATCCTGAAATTTTGCATATACGTTGACAGGTGTACAGAAACGGACATAGGCTACCTTTCATCCCGAAAGAAAGCACTGTTCCCGAGAAAAACAATAACAACGTTTTTATGATAATAGATGGCGCCACGTGTCTTTCGAATCATGATTAAATTATATTATTACAAGCAGAGTACGACCCGAATTGACTGTCAAATTCTAAATTAACGCGAGCGAAGCCGCGGGCAAAAGCTAGTAACTTATAATACAGATTTCTAATGATGAAAGCATTTTCAAAATTGGTTGTATAGTTTTTGAGTTTAACCCTTACAAATAACCAAACGAAAATCTAATCTTTCCTTTTTATAATATTAGTATGAATTGAATTATATTAAATATTTTTTATGTATAATGGATTGTTAAATTAGTAGTAAAGGTATGTAGGTCTTTTCGTGTAGTGGCCTGCCGTTTCATACGGCGGGCCGAAACCTCGGCGGGGTCGCGATTGCATGTGAAAGTGATTCGCGCGACCCCGCCGCCGACTCTGGTTATGTCAAGGAACACCGTGGTAGGTTTAGTCGGTATTACCTTTCCGCCGGTATGTCCGACATAACCTCTCATCGGCCCGCGGAGAGGTATGCGTCAACGCATTTCACAACGTAAAAAAGAATAGTAATGGGATAAAAAAATAAAAACTTTAAAGAATCACCTAACTACTAGCATTGTTAAAATATTTACCTGCTGCCCATAGCTTTAATCCAGCCAATAGCGCTGGGGAAGCTGAAAGGATTGATCTTTACTCCGATGAGGGTTAACTCCTTGTCGTAGATGTGGAAAGGGTTCAGGCTGAAACAAGCAATTGCTGTTGGTTACATTTGCTATTAAGTATATGGCGTTCTATAAGGCTTTCAAATCAAATTTGTTGGCATGTAACATTGGACAAGATAAAAGAATAAAATATTCAAATATAATACCTATGGCAATACCTGACGAATCATGTCAACCTATTTTCAAAAGGCTTGGCTTGCTACCGCTTCCGTCATTATTGTATACGAAGTGTGTATGTTTGTACGTAAACATAAAAACATGTTCAAAACAGCCGAAGATGTAAGTTCTCGCAATCGACGTGATAAACATAGACTTGTTCTAGGTGTGATCCCTCGATTGACAAAATATAATAAGAGCTGCCTGGCTATGTGTGTACGAATTTATAATAAATTACCAGTGCATCTAAAGACTTTAAATTGCAGACTGCTTAAAATTAAACTATACGAATGGCTGAATCAAAATAATTTTTATAGTATTAAGGAATTTCTTGAGCATAAATTATAGTTCGTAATGTTCACAATTTTTTGCATGCTTTTTAGCCAAACATGTTAGAACTATATTGTAACATAACATCTTTGTATACCATGTTTTAAGCAAATAAATATATTATTATTATTATTATTATTATAATAACGAACAAAATAGCAAAATAATTTAACGGAATGTTACATCGTACAATAAAAAAGGAAAATTATCGGAATGTAACACAGAGCAAGATAAAAGGAAAATTTATCGACATATAACATCGTATAACATAAAAGGATTTAAAGTTCAAGGTTAAATGCAACGCTTTGTGAGTTGTATTTTAAAAACAGACAATAAAATTAACATTCCAACGATAAATAAATCAGGTACTACTGCTAACGATATAATAATATCAGCCCTGTATTAAACTGTCCCACTGCTGGGCACGGGCCTATTCTCAGTGTAAGAAAGGTTAGGCCATAGTCCACTACGCTGGCCTAGTGCGGGTTGGCAGACTTCACATATCTTCGAGAACATTATGGAGAACTCTCAGACATGCAGGTTTCCTCGCGATGTTTTCCTTCACCGTTAAAGCAAGCGATAATTAACTATTTAATACGCACATAACTTCGAAAAGTCAGAGATGCGCGCCTTGGGTTCGAACTCGAGACCTCTGCGTGGCAGTCCAACGGTTTCCTACTAGGCTATCGCTGCTTACAATAGAAATGGACAATTTCAAAGGCAGCTATTTAATATATAGGTCAAGGACAAGAAGAAACCGTCTAGGTCAACATTTATTATAATATTTTGAAAACGTTTTTATTACTTGTCTGCTCTGTTGTGCACAGAAATCGCGATAAAATCTGCAACTTTCAGTTACTAAAGATAATCATGATCAGTTCAAGCGAACAAGAGTAAAGGTCAAGGACTAAAGATCCAAACCAAGTGCCAAGGTCATCATTTCTTATATACTTTTAGGCTTACACGTTGCAAGATATATAATTGTCGGCCTCGTTGGCGTAGTGGTTAGTGTAACCGACTGCCACGCCTGAGGTCGCGGGTTCTATTCCCGCACAAGTCAAACATTTGTGTGCATGAACATGGATGTTTGTCTTGGTCTGGGTGTTTCTATGTATATTATGTATGTATTTACAAAAAAAAAAGTATATATTATGTATGTTTATCCATTATCTAGTAGATATCCATAGTACAAGCTCTGCTTAGTTTGGGCTAGATGGTGTTATGTGTATGTGATAGAATATTATTATTATTAATTTATTTTGTTTGATGATATACCTGCACTGGTGAGTGGGCGGGCAGCAACCGAACAGGATGTATTTGCCGCCATGTTGCAAGTAATTGAAGCTCAGCTCCATAACCTTGCCAACACCTAGAAATAAAAGCGAAATAGTATTACATTATTATTATGTTGTCATTGCTACATGCATGTAAATTTTTAATATTTATTTTTAAATGGAACTAACGATATATTTTAATCTAAGTAAATAAGTTTTCAAATATTTTTGTACTAAAAGGAAACTTGAGCCAATTTTCTGCGTCTACTTTTTGAGACCAATGCAAGGAAAATGTGTTTATTCTATACACGACGCAATGTTTTACATGTGCTTAAGCTATTCATGGTTCTACGTCAGGGACTGAACTCGTGTTTTGCATCTAAGGCGATGCTGTACGTCATCAGATTTCTTTTCGAGGTTGCAGTTTCAAGTGCTGCTTGATGTATTGTCTTTTTCCTCATTTATTATACAAACTAGCTTTTGTCCGCGGCTGCAGTCCGAAAAGTACTTGTTCTGGATAAAGGTACCCTTTGCCCTTTTCTGTAACCCCGATAACGTTTATACAAAATTTAATGTTTTTTTTTGTTTTGCTCGTCAAAATGACCACACTCCACCTGATGATGACCGGTAGAACAAACTCAGATTCGCCTCTATAATATTAGTTTGAATTACATACATTATAAGTAATCAGAAAATGGTATCCACCTATACAAGAGGCTTAAAAAAGGAAAATACACCGACATGCTTTGCCTTTAGTGACAAAGTAGCTATCGACTTACTAAATAATATTTTGTAAATGTGAGTTTGCTTGTTTGTTACGCTTTCACACTTTAACCATTCGACTAATCATCATTAAATTTTGCGTTCACGTTGACAGGGGGACAGGAGAAGACTAGGGTCTCATCCAGGTAAAAGTACTGTTACTACCCTAACCTACATTTACGCGAGCGAAGCCGCGGGCTAAATTTAGCTTCAAATATATCTCACCTGTACAGTCAATAATGACGTCATAAAACTGCTTCTCCTTTGCCAAAACATTTGGACTCACTAGTCTGAAGCCAGTATCTGGAACATATTATTAAGTAGAATTGTATCTCAAGTTATCAATATTTTACACTGTTATAAAATTGTAGCAATCAATTCAGCTAGACAACACCGAAATAGAGTAAATTGTTAATTTTAATTATTTTGGTAATTAAAAATCACATAAAATCAATCACTTTAAAAGAATGCAAGGCATAAGTTTTAAAATGGTTACAGACACAAAATTATGATGAGACGGAAAGTTTAATAAAATAAAAGATATATGTACCTATGTACTGATACATATGCACACGCTAAACACTTCACGACATATACGCACCGCACACACGCACATACACACTCACACACATACACACACACACACCTTTGTCATTGCCAATGGAATATGCCATGTATGACATGCTACTGAAGAGCGCTGGTACCCATAACACAAGTTAGATCTTACATTGGGTACCAGAGTTCAACAAAAACACTTACTTTTATTGTTTATAAAATATTATTGTTTCACTTTTTGTAATTTTTTGGTAAATAAATTATTATTATTATTACATAACTTCAGATGATTACCTAATATATTAATAGGGCAGAATCAGAAATGAATATAATAACGCCGGGCAACTTAACTGTACTCAGTGTGACCGGATCTTCAAAACCAAATTTGGATTTGCGAGTCACATTAGAGCTCATGATAATAAGTGAGAGTTATTATGGGTCGCTGTCACCGGACACGGTGAAGAGGACGTCATCATTAAAACATTTTAGGGCATAGCCTTATATGGTGCGAAACTTGGACATCGAACAAAAATGATAGAGAAAGGCTAGCCTCATTTTAATGTGATGGAGAAAGATGAAATAAATAACAAATGAAGAAGTATTGTTTATGGTTAATGAGGAAAGACAGTTGTTGAGAACTAAAAACAACAGGAAATGAAAATTAATTCCTCTGTTAATATGAAGTTACGTTACCTTTCTAATACAATTATAGACGGACCTATTATGGAAAGAGAAGCAAGGGAAGACCTAGTATCCTATGTATCTTTATCCAACAAGTGAAGGAAAAGTGTTCGTCGATTCGTAACAAAAGGTTCAAAGGAAAGCAGAAATCAGAGAGATGTGGCGATTGCTCCACAGATAAGAGCTACGCTGTCATATAAAAGAAGAGAAAAGTTTTAAGAATGTTACGTACCCAGCTTCTTAACAATCTCCAGTCTGTTCGTGTTCATCTCGGAGACGGTGACCTCTCGGTGACCATGATGATGAAGGGTGGTGACCCACAAGTTACCTGGGAAGCAGTACATACTTTATAATATTATGTCTCGTTTACTCTCATTACGGTCTTGAAGTTTTAGATATTGGTCTATTGATTTTGTGTGTTCTTTGTTTAGAATATATTTTACTAGCTTTTGCCCGCGGCTTCGCTCGCGTTAATTTAGAATTTTACAATCAATTCGGGTTGTATTCTGCTTGTAATAATATAATTCAATCATGATTCGAAAGACACGTGGCGCCATGTATTATCATAAGAACGTTATTGTTGTTTTCCTCAGGAACAGTATTTTTTTTCGGGATGTAAGGTAGCCTATGTCCGTTTCTGTACACCTGACAACGTATATGCAAAATTTCAGGATGATCGGTTCAGTGGTTTAGGCGTGAAAATCTAACAAACAAACAAACTTATTTTCGCTTTTATAATATTAGTTAGGAAGTTAGGATTAGGATTAGGATAACGCTATCTTGTCTGTTATAACATCATATCGCCCGGGTATCATAAATGTCTAGTTTTTATTTAATTCTCATGCATACCAATGGTAAAATATAATAGTGATAGCCTAGTAGGAAACCGGTGGACCGCCATGCAGAAGTCTTCAGTTCGAAACCTAGATGCGCATTTTGGACTTTTTAAATTATGTTCGTATAAAATTGTGATTTATCGGTCGCTTAATGGTGAAGGAAAATATCATGACAAGATCTGCATGTCTGAGAGTTCTCCACAATGTTCTCAAAGATATGTAAAGTCAGCCAACCCGCACTCGGCCAGCATAGTGGACTATGGCTTAACCCTTCTCACACTAAGAACAGGCCTATGGACAGCAATTGGATAGCTTAATACAGGGCTGATATTATTATTATTACTAGAGCAGCGATAGCTCAGTGGGGAGACCAACAGACTGCAATGCAGAGGGTCTCGGGTTCGCACCCACATCGCGCACCTCTGACTTTCGGAAGTTATATAACTTTTCGAAATTATGTGCGTATTGATTGACAATTATCGCCTGCTCCGTGCCTCGGAAAGCACGTTAAGCCGTTGGTCCCGGCTGCCATGAAAATCTATGGCAGTCGTTATTGGGAGAGTGTCGACACAAAAGATCCCACTGGGTCGAAGTGTCACCGGTCTGCACTGACTGGCCCCCACATAAGATAAGATAAGATTATTATTACTAATGGCAATTTATGTAAATGTATCTTCTTTCTCGTATCTCTCTTGTCAAAAGCGACCAAGGTTGTAATGGTTAATGTAACCAATTTACATAGTATAGTACTAACCAATGATACCAGCGCCAATGATGAGTATCTTCTGTCCCACCTTCAGCGGCGCGGCGCGGTCAAAACCGTGCGCCACGCATGAGTAAGGCTCTGTGAGACCGGCTGTAACAGAAATAAGCAGCAGTCAGATATCACTTCATCACAAGACGATGGTACGATTCTTCAGCAACCAGGATTTAGGCAATTGATGGTATGGGACACTCTGTGGACCTGCTGTTCTACATAAAGACTGAACGGACAGCGTAGTGGTTTAAGTGGTCTCGCCATTGCCGAGTCAAGTGGGTTCGAACCCCATACAAAAAAAAATTGTGTTGTAGTTGATCCGAGTCTGGGTGTTTATTGTGTCCGTTGCATGAATGTTTCTTAAGTCCCCCGCGATACAGGCTCTGCTCTTAGATTTAATATATAGGTATAGGGATTGAACCCACAACACTTCTCGCAATGGCAGTGGCGAGGCGATCTCTTAAGTCATTAACCCATAAGGCAAACAGTATGCTTGTTTTTTACCCTTACCCTGTTCAGTGGTAATTCCATCAGGTAAGGCGAAGACTTGATGCTGGGGTACGAGACAGTACTGAGCCCAACCACCGTCCTTCCAGATTCCGATGATGCTGTTGACGCCAGCGGTTCGGCAATACTGGTAGCTCCCGGTACGGCAAAAATCGCAGAGCTGACAGGAGCTGAGCAAATAGATGAAGTATAATTATTCTTCTTTCTCGGTAACTGTAGTGAATAGAACTCTCTCAGGCTCGTTTTCAGAGGCCAGAAAAGCGTTATTTGGTTTTCTGTATGTAGTAATAATCAGTAGTATGGATTCTGAAACTGTACACATGATACCTACGGCTTTAGGCTCGTACTCTATTAATTATAATCTAATAAAATAATTGGCAAATTGTGGATGACAGAGTAAACCGCTAAAATCAAACCTTTTGCTAATAATTAAATATTGGCCGATCAAGTGCTTCGATGCCCTAATGTTATGTGCATCAATAAAAAGTAGTATCTCGTCAAGGGAAGACGATGCCGACCAAAGCTCCACTGTATGCCTCTACTTGCTTTTAGTGTGGATGGAACAGTAGAACGGTGACTGCATCAGTATTTCACACATAATCCCTTTCTACCTACCCTTTGAAGAAGTATATAGTTGTAAACTTGTATAAAATTGCTGCTTTCGCTCCTCTCGTTACGACTCTTTTAGTTTGACCACGACTTTTTGATACCATTTTTCCCGCTATTAGGTACTCACCTGTTAGGATCAATAGCAACTTTCTGCCCAACTTTGAAGACGGACTTCTTGCCGACTTCGTGGATGACGCCCGAAGATTCATGGCCGAGGGGTAGAGGGCGGTACTTAGAAGCAGGAAACTCTCCCTGGAATAGAAGCAGAGAAGATTAACGGTACTGCTTTGACCAGGGGCAGTCCAGATAATTATCAAAACGCATGGCTTTTTATACGTGCAACATTCTGAATCATGTGAATAAGGAACAGTATTTGTGAAACGCATATATTTTTGGTTTGTAGCAATAGCCTAGTGGGAGACCGTTGGACTGCCACGCAGAGGTCTCGAGTTCGATCCCACGGCGCGCAGCTCTGATTTTTCAAAGTTATACATGTGCGTATTAAATAGTTAATTATCGCTCGCTTAACGGTGAAGGAAAACATCGTGAGAGAATCTGCATGTCAGTGAATTCTTTATAATATTCTCCAGATAGCTAGCACACTGACAGACAGCACTGTCCTAGCGTGGTGGACTATGGCCTAACCCTTCTCACACTGAGAAAAAGCAACTTTCAAATCAAATTTTCAATATTCGTCGGCCTCGATGGTGTAGTGGTTAGTGTAACCGACTGCCACGCCTGAAGTCGCGGGTTCGATTCCCGCATAAGTCAAACATTTGTGTGCATGAACATGCATGTTTGTCTTGGTCTGGGTTCTTCTATGTATAATATATACGTATTTATTTAAAAAAAGTACATATGTATGTTTATCCATTGTCTAGTACCCATAGTATAAGCTCTGCTTAGTTTGAGCTAGATGGTGTTGTGTGTATGTGATAGAATATTATAAAATATTATATTATAATGTTCTCGAAGATGTGTGAAATCTTATGTACAACCGGTCTTGATGATATGTTTAGATATACCTGTATAATGTGAAGGTCAGTACCACAGATGCCGGCGTATTCAATCTTGACGATGACCTCGTCATCCTTAGTGATCTTGGGCATGGGATAGTCCTTCTGATACGTCAGGGACTTGGTCTTTCCGTCAAACACTACAGCCTCCATTTTGTTCTGTAACAAGACCACCATTTTAGTTAAAACTAACTAGTTAACGTTGTGCTGTCGGACGTTGACTTGCAACCCGATCGCAGCGCCACCTAGCGGGTCCATTTAAAACATCTAATGACCCAATTAAACACCCAAAATTCGTCGAATTTAAACTTAAATGCATTTTACGTTTACATTGAGACGTATTTTTAATTAGGGATAGGTAGGTACTATTCGTGGTATTAGGACAATTATATTAGCCGGCACTCTATTTAGATTTATATTTATTACAAGATTCGGCTCTAACGATAAAATACATTTATCAAAAGAACTAAAGTATGTCGGCCTCGATGGCGTAGTGATTAGTATAACCGACTGCCACGCCTGAGGTCGCGGGCTCGATTCCCGCACAAGTCAAACATTTGTGTGCATGAATATGGATGTTTGTCTTGGTCTGGGTGTTTCTATGTATAATAATAATAATAACTTTATTTCAGATAAAATCCATATAAGATATGTAAGTATTTACAAATAAAATTAAAAAATATATATGTATGTTTATCCATGGCCTAGTACCCATAGTACAAGCTCTGCTTAGTTTGGCCTAGATGGTGTTGTGTGTATGTGGTAGAATATTATTATTATTATTACACTTTCATACAACATTTCAAAAACATTTATTTTATTACACTGACAAGGATTATTAATAAGCATTTCCTAACTAATATTAGATATGTTAAATGCGCCTTAACTACTTGTCCGATTATCATTAAATTGCCTATACACGTTGTCAGGGGAGCAAAAAAGGACATACCTACTGTACCTTTTATCCAAAAAAAAGTTCTGTTACTAACCCAACCTAACATTTACGCGAGCAAAGCCGCGGACACAATCCAGTTAACAATAATAGAATCTATACCTATATTATTATTAATTATATCTATACAAATAAATAAAATTGAAGTGTCTGTTTGTAATGTCAAAATAACAGCTTTTTATCTAATGCATATGAAAGTATATAAGGTACCTATACGAAAACATCTATTTTTTAAATTTTTGTCTGTCTGTCTGTCTTTTTGTTCCGGCTAATCTCCGAAACGGCTGAACCGATTTTGACGGGACTTTCACTGGATAGCTGATGTTATAAGGAGTAACTTTTTAGAAAAAAAAATAGGGTTCCGCGAAGACAAACACTTTTTGTTAAAATCTACGCGGACGAAGTCGCAGGTAACAGCTAGTTGTAAATAAATCAATCAATATGAATTTATATTAATTTTATTTAGCTAATTGAAAATCAACTGCACGCATCTATCAGCTGTGTAGGTATTGTGATTTGGCCAAAGCTATGTATTACGTCACATGTTTATATCATTTAGACATTTATGTACATACATACACATGAGTACATTGAGAAGTATGTGCGTCTGTGCGATGCCCTAAAGAATAAGTATAATGAAAAGGGAGCGCTGTGCACTAGCGCTCGGGATACCCGAGATTTCAGTACAAAATGCAATAGTTATTTTTAAAATCACTTATTTTAGGCTGAAAGACTATACATACTTATTAAAAACATGTATTATTAAAAATAAATATCAATAAGTAACTATTTATACAATTTGTATTTAAAGTTATATCGCTCAGTGTGTATTCGTTGTTTCAATTCAGCTTAATTAAATGACAGTAATTGATGTTTTTATTAATTTAAGATTAACCATAGTAACCGGAATACAACGAAATATACATAAAAACAGTAGATAAAGAATTCGAATTGGCCATTCAAAAATATTGTGTTTATTTTGTGTTTAAAACTATGTGTGCACCTTTTGAGAGAAATAAATGAATTTATTATTATTATTGATAAAATAGCCACTACTTACATTACCGATTTTCTTCATACAAAGCGGAAACTTTATATTTAAAATCTTATGTGTTACTGTGCATAAATCTTTTGTATATTATTATTTAATAACAATAGGATGACGATGAGGAAAAATATGACGAAATAAACTTAGCTTAGTGATAAATGATCAATATAATTATTTTATTTGCTTTTTTAATAAGACAACTCCCTAAGAATAATTCCTGTGTTGCCAAGCACACAAACGACACCCAGATACAGAACAACAATTTGTGGAACACATAAATTTCTCTCGTATGGAGATCGAATCCACAGCAGTCGGTGCGGTGCAGTGGTGAGACGACCACTTAATCCACTACGCCATCCGTGCAGCTAAATAATGAGTTTTAATAGTTATAAATAATATAATTATCTAACAAGCGTGTACTCACAGCTAATGGAGTAGGTTATGACTTTATTCGTTATAAATAGGTGCTGAATGCAACACTGCACTGGGCTCAATGCCAGCTAAACACATGTATAATTGATGAGGCGGTAAATATGTTTGTAAACTTTGTTCTACAGTCCAATATAAAAGTTGTCTATGTTTAAAGGAGACCGACCACCTTGTATGGGACCCTGGCCTAGGGGTGAACAATTTTATATTGTAATAACAATATTAATTTTGAGTAGCCTACACTAAGTAGAAAATATTATTCTTTGAAGTTTAGTATCAAGTTCGTTAAATAATAAAATAAAACACATTGTTTAAAATAAATATTTATTTTCATGTGTCACCATCAGCTTCATAAGTTATTAAAATATTTTCTAAAAACTGGGCTGGTGAAGTGACATTTTCATATCTTGCTCACCTTAGGTACCATATTACAGACATTATGTGAGCACAGCAACCAACAGCCCTTCGGCCGACTATGCAGTTGCAGTAATACTGCCTTATTGCTTCCAGGCTGTGTGTATTATTTTGATATAATATATAAATAAAATACGTCAATTTCATACTACTGGATGGTAATCAATATTTATTATATATTCAAACAAAACTTTTAATATTTTACTTTGTTTATAAGACGATTGTTCACGTGCAAGCCGAATATGGACGGACTCCTTAATACGACATTTAATTCTAATATTGTAAACTTGATTTTGCCCGCGGCTTCGCTCTTAAATATAGGCTAGCTTATGTTAGTAACAGTACCTTTTCTGAATTCCGGCTCTAGCGGGGTAACTTATTATTATAAGCTGTTGCTCCCTGTTTCGTTTGCTCGTACGCAGTATATTTTTGGATGAAAGGTACCCTTTGTCCTTTTCTGTTCCCGTAACAACGTGTATACGAAAATACATGATGCTCGGTCACGTAGTGAAGGCGTGAAAGCTTCACAGTAGACAGTACCGTGCATAGGCAATATCTCGGACATCCTAGGGCCAAAAGGGCTGAGGTTGAGAGGAAAATGCAGGATCTTGTCGTTGAACTTGACCAGACCTTGGATCGTATCTCTGAACTGGGTGCCAAGAACTTGATCTAGTTCAACGCCATGAAGACCCAGGCATGCGCGTTTTCAACAAAAAATTCTCCTTGCCTTCCCCTCACTTCTCCGAAGAACACTCCACTGGTGATACGTAACAGCCTCTCTATCTTAGAGATGGATCTTTGCCGCACCCTTAATCCGAAAACCTACATCAAGAGCGTCATCAAGCAAGCTTCGTGAAAACTTTTCTGAACAAGGTGAGGCGGTTCTTCGCGCCTGGGTAGCTGTGCCTATTGTATAAGGCGCAAGTGCGCCCTTGCGTGGAGTACTGTTCTCATCTTTAGGATGGCTCCGCGCGGTACTTGCTGGACGCTCTCGACAGGTTACAGCGGCGGGCTGTCCGTATCATCGGCGATCCAGAGGTCACGATATCACTAGAACCTCTGCAACTCCGTAGGGAGATCGCCTCTTTGGCATGTTTCCACAGAATATACCACAGGGGGTGGTGCTCTAAAGAGTTATTCCACCTTATCCCGCCCTCCCCTTTTCTATCCATAACAACGCGTGCGGGGTTTAGATGCCATGCTTACACGGTAGAGTCGATTAGAGCGCGCACCAACAAGTTTGGGTCCTCATACCTCTGCCGAACGATCAAGGCATGGAATTCTCTGCCAAGGCACCCGTTTCCTTCTTCCTTCAAGCATGGGTCCTTTAAGCGGGGCGTGAAAAAGCACCTTCGTAGGCCATCAAAGTAGGGACCTCAACATCACCTCAGCAGCTATGAGGACGGTGTGGAGGCCACTGCTCTTAGACCATATATATATATATATATATATTTATTTAAATAAAGAGATATATATATATATATATATAAACCTTCTATGTGTGTGTTTGTAATTAAACTCCTCCTAAACGGCTGGATCGATTTTGAAGAAATTTTTAATTTGGATTCGAGAATGGTTTAGATTTGGTATTTTTAATTTTTTTCGTGTGCACAGGACTACGTCTGTCAGGACAGCTAGTAGATATGGAAAATATTCATTTATGTGCTAAGAAATTAAGAAAACTTCGGTTAAGCGGGAGACCAGGTGTTTTACACCTACCTTGAGCCAACTATGGTTTTAAGACCCACGTAATAGCTGACCAGCCTGTTACTGTCTACCGAGAATTTCAAGACAGAATAACCCAATGACAGTTTGTCCAACCCGGATATCGAACCCATGACCTCAGGCACAGTAGTCGCATTTACTGCTTGCTTAACCTTTTGACCGCCACAGTCATGTATATGTCGCAGGCAATTTGTATGATTCCGCGTTTTACAAACGGTGTCGTCCGTTTAAAAACGCTCGCTGTTTTAAAAAATGCCGAAGGCAAAATGTAAATTGCCTTGTCACTTTATAATATGCCACAACATTTGATAGACAATTCAACGGCATAACGGAATGCAGTGATTTGAGGCGTATAGGTACGCCTCAAATCACTGTATTCCGTCTCGGCAGGGTTAGGTTAAGTTAAGTTCCTACTTAAATCCACCCAAAAATACGTCGACGGTCACCCTACTATAACAATCAACGAGCGTTTTTAAACGGACGACGCCGTTTGTAAAACGCGGAATCATCACGACGCTGTTTGTAAAACGCGGAATCATACAAATTGCCTGAGACATATATATGACAAAGCAAAATGTGTCCAGCACGCCTCGGTCACGACTACATGACAAATTAAAGGATTATTATGAATCGTAGCTTTGCACCGAGAGCACGCTTTTGCATTTTGATGTGGCGGTCAAAGGGTTAGGGTTAGTCAAAGGGTTAACTAAGCTTTTATAAATGGTCTTTAGTGATACCACTGTAGCGTAGCGAGCTCTTTGTTGTAGAGTAGTTTTAAGGAGTAACTGCGTTTAATAAATACTACGTTTTGGTATGTTCAGAGAGAATATTTATTCTAAAGTCAATATTAGTAAAAACACTTATTACTTAACAACTGGTTACTAAATGGTAAATTAATATTAAAAATGGTAAATTAATATTAAAAATGGTAAATTAAATGGTAAACTTAATGGTTTAATGGTAGTTGAGCTCGGTCGCTGCTCGATTGCGAACTGACTTAGAAAGTCGAATAAAATGATAAAATTAACGCGTCTCAAATGTGCATGCAGTGCACAAATGTAAAGCGCTGAGCTGTTCGGAAGCGTAGCTCCGAACAACCACAATTAGTATTATCTATATGAATGTTGGCACGGCTTATTTACTAGATATCAGCGTAGCTACCTAATCAGCTGTTTGTAATTTTCCTTCGATGGAAAACTGTAATCTGATCTATAATACATTTGTAATTATAATATGCACGGAACACTGCGAGCAACATTTCCATTAGAAACAAATAATAAAAATATTAATTCAATTATTTCATGCTAGATTTTGCCCGCGGCTTCGCTCGAGCAGCGATAGCTCAGTGGGGAGACCAACAGACTGCAATGCAGAGAGTCTCGAGTTCGAACCCACGTCGCGCACCTCTGACTTTCGGAAGTTATATGACTTTTCGAAATTATGTGCGTATTGATTGACAATTATCGCCTGCTCCGTGCCTCGGAGAGCACGTTAAGCCGTTGGTCCCGGCTGCAATGGACATCTATGGCAGTCGTTATTGGGAGAGTGTCGACACAAAAGATCCCACTGGGTCGAAGTGTCGCCGGTCTGCACTGACTGGCCCCCACATAAGATAAGATAAGATAAGATTGCCCGCGGCTTCGCTCGCGTAAATGTAAGTTATATCTCTCGATGAAATGTACCCTATGTCCTTTTCTGTTGCCCTGACAACGTGTCTGTGATATTTCATAATTATCGGTCGAGTAGTTAATGCGTCAAAGCGTAACAAACAAATTCACATTCGAATTTATAATATTACTAGCTTTTGCCCGCGGCTTCGCTCGCGTTAATTTAGAATTTGACTATCAATTCGGGTCGTACTCTGCTTGTAATAATATAATTCAATCATGATTCGAAAGACACGTGGCGCCATCTATTATCATAAGAACGTTATTATTGTTGTCTTTGAGAACAGTAATTTTTTCGGGATGAACGTATATGCAAAATTTCAGGATGATCGGTTCAGTGGTTTAGGCGTGAAAAGGTGACAAACAAACAAACTCATTTTCGCTTATATAATATTAGTTAGGATTAGTTAGTAAGTTAGAATTAGGAATAGGTCTGATTAGGATTAGGATTCATCCGCCACATTCATAAATTGAATGCGAAACGAACTGATCTGAAAAAGAAGGTGTGCGAATCGTCACCTACAAACATATTATTTTTAGAAAGTGTCTTTTATAAAGTAACTAGTTTTCAACCGCGGCTTCGCTCGCGTAAATGTAGGTTAGGTTAAGGTAAAAAAAAGGTTTGCAACAGTTATTGTTTCTGGATGAAAGGTACCCTATGTCTTATTCTGTACCCTTGACAACGTGTATACAAAATTTCATGTTGATCGGTTGAGTAGTTAAGGCGTGAAAGCGTAACAAACAAACAAACTCATTTTCGTATTTATAATATTAGTTAGGATGTTACTAACTTAACATAACCTAATCTACTTTAACGCTATCGAAGCCGTGGGCAAAATTACGTGAAAATAAATAAAGTGAGGTCACTCTTCTTAGTGATGACATCTAAATACGTTGAGTGATTTAAATCTTTGGATAATTATATAAATATAATATAAATAATATCAGCCCTGTATTAAACTATCGCACTGCTGGGCACGGGCCTCTTCTCTGTATGAGAAGGGTTAGGCCATAGTCCACCACTATGGCCCAGTGCGGCTTGGCGGACTTCACATATCTTCGAGAACATTATAGAGAACTTGCAGGTTTCCTCACGATGTTTTCCTTCACCGTTAAAGCAAGCGATAATTAACTATTTAATACGCACATAACTTCGAAAAGTCAGAGATGCGCGCCTTGGGTTCGAACTCGAGACCTCTGCGTGGCAGTCCAACGGTCTCCTACTAGGCTATCGCTGCTATATATAGATACTAGTTGTCCCGACAGACATTGTCTTGTACAAAAGAGAAAAAAAAACATATCTAAACCATCCTCGAATCCACTTGAACACACACAAAAAGTTACACACAGCCGTTTAGGAGGAGTTCGGTGACATGCACACATACAGTAGAATTATATATATAAAGATGAGTTGTAAAATACAAAGAAAAAAATTATGTGGTGTCGTGGGACACCAGGTAGGAACGAAGTTCCTTCGGCTAATGTAGAATCGACACAAATTGCAAAAAAAATCGTGCTCAATTCACTAAATAGAATAAAGAATATTCATTTATACCAATATATTTAAATGATTCCAAACATTTAAATATATTGGTCATTTAGTGATTTCTGATATCCTGGTATTATACACTACTCGCTTGTGTATGCGACTGTCGCGCCTGCGCACGTCTCATTTAACGGTTTTATTCCACGCACTTTTTTCCACGGATTTTTTCTTACGATTTTACTATCACATTTTTTTCAGTTCGGTCGCGCAGCAAAATCCCTATCCCCTCCAAGCCTGCCGTAAGGAACTTCGTTCCAATATTAATTGGCAATTTAAAAGAGTGGTGAGGAATAAGTTATTATCGAATGGACCCTTTGCCTTAACCTAGTAACTAACGTAAATTTAAATTCAGTAACGTAGCAAAATCAATATAAAATCAATAACACTTATGAACTTCAAAATTGATTGATTTTGACATTCATAAGTGTTACATTGTGACCTAAATGAATACATTCATTTTGACTTTGACTTTGAATACAAACAATCACAGTTGTGTGTGCGTAAATAAATCAAATCGAGAATCATGCCATATACGTATTAAGAAAAGGTCAATACCAGTCTAGAGTTATCTATGTACTTCAATAAGATCACAGACTCACGTAGGTAGTAAAACGTTTAGCTGACTGACCAGCTTGTGACCACGGCCGGTGTAACCTGGTCGAAACGTCAAGCTTAAAAAAGCTAAACATCGCGTTAATACCCGTTACGTATTACGAGTATATATACAGTATATACTCAACTATATTTCAAAAAAATTATTTCACCATTAGAAAGCTATATTATCATTATCACCGAGTAACATCCTTACTTGAGCAGCGATAGCTCAGTGGGGAGAACAACAGACTGCAATGCAGAGGGTCTCGGGTTCGAACCCACGTCGCGCACCTCTGACTTTCGGAAATTATATGACTTTTCGAAATTATGTGCGTATTGATTGACAATTATCGCCTGCTCCGTGCCTCAGAGAGCACGTTAAGCCGTCGGTCCCGGCTGCCATGAACATCTATGGCAGTCGTTATTGGGAGAGTGTCGACACAAAAGATCCCAATGGGTCGAAGTGTCGCCGGTCTGCACTGACTGGCCCCCACATAAGATAAGATAACATCCTTACTTCCTTATCCTTACTTAATATTATAAATGCAAAAGTAACTCTGTCTGTCTGTCTGTCTGTCTGTTACCTTTTCACGCTCAATCCGCTGAACCGATTTTGATGAAATTTGGAATAGAGATAGTCTGAGACCCTGGAAAGGACATAGGCTATATAACAACACGCTACGGCTCACGGAAGCGGCGCGGCGCAGTAACCACAAATAGCACTGACGCGGGTGTGACCGCGGTCACAGCTAGCAAGCTATATTTTATTTTTATAAAGTACTATTACTAACGTAATCTAACTTACTTGTACGCGAGCGAAGCCACGGGCAAAATCTAGTTTTAAAATAAAATAATAAACAAAACTTACGTGTTAGATTCTCAAAGGTTCTCAACAAAGTGCTCTCTATATCTCTATTACTATTATGTAATGTTGATAACATCAATACACAGTTGCTATATAGGAAAACCATGATATCTGATGCTCAAGGAATAGTTTAAACTGACTGCACACATGGCTAAGTGGATTACGGTATTTTTTTAATGTTTCTCTTCAAAATGACCACACACCGCCTGATAGTAAGCAGTCATGTGGTCTAAGAGCAGTGGCCTCCACACCCTCCTCATAGCAGCTGAGGTGAGGTTGAGGTCTCTACTTTGACGGCCTGAGAAGGTGCTTTTTCACGCCCTGCTTAAAGGACCCAGGATTGAAGGAAGAAGGAAGCACGAGCCTTGGCAGAGAATTCCATGCCTTGATCGTTTGGCAGAGATATGAGGACCAAAACTTGTTGGTCCGCGCTCTAATCGACTCTACCGTGTAAGGATGGAATCTGTACCCAGCACGCGTTGTTCTGGATAGGAAAGGGGAGGGCGGGACTCTCTCTAACCTCGGCACTGCCGCTGCGTTAATTCGATTACTACACGGGACAAATATTTGTGAACCACAAATATTTGTGCTGAGGCTAGGTGTTCTTGCGTTTGTGTAGATGGCGTAAGGGTTAAGGTTACCCTCGCCACAGCCGCCGCTCCGAGTGTTGGACACTCGACCCTCAGAGTCGAGTCCGATTCGCACTTGGCCGGTTTTTCTTCCATCGGGTCCATCGTTCTATACCAGTAATAAATTTTTCTTAGTCGTCTGTTCTTAGTTGTAGTAATCACTAAACTCTAAAAAACCATTCAGTTACTGCTTTCAGACTATATTCTGTTCTCTAATAGATGTACAGGCCAACAAAAATACAATAAATAAATGTATTTTCTGTAGCTGTCGGTACCCTATATTTATTTACTAAATAAGGCGAGTAAGCAATCCTAAAAATCCTTGTTCAAAAACAAGCTCGAATTTACACCACAGGAACATAGAGAGACCATTTAAATGATATCTCAGTTTCCAACAAATTTAAGGTCGCTGTAATAATATTAAGTGATATGGTTATCTGTTTGTTTAATTCCTGTTTTCAATAGCTTTCCAGATAATCAGATGCTAAAAGCCCCTGCAGAGTATTTAGTAGTTTGAGTGTTTACATACATACATACATAGATTCACGCCTGTTTCCCAGAGGGGTAGGCAGAGACTACGGATTTCCATTTGCTACGATCCTGACACACTTCTCTGGCTTCATTCACTTTCATCACATTCCTCATACACGCCCGTCGGTTCAAGGAGCTCTTAACCTGGCCTTTGTCCAGGACGCCTCCGATCTGGTCGAGAAACGTTCGCCTAGGTTTTCCTCTTGCGACTGTTCCATTCACACTAGCCTTATAAACTTTCTTAGTCAGTCTTTCCTCGTCCATTCTTTCTACATGTCCAAACCAGCTTAACATACCCTTTTCTATTCTTGTAACTATATCCACTTTCATGCCGCATCTCTCTCTAATCACACTATTTCTTATTCTATCTTTCAGAGTCACACCACATATGCTTCTCAACGCTCTCATTTCTACAGCATTTATTCTGCTCTCATGCTTCTTTTGCCATACCCAACTTTCACTTCCATACATAAGTGTGGGCACTAATAGTCCTCTATGAACAGCCAAACGTGCCTTTTCGGATACATTTCGACTGTTCATAAAAGCGCGTAGGGCTCCATTCACTTTGTTGCCAGCAATCGTTCTCCTTTCAATATCTCCGTCATGTTTACCATCCCTTGTAAACAAAGTACCCAAATATACAAACTCTTTCACTTGCTCCACTTTTTCTCCATCAATCATAATATTACACATCGTCACGCACTCTTCCTTTTCAAATACCATTACTTTCGTCTTGCTTACATTTATTTTCATTCCTTTACTCTCAAAAGCACCATGCATAATAGTTACCATCGCCTGCAACTCTTCCGCCGATGACGCAAGTATTACTTGGTCATCGGCATAAAGAAGACATTTGACAAGTAACTCATTCATTCTTAATCCCCATTCACAATCTTTTAAATCTTTCAAAAAATTGTCCATGTATAGGTTAAACAGCCAAGGTGACGCTACACATCCTTGTCTAACACCTTTATCGATGCTAAACCACTCTGTGTAGGTCCCATTTATCCTAACACAAGCTCTGGAATCATCATAAAGAGATTTCAGAGCTCGCGTGAGGTTGCTATTCACTCCATACATGGACAATGCCGACCAAAGTTCATTCCTCACCACTTTATCATAAGCCTTTTCCAGATCCACGAATGCGCAATAGACCTTTTGACCTTTGGCCAAAACTTTTTCGGCTATGCTCCGTAAGGAAAAGACCTGATCCGTACATCCCATACCCTTTCGAAATCCCGTTTGTGCATCCCATATTTTCTTGTCGGTTACTTTCACAATCCTTTCAATTAACACTTTTGCATACAATTTATCGACGACGCTGAGCAAGCTAATTCCTCTATAGCTTTTGCACTCTTGCTGTGAGCCTTTTCCCTTGTATAAAGGTACTATGACGGCCTTGCACCAATCACTTGGTACACGGCCGGTATTCCAGCACAAGTTAAAAAGGCGGCACAACTGAGTTGCTATAAGACCCTGTCCAGCTGTCAGCATTTCGACTGTAATCCTATCATACCCACCAGCCTTTCCTGATTTCATGCTTTTCAATGCTTTCATTATTTCATCCATACTAATAGGGCTTTCATCACTACTATCATTATCATTCATTTCGAAACTTTGCCCTTGCCATTCCTCTCTTTCAAATAAACTTTCAAAATATTCCTTCCATCTCTTCAGTACGCTCTTTTCTTCATTCAGTAAACTTCCATTCTTATCTCTGATTGATTTCAGCTCTGTGGTTACGGTTTTACCTCGAACCGAGCGAATGGATTTCCAGAAGAACTTCGCGTTGGTCCGGCAATCTTCAGATAATCTTCGATCAAACTCGTCTTTCAATTCCTCTTTTTTCCTTTTAATTACATCTTTCACTACTTTATTCATTCTTATAAACTTATTCCTAGCTTCATTCACATCCTCATTCGTTGCTTCTTGCATTCTTTCATTGGCTCTGACAGATAGCCAGTCCAACCATGCCTGCTTCTTCTCACGTACTACCCCTTGCACATCTTTATCCCACCACGCATTCTTCGATTTTATAACTTTCCTCTTCTTGCTCACACCGCATACTTCTGACGCTACAACAACCACTTCATGCTTATACGACTGCCATTATTCTTCTATATCATCAGTGTCACAAAATCAATCAAATCTTTTCCTCAATTGATTTTTATACTCGTCTTTCAATACTTCATCTTGCAAATTTTCTACTTTTATTCGTTCTTGGACACTTGTTCGGGTAAGTATACGGTGTCGCCATCCTTTGAAGAGGCCACGTATCCGGCTCATAATCAAAAAATGGTCGGTATGAACACCAATACCTCTATATACCCGAGTGTCTAGGACATTCTTTCTCAATCTTTCATCCATTACAACAAAGTCAATCATACTACTTCTTACATTCTTTGCTTCTCTTCTATACTGGTGGATTCTTTTGTGGGCAAACATAGTGTTTGTCACACAGAGATTCCACTCCAAACATAGCTCAAGCAACCTTTTTCCATTCTCATTCACGCTTTCGTCCCCATACTTGCCTAAAACCCTTTCGTATCCTTCACGCTTTACTCCCACCCAACCATTAAAATCCCCTAACATTATCAACCTCTCGTGTTCCTTGCATTTTCTCAAGACATCTCTTAAACACTCCCAAAAATCTTCTCTTTCTTCCCGTGCACTCTGAGATATACCCGTTGCTATGTTTACGGGTGCATAGACCCCTACCATAAACACACGAGTAATCCCTACTTTCATTCTCATCCATAGTTACCTAGCATTCACATATTCGAATTCTTTTACACACTCATTCATTCTAGCAGACAGAATAACACCAACTCCCTGACAGGCTCTGGTATTGCTAGGCACGCCGGACCAATACGCCTTGTAGGGTCCATGCCTAGTGGTGTTACAGCCTTTCCTTTTCGTCTCATTCACGCACAGAACATCAATCTTTCTCTCATTCATCATCTGACATACTTCATTCAATTTTCCATCCATCCCTCCTCCAACATTCAATGTAGCAAAACGGCTTTCCGTAGGCCACTTTTCGCCCTCGCGAGAAACGAGACGTGACGGGTGGCGGACCGCGTCGCCGCCATGCGGATTATTAATAAAATCAAAGTCCATATGCGTTCCCACGATTGTTAGGGAAAATACTGTCCACCTCCGCAGAGCCCTTTACAGAGGTAAGGTAGATCCATCCTGTGCCCTGTGACCACCAACACAGGCACCCTCCGTTCACGACCAGCTTTCCCTCTGGCCACGAATCCATCAGCACGGGTCGGTTAACACCTTGGATCGGGGTTTATTCTCGGGTCTGCTCCCTGAAAATTGGTTTGACTTCGGAGTTTTCCTTCTCCTAGACAGGTTGCAAACCAATGCTAACGAGGCCCATCTCTCCGGGTGTGATTTCGGAGTTTTCCTTCTCCTAGACAGATTGCAAACCAATGCTAACGAGGCCCATCTCTCCGGGTGTGATTTCGGAGTTTTCCTTCTCCTAGACAGATTGCAAACCAATGCTAACGAGGCCCATCTCTCCGGGTGTGATTTCGGAGTTTTCCTTCTCCTAGACAGGTTGCAAACCAATGCTAACGAGGCCCATCTCTCCGGGTGTGATTTCGGAGTTTTCCTTCTCCTAGACAGGTTGCAAACCAATGCTAACGAGGCCCATCTCTCCGGGTGTGATTTCGGAGTTTTCCTTCTCCTAGACAGGTTGCAAACCAATGCTAACGAGGCCCATCTCTCCGGGTGTGATTTCGGAGTTTTCCTTCTCCTAGACAGATTGCAAACCAATGCTAACGAGGCCCATCTCTCCGGGTGTGATTTCGGAGTTTTCCTTCTCCTAGACAGGTTGCAAACCAATGCTAACGAGGCCCATCTCTCCGGGTGTGATTTCGGAGTTTTCCTTCTCCTAGACAGATTGCAAACCAATGCTAACGAGGCCCATCTCTCCGGGTGTGATTTCGGAGTTTTCCTTCTCCTAGACAGGTTGCAAACCAATGCTAACGAGGCCCATCTCTCCGGGTGTGATTTCGGAGTTTTCCTTCTCCTAGACAGATTGCAAACCAATGCTAACGAGGCCCATCTCTCCGGGTGTGATTTCGGAGTTTTCCTTCTCCTAGACAGGTTGCAAACCAATGCTAACGAGGCCCATCTCTCCGGGTGTGATTTCGGAGTTTTCCTTCTCCTAGACAGATTGCAAACCAATGCTAACGAGGCCCATCTCTCCGGGTGTGATTTCGGAGTTTTCCTTCTCCTAGACAGGTTGCAAACCAATGCTAACGAGGCCCATCTCTCCGGGTGTGATTTCGGAGTTTTCCTTCTCCTAGACAGGTTGCAAACCAATGCTAACGAGGCCCATCTCTCCGGGTGTGATTTCGGAGTTTTCCTTCTCCTAGACAGATTGCAAACCAATGCTAACGAGGCCCATCTCTCCGGGTGTGATTTCGGAGTTTTCCTTCTCCTAGACAGGTTGCAAACCAATGCTAACGAGGCCCATCTCTCCGGGTGTGATTTCGGAGTTTTCCTTCTCCTAGACAGATTGCAAACCAATGCTAACGAGGCCCATCTCTCCGGGTGTGATTTCGGAGTTTTCCTTCTCCTAGACAGGTTGCAAACCAATGCTAACGAGGCCCATCTCTCCGGGTGTGATTTCGGAGTTTTCCTTCTCCTAGACAGATTGCAAACCAATGCTAACGAGGCCCATCTCCCCGGTTTATAAGTGGCAAAACACTGACCATATCTGTTATAAGTGACATACTGTTGGAGAAAAGCATGCCAGGCCTATGGCACTCTGACGGTTCATTTCTTTTCAATATACCTATTATACTAGCGACCTGCCCCGACTTCGCTCGGGTAGTACAATACCTCAACATAATACACCGAAACCTTCCTCATAAAACAGTCTCTGTTGGTGGAAACCGCATGAAAATCCGTTTAGTCGTTTTTGAGTCAAATTCAAATTCGAAATAAAAATAAATTATAATGAACTAGATTTTGCACGCGGCTTTTCTCGCGTTAATGTAGATTTCGTCAATAAATTTCTATCCTTCGGGAACAGTACTTTTTCTCTGGATTAAAGGTGTCCTATGTCCTATTATTTACTGTAGTCAGTACCTAGTAGCAGTAGTTAAGGCATGAAAATGTTACAAAAAAACAAACTCACATCTATAATATTAGTTAGGATTAGAATTTGAGTGCACGGATGGCGTAGTGGTTTAAGTGGTCGCCTCGCCACTGCCGTTGCGCCGAGTGTTGTGGGTTCGAATCCCACACGAGACAAAACTTTGTGTGATCCACAAATGGTTGTTCCGAGTCTGTGTGTTCTTTGTGTCCGTTGTTTGAATGTTTGTAAAGTCTCCCGCGACACAGGAATTAACCTAGAGAGAATAGATTTTAAAAAAAAATTATCACCTTTTTTACAGCTAAAAATAAATGAGAATCATTGAAATTAGACTACTTGCAATAAAACAGCCGACTCGCATGTGAGTTTGGTAGTGAGATTAAACAGAATCGCTCAGTAGTCGACAATATCTACGTAATAGGTCGTATACCTGTAAATTATGTCATAGAAGGCAAGTAAAACTTGTATGTTTAATAACTACTGGCTGTGCCCCGCGGTTTCATCCACGTTTTTGACTACTGCTCTGCTCCCGTGATGAGTAGCGTGATGTTATATAGCCTATGCTACTTCTGGATAAAGTCGCTTCCTAATGGTGAAATACATCGGTTCAGTAGTTTTTAAGTATATTTATTAGGTACAAACAAAAATACAAATCTGTTCTTCTTATAATATTACTAGCGTTTGTCCACAGCTTCGCTCGCTTAAAAGTAGTTTAGGTTAATTTAGGTGAACAGTACCTACGTTTTTTAAATAAAGTATAGCCTATGTTGCTCGGTGATAAAGATAATATAACGGTCTAATGGTGAAAGAATTACAAATCGGTTGAGTAGTTTTTGAGTTAAATCATTACAAAGAAACAAACATAATCAAATCTTTCCTCTTTATAATATTAGTGTAACAGACTTAAAGCTGATATAAATTATGTCATAGAAATAAAGTAAACATTGCATGTTTATTATTGCAATGTCATAAAGATAAATGCATATCTAATAATTTAATAACGAGTGAACAGCAGATAATTATATAATTATGTTTACGTTTACTGGATTTTGCTCCGCACTCCGCCTACGTGTATAATATAATAATAATAATATTCTATTCTATCACATACACACAACACCATCTAGCCCAAACTAAGCAGAGCTTGTACTATGTGTACTAGACAATGGATAATTATATACCTAATAATATAAATTAATATCAGCCCTGTAATAAACTGTCCCACAGCTGGGCACGGGCCTCTTCTCAGTGTGAGAAGGGTTAGACCATAGTCAATTACGCTGGCCTAGTGCGGGTTGGCAGACTTCACATATTTTCGAGAACATTATGGAGGACTCTCAGACATGTAGGTTTCCTCAGACTGTTTTCCTTCACCGTTAAAGCAAGCGATACTACTAATTACTTTTAATATAGGTACCTACACAACTTCGATAAGTAAGAGATACTTTAGGGTCGAACTCGGGACCTCTGCGTGGCAGTCAAACGGACTTCCATTATTCTACTATATTTAAAACTAGATTTTTCCCGCGGCTTCGCTCGCGTTTAAACAGTTTTTCATTCATTCAATTTATTTATCTTTAAGTAGATTTTAAAATATTTTGTATTTCAGAGTTTGGGTAAGATAACTATATGCCTTGAATAATAAAAATAGGACTCAACTACCTACCCTATTTAGTAGGTACTTTCCTAAATAGAAAAATAACCTGCAATTTTGTGTAGGTATTGCTTTATGGAACACGCGCGGCGTGGCTTGGATACTGGCGACATTTCTTGGCACCCTTCATAATTACCCTACGCTGGCAATGACCTTTAATTTTTACGGACGTTTTAATCAGGACAGAGAAACATAATCTCCTTGTCTTTGGACTAAACACTTGAGTAGATACCTAATATAACTATCCAAATCCATACTATAAATGTGAGTTTGTTTGTTACGCTTTCACGCCTTAACTACTCAATCGATCATCATGAAATTTCGCATATAAGTTGTCAGAGGAACAAAAAAGGACATAGGGTACCTTTCATCCAGAAAAAAGTAGGTACTGTTAGGTACTAACATAACTTTTCCTAACCTACATTTACACGAGCAAAGCCGCGGCCAAAATCTAGTATTGAATAATCTTACAAATCTATATGTCTTATATTATAAAGCTGAAGAGTTTGTTTGTTTGTTTGGTTGAACGCGCTAATCTCAGGAACTACTGATTCGATTTGAAAAATTCTTTTAGTGTTGGATAACCTATTTACCGAGGACGGTTATAGGCTACATAACATCACGCTACAACCCACGGTGGCGGCGCAGTAATCATAAACGCGGGTGAATCCGCGGGCCCATCTAGTCTTAAATATTTTGAAGAAAATAATAGATATTTCCATATGTACATTAACACATTTCATCGACACACAACTACATAGTTTGCATTAAGTATTGAAAATTAATTAACGCCATACCAAATTGCATCAATATAATTAATGCACTTGGTCCAGCTGTTTAAATTATGGTTTTGTATACATTTTTTCAATAACATTATCTTGTAACATTTATTCGTTTTTGTTTCAAACGTAGAAAGCGGGAGAGAGGCTCAGAGATCGGCTCTGTGCTCATTTCGAACGTTTGAAAAAATTGTTTGACTCATAGATAGCTAACAATTCTTCACAAGCAACACCTTATGCAACTAATTTATATATTTCCGATTTACGCTATCTAATGGTATTACTTAAAAATTACAACCATCGTACATGTCGCGACATCTGTTGTTGAATAGACGTATTCAATATGTTACGTTACCTTGTTTATCGACAGTGTTAGGCGTGGCCCTGAATTTTTCATTCATTCTAAATTAATATGAATGAACGAATATATTTAATGAGATTTGCAATATTTTTATTCGAGAATAAATCATAGCCTTCATTCATATTTAAAGATTTAATGTTTTATGTGATATACTTCAATATTTCGGCGCGATGGTTACATTTTTTTTTTAAGATTTAAAAGTATAGAAAAATACTTCAATAAAATTTTCAGTGTGGCAACGAATTTTAAGTTTCCATTCATTCACATTCAAACAAATCATTCAAACGGAATAAAAAGAAGTTACTGTTCTGTTGTTGTGTGAAGTTATGATGCGTGTATCAATAATGGAGTGCAAAAATGTAATATATTTACTTGTTTTACTGTGCTTTACGTCTATCGGTAAGTTAAAACAACTACTGCAGAACTTAACAAAACATTTGAAATACTTAAAACATGGCAGCGTGACGTATTATTTTATGTCCACGCCTTTTTCGTTCTCTTTATGTTTTGCTAGTCTAGCGTATTTACTGTTTGCTATAAGTTGACACGCCCTTTCCTGATGTTCTTCGATGGAATTATTGCTAGTTATGGACTAGCATCTTTGCTAAAGTTATTAGTCAATATTATCTAAGCCAATTTTTAGCCGGATCCGATACAAAGGCGGCACCCGAACTTTCGGTTATGTTATGTTAAATAAACATGACACACCGGCTCTTGGGTTATTAATTACAAAGAGTAAATACAAAAAAACACAATCACATTCTAAAAAGATTTACCTAAATATATAATTCAGATAATAAGAATGGTAGTGAATGATTCTCTTCAAATTGTCCTATTAAATACGATCCCATCCATTTTCTATTCTATTTTTTGTTGCTTTACTGTAACAAATCGTGTAACAAGTTATAATAATCGCGATGTCTAAGATGTCGCGCGATTTATTTATACAATAAACCGAAAAGGATTAGAAGTTGCTATAAATGATAAGGGCAGCCCTTTGTACCTTTTTTATGCACACTACTATTACAATTTATATGATTTACTATTGACTGAGTCCCACGGGCATACACATTGGGATAAAAAGTATCGTACATGATTCTGATCCATATCCAGGATGACTGTATGTGTGCCAATTTTCATTCAAAGTAAATACATTGAATAACACTCATAAAAATTGACAGACTGTGTTGAAAGTATGCTATATGATGAGCCACCATTGGAGAAGGGTAATGCATGACAGAGCTTTGTAAAAAATGTTAGAGGTCAAACTAAATGAGATTTGTAGGGTTTCATACCCAAAGAGTACCCATTACTAAGCCTTCACTGTCTGCCCATCTGTCCCTCTGTCAGTGAGCTGTATCTTATGACCTGTAATAGGTAGAGAATTTGCACTGTGTATTTCTATTGCTACTATAACAACAAATGTGTTATAACTTGTATGATGGTATGCAATCCTTTGTGTGTGTTTGACTTGCACTTGCCTCGTTTCATTACAGATTAGGGGCCCTATAAAACCAGTCCTTAAATAAATAAGTGGATTTATTGGCTTAAGTTACTTAATGATAATAGCTTTGTAGAGGTGAAAGAATTTTTGAAATCGGATGAGTTTTCTTTTAATAATTAAGGGCACAAAAAATTTAATCTTTCCTCTGTATAATATTAGTATAAAATATATATTTAAGTGCCACTAACGATCAACTCAAAAAGATATGACTTTACTTAATGACAATTTATCCTTACTAATATTATAAATTAGCAAGTAACTCTGTCTGTCTGTATATCTGTCTGTCTGTTACCTTTTCACGGCTAAGCCACTCAACCGATTTCGATGAAATTTGGTACAGATATAGTTTAAAACCTGGGGAAGGACATAGGCTTTTTATTCAAATAGGTACCACGCGGGCGGAGCTGCGCGCAAAAGCTAGTATCACCATAAAATCATAAAGAATACTGATATTTTGTGACACATTTGTTGCCTAATATTAAGAATTTAGTATAGTTTTAGCACTTATTAAGAGTTATTAATAGTTAAAATGTACTGTGTTGGTGTACATGCAACTGCTATGTATGAGATCTCAGATTCGATTCTCAGAACTGGCAAGTGTTGTTGGGATTTTCATTAATGGAATTATCAGTAGCAGTTCAGAGTCTGGAACTGAACCCAGTAATTCTTACTTTGTGTTATGTGGGTCCTAAAACATAATTGACAAAAGTGAGATAAATATCACTCTGCCTATCCCTTGTGGAAATAGCCATACAAGTATGTATGTATGTAGAAGGAAAAAGTGAGAATCTCTTAGATAATTAATCCATTAGTGAGTTCAGCTATTTGTTTCATGTATGCATTGTATGCCATACAAACAGCAAGTGCGGTAAACACACATACAACTAGCTAACAAATATATCTATGTCTATAATCTTTATGTATCTATCAACCTGTTAATTGTAAACAATAACAGCAGTTAGGTTACACTATAGTAATGTGCATATTCCTGCAAATAATGTTTAAATAACATTTATATATTATATATATATATATATATATATATTCTTAAAATTATGTCAGGTTCAGTGGACTGTCCTGAGCTTCTTTCCAAGATAAGCTTCAATATACCAAACAAAATGACGCGTCACTATGTACCTATTTCCCTTGATATAGTGAACACTAATTATAGGCAAAATTCTTTTCTATGGCGAGCGTCTCGATCTCTCAACTTGGCATGTAAATTACACAACACATTAGACATTTTCAATACAAATATAGCTATAGTCAGAAGGCTGCTGAGCCGGGAGTTCTTCGATTCTCATTAATAGTACTAAATAATAGTAATAATATGTAATGTGTACTTACTGCCCACATAAGGCACTTAAATAATTTGTATGAAAACATTTAGACGTGAGAAACTGTAATTGGCTTTATGTTACTTATAATGTTTTTTTTGTATAAATAATGTCTAATAGCTGTTGGTTCTCCATAAGAATAAATAAATAATTATTGTGCAGAACATTGTAAGTACTTACTCTAAATAGCAGCAGTGCATGATCAAGTAAAGTGTTGTTTTAACATTTGAATATAATTCAAGCAGTTTTGAACATCACTACAATAGTACTGATAAAGTCATTTTAACACATTGAACATGACATTGCCACATTGTTAATTAATGACCATGAACAATACATTTTCTGTGAAGAGATATGTTGACGGCATTATTATAATGAACTTGATGATTTTTGAATATTAACCTAGCTAATATTTCAATGCAAATTGGAGTTTGTTTTTGTTACACTTTCACATTTTAACTACTTGACTGATCATCATTAAATTTTGCATACACATTGTCAGGGGTACAAAAAAGGACATGGATACCTTTCATTCAGAAAACAATGACTGTTCCTAAGGAATGAAGAATTTATTGAGAAAACCTACATTAATGCAAGCAAAGCCAAGGGCAAATTCTAGTTCTATTGTAATAATAAGTATAATTCAAAGAAATCTCTCTATTTGTTAATTTTTGCTTTTCAAGGAATAAAATTTTGTGTCATAGTCAAATAACAGACAAAGTCTAGACCATTAGTTCCCAAAGTGGTCCAGGTGATCGGGGTGCACAATTCGTAAGCGGAGGTCCACGAAAATTTATTTGCTTTCGATAGTGAAGAACTAAAATGTTTGCTTGACTTCACCGACTGTTCGACAAGCTTAGCGACTGTTACTTGTAAAAACTTATATTGCATATTCCATATTCAGTACCGTACCTGTGGTTTTTCGATTTTTCCGTAGGTAATTAGTAACGAAAAATTTTTCACTTGCATGAGTAGTCTACACTAATAACTGTCCCGTGTGGGACTCAAACCCACAACACTTGCCCGCTGTGCCATTTGTGTACCATAAAAAATGAGCATGACTAATAGCCAGCCTTGTTTAAAACTAATACACTGCTGTGCATGGGTTCTCAGTGTGAGAAGGATTAGACCATAGTCCACCACGCTGGCCCAGTGCATGTCCTGCAAGTTGGCAGACTTCACATATCTTTGAGAACACTGTGGTGAGCTCTCAGACATGCAGGTTTCCTTCCATGTTTTCCTTTACCGTTTTAAGTTCTATCATATGTAACAAATTTTATTTACAAGATCAATGTATTAGTCAATTGTTGATAACTATTATCTATACTAATATTATAAAAAGGAAAGATTGTTTGTAATATTTTTTTTAAATTCTTTCACCAGCCGAAAGCTATATTATCACCGAGTAACATAGACTACAATTTGTTTAAAAAACATATTGTTACTAACATAACCTAATCTACGTTTACGCGAGTGAAACCACAGGCTAAAGCGAGTATGTAATAATAATATTATATCATTCTTTACAGTGAAAGCACAGCGCACACCAACTATTTCACACATAACACAAGAACAAATCAGAGATATTGGAGGACAAGTGGACTTGGATTGCTCAGTACATTATGCATCAGACTTTCCAGTTATTTGGGTATGTATACTGCTACTTATTGGAAGATAAGACTTTAATATAAAACATAAGTTAGGTAACTATATATAATAATACATATTATAAAACAAAGTCCCCGCCGCGTCTGTCTGTCTGTCTGTTTGCGATAAACTCAAAAACTAAACGGATTTTCATGCGGTTTTCACCAATAGACAGAATGATTAATGAGGAATGTTTAAGTATATAATTTGTTAAGGTTTTACACTGGCCGAGCGAAGCCGGGGCAGGTCGCTAGTATACGATAATTGATTAATATTTTCATTCGCTGATGTTTGTTGAGTTATTAATAAGTAACCAGGGGTACAAAAAATGTTTTGGAGGGTCTCAGCTCTACTGATAATGTATTGGAAATGTGTCCGGAACGAGGACGTCAGATCTGAAAGTTTGGCTACAATTACAGATTATAAGGATATTGGACGATGTAACAGTATTTTACCTTTTCCGCTGTCTATAAACTTGTTGAAGTTGGCATGCGACGACGTTCACAGTAATCTTATTGTATCGTATTATTATTATAATATAATAGTTGTATAGTAATGTAGAAAGTTCCAATGGAGCGGCATAGTCATATCTGACTAAGCTCCGAAAATAAAGAAAACAAAAAAAAAAATATTGGAGAGGGGCTAGGGTATCCCCAGGCCCTAACAAGTCCTGTTTATATTTATGTATTGATGACTTGAACTCTTCTAAGGATTATGGTTAGTTAGTTGGACATGTGATTGACACATTTAACCTCACAATTAGGTAATTCTGTAGTGATATTAAATACACATTGTTATCTTATTAAATACAACTGCCGCGCTAGGAATAATCCCTATGGCGCAGGGTACCTTAGAATATTAATAAAACGGGCACAAAGTACACTCAGTGCCGGATTAAGCGAGCGCGGGGCCCGTAGCAAATTCTTTTGGGTAAGAGTGCTTGCATACGTCAGACTTTTAGTAGAGCTGATTATTGGGCCGCCTGGAATTCTACACATTTATACGAGCGACTTTTTTGTAGAACTTGTGCGTTTACCGTATGAAATTCGGTGTTTTATATACGCAAAGGAAATAGTCGGTTACCGATTGTCTGACGTGGATTATCTTAGTAGGAAAAGTTTTAACATTTCACGTTTTTGTGACATCAAGTAAATTCAATATACTACATCTTAAGTAATAAGTTTCACTCAAAAAATTACGCTCAGGCAGAGATGAGTGGGCTTAAATATGCGTGGCCCCCTTTCGCGCGGGGCCCGTAGCAGTTGCTACTCTTGCTACGTGGTTAATCCGGCACTGAGTACACTCAGACTTGCCACAATTTTTTGTCCCGTTTAGCATTCGAACCCACAACACGGTGTAGTAGCAGTGGCCACTATGTCATCTGTTTATCTCAGTTAATTATGTTTGGCATATTAAACGTAATTTAAAATTAATTGACAGCTTATTATTCTAATAGTACAATGACAATTGAACTCTACATACAAAATAGAGAATTGTCGGAAAGGGACAGTGCATAGAGGTGTCGATATAAGGGTAAGGATAGAGTGTCGTGTCCCGTTCAGCGTGAATGAGACAAAATAACAAAAATATAACGCACGATTCGCAGCGTTCAACTTCTTATAGTTCAAAGTCCAAACAGTCTAGGTTGATGTGTCGCTGTGTGTACGTAAATAAATAAAAATGAGGCATTCTTACGTAGTAAAGTCGTGAAAACTATAATGTTACGTAAAAAAATAAAATAACGCGGTCTTACGTGGTAAACTCAGTCATTGATTGTTTTTTTATCACGAGAATACGTATTAAAATCTTTTATTTACTGACACATACACTTCTGCTATATTTGTACATCAAAACATTGTTATCAAACAAAATTAATATAAAAAAAACAATTTTAATGTAGTTTTGCATTTATTGCACCTTATAGTAGGTAATGAGAGCAATATTGTTTAGAGATCCTTAGCTTAGTTCGTCCGCGTGGAATTTAACAAAAAGACTTAATTACGCGCGCAACCCTACTTTTTCTAAAATAAAAGTAGCCTAAGTTACTCCTTAATTAAAACATCAGCTATATACCAGTGAAAGTCCCGTCAAAATCGATCCAGCCATTTCAGAGATTAGCCGAAACAAACAGAGACAGAAAGATTAAAATTAAAAAATGAGATTTGATGTAAATGCCGTATATACGTTTATATGCATTTAGTAAAAAGCTGTTATTTTGACATTACAAACAGACACTTCAATTTTATTTATTGTAGGTATATATGTAGTATGAATACAGAATACTTACCGATTTTTCTTCTTTAAATAGTTTTAATCTCACAAGAAAACGATGCACAGCCCGCTTAGTATGACTGTTGCATTATAACTAACGATTTTAATGTAAACGAGTATTTATTGTACTTACTGGTAGGCATTGAGAGCAATTGTTTAGAGATCCTTAGCTTGCTTGTCGCGTAACAGGAAAATATAGTCATAAGATGCATCTTATCTATCATCTAAATAAAAAAAACGAAAAAAAGCATCTAGTATCAGCATAAACTGCAGTTTATGCTGATACTAGATGCTTTTTCTCGTTTTTTTATTTTGTATTTAAATTTCTATCTCTCAGTACTTTTTTTTAATGAAAAGTACCCTTTTTTATTCTGTTTCCCTGACAAGGTTTATGAGAAATTTCATGATTGGCTGAGTTGTTTTACTGGATGAAAGGTATGTCCTTTTCTGTTCCCCTGACAAAGTGTATGCGAAATTTCATGATGATCGGTCGAGTAGTTAAGGCGTGAAAGCGTAACAAACCAACTCACATTCGCATTTATAATATTAGTTAGAAATTTTAGTTAGATCATAGTCTACCTACTACTTACTGCTCCGAAGGCGTGGTGGTTAAGTGGTCGCCTCGCCACTGGCTCTGCGCCGAGTGTAGTGGGTTCGAATCCCGCACTGGACAACAATTTGTGTGATCCACAAATAGTTGTTCCAAATTTGGGGTTCTTTGTGTCCGTAGTTTGAATGTTTGTGAAGAAATTACTCATAGTGCTGGAGACGTCTTCTCGAAAAAAGGATAGAATAACTTTAATCAATTCCATTCATTTTAAACTTTTAGCTTCTTAAACGTTGGCGATAAATGTGGGAGAAATAGTATATATTTATATAAATCGTAAATCGAAAATTGTGCAGCTTACAATAAAACAGTGGACGGCTGTCGGCTTAAATGTGATGATGATACTCATAGTAAAATTATTTTTTAATTTAAGTATACGATTTTGAGAGATTACTGAATTAATATTTAGGTTAGTTGTCAGTTTCAGGCAATAGGTTGAGCCTATGAAAAGATATATGCCTTACAATAGAATCACTTGAAACATGAACTTTTAATAACACCATTGTAACAGTGTTTTGTGCAAAAATAAATAATTTGAATACCTGTCTATTTTATAGTGTGCAAGCCCTTTTATATGATACTTAATGTAACCTAGCAATCTTACTTTATTTATTATATACCTACACTCTTTAAAGCTAATTTATAAAACACTCGAATTTGCCCGTAGCTTAGCGAATTTAGATTTTGTTAATAAGTTTCTCTTTATAACGCTTTTACTTTACTGCTTTACTTTTAATTATTTCTGTTTATTTCGCTTTTACGCCTTAACTACTCGACCGATTATCGTGAAATTTCACATACATGTTGTCAGGGTAACAAAAAGGACTTAGTGTACCTGTCATCCTGAAAGAAGTACTGTTTTATTTTATTTTATTTATTTGGGATCTCAAACACAATTTACACAGAATTTTTCACATAAGTATTTTGAATGTGTACTCCTTCAATTAAATAAAAGGCAAATTTACAACTAAGATTAAAAGGTTAAACTATTTAAAATATGATGTGTTACATAACCAAAACATGTATAAAGTGCAATAGGTATATATATGAATAAACAAATAAGACATATTAAAAGCACGATGATTAAAGAAGTTCATTTAACTGCTTCTTGAGTTTACATAAGGGTTCACAAATGTCAATTTCATGGAATTTAGATATATGTATAGTTTATATAGTTTCTAACCTAATAAACACAAACAATGTTGTACGCACGAGATGAGCCAATAGTATGATTTTGGTAGACATATTTATTTCTAAAATTTATTTATTTAGGCATATTTACAGAGTAAACACAAACATTCACATAAAATTTACAGACATCAAAGTGCATGTGCTACCCCAGTTAAAAATATGCACAGCACTGACAGGTAGACAACATGCAAAAACTAAATAAAATTAAACAAAAGAAAAATACAACAAATAAAAACAACAACAGGGAAAACAATATTTATATGAAAATTACCAACTTATAATACTACGTTATTTCTATTAGTTATATTATATTTAAAATTCTTAGAATGGTCATGAAATATATCTAGGCTAAGTCTCCAACGATGGTTATAAGTTGCAGTATACCTAGCCACAGGAGCTTGAGCACCGAGGTTGGTCCGGTGTCTCGGTACTTTAAAAAATAAATAATATTTTTAAAATACATATTCTAACTAATATTAGAAATGCGAATGTGAGTTTGTTTCTTTGTTACGTTTTCGTCTTAACTACTGGACCGATCATACGTACCTACCGTTCATTAAAAAAAAATACTGTTTCTGAGGAATAGACAATTGACATGAACTAAATTTACACGAGCGAAGCCGCGGGCAAAATCTAGTAAAATATAAGTTAAGACTATACAGCTGACCATGTCAAGATGAATTAATTCCGCACTTGAACCACTATGCGCCATTAAGTTTTGGTGTTCATGTGTTCGGGGGTATCAAGTGGTGACCATGAAATCAGACACAGATTTACGAAATATATAATGTGGTATTTATTGCGATACATACAATGGTGTTGCCTATGCTACAACGAAACCCCGACTGCGGCGACGCTGCACGTTTACCCATACATATTACAATCTGCTGACAATTATGTTTTTGTATTTGTTTACAGGTAAAATATGATCGGTTCAAAACTGTGGAGTCAATTCCTCTATCCAGTAATGCTGGATTAATCATCAAGGACTCCAGATTCTCGCTCAGATTCGACGATGCTACCGCCACCTACACACTTTCGGTGAGTTTACTATGAAATTTAGGAGAAAAAGAACGTAAGAAGATAGTAAAAGAGTTTATTTTGATCATATAAAAATGGCTTATGTTTAACTTATCACCAGATATAGTAAAATATGACAGTCAAAAATAGTAAATTCGCTGAAAATCAGCGCTGTGTAGTGCTTGCAGCAATGCAAGTGCCACAGCATTATGCTGAGCGCATCACCATTGTTTTTGTGCCGTCAGATGGGACGTGCATCTGCACATAAATATTTTAATTATTTTTCAAATTTCTTTATACTTCCATATTTTTATTTACTTTTTGTTATACCCGCATTCTATAATAATTGATGATGCATGTCATGATGGTACAAAAATAAAAATCTTTTCATTTCATTTTTCATTTAAATGATCACTAAAAATAGTAAATGATAACCAAAATTAAAAGCGCATTTTAATACCAACAATATTAATTGCACAGCAAAGAGATCAAAATAAGTCGACTATTTTTGGGTGGGTTTAAGAAGGAACCTAACATAACCTAACCCTTTCGAGACGGAATGCAGTGATTTGAGGCTATAGGTGCTCCTTATGATATATTTTAGTAAGATTATTTTGGTGTGCAATTACTATTTTTGGTGATCATTATATTTAATCCCCATAAAAATTAGACTGTGTTCACTGTCTTGTCACTAACTTATAACTTGGATCAGTGGCAGTGGCGACTCAACCACTCAATTACTAAAGAAATAAAAATAAAACAGTTTCCTATTTTATTTCTTTAAGGCCGTACTTAGAACAATCCTTAAAAATAAATAAGCATGATCAAACTAATTTCTTAGATGAGATATCCAGCCAATCCTGGCCCTAACTCACGCCAATACCTTAGCCATATCCAGACAAGGTTTATCAGGATATGGCTAATGCAGTTTTCTCATCTCTCATCTTAGACGATATCCAGTTAAACCTGCCTCTTACTCACGATAGCTTGTACATCTTGCAGATCAAAGACATACAAGAGAACGACGCGGGATGGTACCAGTGTCAGGTGCTGATCTCCATCAGTAACAAGATCACAGCTGAAGTGGAACTACAGGTCCGAAGACCACCCATCATCTCTGACAACTCCACCAGGTCACTCGTCGCTAGCGAAGGAGAGAGTGAGTTTATTTCCTTAGCCTTTTGTTATGCAGCGATAGCCGGAGATAGTGGGAGACCGTCGGACTGCCACGCAGACGGCACGAAACGTGACCAAAAGAGATGACGGGATGACTTGGAAGTTTTCGGAAGGGATATCTTCTTTTTGAAAGTCCAAGGGGGAGGCTTTTGCCCAGTTGGTGGTTGGCCCTTGATTCCCACGATTTACATGATATGTGAGTAGTAGAGCCTCGCTGATTTCAGCAGGAATGGGCCGGCTCGACCGGGGAAGGACTACCCTCTCACAGAATATCGACGTGAAATACCAGTATTACTACTGTTGCGTTTCGTTTGGCGAGTGAGAGTGCCGGAGGCCCAATCACCCTCTTTCCCCCTTCCCGGTCCTTCTTCCCTCTTCCTTTCCTAAAGGCTCGGCAACGCGCAAGGGATGCCTCTGGTGTCGCAGGCGCCCATAGGCTACGGTAACCACTTACCATCAGGTGGGTCTACGCTTGCCACCATAGTTGCATAAAAAAACAGTGGAACAGAACAAATATAAAAATGTCACACCTCTATTAAACTGTAAGAAGGGTCAGGCCATTGTCCAGCACGCTGGCCCAGTGCGGGTTGGCAGACTTAACATATCTTCGAAAACATTATGGAGAATTCTTAGACATGCAGGTTACCTCACGATGTTTTCCTTCACCGTTAAACCGAGTTATACCCACATAACTTGAAAAGTCCGATGCGCGCCTTGGAATTGAACTCGTAACCTCAGCGTGGCAGAACAGTCTCCCACTAGGCTATCGCTGCTGTTCCGCTATGTACAGTTTATATACAGGGCTGATATTAATATTTATTATTGTTATTTGGGTGCCCAGCTAATGCTGAGGTGAGAGAGAGAGATTTTGAGATTTGAGATTAAAGAATTTTATTGAAATAAATACATATTGTTACAATTATTTTAAACCCACCAAACTGCATAACAGTTTGTCGGCGGGAACCCTTGACCCTTTTCGGCGAGGGCATACACATTTTGTTTTATAATATGTATAATATGTTTGTTTATTTTGTTTTAATTAATTGTGTGTGCTCAGTACGAAATAAACAAATTTCTTTCTTTCTTTCTTTAGGTGTTCAAATGGAGTGTTACGCAGGCGGTTTCCCGCCACCGAAGATCTCATGGCGCCGAGAGAACAATGCTATACTGCCGACCGGTGGATCTATCTACAGGTATATTTTTATAACAATTAACAAATGTGTAGTCCATTTTTCTTATTTGTCTTACTAGCTGTTACCTGCGACTTCGTCCGCGTAGATTTTAACTAAAAAGTGGTTGTCTATGCGGAACCCTACTTTTTTTTTCTAAAATCAATGTAGCATAAGTTACTCCTTATAACATTAGATATCTGCCAGTGAAAGTCCCGTCAAAATCGGTTTAGCCGTTTCGGAGATTAGCCGGAACAAACAGACAGGCAGACAGACAAAAATTTAAAAAATAGATGTTTTCGTATAGGTTACTTTCATATGCATTAGATAAAAAGCTGTTATTTTGACATTACAAACAGACACTTCACTTTTATTTATTTGTATAGATTTAGGAAACAAATGTACGTCTTCATATATTGTAGCTACCAAGCTACAATACATGAAGATCCATCTCTGTGTCTTGTCTTTCTCTTTGTCACCTGTATTCATTAGAGAAAGCAGTAACTGCATGATTTTATGATGAACTAGCTTTTGCCCGCAACTTCGTATGCGTATTTGTAAGTAGGTACCCATCTGAATGTTTTTCGACATTTAAACGGCGTATCACGATGAAACATGTACCAGATTTTACGTTAAATCTGTAGTAATACAAACGTGACAACCACATTCAATTCGTGGAGTACTTTTTGCGCGGTATAAACATACATACGAACAGATATTTTGAAAAATAATTCCTATGTCTTCTATAGCTCTTATGGAGACGCTTCACATACACATATTTTTTTAAATATTAAATCCTTTCTGCAGACTTCGATCGGTTACAATTCTATTATTTGTATAGGTAATTTGCTTACCAGATAAAACAATTAAGAAAAATGTTCTGTAGACACCTAGGTACATATACATATATCGGTAAGTTTAGGCAGAGAGTTATATCCACATTTCGCCAGCTATTAGTCACCGTGTACGTACTAAGAATTTCTTGAAAAAATAACATAATAACGCTTTATCCAACCAGGGAATTAAACACGAGACGACAACCGTCGCGTTGCGTTGCGGCACTCATACATTTTTCTAATATTTCAGAGGTAACATCCTAAAGATCTCCCAAGTGCACAAGGAAGACCGCGGCACGTATTACTGCGTTGCTGAGAACGGCGTTGGCAAGGGCGCTAGGCGGAACATTAACCTGGAGGTGGAATTCGCGCCTGTCGTCACTGTACCCAGGCCACGGTTAGCTCAGGTGAGATTCTTTTTTTAAGATATCATGGAGTCTGGATCTGTGCTGGATAAACAGCAGTATGACATATTAACTAGTTTTTGCTCGCAGCAAAGAAGGTTAGGTTATGTTAGTAAGCCCGCAGACACAAGATAGACCAATACTGGGTGGGTCGCTGATGCAGTTTCAGTTCCAGCGACCCACCCACCTTATAAAGCAGTGAGGTGGCACACCGTAGTGGTTTTAGTCAGTAGGCCGGACATAACCCTCTCACCTCCTCGCGTGGCGAGGGGGGGGTATGCATCAGGAGCATTTTCCCATGGTATAAAAAAAGGTTATGTTAGTAACAATACTTTTTAAATATAAAATATAGCCTGTGGTACTCGGTGATAATATACCTTCCTAATTAAAAACGGTTTATGTTTAACATATCACCAGATATACTTAGTAAAATATAAGTCAAAAATAGTAAATGATCACCAAATTGCACAGCAAAATATATTTAAAGATATCAAAATAAGTCGACGGAGCCCCGCTTCGTGGGGCTCCTATTTTTGGGTGGCATAACCTAACCTAACCTTTCCGAGACGGAATGCAGTGATTTGAGGCTCGTTATGATATATTTTAGTAAGCATTACTATTTTTGGTGGTCATTATATTTAATCCCATTAAAAATCGTTTGAGTAGTTTTTGTGTTAAATCTTACAAACAAACAAAAATCAAACCTTTCCTCTTTATAATATTAGTATAGACAAGACAGAACTCCCGCAATAGGAATAATTGCTGTGTCGCGGGGGACTTTACAAAAATTCAACGGACACAAAGAACATTGAGACTCGCGACAACCATTTGAGGCTCACACAATTTTTTATCTTGTGTGGGATTCGAACCGCACTCATTCGAGTGTTGTAGGTTCGAATCCCACGACACACGACGCAGTGACAAGGTGACCGCCTAAACCTTAGTGTAAGGTTAAACGAGACATACGCAAAATAATTTGGGTAATTTACATTCTAACATTTTGGCTTTTATATTTTATTAGTTTTCACCCGCGGCTTCGCTCCCGTAAATGTAGGTTAGGTTAGCTTAGGTTTGCAACAGTAATTTTTCTGGATGAAAGGTCCTATTCTGTACCCCTGACAACGTGTATGCAAAATTTCATGTTGATCGATTTAGTAGTTAAGGCGTGAAAGCGTAACAAACAAACAAACAAACAAAGTCACTTTCGCATTTATAATATTAGTTAGGATTTTAGTTTTATTTTTATTAAATAGATACAGTAACAGACAACAGATTAAATATTTACACATTACTCAATTGAACATTTAATAGTTGCCAACCTGAAGTCCAATTAAAACTACCTATACACATTCAGTTAATATTTAAAACTTTAGTAAGTAAACAATGGTAAAATATGAATAAAAAAGAATGAAGAAATAGAGCACAATATTTCAATCAATTTTCTTTAAAAGAAACTACTAGCTTTTGCCCGCGGCTTCGCACGCGTAAAAATCGGTTAGGTTTTGTTAGTAAGAGTCCTTTTTTAAAAGAATATATAGCCTACTAGATTTTGCTGGCGGCTTCGCTCGCGTAAATGTAGATTAGGTTAGTAAGGGTTCTTTTTTTTTGGATGAAAGGTTATCCTATGTTCTATTCTGTTCCGCGGACAACGTGTATACTAAATTTGATGATGATCGGTCGAGTAGTTAAGGCGTGAAAGCGTGAGAAACAAACAAACATACAATCGCATTTATAATATCAATATTTCTTTTTGACATAATAGGTATAGTTACGGACAACAGATCAGTAATCACACAGTAATAAATTGAACATAGTACAGCTTCAAATCTGCAGTCCACTTAAAACTATAGACATCATTCACAAATATGGTAATAGAGCTTCAGTTAAATAATAATAATAACAAGCAGTCGCTTAATCGCTCAACACCGCGTGTATGCTATAAGTGTGTAGACTTCCGCACCGTGACCGCCACGGCTTCGCACCGCTACCGCTCCGCCTTCCGTGTGTGGCGTGCTTTATGTTTGCCATACGCGAACTTTGAATGTGTAATTTATATTTCATTCGCGCAAGGCTCGTTTGCTTCTAATAATTAGATACCGCTACCACTCCGCCACAGCAAATTCGACCAAAGTTTGCCTGTAAGGTATTGCTGATATAATTATGTCATTATATATTGATATATGTAACCATAGTTACGCGCTTCGACTGCGTGTGTCAAATGCATGGTTGTGTGCGTGTAGTGTTTTTTCATTAATTTAATGTATTTCTAATACATATTTTATATAAATATTAGCATTCGTCACTTCTTCTCTGTATAAACTATAAGTGTGCGAAATTTCATACTCCTCCGTCCGCCCAATTTTCGTAAAAAGGGATCCAAAGTTATCGCTTCACGTATTAATATATAGATAATATTCTATCACATACACACAACACCATCTAGCCCAAACTAAGCAGAGCTTGTATACTAGATAATGGATAAACATACATATAATTATACTTTTTTTTAATGGAAGTACATACATATTATACATAGAAATACCCAGACCAAGACAAACATCCATGTTCATGCAGACAAATGTTTGACTGGTGCGGGAATCAAACCCGCGACCTCAGGCGTTGCAGTCGGTTACACTAACTAATAATCAGATGTAGGCAATATATAATTTAATAAATATGTAATAGTAAGACACAACTACTCAATAGTATTACTAATTGGCAATCATTAAACGTTTAAGACCTAAAGGGTTTGTACATATTCTTTTTAAAGAGGTTTTAAATACATTCAAACTATCATTGAAAATATATATTTGAGAGCATATACTGTTATATTGATTAGACATTCTAGATATTGCGTTATTATGAAACATTCTATGCAGCGTAAATTACGTGAAGCATAATGGAAACCCACAATTCAGAAACATGCGCTTGCTCTTAATGATTCAATAGTCAAAATCCAGACACAATGAAAAGGCGTGTTTATTTGGATTTGTCTGGAGCCTAAAGTCGGCCCTAATAAACTGTCAAGTCTTAGAATACAAGACATCATTAAAAACCAATGAGGACTATCGCGCTTGAACTTAGAGGTGCTAGTCAAAAGCAAGGTCTAGACCTCAAACACTAACAGTAACTATAGAAACCGACAAACATTACCGCCAAATATGGCTTGAGAACAGCTGTGACAGGATTAACAGGATCTTACGCGCTAGTGGCGCCTACTTGTGGGCACAAAAACGATAGCCCTTATTTGGCTGCCGGTGTGCCGCTGCGACTCAATAGGTTAATACGGTTCTTTTTCCGTTTCCAGGCACTGCAATATGATATGGATCTCGAATGTCACGTCGAAGCGTATCCACCTCCAGCTATCACTTGGCTCAAGGACGAAGTTCAGCTGTCCAACAACCAACATTACAGGTATCTATGTTTATTTATTTTATACTAGATTTTTCACGCGGATTCGTTCGCGTTAATGTAGATTTTGTCAATAAATTTCTATTTCTCAGGAGTAGTAAATTTTTTTAATATTAGTTAAGACTAACTGTTATATATATATATGTGTGTATTACTGCTTAGCTCCCGTGGCTCATAGCATAATTATGTTACTTTTGGATAAAGTGCATTTCTACTTTTGCAAGAATCCTTTAAATTGGTTTAGTATCTAAATCTTTTCTTTTTATAAATACACTAGATGTTACCGCGGTTTCACCCGCTTTTATCGTTACTGCGCCGCCCACGTGGGTCGTAGCGTGATGTTATACAGCCTATGAGCAGCGATAGCTCAGTGGGGAGACCAACAGACTGCAATGCAGAGGGTCTCGGGTTCGAACCCACGTCGCGCACCACTAACTTTCGGAAGTTATATGACTTTTCGAAATTATGTGCGTATTGATTGACAATTATCGCCTGCTCCGTGCCTCGGAAAGCACGTTAAGCCGTTGGTCCCGGCTGCCATGAACATCTATGGCAGTCGTTATTGGGAGAGTGTCGACACAAAAGATCCCACTGGGTCGAAGTGTCGCCAGTCTGCACTGACTGGCCCCCACATAAGATAAGATAAGATATACAGCCTATAGCCTTCCTCGATAAATAGGCTATCCAACACGAAAATAATTTTTCAAATCGAACCAGTAGTACCTGAGATTAGCGCGTTCAAACAAAACAAACTCTTCAGCTTTATAATACTAGTATAGATAATTGTAACATTGTACATAATTTAATTATTATTATCAATTTTATTTATTTATATAGATAGTACTTTAAAAGAATTTCAATAATAATATAATTTGCCTAGAATGGATTGTGAATTTTTAAATTATATAAAAGGTCATATCCTTTTAGCACATAATTGCTATGTTATACCATGTACAGAAACATTATTGTAATCATTAACATCTGTTGTATGTCTATATTCTGGCGAATAAACGAATTTTAATTTATTAATAATATTAATGTAGATTCAGAATGCAATGCAATGCAAATGCAAAAGAACACAGCAGTAATAATAGCTTATTGGGAGACCGTTAGAGTGCCGCGCAGAGGTTACGAGTTCGACCCCAAGGTAATAAAGCTTTTAAAATCTCACAAGAACATACGACAAGACTGCGAATGCTATTTTCTGTGGAATTTACTTTGCCAGTTGGACTGTTTGTCATTTCTCTGTCATCCCAGTGTAGCATGTAGATTGTCAATTTTGAGACAAAGATTCTGTGGGCTAATTGACGGACACACAACACACCTAGAATCAGAGCAATAATTTGTGGATCACACAAATAAATAATTATGCCGAGTTGGATTTGAACACACAACATGCCGACCGCCATCTCTGCATAAAATCCATCGATTATTCTATATCACAAATTTTTCAGGATCTCCCACTTCGCGACCGCTGACGAGTTCACAGACACCACAATCAGAGTAATTACCATCGAGAAACGCCAGTATGGCATCTTCAAATGCAAGGCGCAGAACAAGCTCGGCACTGACGAAGGACAAGTTGAGTTAGTCGGTGAGTACATGCCACTGTCTAGCGTATAACATGGACGAGTTCATGCCACTGTATAGCGTATGACATGAATGATTCCATGCCACTATGTAGCGTATGATATGAATGAGTTCATGCCACTATATAGCGTGTGAGATATGAGTTCATGACTATACAGTGTAAAACATGAATGAGTTCATGCTACTATTTATATGAATGTTTAGAATACATTTCCAACATTGGTGTTTTATTTTAGTATGTTCTTTATTATACAGATTTTTATTGTTGAAAATGTTGTCTTTCTGGGTGTTAGCAGATGTGTTATTTTTAAATGCTTATTTATTTATTTTAGAATACACGTTCATAATTATAGTACAATGAAAGTAGTAAAAGGAAGCGGTTCGATCTTTGGTAATGTCGTGTGTTCGATACTCATTTTTTCGACGTGATACATGCATTAGGATTAGCTAGGTGAGTTACAAGAATACTAGTTTATAACTCAAATTGCAGGTTATATTTTTAAAGAAATAATTCAACTGTTTTTAAATGCATGGAAAGTTTTAGATCACCGTTTCTAGCGACTTAAAACTATCAAATCTTGGTATCTCAGACATATTATATTGTGTCTGACCGCCGGTGTGCCCTTGCGACTCAGTAGGTTAATAAAGTTAGTTCTCAATTAGACTATTTTTTTTTACGCGATGCAGTTGCCAACTCTCCTATTGCCAATATTAAAAATAGCACATCTGCCGTGGCCCTTAGAAAAGCTTGGTTTTTATTTTAAATGCAACTTCTTTATATATTCTAAAAGCCGAAATAATCAACTGCAATACTTTAGTGTTTTACTCAAAATATTAAAAGAATAAAAACATAAGATAATGTATAATAGGCATGATTACAGGGTTAAGAATAAGTGATTCTTATTAATCCATCTTTTAGAATCGCAAAATATATTGGATAAATATGTATAAATGTTTACTAAGATACAAGGTGGAGGGGGGGCTTGTGACGTCACTGTCTTATAATTTTAGTACCGACTAGGCACATATCACGAAAAAAAAGAGATCAATCATCTCAGCCGAAGGACGTTTTACTGCTGATATAGCTCCCGCGGTGTTTTCCACACCACACAGGCCTACCCTACAAGGTGACCGACGACCTGGTAAGGGTCGCGGGAAGAGGTTGGATGCGGGTGGAAGTTTGTGTGAAAAATGAAAATACTTTTTTACTGTTATCTTTAGTACATCGTGATGATTTTTTCAATATTGCAGTTGTTTAAATCGGCTTCCCATATATATTATTCAAAATATTGTTGTATCCAGATTGAACTTTTTTACACAGAGTGTAACAGAAAGGTGTGGCCATATTTGAGGACCATAATGTATATTTGAAAATTAAGTACAAATTTTATTACATTTTCAAAATTTTATTTATTTGTTATTTAAACATCGATAAAAAAACGCATTATGTTGCCGTTAAAATTGTGCTTGATAATTTTTGGGTTCAGGAAGATCACAAAGTCAGCTGTTAGTGTTTTTAAGTATCGACTAAAATGTGCTGACATTGATAAATCGATAAAAAAGAAAATGCTATATCTTAGTGAAAAATACCTACGGCTTTATTTGTCGCGATTTTCCATTGTACAGGATCTATATTATGTGACGCTTAAATATGACCACACCTTTCTGTTACGCGCTGTTTTTTTAAATACTTTAATCGCTGCCTGTTTTAATATTACTGTATGTTTTTAATCGTTTTTCTTTTTCCCGCGACAGCTGAGTATTTTTATTTATATGAGTAGTTATACAGACAGATATCCGATATTCGCATTTATATATACGTAGTATCTTGCCTATGGAATAGGCGGAGGTGCATTACACTCACATTTTGCCTATAATTCTAGGTCCTACGTAATATAAGGCTAGCCTAATGCCCTATAATAGCTGTCACACACAGAGCAAGGTATATTACACACTGTACCTCTATTAGAGGTGAAAGTAATAATAATATTAGTACCGAGTGATGGATGGCGCCGAGCGCAGCGCACCGTCAGTTAGTCAATATAAAGGCTCATTTACACTAACGTCATAAGGAAAAAAACCTATCTAAATCTCTTTTTTCGAAATTATGCTTTTACATATTTGAAATTAGTAAAAAAGGACTCATATGCCAGGAAAAATATTTTATTTGGCACCTGCTTATCAGTAGTAGGTATACGAGGCAAATATAGGGCTATCTTTGTCGTACTTGGTGAAAAAACAGGGGCAGAATGACGTTTACTTCGTTCAGTGTCAGTGTCAAAATCGTACCGACTCTGTAATTGCCACTGATGCAAATGTGAGTGTAATGAGCCAGCCCTTCTGGGATATGTGATCTCAGAAGGGGCTGGCCCTTCGAGGATAGGCAGGAAAACGATATATATGATATATTGATATGTATCTTGATTAGAAAATAAAGTCTCTCTGTATACCTACTTTATAATAAAGACGACTGCGCTATCGAAGATAACTTGCCTGTAACGTATTTTGAAAACGGTATTTTAGATATATTTAGTGGGTTGTGGATAATATTTGTGGATCACACATGTCCCTCCCGGGGTTCCAACACAACACTCGGCACAGTGGTAATAGTCATGTCATCAGTTAAACCACTACGTAGTCTGTGCATCTTTGTTTACAATTCGCTGCTAACGAAATTTTTTTCTTTTTTAAAAGACAACGCCTGCGCTTTAAAAAGATCCTGTGTCGCGAGGGACTTTACTGATATTTAAACAGACTCGTATTTTTGTCCCATGTGGGAATGGAACCACAACACTCGGCGCAGTGCCAATGGGATGAATGCGCGAGTGATCCCTGCGTCCCGACCATAGATTGTGAGAAGAAACACCGTGGTAGGTTTAGTCGGTATTACCGGGATATCTCCATCTTTTCCCGGGTGAGTCCGACATAACTCCTCCACCCGCCCCCGCGGAGGGGTATGCGCCAATGCATTCCTCCACGTAAAAAAAAAAACAACGGTTTGCACTCCGGGAGTGCCGGCAGAAGTGAAAACTTGAATATTAACGTTGTGCATTTTTGATATTTTGGAATGGTTAGGGAATAATTTTGCACGAATTGCTTTAATTATCAGTATAAAAGTACTATCATTTATGTGGTAAAATACAATATTCATTTATTGCACTATCGTACACAAACATGACAATTCTTCCTCTGTCTTACGAATTTTCGATCAGGTCACGTGTCCTGACGCGAGTTTAACATTGATAAAAGTGCACAACGCCGCTAAAGAAGTTTTCACTTCAATAAAAATAAAAGGATAACCACTAAAAACTAATACGACCATAGGTGCAGTAAATAAAAATATGACATTTTCGTGTGTTTCTGATTAGTTCCCTGGATGGTATAGGTTCACAATTGGACTCGGTAGGTGGCGGTGTGATCGATTCGTTCTGGCAGAACAAACACAATATTAATGTTCTATCAAGTTATTTAGCGCAGTTGTATTAGCTATTTAGCAATGCATGAGCCGCATGCTTACTTGTCTGTACGTATGTGTAGAGTCGATAATCCCGGTGTGCCCGCCGGCGTGCGGCACGGCGCGGTACGGCGCCGCGCACACTGTGCTGCCTTCCGGCGCCACTCTCCTCGCGCTACTGGCGGTGTACGTCGCGTATGCTTATAGGAGGTAAGCTTTGATTATATTTTGTGATTGTGGTAGTTGATGTTGGCTGTGGTTATTGGTCGGTTCCTTTCGAAATGACATTTTTTAAAGTCAGGTTTCTTTTGAAATCAGCGCCGCGGTCATCCGCTGCATAGGCTAAGCTTGGAGCCTTTCAGGTACACGGACTTGTTTAAAATGTAATTGATTGTTTTGTGAGTATTATGAAATCTATGTGTAATATAGAGTTAATTTATTATTTCATTCCTTCAAAAATAGTTTTAATCTTCTAGACTTAGACAGCTGCTGTAGCAGTATTTTAATGTTCTTACCAGTATAAAATAAAATAATGTACATGATACATGATAATATACATAATACATGGAGTGTCAAATGGGCCCCATGTTAAGCAAGCCTGTCCTGTTACATATTTTTGATAACAATGAAACAAAAATCAAAAGTAATAAAAATTCACCAGCCGTATTGCTTATAATTTCAAATCTTTTTTCAATATCAATTTCTGCTTTCTTCCTTTCCTTTCTTTATTTCTTTATATAAACTTGAACTATAGATTTTTGTTATATTCGAAAATAAAATTAGATTTTGGTTTGATTTTAGTCACGGAACAGAAGCTCTCTACTCTTCAATGTATTAGTATTATCAAAATAATTAAATCTTGTCTTTAATATTGTGTCGCATAACAGTGTTGCCATGTATAAAATTATGTCTGTCATTAAGACATAGCGTAATCAATTTTACGAATCGCAGTCCAACATCGATTATTACAAGTTTTATGTGATGCTTTTTTTGTTATGCCTGTGTATGTCTTTGTATGTGTTAATTATGCTTTACTTATCTGTGTAACATTATGAACACAATTGTGTTCTTCGATTAAAACCTTAACTAATCTAACTTTACAGCTTATATGACTATCGAATCATATCGTACAGAATGTATCGATACTCAACTCAAAAGTATTAAAACGATACTTTTTGTCCTACGTATAGTATCTACTTAAAGACAGGATAAAACTCTAATTAGTTAAGTGTTTTATTATATTAAAATATTTGGTTTATCCACAAATATATAATACATACATACATATATAGATTAACGCCTGTTTCTCAGAGGGGTAGGCAGAGACTACGGATTTCCATTTGCTACGATCCTATCACACTTCTCTGGCTTCATTCACTTTCATCACATTCCTCATACATGCTCGCCGGTTTAATGTGCTCTTAACCTGGCCTTTGTCCAGAACGTCTCCGATCTCATCTAGAAATTTTCGCTTCGGTCTTACCCTTGCGACTGTTCCATTCACGCTAGCCTAATAAACTTTCTTAGTCAGTCTTTTCTGGTCCATTCGGTCTGCATGCGCTAACCAGCTAAACATAGCATACAAGGGGTAGACAGACCTGTACAATGTACCCGCACTTCGCTAACTTTATTTTTAGGTCCTACTTAATAGTGGGCGAGCCTTTTGCCGTTTTCTTGCGGCTATTGTGAATTTTTTTGATAGAAAATACTAATAACACTGACCCAGAATCGAACCCGACACCTCATGCAAACAGTTGCATTCACTACCGCTGCGCCACTAAGGCAATCTTAATAGTAAATGAAGTGAAATCCATCATGCATACATACATCTCTGGTAAGATTGCGGGTCTGTCAAAATATTATAGAGAATTTCTTCCGAAAAATTTCTTGAAGGTTCTAGAGATTGTACAGAGGAAGTACTACTTAAATCTTAAAATCCTATGCTTCTGTAAAATCACTTAAAAACCAGAAAATAGTGCCAATTCTGTTGTCACAAAATTCTCTAAACTTAACTAAAAATCACAAAAATATTTTTTAGTCCTGTCCCTTTTAACGATTTCAGAATACGAAATGTCATTTGAGAGGACTAAACAAAATTTTAGTGATTTTTAATTTAGCTTAGAGAATTTTGTGACAACAGAATTGGCACCATTATCTAATTCTCTTAGCGATTGCATACGCTTGCAGGCTAAGTCATTGTTGATTTAGTTGTAATGTATTATTGTTTAAAAGGTTAAGTCTTATTTATTTAAGTACAATAGAATTGCGTAGAAATTATGCATGCGCTGTTAAACAATAATCTTTGTATTTGTTGTTTAAACATGTTCATGTTCATTGTTGGATACAGTTGTGTGCCACGTTTATATGGTTCACATATGTACCTATTAAGTATAAGTGCAAGCATTGAGCAAATGGGTATAGTTGTAATAGGCACATTTTTTAAAGTGTCCAATACTTAAGAATAAATGTTTTAAAATCCACATAAAAATATATACCTATGATACTATTATATGTCTTTAGCTATGAAATTCCTTTTTATATCCTACATCAAATTGTATGGTTGCTGTACAAAATGCAATGATTATTTTAAAAATTAATTTATATTTCGATTGTATACAGTGTAAGTCTTTATAAAGTGCACATATTAAAAAGGGTGAAAATATAAACAATTTTATCGACGAATTTTAACTAAGTGTTACTACTTTTAAATTAAATGTGATATTAAAACAAAACAAAATTAATAATAATCTCGAATAATAGGCCAATAATAATAATAATAATATTATTTGAGATTATTATTAATTTTGTTTTGTTTTAATATCACATTTAGTTTAAAAGTAGTAACACTTTGTTTGCATGGAGTACCAAGACGAGAGTAAAAAAAATTAAAAGTCCATAAAAATTTTTAGATATTTTAAACATTTTTTCCGTCGATAGAATTGTTTATATTTTCACCCTTTTTAATATGTGCACTTTATAAAGACTCACACTGTATATTATTTATAATATGTATTAATAATAATAAATATCAATAACCATTTATACAATTTATTTTTAAAGTTATATTGCTTAATGTCTGCCCGTATTTGTTGATTTTATTCACTATTATTACAAGATGGTTGATGTTTTTGTTAATTTAAGACCGACCACAGTGGCCTAAATACAAGTAAAAATACTAAAAAAGAAACAAATTGGTAATAAAAAATATTTATGAAATAGTATTAAGATCACAATGTTTCAGATTTCCTTCATACAATGCGAGAACTTCATATTGAAACCTTTGTTATATTGTAAAGTGTACTTTATTTAAGAGCAATCGCGCAAGTATAATAGTGAGATATTGAGTAGCTTCCATTTTACTTGTATCTCAGCACAAATCTTCAATAGAATAGAATATTGCCATTAATATTCTACAGTTCGGTGAGTTGAATAAAAATGGGGGGTGACAATAAATCCTTCAAGGTTTGTCTTATAATAATATCAACCCTGTATTAAACTGTCCCACTGCTGGGCACGGGCCTCTTCTCACTGTGAGAAGGGTTAGGCCATAGTTCACCACGTTGGCCTAGTGCGGGTTGGTAGACTCACATATCTTCGAGAACATTATAGAGAACTTTCAGACATGCAGGTTTCCTCACGATGTTTTCCTTCACCGTTAAAGCAAGCGATAATTAATTATTTAAAACGCATATAACTTCGGCAAGTCAGAGATGCGCGCCTTGGGTTCGAACCCGAGACCTCTGCTTGGCAGTCCAACGGTTTCCCACTAGGCTATCGCTGCTATTTGTGTAGGTTTATATAGGTTTGTCTTAAATAATAATAATTTATTATCCATTCAATAAAATTACAATAGTAATCACAACAAGAAAATACAATATGTGGTAACAGTTTCCTAGAAAATGATAAAACGTAGACACCTGTACTAAAGAAACGTTGTATCACAGGTGTCAGCGCCTTCCACGAGTAGGAACTAATGCAACATTACAATAAAACATATGATCTGATCATCCAACTCTAAACCTCATGTCCAGCAGTCATAAACACTAACCGCTGCGATACTACAATTATTATTCTTTTAATTATATATTTTCTCATTTCAGAATCGCCAATGCCGGACATTAATTACCCGGGTCTTCGGCCGGACCCGCTCGTGTACGGATATCCTGACAACGCCGCCAATCAAAACACACATATCTTTTTTATACTAACCATTGCATATCTTGTAATGATGTTTTCTTAATAAGTAATAATTCTCAGTGATTTACAAAATGACAGGTAATTGTAAAAGAAATAAGAATGTCCTTCGTCACAATTAATGGAAGATCAGAATTAATAACGTATCCTTTCTATTTAAACACTTTTTTGCATATGTTTGGCTTATAAGAGAATTTATCTCTTATACTATTTCTACTATGTAAACTGTGTATCCCTGTCATATTTTTTACTGTAATAGGTCAGGTCATATTTATCATAGGTCAGATCAGGTCATATACAAGATTATTCTTAGTATAGTGAAAACCTCTCAGAGGGTGATTATACTTGTTATCATGAACAACTTTTGTTCTGGGACATTGCCGAAATTGTGGAAAAACAGCTGATCCATATAACATTGGACTTTGACCTCGACAAAATGAATGGAACAGCAGATATTTTTTTTCGTGATTTCAGCAATGTCCCAGAACAAAAGTTGTTCATAATAACAAATATAAGTAATCACCCCCTGAAAGGTTTTCACTATAATAAGAATAACCTTGTATATTAAAGTCAGATCAGGTCATATATATTAAAGGTCAGGTCAGGTCTCCAATATGTCACGTTTATCATCACTACATATTGTAAAACAAAGTCCCCCGCCGCTTCTGTCTGTCTGTTCGCGATAAACTTACGATTCATGAGGAAGGTTTAGGTGTATAACTTGTTAAGGTTTTGTGTAAATTTGTTGGAATGTGACGCTAAATGTTGAAAATGGCGAAAAAGTCAAGTCGCCTGCGAGCTTTCATCGAAAACGCTGCCAAAAATCCCTTTGAGATATAAGAAACCATACCCGTGCGAAGCCGGGACGAGTCGCTAGTAACTACTATAGAGCAGCTTATATTTATCTTTATTAGTTCAGGTTATATCTATCAGAACTGCTAGTGAGGGTGTAAAATGGTCAGATCATGTTTATCATGGCTACTATGCAGCATCTGTCAAATTTCAATATCTGACAGGTCAGGTCTTGTTTATTATAATTTGTTGCCGACCACCACAACTAACGGTATAAAATGACAACTAGTGGACTGTAATTTGAAAGATGTATATTGATTTTAATAATGATTACAATATTTTCACATAAGAGCGCGAAAAACAATATTTAAAATGATGCGCGAGCGCGGCCGCGTGCGTTCAGGTCTGTCGCTGACTCCTGGTCCGGCGGCGGGCGAGCGCCGATGGCTGGAGTGGGGCGGTTGGACGATGACGTAGAAGTCCCGTTAGCCCCGATCAGCTGTTGGCCGCCGCAACAGATGTATGGCGAGTACTCGACAAATTACTATAGCCCAGCTGTTTAATATTTATCTCTAATAGGTCATATAAACACTTAATATTATGGTAAGTGTCAAATTTCAATCTCGGATAGGTCAGGTCATTTTAATGATAATTATATATAGTGACTCAAGTTTAATCTACTAAGTATGGCCACGTTTGTCATACGTCAGGTTAAGTTTTTCGTAAGTCAGGTCACGTTTAGCGTAATTATTAAAGAGCAGCTGTCTCAATTCTTAATAGGTCAGGTCGTGTTTGTCATAGGTCAGATTATGTTTTCGTAAATCAGGTCATATTTATCATAACACTGGCACTGACAATTTTTATTGAGTAGGTCAGTTCATGTTTATCATAACTGTTATAGAGTTATCAATATTTTTATCACTATCAGGTCAGGTCATAGTTATCATATCTACTATGGAACTTCTAACAAATATTAATCTAATAGGTCTGTTGATATTTATTTTAGTTACTATAGAGCAGCTGTCAAATTTGTATCTAAGGTTCAATTTAAAACAATCGAAAGATAAGTTATTAATTCTGGCTTCTTTTGTACTGAATCTAAGTGCAATCTAACATTGTATCTAATATAAGAAAATATTTTAGTTCTTTTATATCAGTCTTTGTAAACTAGAGAGTAAATTTAAACTCTTAGCGTATATTTTAAATACGTCATTTTAAACAGTTTTCAATGATTTAAACTTAACACGGAACACGCTAGCTCCTTACTAGAGAGGCAACTACACATGTGATACTAATGTGTCACTATTGTGGAACTGATTTACCGACACGACACACATATTATTATTACTTTTGAACCGACTTAAAAATGAGGAGGTTCTCAATGGGAGCTATCATTTTTGTGCTCACAAGTCGGCGCCACTGGCGAGTAAGGTCCTGTCAGTCCCGTCACAGCTGTTGTCAAAGCCATATTTGACGGTAATAACTGTCGTTTTCTATAGTTACTGTTGAAATATCAATAGAGTATGACGACTATAGACCTTACCAATAGACGGTGAATTCAAACGCGATAGCCTTCATTCGCTTGTATTTTTTTCATGATTGGTACCTCAGAAATCCATTATTTTCTATTTTTTTTTTTTATAATGGTAACTTTAATCTATTCTAACTTTTATACTCGCCAAACGTAATGTTTAGCGGCGAATTTATGAACCGATAGATCGAATTTTGTTTGGAAGAGTTCACTTTCCCTTTGGTCCCAAATAAATTTGAAGAAAAATATCACCCTAACGATGAAAAATATATCTCTAGTAGATGCTTGTGTCCCGTGCTCTATTATTTATTTAATGATATAAAAATGTAGGGCTGTTATAATACAAAGTTACCCTTGTTTTCCAAAGGGTAGTCTTTACAAAAAAACATTTACTAATTAGTGGAACTACGATTATACAAATTTGTGCCTCAAATAGTATTCAGAGTAGGTACGCTAGACTTTCGTAGATTACAGTATTTGAATAATCTTCTCATAGTTTAGTGAACGTTACGCAAGTCAATTTCGCTAAGTTATTGGACGACAATAGTATTTATGTATATTGCCTTACATTTAACACTACGCGGTTTTATTCACGTGATTACTGCTCCGCTGCCGTGGCTCGTAGCGTGATGTTATATATCCTATATCCTCTTCGATAAAAGGACAAAAAATTAAAATCGGGCTAGTAGTTTCGGAGGTTAGCGCGTTTAAACAAAAAAACAAACTTTTCACATTAATTATATTAGTACTAACTATAGATAAAGGTACCCTATATCCTTTTCTGTATCTCTGACAACGTGTATGCGACATCTCATGCTGATCGGTCAAGTAATTTAGGCGTGAAAGCGTAACAATCAAACAAACACACATTCGCATTAACAATCCTAGTTAGGATCATTGGATTCAGTGGTTTAGATGCAAGATGAAGCAAGTATTAACCACGCGTATAACTTTAGCATATATTATTTTTGCTGAAATCATAGCAAGATTGACTTGCGTCGTTTTAAACTAAGTATAGCATTAAAATTCAGATTATGAAATACCAGTATTATATTGGTACCTCATTATGAATATGACCACTTTTATAAACTTTTGTCGTGACAATAAGCGAATACATAACAAACTAAGTCCGAATATCTTAGAACTGGTGTTGAATCTTGAAACAATTTTTCTAGTATTGGTACAGTTTAATGAAAATATTAGTTCAGACTAATTAATAGTTTAGATCCTGTGACAGTTATTCAAGAAACACGCACTTTAATTATTTGCATTTTAAATTGTTTTTCTTTTCAAACATTATAAATAGAACTTTTTAAGTGGTTTATTAGGTTGTATTACTTATTCCAATACAAATAATCAAATGTAAAATTCAATTTATAATTTAACCCGTCAACTGTCGAGCTCACTGTCCGCAAAAATGAGTCATCAAAAAAAAATGTATGTCCGCTGCACACTTGACTCGTTAATGAGTCAAGTGTCGAGCGCACATACATTTGTCCGTTTGTGTATTGTTTGCACAATGAATTTTTAATTATTTTTTACGTATTTCCCCTAGACGTTCAAGAAGTTAAGAAAACTCTATAATAAATAAATCTACTTCATACTTAAAAGTCTAGTTATCAAGTTAAGATGATGCAAGGAACGTCACTATTCGTGCACTTCTATCTATAGAGTATGATATTGTACTGCTAACATTTTACTGCCATAGAATATGGAACTTGTTGGGCGTGGTTTGAACGACATCTGTCACAGAAATCAAGCTATGTTTTACGGTATATAAAGTGTATTTCATATGGGTTCTTAGAGAAAGTATTGACGGCGATTTCCAATAATTTACCTGCGTATTGCCGTACTGTAGAAATGTGTAAAATGTGACGTATGTGCGAAAATGTTCCAACCGACCTGTATTTAGCAACCATAATATAATATTTGAATTGGTGTACTGTAAATAGATGCTGTTCTGCATCGATCAAATATACCATAGATGCACGATCGTCGCTCGAAAAACGGCCCCAACAAAACTGCGCATAAATCAGTCGTATGCGCTATATTATGCACCTGTCCCACTCACTCTTGCGTGCGCTGCCCGTAAGCGAGAGCGAATCGACACCACTAGTACGGTGGAGACCGTACCATATAGTACTTAGTACGCTTGCGTATCGCGAGTAACACACTTAGGACGCTTTACATTGATGCGTTTTAACTAAACTATTACAAAATGTTTCTCAGTGGGCGTTCAATGGTTATTCCGGTTTATTTCCTGGATTGCATAATAAATGCAGACACTTATAAGTAAGTAGTACTGGTCAGTGCCACATATTGACGCGGTTTTTGTATGAGAATGTGCATCTATGGTATATTTGATCGAAGCTGTTCTGTGTACCTTATGCTTGTAGTTTTTCTGGGTGGATAACACTTGTGAATAAGGAAAAAATCTTTGAAGCAAGACTTCAACCTCCTTAACAAACTGTGTCGTTGCTTAGGGGTCTAGTAGCCATGGCGATGTCGCCGCCTATGTATCTTTGAATTCATATTGAAACATACAGCAGTTAAGTCATTTGGCAACGTAGCCTCGACCAACGGCTCTCTGTTTGGAGTCTGGATATCAAATAACGCTTTATATAAAGTTTACTTTATACCGAATCTCATCCAAATCGGTTCAGCGACGAAAACGTAACAAGATACAATACATTAATATGTTTACAAAGAAGACAACAAATAATTCTTAGCAATGACTTAAACCATAGATGTGTCCTCACCGTACTAAGATCGCACGAAACTATCCACAGTAAGAAGAGTGAGCTCACACATTACATTTACACGATAGAGCACGATAACGTGCAATTTTTTATATGAGTGAGCGTGGTATTAAAGTAGTTATAATATTATATTTATAATATTATATTTATAATTCAGATGTTATGTTGTCATTGGTGCCAATTCTGTTGTCACAAAATTCTCTAATCTTAACTAAAAATCACAAAAAATTTTTTTAGTCCTGTCACTTTTAACGATTTCAGAATACGAAATGTCATTTGAGAGGACCAAAATAAATTTTAGTGATTTTTAGTTAAGCTTAGAGAATTTTGTGACAACAGAATTGGCACCATTGTGTGTCAGATGACAACTTAACGTCCACAAAGATGACCATATTTAAACGTAGAGCGCATCGATGATTTAAATTTTTGATAGTGGGAGAAGCTGAGTTCATGCTATAAACAAAATAGCATTATAAAGTATTGTACTACCTTTTGACCACCACATGAAAAAAATCAAGTGTGCTCTCGGCGCCAAGCTACGGTTTCATTATTTAATACCTACATCGTTTTTGTGATCTTATGGTAATATGAAATTCAATAGTAAGCAGTTCACATTATGTAAACTGCGATGAGTCTACCTACATAATTAACAACACAAATAATATAAACAAAAACCTTTGTATTATGATTTATTGGAATGTATAAGTCTGTCATGTAGTCGTGACCGAGGCGTGCTGGACACTTTTTGCTTTGTCATAACAGTAATACCTCAACTTCTGCTACCCCGACAAACGCGATTTTAAAATGTCGTCGATTCATTTTTTGTTTGATCATCGTACAACTCTCAAATATCGATTTTAGACTAACTGTCCCTACACTATAGTTCAGGAATTGAGGAAATATTCCGGCAGAAAGATTGTTTGCGTCGTCAAACTATTTTCTTAGATTTTATGAAGGCTTCTACATCACGATAACGGCAGTTGGCGATTTTATATTTGTAAAATCTAATATGTATTTATATGCTAAACTATACCTCGACTTACGCGAATTCGATTTACGCGGTTATCACATAGTCCCACCTATCGCGTTAGTTCGGGGTATTACTGTATACAGGACTGGCGGTCAAAAGGTTAAACCATGGGAAATATTTTATAACTAGCAATACTAAGATAGTATGTAGTACCTGCAGATGTATGTCGTGTGTGTATTTTAATATTTTTATATGAAACTTAATAGTTCGGGTTGTGAAGGTGCAATGCGATGCTATAGTCAAAGTTAAAAATAAATAATTTATTTATCTAGGTCACAAAGTAACACTGAACGTTAAAATCTTAAACCAGGGTTAGTGGGTTTATTAAGTTATTGAAGCCTATGCCAAAGTCATGTTTAACGTCAGACCTAAACAGTAACAGCCTTATTGTAATCTCAATATCAAATATAAAAAAAATTGTTGTTAGTTAATACTAACCTATTAAAAATATCGCTTGATCAATGATTAACGTTTGATCAACGGTTCGACGCTGTTACTAAACGCACACTCAACGTTGAATTATATATTATTCACTAAATTTCATATAAACATGTAATTTTCTATATATGTAACTACATATTATTCAGGAAATTACATGTTGATATGAAATTTTGATTGAAATGAACAGCGGCGAACCGTTGATCAAGCAAAGTTTTCTATAAGACTGTAAACGACTTAATGTGTGTATATTACACCTAACTAACCATTATATAAAAAAACGAAAATATATCTTTAATATAAAATATAGCATCGCATTGACACTGCAACGAGTACTTATTATAAGAGTGTGTACAAACCCCTATAATCTCCAAGCTTATCTGCACTTTAGCAAGAGTTGTATCTAATATTGTTTAGCTATATTTTTTATAGATCATGTGTGTAAATTTGCTTTAAATTTAAACCATCGCATAAATGGCACACACTTGCGATTTTTAATCGCAGCTTATTACCAATAAGTCGCCAATGTAACCAAGTTTAATTTTTCATAAATTGTAATTAAATTAATTTGTATATTTTTTATAGAAATGTATTTTATGTATAATTGTTTCGAGAATATCAGTAAAATTTTGTAGAATCTAAATTTTTTATCCATTTACTTAGCAATATACTTATAATAAAATATAAGTTTAGAACGATCGTATTAGTTATAAGTAAAAATGTTTTTGATAACTTAGTGTCGAAATTATGCATTCCTTTACTTGGATGTATTGATATGAATTTGATTAAATATTTAAAATATTACTATTCCACAAGAATATAGCTTTTTCTGGATCATAGATTATCCTATGTCCTTTTCTGTACCCCTGACAACGTGTACTTATGGTAAATTTAATGATAATAATCGGTCGAGTAGTTAAGGTGTGAAAGCGTAATAAACAAACGCACATTCGCATTTATAATATTAGTTAGGATCATTTTCTTATCTCTAGTAACTAATACGTACTTCTTCAACTTGAATGGCTTGTAACACTCTGATATCAAATAATATTGCGGCAAATTCATGTCAGTACAGATCATTAATATGTTGCTTAAACACGCTTTGAGGTCGAAATGCTTTCATAGACTATGTATGTATGTTTTTAATACGGATAAAATACAAATGTCATTTTTATATTCCGACGATTGCTAGAGTCCGTCTCGAGAGTGTTTTAAGCAAATATTAATCTTTTTTAAATGATATTCTGATCTGTATTACGGATTCCATCCAATGTAAGACTTATTGTCTATTGACAATACATTTGTCTGATTTTTTATTTTTGTATAATTTGTATTGTCTATGATTTATCTTTTATTGAATATATATATATAGGTATATTATATTCACATAATAATTTTGTAATTTGTCTGTATGTATTGACGAATAAGATACTGGTGATTTTTATAATGATTTGTTTGTGTATAATTTGTTTATCAAGTGTTTTGTGTTATACACTGTAAAGTAGATATGGGTTCCCAACATATGTTTTACTTTAGGTATTCAACAAAAATATATATGTATTAGTGTTTTTCTATTGTGATTGTTGTAACTTGTACTTAGAAGGCACAATGTATTGCAATATATTTAACCCGTAAGTTGGGCCTTTTGCGTAAAGTTGGAATGAACAGACATCATTTTTATAAAAGACATTATTTTGCGTTAATTCTCTTCGAAACAGATAAATTCAAGTACATATATATTATGTAATAGTATTGACTAACGGCTGGCGCAGTGGTTAAGGTGGTCACCTCGCCACGCCGCCGTGTGTTATGGTTTTGTTCCCTACACGGAACAAAGATTTGTGCAATCCATTATAACCTACAAATAGTTGTTTTGGGTCTAGGTGTTATTTGTGTCCGTTGTTTCAATATTTGTAAACTACGCCAAGATACCGGCCTTATCACTAATGCGAGACTTGTATATTAAAACTAAAAAGAAATAATTATAAATGCATTGAAAATAGAATATTATTTTTGTAGAATAATATTTAAGTAAAACATGTGTTAGGGGTCCTAAAACCTTGTTTAGTGGATTTGACCTTGTACCCAGATTTGGGTCAAAGCCAAGTCTGCTGGGCAGGCACAAGCCTTTTGTAGTATCTTTAGATACAGCTTGCTTTAATTGATAGACTCGAATCTCACAACACCCAATGTAATTTAGTGCAGTTTTTTGTTTGATTAATAAACATTTTGACATTATATGTGTTTTTTTGTCTATTTTCTTAGAAGCAGTAAGTATATATACGTCTGTATTATGTGGCGTATAGCAGCTGGCAAAATGTTGATGCAATACTTGCATACCTTTCTACATATCGCGCTCTTAATGAAATAGACTTATCTGAGTAGTTTAGATTAAACAAATTTAAACTCTGTTACAGACTGTCAGAGGGCTATGTCCAGCAGTGGACTATTATAGCCTGATGATGATTATGCATTATTTCCAAATTTCCGATTAAGTCTATGTTTTATTAAGAGTTTTCTCCCTAGCCTTTATTATTCCCAAGTCACTTGGGGTTGGCTTTCTAGTCTTACCAGATTTGACTGGATATCAGTTTTTACACGGAGCGACTGCCACCTGACCTCCGCAGCCCGAAGGCTAACGATACCCTAAGGCTAGACCAGTGTCAAGATATTAGAGGGCACTGACTTCCCAATAACGACTGCCATAGATGTTCATGGCAGCCGGGACCGACAGCTTAACGTGCTCTCCGGAGCAGGCGATAGTTGTCAATCAATACGCACATAATTTTGAAAAGTCATAACTTCCGAAAGTCAGAGGTGCGTGACGTGGGTTTAAACCCGAGACCCTCTGCATTGCAATCCCTTGGTCTCCCCACTGAGCTATCGCTGCTTGTATAACTAATTTGAATATACACATATTATGTAGTTATGTCATTATTTGATAAAGTAAGCTTACAAAATGCATTAAGTCGAATTTTATATAGATATTGTGATACTTGTTTTTCTCTTTTCATTTAAGCAGTCGGGTTTTTTGTTTTTATAATACCTAATAATTTTATTTCAGACTTTTTCGTTTTATAAACTGACAAGTTCTTCAAATATCAATTTGGTACAGGCAATGCCATTACTGACTTGAATACATTCTTGCTAGAAAATGATACTTCGGGCGTCGCGATTGTATAATTGGTACGCTTTTTGACAATTTGTGTTAAAACAGTAATATACTTAAATGTGATATGAAACATATATTTTTGAAATGGTCTTTTCACGATCTTTCATTTGATTGATACCTATATTGCTAAGGTAAGAAAAAAAACAAACACCTCTTTTTTTACATTTGCAGGCGCCATTTTAAAATTTATATAGTCTATATCACTACCACAATTCTGATGAATTCACCGACACATATGTCAAAAACCGTCCAGCCGTTTGGGCTGTAGAGCGTGCCAAAGAAATGGACATACATACATACCCTCGAAAAACATTACCCTCCTTCTGACGCAGTCGGGTAAAAAGTACTGTAACTAACCTAATCTAAACTAAACCTACATTTACTTATTTATTACCTATATATATATTAAAATTTCGCTTTAAGGGTGAGATGTGTTTAAACCTTTTTTAACGCTTTGATTGTAGGTAGGCATACCATTTCAAACAAACAAAATTTATATTTTTATAAATTCAGAGATCTCATGTAAGTAGGTACAGCATTGGAATAAACATATTTTTTTTATTAATTAATTCCTTTTTTAGATTCTGTATAAGATCTTTTTTAGATCGCCAGGCATCTTCATATCAAAGTATTATATTGCTCAATATCTTCAGATATTTTAATATAAAAATACTAGCAAACCATCCCAGCTTTGCGCATGTAGTACAAAACCTTGACAAACGAGGTTAAAACAGAGTTCTTTCACGGTTTCATTACTGAAGTCCATAAGCAGCGGTTACCACTTTCCATCAGGTGGGCCACTTGCTCGTCTGCTACCAAGGGCAATAAAAAAAATCTTCGTCACCTGAAAACCGCATGAAAATCCGTTCAGTCATTTTTGAGTTTATCGCGAACAAACAGACTAACGCAGCGGAGGACTTTGTTTTATAATATGTAGTGATATAGAATCTTAGCCGTTTGTGATTGTTTATAAAATTGTATGGTGACCGATATTTAATTTTAAGATAAAATATTATTTTGATGTTTCTGAGCTGTCTGTGATGCCGTTTGCAGTCACAACCGCTGCGTTAGTAAATGCCGCAAATGTACCGCATTTTTGTCATAGGTCTAAATAGGTCGGCATTATTTGGACCATAGATATAATAAACTAGTTTATTATATCTATGATTTGTACGCTTACAAATGGACAAAATCACAGACATAATAAACCTATAGGTAAAATCATACATGCTTTTTATTGTGCTCGTCAAAATGACCACACTCCGCCTGATGGTAAGCGCTCATGTGGTCTAAGAGCAGTGGCCTCCACGCCGTCCTCATAGGAGCTGAGACGATGTTGAGGTCCCTACTTTGACGGCCTGAGGTGCTTTTTCACGACCCGCTTGTGTTTAAAAGGACCAATAAAAACAAAAATATAAGATGTCTCATAATGTTTATTTTGAATAATTATACAAATTAACTTAAATTATAATAATAATTGTACAAAATTTGTATACATCATAACTTAGATTGATATTTGTATGTCTTGGATGTCCCTCCACACAAATGGTCTATTGGAGCCAGCTTACCTAACAGAGAGACTAGCAAATGGCGAACCATTTGCTGGTCTCTCTGCTTTGCTTATTCGTAACAGCTAACTACAAGGATAAGATATTGGAGTTGCGATCGAGAGGTCGCGGGTTCGAATCTCACCCGTTGCACTACTGACGTGAACCCACTCATAATACAAGCATTCTAGCTTAGCTAGAGAGGTTAACAAAAATACTAGTAATTTGAAACACAAATTGCTAGTAATATTTATAAAAAAGAAAAATATATATTATGTCGCAACTTTAAAGTTAGCCAAACAGAATATAAAACAATTTTAAACTTTATAACGAATACACATATCTTTGAAGATACAATAAGGAATAGAATTCTATATTTATTTATTAAAATACTTTGTTACATTTTATTTTAGCAGTGTTATTCTTGTATTCTAACAAACAAATTAAATAAATATGATCTTGACCAGGCAAAAAATAGGTAAGTATAATTATGTAAGTAAATAGTTTTAAAACCTGATATTGGATATATCAATTATATAGTTGATTTTAAATAAGATATTGTAAGTGTAGATAAATATAAAATATTTTTTATTTACATTTTCTTTTATGATAATCTCGCTCCGTGTAGACCAATATGTTAAGAAATTAATTTAAAATATTCTAAATTACTTTGGCCTATTACATTTTAGGTCCAACATTTAAATTTTATATACATTCTTTTAATATGTCAAAATTATTGCCATATAAAAATATTTTGACGTTTGTGGGACAGATTAAAAATCATTAACGCTACCGTTACTTATGCGCTAAATATTACAACATTTACAATATATTTTATTTATAATTATCTAACATAATAATAATTAGGTTTTGGTAACATTCATTGTCTGTACCTTAACGCCCCATATTGCATACCTACTTAATTATTTTTATTTTTACAAACATTACATACTTTACATAGCCTCACGCCTGTATCCCTAGAAAGGTGTATTACACCCAAATTTAGTCAGCTGCTTTTATATCCCACATTATACGGGGCGTGTTTTTGACGGGACGTCACCTTCCCGATCCGGGAATCGAACCCGTGACAGTGACCTCATGCTTATCAGTCGCATTACCGCTGCACCATCCAGATTAGTTTGTAAGCAAAATTGATAATATTCATTCTCTTTTAAAAAAGACAAATCCCGTACCTGCTTGGAATAATTCGTGTGTCGTGGGGGACTTTACAAACATTCAACGGACACAAAGAACATCCAGACTCCGAACAACTATTTCTAGATCATACAAATTTTGTTTCGTATAGGATTCGAACCCACCACAGTCGGCGCGGCGGCAATGCCAAGGTGAATACTGAAACCACTACGCTATCCGTGCAGCCAGTCAGTCTGATCCGGGAGTAGAACCCATGATCTTATGCATAGCAGTCGTATTTCCTACCGCTGCAGCCATAGATAAGTCAATGAGTAAAATTTTTAATATTCCTTATGTTACTGTTTAATTACTTTTGCAGCACAGAGACTGCACTATAGACAACTAAATCTCTTTTAAGTGACACCTGAATCTAAGCGATATTTTTGTGTGATATATCCTTCTTTACCCCAAAGGGTTAGGCAGAGAACAGACGTGGTATGCTAGTCTATAACAACAACAATAAAAACATTATACAAATCTCAGTATACACATACAAAATGTATTTCCGTCGACAACTAGCTTCGAACGCGTTTGCAATGAATTCGTTTGGTCCATGTATTATAAATAAATGAGCACTATGTTAGTTACACTAAGTTGATGATCGGTTGAGTCGAGAGGTGAGCTTTCACCAGATTAGTGAAAATGTCCACCAGAACACGTAGACTGCCAGGATGAAGAAAATAACTCTTGCTATCTGATGCAGATAGTATAACCTGAAAAAAGTATTAAAATAGGTATATTAGTTTTCTTTTAATGGAAAATACATAGTGAAGGAATCTGCTTGTCTTTGATTTATTAAAGACTAGCTTTTGTTCGCGGTTTCGTTCGCGAAAGGAGATTAGGTTAGGCTATGTTAGTAACAGTACGTTTTTAATCAAATATGTCCTGTATCACTCGATGATAATATAGCTTTCTAATGGTGAAATATTGTTTTAAATCGGTTGTGTATTCTTTGAGTTAAATCCTTACAAACAAACAAAAAATTAAATTTTTCCGCTTATATACCTATAATATTAGTATAGAATAATATAGTCTGCTTCAAAGTCTGTTTATCATACTGGGCTATTGTGGTAGACCAAAGCGTAACTTTTCCCATTCTGAGAAAAAGCCGTGAGAAAGGCTTACTCGCAGACGGGACAATTTGACTCGTACTAGGTATAGAAAATCTGGAATGCTATGCAACAAGGCATACGAAGCATAAAGATAAAAAGTCCGTTGGTGCCTGGTAAAATAGAATGAATCCCGAGCGACGGCTGTGCTACCTATACATACGGGCAGAAACGGACTGCGGAATAAGCCGGAATTTGCCGTCCGTTGCAGAAATGACCGTCGTCTGCGGATCATCAAACAGTACCTGCAAGCCGTTTCATCTAACTCTAGTCAGCAGTCCATACGTTAATTATATATAATACTAGATGTTCCCGCGGTTTCATCCGTGTTTATCGTTACTGCGACGCCCCCGTGGGTCGTAGCGTGATGTTATATAGCCTATAGCCTTCCTCAATAAATAGGCTATCCAACACTAAAAGAATTTTCAAATTGAACTAGTAGTTCCTGAGATTAGCGCGTTCAAACAAACACACAAACAAACTCTTCAGCTTTATAATATTAGTATAGATTATCAGCCCTGTATTGAACTGTCCCACTCCTAGGCACGAGCCTCTTCTCGGTGTGCGAAGGGTTAGGCCATAGTCCACCACGCTGGCCTAGTGCGGGTTGGCCGACTTCACATATCTTTGAGAACATTATTGAGAACTCTTAGACAAGCAGGTTTCCTCACGATGTTTTCCTTCAACCGTTAAAGCAAACGATCATTAACTATTTAATACGCACATAACTTCGAAAAGTCAGAGAGGACCTTGTGATCGAGCTCGAGACCTCTGCGTGGCAGTCCAACGGTCTACCACTAGACTATCGCTGCTGTTCTCGTAAACTATGTGGTTTTGTTCAAATTGTTTTCACACAACATCATCAAAATATACACAGAAACTATTCGCCAACCGTTGGAGTCTGTTCAAAATATAACTTATTTATATTACTTCCAAAAGTGGTACCCACCTTTTCCACTTAATCCTGGCTTGAGGTAAAGTGTCATCACTCTCCTTGAAGAGGTACCTTCGGATACCGGCCAGGTATTCGCTGAAGTACTCGTCCCAGTTCATCTCACCCATGCTGAATGGGAATATCTGGAATATCACAAACGTTTATTATTATACTAGCTTTTGCGCGCGGCTCCGCTCGCGTGGTACCTACATCAATAAAATGTAGCCTATGTCCTTCCCCAGGTTTTAAACTATATCTGTACCACATTTCATCTAAATCGGTTGAGTGGTTTAGCCGTGAAAAGGTAACAGACAGACAGAGTTACTTTTTAAGTTATAATATTAGTAAGGAAGTAAGGATTACCCCACATTTAGTAAACTTAAATTAGTGTTGAACATTATTAAGTTGGAGAATATTTTATGATTATATTGTAGGTAACAGAACTTCTTTTGCATAATCTCGAAATGCAAAGTATAGATGTATAATTATATTATGTTATTTATAGTATCAGTGTTATCGCACTGACAAACAGGATATGTTGTGATCCTGATTTTATTATTGACTGATCTAAAGTACATATATAATAACGAGATGGGTGTAAAAACCCAGGATTCAACCTTGTGACCCCTATATCTCGGGGGTCTTGTGACCCACAGGGCCCATATCCAAACTCGACCGAGGGATGACCCCAAGGTGTTTGCACACCAAGTTACAAGCCAATATTTTTCTATTTAAAATATTTGACCCCTATATCTCGGTGGTCTTTTGACCCACAGGGCCCATATCCAAACTCGACCGAGGGATGACCCCAAGGTGTCTGCGCACTAAGTTACAAGTTAATCGGTCCTGTGGTTCCGGAGCTATGCCTATCACTAACAGACAGACACACAGACCCACAAAGTGTTTTCATTAACGTCTTCGAAGAAGACTCAGAGGATAATAAGTCGTGTCCAAATAGAACGACTTTTAGCAAGCACCTATATTTGTTTACATCCAAATGTAAATGTCGTGCGGTCTCATTCAGTCGGTGGTTTAACACTAATGTTTATAGACGCTAGCTCTTGACGCTAATAAATTGACTTGAACTAAGATTTGATGTGATTGTAGACGACATATTTTTGGATTTTGGAGAATATACAACAGTATATTCTAGTAACAACTAAGAATTACGTAACTGGAAAAACTGATAAGCTCCTCACATACCTTCTTATCGTCGTCCGAAGTCTTATCCCAGAGCTCCTTTGTCCTCACGTTGCAGAAGCTGATCTCCCTCGTGCAGAAGTAAGACAGCACAGAAGAGAACTTGTGGATCTTCCTGTATACTTTGAACATCCTGGGGAGAATTAGCATGTTAGTTACTAATAACTACTAATGAATAGATATTAAAGGCAGGATAGATGTATTTCACACTGGTTGTGATATTCAAGATTATAGTGATTTTGTAAAGAGTAAGTGGAAAGAGGGAGCCATAAGAGCCGTGCCCATCCTAAAATTGTCATCCTGGGGACACACAGTATATGGACTATGTATAATAATATAATGTAATCAGTTGCTTAACAGAATTGCAATCCAAAATCAGAATAGCTGATCGTCCCCTTTCTTCACGTTAGACAGTGGCTTGGCTGTTATAAGGAAAAAGACGTATTTGACAAAAAAATATATTTTATTTAAATATACTGGCAGATGCGTCTCTTTACTGATGCCAAATACGTAAAATCAAAAATTCTAAATAAAAATTTAGTGTTGCCCTGGTATTCCATTAATAATGGTAAGAAAACAAAACTCTACAGAACACCAAATTATATGCGAACAAATAATAAATATATAAACCGGTGTAATATAGTCTACTTACTTTGGCTTCTTTCCTAGACATACGGCGAGACCGTCCACTAACGCAGCGGGTACTAGATGGAGGAAGAATATGTAGATCCTGTTCAGTATCGCTGAATTCGTGAGGGTGACTGAGATGAACCTGAAACCGAGAATTATGAACATTATAGCTTTTCCTCCTAACGTGAAATTGATCTATTTCACGGGATCATTGAACAAGAACTCTACAGAACATCGCAGCCAAGTAGACTTGTATTTTGATGAGTGCAGGGTTTCAGAGCTTCTTAAAAAGGGCAAACCCCTTTTTAAGAAGCTCTGAAGGTCCAGCAGCAGTAAGACTATACCTGGGGTTTGGAAAATCGGTTATAACCACATGGGTCGTCTTTAATAGTTTATGGTAGGTAAATGTATAAAGAAAATTTGAACGCAACACACTCGGATTAGAAATGAAGAACAATGGTTTGTTTTCTTTTTAGTATTTTACATAAATAACTATGTTTATAAGATTTTTTGTTTTTACTGCACAGATGGCGTAAAAGCGTAATAATAGTGGTCACGTCGCCGCTGCCATTGCGCCGAGTGTAGTGGTTTCGAAAAAAACACTTTTCGTTTTTACTGACTTCGTGGAGATTTCAGATCAAACTACTGCTGTTTGTTGGCCAAATAAACTTTGACTAAATGATGGTACTTACCATACAGCGTCAGAGAAGGGGTAATGGTCGATCCATGCCATATTCTGTGCTAAGAAATCTCCCCACGTGATTCTGTTCTCTACTGAACTCACGTAGTTGAAGATCGGCGGCTCCAAGGGTGGTGAACTGAAGATAAAATTATAATTATATACAAGTTATTACCCCGGGTTCTGCCCGGGTGAATGGTGGCACAACAAAATGTATTTATAACAATGAAGTCTGTTATCCGCCAAAAGATTCTTCGCAGGCATACCTATTACGTAGGCGCTAAAAGTTGGCGAAAAATGGGTGTATTACCCCTCTCCCTCTCGAGGTTATAGGTGTAAGAATCTGTATGTTAAAATAGATCAAAACTGGGTTACAGATTCTTCTAAACGCTTCCGACTAACATTCATGCTTATGTTCAGAGTGAGTTCACGTCAGTAATGTTAAGGATGGTGGGTTCAAACCCACGACTTTTCGATCACAATTCCGCTACCTTATCCATTAGCCTTTGGTATTGGAAGTAATATAGTACATGATAAAAGTCGAGGAATTCATTGACGCATACCCCTCCGCGGGGGCGGGCGGAGAGGTTATGTGGATTCACCTAGGGAAAGATGGCGACATGCCAGTATTACCGACTATAACTACCACGGTGTTCCTTGACATAACTAGAGTGGGCGGGGCCGCGTGAATCACTTACATGCATCGATCAAATATACCATAGATGCACGATCGTCGCTCGCAAAACGGCCCCAACAAAATTGTGCATAAATCAGTCGTATGCGCTATATTATACATCTGTCCCACTCACTCTTACGTGCGCTGCCCGTAAGCGAGAGCGAATCGACACCACCACGATTGCATTGTTACCAAGCATCTCAAAACTCTTTGAAAAAGTAATTTATACAAGGCTCACAAATTTTTTTGAAGCAAACAATATATTAAACATAAATCAGTTCGGATTTCAAAAGAAAAAACTACATCTTTGGCAATATACAAATTATTTGATACGATTTGGGATAAAGTTAACAATAAAAAACCATCTGTTGCGCTTTTCATCGATATGACTAAAGCTTTTGATTGTGTCAAATACGATATTCTATTAAATCAACTAGAATGCATTGGAATAAGAGGTATAGCCCTAAAATTAATACAAAATTATTTAAATAATAGACTACAAGCAACTACCATCGAAATATTTAATGAAAATTCGAAAACAATGGAAGTTATTACATCAGATTTTGAATGGGTGAAACTTGGTGTGCCTCAGGGCAGTATACTGGGACCCCTCTTATTCCTCGTTTATATAAATGAGCTACCAAATATAATTAACCATCTATGCGTTATGTATGCCGACGATGCGACAATTTTTATCTCTAATAACGATCCAAATGATCTTCAAAATGAAATAAACAATACTTTAGTAACTGTAACTGACTGGCTTAAATCGTTAAATTTAAAAGTTAACTTATCAAAAACAAAATTAATGCAATTCCGAAATTACAAGAGTAGACCTATACAATTCAACATAACTGTTTGTAATACCAAAATTGAAGAAGTTCAGGAAATAAATTTTCTAGGTGTTGTTATTGATCAACATTTAAACTGGAAGGCGTACATCGAAAAATTAAACAAAAAAATTTCCAGCGCCTGCTATGCATTATCGATCCTGTCTGAAACAACAAATACAAATGTAACCAGAAATGCATACTTTGGAAATGTTTATCCCTTACTTCTCTATGGTATTATCTACTGGGGGAACTCGACAAACATTCAATCCACATTTATTCTCCAGAAAAGGTGTATTAGAACAATATATAACATGCATAGTACAGAGTCTTTACGAAATATTTTTAAAACTGAGGGTTACCTTACATTAACTAGTATCTACATATTAGAATTAAGCCTATTCGTGAAAAATAATAAGCAATATTTTAATTTTAAATCTGTTTCAAGGAGCAATATCCGTAGTAGATATAAGTACAATATAAATCTTCCCACAATAAACAATATGATGTTTTATAAGAGCACTTATGTCACCGCTATTCGTGTCTTCAACAAATTACCAATAGCTATAAAGGAATTAAATGGAAATGTATTTAAAACTAAGTTGAAAAAGTGGTTAATTGAAAATGTATTTTATAATCTCCAAGAGTTTTTTGAAAAGAAATAGTAATTATATAAAAGTATTTATAATATGTAGTGTTAAGTTTTGTTGCATTATATCCCTATATGTTGCATGTCCGATATGGACAAACTGTTGGGTCCTAAAATATATGTTTTATTAATACGATCAGTCAATGTACACAGTTATGCAATAAATAAATCTTTATCTTTATCTTTATCTTTATCACTACGGTGGAGACCGTACCATATACTTAGTACGCTTGCGTATCGCGAGTAACACACTTAGGACGCTTTACATTGACGCGTTTTAACTAAACTATTACAAAATTTTTCTCAGTGGGCGTTCAATGGTTATTCCGGTTTATTTCCTGGATTGCATAATAAATGGAGACACTTATAAGTAAGTAGTACTGGTCAGTGCCACATATTGACGCGGTTTTTGTATGAGAATGTTCATCTATGGTATATTTGATCGAAGCTTACATGTGATCGCGACCTGCCGAATGCAATTCTGCTACCTAACCTTTTGTGTTGGCAATAACATTTGTCAGAGATGGTAAAGTTACCAGTTTTGAGATCCTTACCTTTGCTTATAAGAGTGATGTACGTTACAGGCGGCTACCATCAGGCAGTTGACCACGGAGTCAACAGGCACGATGTCCGCAGACACCAGCTGGTCACACTGAATTGTCCGTAGAATGCCGGTGGCTGTCAAATACAAAGGAAATTTTGTATAATTTGCGCCAAAACTGGTTTTCTCTAAAGTTGGTAATTGGTGTGGTTGCGAAATGATAATTGAATAAAAGTGTTACTATGTTAATCAAATTAAAATGTTTTTATTTATCTAAATTATTATATTACTAGCTTTTGCCCGCGGCTTCGCTTGCGTTTATTTAGAATTTGACAATTAATTCGGGTTGTACTCTGCTTGTAATAATATAATTCAACCATGATTCGAACGTGGCGCCATCTATTATCATATGAATGTTTTTGTTGTTTTCCTCGGGACCAGTACTTTTTTCGCTATGAAAGGTAGCCTATGTTCGCTTCTGTACACCTGATAACGTATATGCAAAATTTCAGGATGATCGGTTCAGTGGTTTAGGCGTGAAAAGGTAACAAACAAACAAACTCATTTTCGCTTTTATAATATTAGTTAGGATTACCTAATTCATAAATGGTTAAATCTCTTTGTAAAATAAGTTCATTTTAAATTGCTATATCAAGATTATGTCACTGTCATTTTAATAAACTATAAGGGATCTTAAATCCATGGAAGGCGCTTCTATCTTTAGTTAATTGTTTCTTTCTGTCTTATTTAGTAAACATTTATGGCGTATCTAGAGACAATACAAAGAGACCCATTTTTGTCTTTTTTTTAGTCATCTTTATACATTTTAACTATAACAAATATTTCAAATGTTGCTGCTTTCAAATAATTTTATTAATTTATTCGATACTAGTTTTAAGCCGCGGCTTCACTTGCGTATAATTAGGCTACTTTAGGTTATTTCCGTCGCCCAGCTAAGAGGTATGCGTCAATGCATTCCCCCGCGTAAAAAAGGAAATGTGAGCAACAGTTCATGTTTTAAAATAAAATATAGCCCTTGTTACTCGGGGATAATATAGCTTTCTAATGGTGAAAGAATTTTAAAATCGATTGAGTAGTTTTTCAGTTAAATCCTTTCAAACAAACAAACAAAAAATCAAATCTTTCCTCCTTAATATTGGTATAGATAATTGTTTAGTATTCGAATCATAATATATAGATTATTCGAATTTGACTCATTTTTCGGATAGTTGTAACTGATAGCATGTCCTTTATCATAGTCATGTTATTATTAGTACCTTTTAGTCATAATTATTATTATAGAAAGAGGTAGATGTAAATATAAATTCATGGTAAAGTTTAGTTTGTGTAACTTTGACGTTCATAAGTCTTACTTTGTGACCTATATTAATAAAGATGTTTTAAACTGATTGAATATACTCACCACTGCCAACAGCGACGCCCGTCGGTCCATACATATTATCTACCCAGCCTTTTAGAGGTTCTTTCGCTGTTGATATTACTGAAAAATAAACGAATGACATTGTAAGAACCGTAGAACTTAAAATAACTCAGTTTAGTTTCTTAGATTTATATTTTAACGTTCATAAGTGTTATTTTGTGACCGAAGTGATTAATGATTTTAACTTTGAGTTTGACTCATGTAATGTTCTTATACATACCTATATCAATCCTAAAACTATAATACACGTAATATATTGATAACAAATTATATGAGACTGTCGGATGCTACAAACGTCGTTCTGCCTGAACGTTGATTTGCAGCCCGATTGCAGCGCTATCTATCGGGTCCAAATGTGCATCTATTCCATTCAAGGGACCACTCAAACACGGAAAATTTCTTTTTCAAAATCGGTCTTGCTATTTAGCTGAAATTCAGTGACGTACACACAGAAACACAAACATTTTTTCTATCGAATTCGGACTTGTGGTTTATCTGAAGTTGAGTGACGAACACACATACAGAAGAATATATTTATTTTTTATACAATTAAGGTGGCAAACAAGCATACCTGATGGTAAGTGGTCACCGTAGCCTATGGACGCCTGCAACACCAGAGGCATCACTAGCGCGTTGCAGACCCTTTAGGAAAGGAAGTGGGAAGGAGAAGGAGCGGGATGGGGGAAGGAGGTGATTGGGCCTCCGGTACTCACCGAACGAAACACAACAGTAGGACTACTGCTATTTCACGTCGATAACATTATATATATATATATATATATATATATATATATATATATATATATATATATATATATATATATATATATATATATATATATATATATATATATATATATATATATGACGATATTAAGCGATGGTAGATACTCACCGATGGCAGGTCTGAATATACCTAAGGGCATGCCGCCCGCGCTCGCTCGTAGCTCCTTCTCTGCCAGTGCTTTTGTGAACGTGTATGTGTTAGGCCATGGTCCTAATATACTGCAAAATAATAAAAAATAAGCTTTTATTTTGTGCTGTGTGTTTATGATTCCTGTACCGCTCCCGTAGCTCGAAGCGTGATTTTATATAGCCTTTGTTACTCCTGGATAAAGTAGCTTTCTAATGGGGAAAGAATTTTCAAAATCGGTCCAGTAGCTTTGGAGTTTATTAATTACAAACAAAAATACCAACATACAAAAGTACTAATCATAGACATTTATTTTATACTAGCTTTTGCCTGCAGCTTCGCTTGCGTAAAGGTAAAAGTTAGGTTAGATTATGTTAGTAACAGGACTTTTTAAAATGAAATATAGCCTATATTAATCGGTGATAATACAACTGTATAATGGCGAAATAATTTTTTAAATCGGTTGAACAGTTTTTGACTTAATGTCACAAACAAACTAACACATATTTAGAGCCTATAAACGTCCTCAAGAATTGAGCTATCAAACGCATACATAACACAAAATCTTCAGTTATATCCTACTATATTTGGTTTCGTTCGCATGAATGTAGGTTATGTTAGTAACAGTACTATTTCTGGAAGAAAGGTACCCTATGTACTTTCCTGTACGGTGTACCCCTGACAACGTGTATGCGAAATTTCACGATAATCGGTCGAGTAGTTACGGCTGCCTGAATTCTCATTCGAGTGGAGTGAAGGAAAGACTACTACTTAAAGTTCTAAAAACACCATCTCAAAAAGAGACATTTTACTATATTAATCTTTTTGAATTTGAATAAATAATCATAATGGTCTAACACGCCATTGTAGTGTAGTGTAAAAATGTCCACATTGAGTAGAGTGAGCTCACACATCGACATATAGTGTAGAGTAGTGTAATTATCATTTTAAGTGAGCGTGATAATACTACATTTTTTGTACATTTAGAATTATTTATTCAGATGTCATATTGACATTATCTACAACTTAACGATCCAAAAAGGTGACTATATTTAAACGTAAGGCGCATTTATAATTTAAATATTTTATCAAATCAAATACTTACGTAGGCAATATATCATTAATTGCATTGTCCGATAGTTTGTCAATCATTTGATGTAATTCTTCGCAGTTTGCCTCGCACGGGTAAAACCTTTCTTCAATCTTCGGCAGATGAGAATTGGAGTAAGCGGTCGATATGTGCATAAGTACCTGCAAGATCCAAAATTAAGCAATCTTTAATATGTGGAAATAAGTGTGATTGCACGAGTGGCGTAGTGGTTTAAGTCGCTTTGCCATTGCCACTACGAACGTTGTGAATAAGTGTGACTGCACGAGTGGCGTAGTGGTTTAAGTCGCTTTGCCATTGCCACTACGAACGTTGTGAATAAGTGTGACTGCACGAGTGGCGTAGTGGTTTAAGTCGCTTTGCCATTGCCACTACGAACGTTGTGAATAAGTGTGACTGCACGAGTGGCGTAGTGGTTTAAGTCGCTTTGCCATTGCCACTACGAACGTTGTGAATAAGTGTGACTGCACGAGTGGCGTACTGGTTTAAGTCGCTTTGCCATTGCCACTACGAACGTTGTGAATAAGTGTGACTGCACGAGTGGCGTAGTGGTTTAAGTCGCTTTGCCATTACCACTACGAACGTTGTGAATAAGTGTGACTGCACGAGTGGCGTAGTGGTTTAAGTCGCTTTGCCATTGCCACTACGAACGTTGTGAATAAGTGTGATTGCACGAGTGGCGTAGTGGTTTAAGTCGCCTTGCCATTGCCACTACGAACATTGTGATTAAGTGTGATTGCACGAGTGGCGTAGTGGTTTAAGTCGCCTTGCCATTGCTACTACGAACGTTGTGAATAAGTGTGACTGCACGAGTGGCGTAGTGGTTTAAGTCGCCTTGCCATTGCCACTACGAACATTGTGATTAAGTGTGATTGCACGAGTGGCGTAGTGGTTTAAGTCGCCTTGCCATTGCCACTACGAACGTTGTGAATAAGTGTGACTGCACGAGTGGCGTAGTGGTTTAAGTCGCCTTGCCATTGCCACTACGAACATTGTGATTAAGTGTGATTGCACGAGTGGCGTAGTGGTTTAAGTCGCTTTGCCATTGCCACTACGAACGTTGTGAATAAGTGTGACTGCACGAGTGGCGTACTAGTTTAAGTCGCTTTGCCATTGCCACTACGAACGTTGTGAATAAGTGTGACTGCACGAGTGGCGTAGTGGTTTAAGTCGCTTTGCCATTGCCACTACGAACGTTGTGAATAAGTGTGACTGCACGAGTGGCGTAGTGGTTTAAGTCGCCTTGCCATTGCCACTACGAACATTGTGATTAAGTGTGATTGCACGAGTGGCGTAGTGGTTTAAGTCGCTTTGCCATTGCCACTACGAACGTTGTGAATAAGTGTGACTGCACGAGTGGCGTACTAGTTTAAGTCGCTTTGCCATTGCCACTACGAACGTTGTGAATAAGTGTGACTGCACGAGTGGCGTAGTGGTTTAAGTCGCTTTGCCATTGCCACTACGAACGTTGTGAATAAGTGTGACTGCACGAGTGGCGTAGTGGTTTAAGTCGCCTTGCCATTGCCACTACGAACGTTGTGAATAAGTGTGACTGCACGAGTGGCGTAGTGGTTTAAGTCGCCTTGCCATTGCCACTACGAACGAACTTTTGTTGACAACTCCGTACTTTGAAAAGCATGTAAAGCCGGTGGTCCTGCGCCTAATCTCTCTCCGGATTACCGTTCCATCGGATCATGAGAGTTACAGAACAGAGAGTGCACTTGTGTTTGCGCACAATGTACTTGTGCTCTATAACATATTCTGCGCAGATGACAAGTGTCCGTTAAGATAGGCCGCCATTACCGAATTTTGAAGACTTTATATATTGATATATTGTATCGAATTAGGCGTTATTTGGTAGAAATCCATTGTAATCAAAAAAAGCCAAACGGTCCTGAAGATGCCTAGCGCTGAGTCGAAACACGTGTCGACGCATATTTTGTGCTCGAAGCGGAATACTGCAAGTTGGAGTACACCCGGGTCCCACGTCGTGGCTGTTCCTATCAAGAGGAGTTCGGTACTGTCAACCTTTTTTATTGCAATAGTTGGGGTGGGCAATCCGAGAGAGCGTGGTGGGTTTCTCTCTCCCAATATCTTTATATATATAATTCTTCTGTACGTGTGTTGACAGTGAACTCCTCCTAAACGGCTGGACCGATTTGAATGAAACTTTTTGTGTGTTCAAGTGGATTCGAGGATAGTTTAGACATCCTTTTTTTTTTTTCTCTTTTGTACAGGACAACGTCTGTCGGGACAGCTAGTTTTATTATAAATATTTATACTTAAAATAGTCTTAAGGTAGTAGGCGGCGACGGGGTAGACCTAAACGAAGATGGCTGGACGACCTGGACGCGTTGGAAAGGGACTCGCCGGGGATATCCATCAACAAAGAGATTTGAACAAGCTAATAAAACAATTGAGACTTACATCAAGTTTCTTCATATCCCTGGCTAGCCGGAGTAGGTGCAATGGTGCTCTGACATTAGTCACGAGCGCTGCCCGGAGGTGCTCGTCGAACTTCACTGTGGCTGCTGAATGGAAGATTATGTTCACCTGAAAGACATCAAATATAAATACATATTATCACTACATATTATAAAACAAATTTCCCTGCAGCGTCTGTCTGTTCGCGATAAACTCAAAAACTACTGTACGGATTTTCATGCGGTTTTCACCAATAGACAGAGTGATTCATGAGGAAGGTTTAGGTGTATAATTTGTTAAACTTTTGTACTACTCGTGCGAAGCCCGGGCGGGTCGTTAGTATGCTTTATATAAGAAACTAGGGCGCCGCGGTTTCATCCACGTTCATGATGACTTCTCCGCTCCCGTGGTTCATAACGTGATATTATATAGCCTTTGTTGCTTCTTAATGAAGTAGCTTTCTAATAGTGAAAGAATTATTAAAATCGGTTCGTTAATTTTTAAGTTTATACATTACACACAATAATCTTTTTTTCTCTATTTAATATTTGTGTAGATACTGTTGTTAAGGATATCTTATCTTATCTTATCGTATGTGGGGGCCAGTCAGTGCAGACCGTCGACACTTCGATCCAGTGGGATCTTTTGTGTCGACACTCTACCAATAACGACTGCCATAAATTTTCATGGCAGCCGGGACCAATGGCTTAACGTGCTTTCTGAGGCACGGAGCAGGCGATAATTGTCAATTAATTCGTACATAATTTCGAAAAGTTATATAATTTCCGAAAGTCAGAGGTGCGTGACGTGGTTTCGAACCCGAGACCCTCTGCATTGCAGTCTGTTGGTCTCCCCACTGAGCCATGGCTGCTCGTTGTTAAGGATAACTAGCACCAGATTAATTTAAATATCCACAGGTATTTGTCCAGCAATGGGAGACAGTGATTGGTTAACGAAATCAGAAGCTACCCACAGTTATAAATCGTTTCACAGTAAGGTCAACAAAAAATCGTGAAAGGCACAAATGGTTGTTCCGACTTTCCGAGTCTGGGTGACCTTTGTGTCCGTTGTTTGAATGTTTGTCAAGTCTTAATGTCTTTGAAATTAAACAACTTTATAAACATTTTATCGCGGTCTATCAATAAAATTGCAAGCATTAAATTATGTGCAAGCTGTGGTTTCCTATAATTGAGGGACTATACACGCTAAGAACTTTATTACTGCTATATAATGTATGTTATTGTATATTCCTTTGTTGGAAATCCTTAAATAAATAAATATAATTAAACAACTCGTTTCTTTATATATAAACCAGGTTTGAGACTGTTTATATTTGCACGTCCCTCGATATTTAGACCTGAGTCTACTAAACAAGAATGTCTTCGTGAGAATTAGTCCCCTGGGCTGTCAGACTTACCTTTTCAGTGAGCATCTGTCGGTCTGTGAGGGTGAGACCAAGCCCAGCGGCCTCGCAGTCCGCTGGGACTACCACCACCTTGTGACGGAACTTCGGGACCTCTTCCTTTAGACGGCTGAATACCTGGAATTAATAGCATATGTATATGTTAATATGTGAACAGTTTTGCACGTCTTTAAACCTGTTAAAAGAATGCCAGACATAATTGAAAAACTATTATCTGTGCCGCCGGTGTGCCGCTAAGACTCAAAAGGTTAAGTATATTAGGAATGATTTTATTAAAATATTGTTTGTTTATGACATAAGACAATTAAGACAAATAGACTGGTAGAATATTTGCTACATAAAATAAACATAGGTACTCATAAGAATGGCCGTGAGTTTCTTGCAGGTTTCTTCTCATAGGCTCAACCGTTTGCCTGAACCTATCCACTAACCTAAATTCAGGTTCAGTAACTTAGTGTAAACTCACTAACCTATATACTTTGAAGTTGACGATTAAGTATCTATATTGGGCGCACGGAAGAGTGTGAAATTTTACATAGTTAAAGTTTATGTGGCAAAGGAGGGTAGAAAACTAAAATTTAGGCATGGAATTCTCTGCCAAGCCACGTGTTTCCTTCTTCCTTCAATCCTGGGTCCTTTAAGCGGGGCGTGAAAAAGCACCTTCTCAGGCCGTCAAAGTAGAGACCTCAACATCGCCTCGGCTGCTATGAGGGCGGTGTGGAGGCCACTGCTCTTAGACCACACGACTGCTTACCATCAGGTGGAGTGTGGTCATTTAGACGAGCATAATAAAAAACTTAAAAAAAATTAAGTACTTTTCTTTATTTTTGTGGTTCACGGTCTCGTTTCGAACACTAATGACTATAATATGATAAGGAAAATGTTTTAATATACGAGTACATTAATGAATGAAGTCAGAGAAGTGTGTCAGGATCGTAGCAAATGTAAATCCGTAGTCTCTACCTACCCCTCTGGGAAACAGGCGTGAATCTATGTATGTATGTAATATACATAATATGTTCTTAAATCTATGCTTAACATTTTCGTAATGCATTATTGCAATAAAATTGCAATTTATGCTTACATGAAACTCTTTCGATATTTAGAACTAAATTAAATGATATTCTATAATATCAGCCCTGTATTAAACTCTCCCACTGCTGGGCAAGGGCCTTTTCTCAGTGTGAGAAGGATTAGGCCATAGTCCCCATGCTGGCCCAGTGCGGGTTGGCAAACTTTACATATCTTCGAAAACATTATGGAGAACTCTCAGACATGCAGGTTTTCTCACGATGTTTTCCTTCGCTGTTAAAGCGAGCGATAATTAACTATTGAATACGCACATAACTTCGGAAAGTCAGAGATGCGCGCCTTGGGATCGTACTCGTGACCTCTGCGTGGCAGTCCAACGGTTTCCCCCTAGGTTATCGCTGCTTATTAAATGACTAGATGTGCCCGCGGTTTCACCCGCGTTTATCGTTACTGCGCCGCCCCTGTGGGTCGTAGCGTGATGTTATATAGCCTATAGCTTTCCTCGATAAATGGGCTATCCAACACTAAAATATTTTTTCAAATCGAACCAGTAGTTCCCGATATTAGCGCGTTCAAACAAACAAACAAACTCTTCAGCTTTATAATATTAGTATAGACTAGCTGTTACCTGCGACTTCGTCCGCGTAGATTTTAACTAAAAAGTGTTTGTCTCCGCGGAACCCTATTTTTTTTTCTAAAATCAAAGTAGCCTAAGTTACTCCTTATAACCGATATATATATGGACCGATTTGACGGGACTTTCACTGGCAGATAGCTGATATTATAAGGATTAACTTACGCTACTTTTATTTATGAAAAAAAATTGGGTTCCCCAACAAAAAAATAATCCACGCGGTCAAGTCGCGGGTAACAGCTAGTCACAAATAAAATGCCATATCGAATTCAAACCCGCAACACTCATCGAAACAACTAAAAGCTTGCTCGCTGCGCCATGCATACAATAATTTTTGTCTTTGTCTTAATGATTCTAAAGATTCCCTCAACGTTAATCTTCTAGTGCGGAAATCGACGATTTAAACGTTAATTATTGTCCTTATATACCTATACATAGCTGAATATATAGGTATACAGCCTTCGTGCCTTAGGAAGTCTAAACTATGTATGTCAGGGCCAAAACACAATCTACACAAAATGCTGATTCAAATAAATTTCTAAGAATGCCAAATCTCTATATGCTATAATCGTCTTTATAACCTTCATCTCCAAAACGCGAACCTACTTCCGTGTGACCTTAGTAACTATTGCGCATGCACGTACAAGTCCTATATGTTAAAATTTATCGATTAAGCTACGATTGAGTTTCAAAGTCAAAGTTAAACATTAATTACTATAAAATGTGACAGTAAATACTTCTTGGACATGTCAATTAGACATATTTTGATTAGTTATCTATTTATTGTTATTTTAAATAATTAAGTGTAACATTTGCATGCCAATTACGGTAAAATACAGTGGACTATTTTGCTTTATGTACCATCATCTCTAACCTGTATTTAGCAAATAAAGACTTTTGATTTTGATTTTGATTTTGAATTAACTTATATATAGACAACGAGCTTTTGCCCGCAGCTTCGCTCGTATAAAAGTATCTTAGGTTATGTTAATAACAATACTTTTCTTAAATAAAATATTGTTTGTTACTCGGTGATAATACAGCTTTCTAATGGTGAAAGAATTTTTTAAATCGGTTAAAACGTTTTTGATTTAAGCCCTTACAAACAAACAATTATCAAAACTTTATCTTTTTATAATATTAGCATAGATAAAATTATACATATAATATTTTTTGCTGACCAATGTCTGTATATACGGTACAATTCCTCATGAGCTATAACTTCTTTTTTCTTTTGCTCATCGAAATAACCACACTCCGCCTGATGGTAAGAGGTCATGTAGTCCAAGAGCAGTGGCTGCCACACCATCCTTATAGCAGCTGAGGCGATGTTGAGGTCCCTACTTTGACGGCTTGAGAAGACCATTTTCTATTACCTATCTACTAACTAACAGTTTACAGCACGCAGTCTTTTTTCTGGATAAAGGGCATCCTATGTCCTTTTCTGTAACCCTGACAACGTATATGTAAACTTTTGTGATGATCGGTCGAGTAGTTAAGGCCTAAAAGCGTAATAAACAAACTCTCATGCGCAATTATAATATTAGTTAGGATTTGACGTTCATTTTAATTTAGAAGAATACCATTTATGATACTGAGACTTGATCAAAACTATATTTTTAAAGTTTTATTACGAGAAATTTAAAAAAATTAAATATAATGACCACCAAAAATACTAATTGCACAGCTAAATATGCTTACTAAAATATATCATAACGAGCATCTAAACGCGTCAAATCACTGCATTCCGTCTCGGAAGGGTTAGGTTATGTTAGGTTCCTTCTTAAACCCACCCAAAAATAGTCGACTTAGTTTGATCACTTTAAAATATTTTAGTAAGCATATTTTGGTTTGCAATTAGTGTTTTTGGTGGAACAAAGGCAAAAAATTGAGGAACAGTTAAATACTACCCAAATTTAAATAACATTTACGACGACATTTACAACGTTGTGGGTTCGAATCCTACACGGTACAAAAATTTGTGTGATCCACAAATGGTTGTTCGGAGTCTGGGTGTTCGTTGTGTCCCTTGTTTTAATGTTTGTAAAGTCCCGCGCGACACAGGAATTATTAATAGCGCGGGAGATGTCTTTCTAAAAAATAAAATAATAAGAGTTCTTTTTAAAAATTTAATAATAAACATTGTCTGTAATTTCTGTTCAAAATATTTAAGTTCTGTGCATTATTGTTTGGCAAATATTTGCCATCCTTTTTAAACATGCCTTGACCAACTTGTTTTGTCTCTCTGAGTTATAAGAATCTTTTGTGTTTGTTTGTAAATACATATACAAATTTACACTTACGTCAATGAATAAGGCATTGACTTGTGATTGAAAGGTCTGTACTGATGTTAACCCACTCATAGCACAAGCATTCTAGCTTAGCTGATGGGTAATAAGTGTACTAGTTACTTATGACCGAGAGCAGCGATAGCTCAGTGGGGAGACCAACAGACTGCAATGCAGAGGGTCTCAGGTTCGAACCCACGTCGCGCACCTCTGACTTTCGGAAGTTATATGGCTTTTCGAAATTATGTGCGTATTGATTGACAATTATCGCCTGCTCCGTGCCTCGGAAAGCACGTTAAGCCGTTGGTCTCGACTGCCATGAATATCTATGGCAGTGGTTATTGGGAGAGTGTCGACACAAAAGATCCCACTGGGTCGAAGTGTCGCCGGTCTGCACTGACTGGCCCCCGCATAAGATAAAATAAGATAAGATACTTATGACCGACATTGCTAATTCCAGACTCTATGCTAAGAATGTCCTAACAGAAAAACGTAATGCCTAACTCGGAAATCAAACCCGAGACATGCTCAACAATCCTATTATCTACCGCTGCGTCAATATAACTGTTGCATCCACATATATAACAGTTCTATTGACTAAGGTTTTAAAACTCACATTATATACGATTATATCGACATTAACAACTCGATGGCGTTGTAGTTAGTGTAACCGACTGCCACGCCTGAGGTGCGGGTTTGAATCCCGCATAAGTCAAACATTTGTGTACATGAACATGGATGTTTGTCTTAGTCTGGGTGTTTAAAAAAAGTATGTATGTATGTTTATTCATTGTCTAGTACGCATAGTACAAGCTTTTCTTAGTTTGGGCTAGATGGTGTTGTGTGTATGTGATAGAATATTATTATTTGCTTATATTTTCCGGATACAGTTCCAGACTTTATCCTGCTACTAATAATTTCTTCACAGAAAAAGCCTAATAACTATTTACCCGAACCGAGGATCAAATCAAAAACCTCATGATCACACTTCTTGATATAAAAACCTAACAACACATTACCCGACCTGACCCTGTATTGTCAACAACACCATTGAACCACACCACTATGGTGTCGTTTACAATTTTTTTTAGGTGACCTCACCACTGTAATGAAGTTCTAATACAAAACTTATGTATGCACTAGCTGTCCCGCGCAAATTCATCTGCTTCACATAAAATAATTTTTGCCCGTCTTTGCAACATAAAACTATCCTATCTTTGAAGTTGGACCAAATTACAGATAGTTACGAAATTTTATCAAAATCGGTTCAGTAGTTACAGAGTTTATCCCGAACATACATCGTGACACGAGTTTTTATATATCAATTATTTATCATTCGTAAGATCACGACATGACATAGATGATCTCTTTTATGCTGATCTTAATTGCCTCTGTTTATTTATTGATACTAGCGGTCGCCTAGTGCTCGAAATTCGACCAAAGTTTGCCTGTAAGATATTGCTGATATATGTCATTATATATTGATATATTTAACCATAGTTACGCGTTTCGACTGCCTGTGTCAAATGCATGGTTGTGTGAGTGTAGTGTTTTTTCATTATTTTAATGTATTTTTACGCATAATTTAAAAAAAATATTAGTATTCGTCACTTCTTCTCTGTATAAACTATAAGTGTGCGAAATTTTATACTCCTCCGTCCACCCAATTTTCGTAAAAAGGGATCTTAAGTTTTTGCTTCACGTATTAATATATAGATTATTTTATTGTCAATTGCTAACTGCCATATACCATTCATTTCTAAAAATATTTTTGAAATTTATTTTTTTGTTATGAAGTTATGTTAGGATTAATTTTATTTTGTTGTGAAGAATACAATTATTATGTATTACGAATCCCACGTGGACTCGCCCAATTTCAGAATCTTATTACTTATTATCATTACAAATTAAAACATAACGAATTGTTTTTATACACGTTACACATCACTAGTCGGCAGTGGTGTAGTTACTAAAAAAAATTGTAAACGACACCACAGCTGCACAGTGGTATGGTTCCGTAGTGTCGTTGACATTACAGGGACCCGATGATCGAACTACTAACTAACAATCATATATGTACGACTGAACGATGTATGCAGTCGACCTTAAAATATAATTTAAATTTAGCTTCCGTATAATTTCCTCTGATAATTTATTAGGTACTTATAGCCAATGTTATTTGACCTTAAGGTCCAAATTACTAGTTGCACTTAAATGGTGTAAATCATCTTCGGAACCTTGTAGCTAGGACATCTGCTTACCCCAAAAGGGCATGGTCATGAAGATGATAATTACAGGTTAATTATATATTGGGGAATTCCTTTCAAGATTTTGACCTTGGGGAGGTAGACGAACTAGCTAAAAGTGACATTGTACCGATGGTTTAGTGGTTTATGTGGTCGGATCACTATTGCCACTGCAAAGTAACGAGGGTTTTAGTTCTACATGGCACCAAAAATTGTGTTTCAAAAATTGTGTTTCAAAAATAGTTGCTCCTACTAAATGTGTTCTTGGTATCCGTTGTTTGAATATACATAAAGTCTCATGCAATACAGATTATTTATAGAGCGAGGGGTGTGTTATTTTAAATTTGTTATTTACCTACATATTATACATATTTATATAATACTAGCATTTGCGCGCGGCTCCGCCCGCGAGGTACCTATATCAATAAAAAGTAGCCTATGTCCTTCCGCAGGTTTCAAACTATATCTGTACCAAATTTCATCTAAATCAGTTGAGTGATTTAGCCGTGAAAAGGTAACAGATAGACAGACAGAGTTACTTTCGAATTTATAATATTAAAGTAAGGACTAACTGTGCCCGCTGATTCACCCGCGTTTATGTTTACTGCGCCGTCCCCGTGGGTCGTAGCATAATGTTATATAGCCTATTAAATAGCCTTCCTCAATAAATAGGCTATCCAGCACTAAAATATTTTTTCATTTCGAACCAGTAGTACCTGAGATTAGCGCGTTCAACTAAACAAACTCTTCAGCTTTATAATATCTATAGGTATATTAATACGTGAAGCAAAAACTTTGTAGCCCTTTTTACGAAAATTGCGCGGACGGAGGAGTATGAAATTTGGCACAGTTAAAGTTTACATGGAGAAGAAGGGGCGAATCCTAATATTTTTATAAAATATGCATAAGAAATACATTATATTAATGAAAAACCACTACACACACACAACCATGCATTTGACACACGCAGTCGAATCACGTTCGTTGTATTTCGGCATGTTTCGTGCTGATGTCGTAAAATTCTTCGTAACTATGGTTACATACTATAGTTAAGTAAATAATAATATGTTTGAAAAAGATAGGTAAATTAACCTGTATAGCCTTGACGATATCAATACAACCTTAATAACGATCAAACTTAAAAAGTAAATAATATTTTTTTTGAAAAATAGGTAGGTAAATTAAACTGTATAGCCTGGCCCTGGCGAAATCTAAATGAAATGTGATTAAAAGGTATTGTATCTAGACAATACAACCTTAATAGCTATCAAACTTAAAATTTAAATCAATTAAGGTCAAATTTCGACCACTAGGCGACCGCTAGTTAGTATAGATATATCATTCTTATATGTACGTGTGTATGTTATTGAACAGTTAGACCAATGTTGAAGTATTTTTTGTGTATTTGAGTTGACTCAAAAACGGCAGGACTGACTGAAAAAAATCATTAATTATTTTTGTGTGTGAGTATGTCCCTGTTTAGTTTAGATTCACAAATTGAAGCCGGTGGGTGGTACAGCGATAGGGTTGCACTGGATTATTTAGACACAGAAACAAAGCATGCTTCCTTTCTTACAATACGATAATCAAGATTTCAAGAAACTCCGTAGCATGGAGTCTGAAACTGTGCCCTTAAACGGTAATAGTCCCCCTTCCCGCTCCTTCTCCTTCCCACTTCCTTTTTTCCTAAAGGGTCGGCAACGCGCAACTGATGCCTCTGGTCTTGCAGGCGTCCATAGGCTACGGTAACCACTTATCATCAGGTGGGCCGTAAGCTTGTTTGCCACCTTAGTCGCATAAAAAAACAAAAAAAATTGATACTGTCAGCCACATTAGCCCATACAAACTAGCAAGATTTTGATTATCCAAAGACATTAAAACTAATCCCTAACGAAATGTCCTTACTAAACCAAATGTCCGTAATTAAGTCGTCTTCTTTCTTTTTCTTTCTTTTTCGTGTGGTTAGTGGCCAACCTGTTGTCAAGAGTTGATCAAGCCGGGCGGCCTCTGACATGGCTTAACGACTGCTTTCAATTTGACAACAACCGGGACCGACGTTTTACGTGTCCTCTGAAGCACGGAGATGCTCAGATGAAAAACCACTAAGCGGTCACCCATGTATAGACTGACCGCACCCATCATCATCATCATCAGGCTATAATACTCCACTGCTGGACATAGCCCTCCCCCAAAGAGCGCCATAGCGCCCTGTCTTCAGCTTGCCGCATCCAGCATCTGCCTGCAGTCTTTCGCAGATCGTCATCCCACCTGGTCGGAGGGCGTCCTACACTACGTTTGCCGAGTCGTGACCGCACCCAACGTCGCTTAATTAAGTCGTTAGGATCTAAATAATAAAATACTTTTTGAAAGTACAGCAATCTAATGGGAGACTGTTGGACTGCCATGTTTTAAGTTTTATCCCATGTGCCGCACGCACACGCACGCCTCTGATATTTCGAAGTTATATGCGTATTAATTAGTTTATTATCACTCGCTTTAGAGCAGCGATAGTTCAGGGGGGAGACCAACAGACTGCAATGCAGAGGGTCTCGAGTTCGAACCCACGTCGCGCACCTCTGACTTTCGGAAGTTATATAACTTTTTGAAATTATGTGCGTATTGATTGACAATTATCGCCTGCTCCGCGCCTCGGAGAACACGTTAAGCCGTCGGTCCCGGCTGCCATGAACATCTATGGCAGTCGTTATTGGGAGAGTGTCGACATAAAAGATCCCACTGGGTCGAAGTGTCGCCAGTCTGCACTGACTGGCCCGCCACATAAGATAAGATAAGATCACTCGCTTTAACGGTGAAGCAAAACATCTGGAGAAAACCTGCATGTTTATGATTTCTCCATAATGTTCTCGAAGATATATGAACTGCCAATCCACACTGAGGAGAGGTCCGTGCCCAGCAGTAGAAGGTATAGTTTATATACAGGGTTGATATCCAATGTTCAGCCACTTATTTTGCTGACGAAACAAACTCAGAAAAGCAGTAAAAAAAATTCAACTCACAGGGTCTTCAAAGATCTCTTCCATTCTCGTGTATATATCCTTCCCTCTCTTCTGTCGCACCAGCAGGTATAAGTTCTCCACGCCTGGGCAACACCGCAGCAGTTTCTCCACTAAGATCTTACCGAGGAAACCTTAAACAAGCGAAAATAAGTCACATATTAGGAGTTATTACTTAGTATTCAGGCTCCGTGCTATTCTCTATCGACCCGATTGGAATTCGAGAATAAAATGTCTTTAAATTTCGCTCCAATTGCTGTCAATTGCAAATTACTCTGTATTACTACTAAGAATTTTGACAAAACACTAAAAGTACTTGCCCAACTCGAGAATTGAACCCGAGACCTTATGCTATAATGTGACCAACATAAAACACAACGTGAGCAAAATTTATTTGACACTAACTGCCGTCCATCCGGTACAGTTTCAGACTCCATATTGAGAATCACTTGACAGAAAATCTTAATAAAACTTTTCTCGAGAATTGAATCTGTGACCTCAAGCCCATTCACCACTGTTTTTGTAAATTGGTAACTAAAAACTTACCAGTAGCGCCAGTAATAAGTATATTCTTCCCATCGTAGAACTTCTGTACTTCTGACAAGTTCTTCTCATTGCTGTTCATATTCTCATCAACAGTATCACACTTGACACAATAGTTGTCTTTTACCGTCGCCATTTTCACCACTGCACCGTTTTTGATGAAACTCTCTTGATTGGAATCCGGAGAAATCAGTTTTGTGGCAGCCATATTTCTTTTTATTGCATTTTCCTGTAACAATGAAACATTGATATGTAAAAAAACATCCAAAGTCTTTAGAGCATGGACACCATGCTTAAGCTATAATTACTAATATAAATGTCTATTTAATCATATCAGTCCTGTATTAAATTGTCCCACTGCTGGGCACGAGCCTCTTCTCAGTGTGAGAAGGATTAAGCCGTAGTCCACCACGCTGGCCCAGTGCGGGTTGGCAGACTTCACATATCTTCGAGAACATTATGCAAAACTCTCAGACATGCAGGTTTCCTTACTATATTTTTCTTAACCGTTAAAGCGGGCGATAATTAACTATTTAATCCTTACATAACTTCTAAAAGTCTGAGGTTTGTTATTTTTTATTCTTTTAATATTTATAGAGGCTTTTTTCTTGCAAAGGCATGTCAATCTCATCGTGGACTTTTTTAAACTAAGAAGAAGAGGAAATCATTGCAGAAGTAACCCTTCTATACAATAATTTAGCTTTTTGTGAGCCAGGCTCCGTTAATATGGCTACAAAAGCTCTCGATGTCACTAATATTGATTTAACATTTAGGGCCACTTGCACGACAAATTACAAAATACGTTTAGCACTAAAACATCGTGGCATCTCAGTCACCCTTATACGGATGACTGACGACAGCACGATGTTTTAAATCTATTTAGTGCTAAACGTATTTTGTGAGTTGCCGTGCAAGTGGCCCTCAGTTAGCAAAGATTTTCTCTTCCTCCGGTTCTTTTCACATTCCAGGTGTGCCTTGGGATTAGGTTCCCAACATATTTTCGACGCAATATAGTATTTTTAAAATAAGCTATACCAAAATTTATAAAAATATATTATTTTATGGGCAAAACATTTATTTCTTATAGACGGTTTTTTTAAATATGTTCGACCTTGTTAATTTGAATTCACGGACAGGTTCGAAACGGATTATGTACGGATATATGCTTTCGCATCAGTACCTAGTAAAGGAGTGTCGATAGCTTTTTGAATAAAGGTTTTGGTTTGTTGTTTTCCGTTGTTCAAATATAGTATTTTAGCATACTATATATTTCTTCAACAGTATATAGTACTCAGACCCGAAATATAGTAAAATACTATAACCTTACTTGGGATCGAACTCGAGAGCTCTGCGTAGCAGTCAAACGGTAAACTTGGCTACCAAAAATCAATTGCTATCAATTCCTATCACACTCTATCAATCATAAATCTATTCACGTAATATAAGCTCACCGGCAACCCAGTAACCTCCACGGTTGCTTATGTAACTGTTAGGTAACCAGTTCAAATATTTGTGAGGACATAGGCTAGAATGTCACTTCGACAACCAATACACGAACTTTCAATTATTTTAGGCAAGAAAGATGTTTCGGACACTTTTTATATACATAAATAGCTTATTTTTTTTTATACAACTTAGGTGGCAAACAAGCATACGGCCCATCTGATAGCAAGTGGTCACCGTAGCCTATGGACGCCTGCAACACCAGAGGCATCACTTGCGCGTTGCCGACCCTTTAGGAAAGGAAGTGGGAAGGAAAGGGAGCGGGATGAGGGAAAGGGGGTGATTGGGCCTCCGGTACTCTCACTCACCGAACGAAACACAACAGTAGGACTACTGCTATTCCACGTCGATATTCTGTGAGAGGGTAGTCCTTCCCCGGTCGAGCCGGCCCATTCATGCTGAAACCAGCGAGGCTCTACTACTCATAATATATCCTAGATCGCTTATATCCTAGATGGGTAGTACGTACCTACGTACTACCCATCTAGGATATAAGCGACCTTAAAGATCTTAAAGATCTTCTATAAGCGAGCGAGCGAGGCAGACGTCTATTTACACCCATATTTCGTTAACTATGTTTTTCTATACTAAATTTTACCCTCGGCTTCGCTCGCGTTAATATAGATTCAGTCAATACATTTCTATCTCTCGAGGATAGTACTTTTTCCTGGATGGAAGGAACCCTAATCGCAAATTATTGTCACGGAGCCCATGACGCAGTAATAAAATTAACTAGTATGATTTCTATTACATACGATTATATTATTGGAAATATGTTATATATGTCAAGTCTTAGAATACCAGACATAATTAAAAATATATTGTATCTGGCCACTGGTGTGCTGCTACGACTCAAAGGTTAATATTACTGATATTGCAAATGTTGTGAAAGATTATTGCATTATTACGTTGAACGACTGAATGAAACAGTTATTTTTATGAACCACGGTTTATTGTTTGTGTTAAAAAGGATAATTAAGTTATGTTCAGTATAGTTCGCCAAGCTTTGGCTAATAAACCAAGCTATCAATAAAAAATAGTAATAATGAGTTCAATGCCCTTTTGCCATTATTCATTATAGAACAAATAATGATTACAATAGTGTGATTCCCAGAATCTGTCGTGAATACAATACCTTTTTACTGACTTCAAAAAAAGGAGGAGGTATTCAATTCGTCTGTATTTTTTTTTTATGTTACCTCGTTACTTTCGACTGGGTGAACTGATTTTGTTCTTTTTTTATTTGGAAGCTGGTGCTTCCCGTGTGGTCCCATTTAATTTTGATCAAGATTTGATCATTCATTTTCGAGTTATACTTAATAATGCGTATTTGGCTACATTGGTGATGTTCTCATATTTGGCAAGGTTCACTAAAAACCGAGAAATAAACAAAATTTTAACAAAAAAGAAAACCGACTTCAAATAAGAATATTCTAAAACTTAAAATGCACTAAAAAGTTAATAAATAATTGCATATTCTTGTGAATAATTAAATTATTGTTATTATTGGAGTCGGTGTCAGCCAAGGTAGGTTTGTAACTAATTAAACATGAGATGTCTTACTATAATCATAACATAACATTGGCATGTACAATTACACACATAGACGCAGCACGCGGCGCGGGCGGCTGACACCGACTCCAAAAATAACAATAATTTAATTATTCACAAGAATATGCAATTATTTATTAACTTTTTAGTGCATTTTAATTTTTAGAATATTCTTATTTGAAGTCGGTTTTCTTTCTTGTTAAAATTTTGATTTTTAAATGTAAAACGGTCGATATCTTTTCAGTGTCCTTAATATCTTATAAAAAAACCTTGTATAAGTAATAATTAATATAAGTCGCAACAGTTGTGATAGCTTAATTAAGTTGTTTTCTTTTTAGATATTTCTTTTATTTATTTTTTGCTGTTAGTTGTTTTTCTTTTTGTTTTATATTTTAATTTTCGAGTTTGCATTATGTTTAAGATTATATTTACCTATGTTAATTCATAAGTTTAAAATGTAAAATCTGTTGGCGAACCTATAAAAATTTATTAGAGCAAAATTTTAAAATAATTAGCATAACACATTTTAATATAACAATTAATAAAAGATGTATTAGGATAATAATTTTTAAAACAAAAATAATATAATATATATTTTATTAAATAATATTTCGTTTTAGTGAATAATTTCACCAAAATGGAGTTAAAAGTATATTTTTAAGAATAATTAATTAAAAATATAAATAACTGTTTCTAAATATATACATTGTTATATATTTGAATAGGATATACCTAACAATAACAGGATAATTACATAAAAATATAAAAAATAAATTATAACATTTTTCTTTCAAGATATTTTTAATAATTATTTGTTTTTTGTAATTAGCCTTTTAAACAATGTTAGGCTTTTTAAACTATGTTAGGCCTTTTAAACAATGTTAGGCCTTTTAAACAATGTTAGGCCTTTTAAACAATGATAGGCCTTTAATCAATGTTAACCCTTTTAAACAATTTTAAGCCTTTTAATCCATGTTAGGCCTTTTAAACAATGTTAAGCCTTTTAAACCATGTTAGGCCTTTTAAACAATGTTAAGCCTTTTAAACAATTTTATTGGTTTTCATTTTACCTGATACCTTACTTATTGAAATATTTGATAGCCGACTTATTCAGGATTGCCTGTAAAGAATGGATAATACTGAAATGCCTTATAATAAAACTAAAGAGGGACAAAATGATTTTTTTCCCAGGTAGTACCTACTTAATCGTAAATAACTGATTTCACGCAATACTTGGCTTTTCTGTATGTACCTATTTAGAAAAAAGTACTATTGCCGAGCGAGCAAAGCCGCGGGCGAAAGCTTGTTATTTATAAAAACGTCCCAATCTAGCACAAATCCATGTCATAACAAAAACGTATATTATCAAACAATGTTAGCCTAACTAATATTATAAACGCGAAAGTGAGTTTGTTTATTTGTTACACTTGCAAGCCTTAACTACTCGACCGACTATCATGAAGTTTCGCATACACAATATCAGGATATTTCAACCAGAAAAAAAGTTCTGTTACTAACCTAATCTATATTTATGCGAGCGAAGCCGTGGGCAAAATCTAGTAAGCATTAATAATCACGTAGTAAGTATAACAGAATATATTTTATGTATATAACAAGCAGTGACCCAAGTCCGATCGCACTTTTGAAGTAGCCATTTACCATTTTTCAAATTTAAGCTGTCTTCTATGTCAAATTTCTTTAAATTAATTCCATCCTTTGACTGTGAAAACAAAACAAACAGATAGTGTAAATTTGCATGTATAATATCTCTATGAATATTGAAAATATGCTTATATCCGGTCTAACCTTCAAATACAGTTATTTATTTGCGGAAGTCCGATGTAACGGATGCGATTATCGATTAAATTATCGAATTAGCGAAATGGAATATTCGTAACATTGACGAATGCTTCAAACATTTTTTTTTAATAATAATACTAGATTTTTCCCGCGGATTCGCTCGCGTAAATGTAGTTTAGATTAGTAATAGTAATTTTTCTGGATGAAAGATAGCCTATGTTCTTTTCTGTAACCCTAACAATGTGAATGCGAAATTTCATGATGGTCGATTGAGTAGTTAAGGCGTGAAATCGTAACAAACAAACAAACTAACTCACATTTGCGTTTATAATAAGTAAGGATAACAATATCAGCCTTGTATATTGAAATTGTCTAACTGCTGGGCACGGGACTCTTCTCAGTCTGAGAAGGGTTAGGCCATAGTCCACTACGCTGGCCAAGTGCGAGTTGGCAGACTTTACGTATCTATATACCCTTCAAGGATTAAATGTAGTAAAAAGAGAAGAAATAAAAACTCTGTTTTCCTTTTCTCTTTACTTTCTTTGTTTTGAGTGCTATAAAGAAAACAATTACCTAAAATATGTGAATATAGTTTTTATAGCTATTTATCCTAACTAATATAATAAATGCGAATGTGCCTATGTTTGTCACGCTTTTACGCCTTAATTACCACACCGATCATCATCAAATTTTACAAACACGTTCTCAGGGTATAGAATAGGACATCGGGTACATTTCATCTAGAAAAAAAGTACTGTTCCTAATCTAACCTAACCTACATTTAGGCGAGCGGAGCCGCGGGCAAAATCTTTAGTGGCCAGATGAAGTATTATTTACAACATTATTTTTAAAATACAAGTGTGTATTTTCTGGGTTGTAAAACTTCTTTTTGCGAATATCGACATTTCGAATACACAAGTCACGATGGGATTGACGTAGTCGCACCTGCGTACTTAAATACCTATTAAAATAAAGAGAAAAAAAAATAAAAGAAGGAATACACAAACCACAGCTAGACTTCATGATACTTTGAGCTCATTCTGCGTAAATAGAAACACCCATGATTAAATTATGTTCGGGTACTTTGAAATAACTACACTGGAACATTGAGACAACTACCATCTTAGTCTCACCGTGACCATGGCTGCTGAAAAGCAACTGAAACGGTGACACCGACTACATTAATAACAATAACTTAACTATTCACAAGAATATGCAATTATTTATTAACTTTTTAGTGCATTATAAGTTTTAGAACATTCTTTATAGAAGTCGGTTTTCTTTTTTGTTAAAATTTAGTTTTTAATATTAGTTAGGATAATTAGTATTATTTGATACACTAGCTTTTGCCCGCAGCTTCGCTCGCGTTAATTTAGAATTTGACAATCAATTCGGGTTGTACTCTGCTTGTAATAATACATATAATTCAATCATGATTCGAAAGACACGTGGCGCCATCTATTATTATAAGAACTTTATTGTTGTTTTCCTCGGAAACAGTAATTTTTTCGGGATGAAAGTTAGCCTATGTCCGTTTCTGTACACCCGACAACGTATATGCAAAATTTCAGAATGATCGATTCAGTGGTTTAGGCGTGAAAAGGTAACAAACAAACAAACTCATTTCCGCTTTTATAATATTAGTTAGGAAGTTAGAATTATGTGTTTCACTTTCACGTATATTTCGCTAGTACGTAAGGAAAATAGCCGGCCCTTTGGGAGGCTTACAAGGACATGGGTCCATCGTGCAAAGGCCTTCCAAAGTCTTAATCTAAAGTAGGATGGGACACTTACCGAGACACTAGCCGCGGCAGGCGTAGGAGACTATTGCTACATACGCAACCTAATAAATCTGGGTTATGATGATAGGTGTTTAATGGGCTAGTATATGTAATGAAAATATTTTATATATTGACGACTCGATGGCGTAGTGGTAAGTGTAACCGACTGCCACGCCTGAGGTCGCGGGTTTGATTCCTGCACAAGTCAAACATTTGTGTGCATGAACATGGATGTTTGCCTTGGTCTTTTTTTTATACAACTAAGGTGACAAACAAACCTACGACCCACCTGATGGTAAGTGGTCACCGTAGCCTATGGACGCCTGCAACACCAGAGGCATCACTTGCGCGTTGCCGACCCTTTAGGAAAGGAAGTGGGAAGGAAAGGGAGGGGGATGGGGGAAAGGGGGTGATTGGGCCTCCGGTACTCTCACTCACCGAACGAAACACAACAGTAGGACTACTGCTATTCCACGTCGATATTCTGTGAGAGGGTAGTCCTTCCCCGGTCGAGCCGGCCCATTGTCTTGGTCTGGGTGTTTCTATGTATAATATGTATTTACAAAAAAAAGTATATATTTATGTTTATCCATTGTCTAGTACCCATAGTACAAGCTCTGCTTAGTTTGGGCTAGATGGTGTTGTGTGTATGTGATAGATTATTATTATTGTTATTTTATTCATAACTAGATGTGCCCGCGGTTTCACCCGCGTTTATGGTTACTGCACCGCCCCCGTGGGTCGTAGCGTGATGTTATATAGCCTATATCCTTCTTAGATAAATAGGCTACCAAACACGAAAAGAATTTAGTAATAGTAGTTTTTGAGATTAGGGCGTTCAACTAAACGAAAAAACTCTTCAGCTTTATCATATTAGTATAGATTTAACCAAAGATATATCCTAAATTAATGAATTACATTTAAAACCTTAAAATATTACATTTATTTGTGACGTATGCACTTGCAACAGGCTGCGGACTCAGCGCTGCTTCTAAGTGTCTAAACAAAATATCCCAACAACACTGCCCGGGAATCGAACTAGGGATCTTATGCATAAAACTCGCACGCACTGCCACTGCGCAACCGAGGTCATTATTAAATGTATTTAATAACCTTAATTAAGTCGGTTTACAACTGGTTTTTAGTTATTTAGTAATAATTTGCATTTTATTGATTTAAATATTTATCTTTACTTCCTAATCGTTACTAATATTTAAATGAAATGTGAAACTATTTAATTACGCCTCGGTAGTGCAGTGGTTATGTATGCGACTGCTATGCGTGAGGTCTCGGGTTCAATATCCAAGTCGAGCGAAGTTTTATTGGGGTTTTTTAAATTCTCAGCTGCAGCACAGAGTTTGGCTTGCCCCTATTACTTTAGACCTATGATCATAACGGGCAAAATGATGATGTTTTACGTCTTTACTGGTTTCAGGTATATATATAATATAATAATATAATATTCTATCACATACACACAACACCATCTAGCCCAAACTAAGCAGAGCTTGTACTATGGATACTAGACAATGGATAAACATACATACATACTTTTTTTTTTGTAAATACATACATATTATACATAGAAACACCCAGACCAAGACAAACATCCATGTTCATGCACACAAATGTTTGACTTGTGCAGGAATCGAACCCGTGACCTCAGGTGCGGCAGTCAGTTACACCAACCACTACGCTATCGAGGCCGACTTAAGACTATGTTTGAGTAAATATACAGATGGATAAGAATCATTTTTAAAAGACTTAGCTTTTCAAGGGCCTCTGATTTAGATAAAATTGTATGTATATTACAATAATCCTCAATAAAATAATTAAAAATGAAAATATAATTGAATTACCTACTTAAATATTATTTTATTTGTTTTAATGCGCACATCTTAATTAACAATAAATATTTAAATTTATCATTAAAAATAACAAGTATTATTAATTTAAAACAAATGAAAAAAAAATATATAAAATGAGCATTAAAAATTTAGGCAGTATTCATAAGCACAGTATGCAAGGCACGTATTTTAGGTATCGATCCCTTAGACCCTCCAACCCAATACTTATCAGAATTTAAGAAGTAATTTTTTTAAATAAATATTAATATAAAAATTATTTATTAAAATTATTGGGCGTCCCACCGAGCGTCGTCCGGTGGGTCGTCCAAGGTACCGCTGGAAAGACGAAATAGCTAAAGACCTGAAAGAGATGAATGTGCTCGATTGGTCTGACTTGGCACAAAATAGGAAAGAATGGCGCACTTTAATGTCGGAGGCCAAGATCCACTTTGGATCGCTGAGCCAGCGAAGTAAGTAAGTAAGTATAACAATTATTCAAAAATAGACTTACGTATAAATTTTTCAGCCCCAACCCAGGCTCTAAACTCAAATACTATCTATCCAACACACAATCAATTCACTATAAAAACAAAAAAGAACTTAAAAGCACTGCCTAACTTATGCGTCCTCGGCTAAACCAAAAATAAATAAAATTTTCCAACTTACTGCGAAATAATGTATTTAAATATTTATAGACGATTGCTCTCCTCTGTGGCAGAGACAAGACTAACTACTAATCTGTAACTTCATTTCCATTTATATAATAAATATATTATATATATATATACATAAATAAATCGTAAACTTTAATCAGTGTTCTAAAAATACCGTAGGTATGCAGGCGCGGATCCAGCCCTCAAAAAAGGTTGTGGTCACAGCCACCCGAAAATCGGCCAAGTGCGAGTCGGAGTACCTACGAACTCGCTCATGAACAATCATGACTCATGAACGACTTTTGAATTTGATTATTTCCTTTTTTCCGCGCATCAGGACTTTGGCTTAGGAATGAAAGTAAATCATTGGAGGAAGTCAGACCCAATTTCGTCAAATTAAATAGTCAAACAGTTTCGATCAAATTCCAAACCAATTATAGTAGCCAGTAAGCCAATATAGGGACACTAGACTGGGTGAATAGGTATCTTGACGCTGTCTCAGGAGTCGTATAGCGTTTATTATTATCAGCCTATCAATCTCAATAGACCGTGAAAGTGTGACGTCACAAGTCTATTAGGGTTGTGGGCATGCCCATCGTGCCCACGACGGTGGATCCGCCCTTGTAGGTATGATACCAAAAGACTATGTATTAAACAGGTATTTTATTATAACTTACGGTATTATTGGTATTTTATGTTTTGATTCAATTTTTCAATTTTTAAGACTCTGTGATATTGCGACGAGTTCTAGTTTAATACATCAAATATAATTATTTTAAGTTTCGATTGTGTTCTATATTGTAGAATGACTAATTATACAACATGTAACATAATAAACGCACATCCTGAAAGTAATTTATTATCCCTATATATATATATATATATATATATATATATAGGGATAATAAAAACTAAAACTAAAATAATTAATAAGAATTAAATTATAGTCACCCATTTATTAAACAGCTGAAATAAACAAAAATGTATCATAATTCAAGGCAATAAGGTGTAACATTTTAATGATTATATTATTATTAGGATTTAATAATCTAATTGGGGTGTTTGAGGCTGTGCGTTATATCTGTGACATGTTGTATATGAATTACTACTTAGTAAACATTACAGATATTATTACAATATTATATTACTATATACAATATTATATTATTATACGACTATTTTACGTTATTGTGTTTGTTAAATATTGAATTGATGTACCGCACGGTACAATTTACGATTCGGATCGATTTCTGTGCAATGCCACCGTATTCAGTATTTTTAATGATCACTCAGATAATGTCCTTAAAAAAATATAGAAACAATTGATTTATACATAAAATACCGTAGTAAATGGTATAATACCGTATTATACGGTATTTTTCGTTTTATACATTTCAATACAAATGATATAATACAGCACTTACCTACATCTCTAAACATTATATTCGCGCATGGGTCAGTGCACGGTTATGTTAATATCAATATGGTGGAATGCTTTTGGATGTTGTTTTGAAACAAGTTTAGGGCCGCTTTATATTTTTAAATTGAAAAAGAAAATACGCGACTTTATGTGGATTTTGCCAGGGTTTATTAAAAAAAAAATGGCGAGCATGCGATCAACACGCATTCAAAGTAGGTACCTAATTAAATTTTATTTTAAACCTACATGTGCCCGCGGTTTCACTCGCGTTTATGGTTACTGCGCCGCCCCCGTGGGTCGTAGCGTGATATTATATAGCCATAGCCTTCTTCGATAAATAAGCTATACAACACTAAAATATTTTTTCAATTGAAACCAATAGTTAACAAACTCTTCACCTTTATAATATTAGTATTAGTATAGATACTACTAGAGATCGCTATTTGAAATTAAACCGTATATCAAAGTCATAAGTGTCAATATTGCAATTGATTAAAGTATACTTAAAATGTTTCGTTACCGAGTTGTTTACTACTTAACTTGACGGCTAAGAAAAGAATCCTGCGCCGCGCCAGAGTACCTGCCTACTTATATTTGTGTGGTTTGTTTTGAACGTATTATAATAAATAAGATAAGCCTCATGCGATCTCCAAACAGGATTAGCGGCGGGTCACAACCCGTTCAACAGTAAACCCTTTAATTAGGTACTGTCATAAAGCGTAAAGAGCCAGAACGGGACTTTGCTACCAAAGACGACTTCGATAGTCTACGGGATGAGATGAGAATATTCATGCCGACGTTTGGCAATATGTTGAATGAAAATTGTAGCAGAATACGGCAAGATATGATGGAAATTAAGGAACAACTGAATGGCATACGAACTTCTACTGACGCGTTGGCTGAGGAGCAGAAAGAGATGTAAAATGAGTTGGAGTGCCTCAAATCACTATGCGCTACGCATGAGACTGATATTATATCATTACAAACAGAAATTAACATAGCCAAAACTGTGCAACATATGTCTCCGTCTAGCAACACACCGTTTACGTGCGAAGAGGTTCTTATAGAAGGCCAGGAGCGTACCCAAAGACATAAGAATATAATTATTTCCGAAATACCAGAACCAGAAGTGGTCAATGTAGCGAGAGGGTGACGCTGCAAATATCTTACGATGCACATTTCATGAGTGGGCTAAGCAGTCGTTCCATGCCCGCCTCGGAGTCAGGATGCGCATACATCCCGCGCAGTATAATTAAATTAGCTTGAGAGTGAATGTAACTGTGTGAGTGACAATTAACTTTTATCTAGAACACCACCTTTGATTTAATCTTCCCACTATATGAACATAAGTGTGAAGTGAGCCTAAGAGACTTCTACAGTCAACAACAACGAAAAATATACTTTTGATAGGCGTGAAGTCCTAAAAATTATCAACACTGTTTTAGCAACCGCCCAGAGCCGCTTAGGTTGTTCCATGTAGGCAAGTATAAGGCTGCAAAAAATCGGCCAATCAAGGTATGCTTTCAATCAGAAGACATGGCTATCAATATATTGCGCAAAAAAGATAACAACATCCATACCTTCAAGATATATCCGGATCAGACTTTAAACGAGCGTAACTATCTACAACAGCTGAGAAAGGAATTATTGCATCGTCAGGAAAATGGTGACGAAAACCTGGCAAAGAAATATATAAAGGGGACACCAATTATTACTCAGAAGACAAAAAACTAGCACCCTCTTCAGCACTTACCTCACTTCAACACAGATATCCAATCAAATCAAGAAATGAGCAATATTAGTGTGATGCTACGCAGCACGACCATGTTTACCTTAATATAAGAGGCGCTTATAGCCAGTTGCAGAGGCGCTCATAGCCAGTTGCAGAGGCGCTCATAGCCAGTTGCAGAGGCGCTCATAGCCAGTTGCAGAGGCGCTCATAGCCAGTTGCAGAGGCGCTCATAGCCAGTTGCAGAGGCGCTCATAGCCAGTTGCAGAGGCGCTCATAGCCAGTTGCAGAGGCGCTCATAGCCAGTTGCACTCACTGATCGGTAAACGATTAGCGAGGTTAAGCAACGTTGGGTGCGGCCAGTCTATAGATGGGTGACCGCTTAGTGATATTTCACCTGAGCGTCTCCGTGCTTCGGAGGGCACGTAAAAAGTCGGTCCCGTTTGTTGTCAAATTGATAGCAGTCGTTAAGCCATGTCAGAGGCCTACGGGCGGCTTGAACAGCTCTTGATAACAGGTTGACCACCAACCACACGAAAAAAATAAAAAAAATAAAATAAAGAAAGAACCTTAATATTAATGCGGTACATACTCATTTTACCGCATACTCTAGTCATACTCATACTATATACATATATGTATAAGAGTCATACTCTAGTTTTACCGCATTAAAATTAAGGCAGGCAATCATCCGTGGTCGTACTGCGTAAGCACACCATACTGGACCATTATCAATAAATACCTGCTATATCAAACTCATTAAACTTATTCTATGTACTTGTAAGCCACCCAAAGGGACGGCTATTTTCCTAACGTACTAGGGAAATATCCGTGAAAGAGAAACACTTAATGTATCAAATAATACTTATTATCATAAATAATATTGTAAATACGAGTGTGAGTTAGTTTATTTGTTAGTTACGCCTTCACGCGGTAACTACTCGACCGATCATCATAAAATTTCGCAAACACGTTGTCAGGTGTACAGAATAGGATTAGAACTGCCATGCAGAAAAGAAATACTGTTTCCGAGAGATAGAAATTGATTGACAATATTCAGTTTGGGTCTTTCGTCGATTCACACCACGGGTTGTTCGCACCACGGTGTGAATCGCAGAAGGACCCATTTTGAATTAGTTGTTTCGCACCATGGTGTGAAACGGTAAATGCTTTTTTGTACTTCGTCGATTCGCACCATGGTGCGAATCACCGAAAAACTATTTTTGACTTCGTCGATTCGAACCACCACAATTTTTATTTTTAAATGTACTTTCTTGGTACTGACGGGTAGAAATGTTTATTGAAACAAGCACTTGTAAAAAACAATGTTTATTGTCGTCTTAGTTTCTTTTAGTCGCATGACAAAGTATTGATTATCTTTAATCATATAAAAGAAATACATATTATAAAAAAGTAATAATAATAATTAGTTAATAATAATTAAGCGATAGCTTAGTAGTGGATTAATAAATAAAAATAAATTGGTGTACTAACACTTTTATGCGAGACTGTTCAATAGTAGTAAATTCGAATTGACGAAGTCAAAAATAGTTCTTCGGTGATTCGCACCATGGTGCGAATCGACAAAGTACAAAAAAAGCATTCACCGTTTCACACCATGGTGCGAAACGACTAATTCAAAATGGGTCCTTCTGCGATTCACACCGTGGTGCAAACAACCCGTGGTGTGAATCGACGAAAGACCCTTCAGTTTAACGCAAGTGAAACTGCGGGCAAAATGTTTTCCTAACTTCCTAACTAATATTATAAAAGCGAAAATGAGTTTGTTTGTTTGTTACCTTTTCACGCCTAAACCACTGAACCGATCATCCTGAAATTTTGCATATGCGTTGACAGGTGTACAGAAACGGACATAAGCTACCTTTCATCCCGAAAAAAATACTGTTCCCGAGGAAAACAATAATAACGTTCTTATGATAATAGATGGCGCCACGTGTCTTTCGAATCATGATTAAATTATATTATTAGAAACAGAGTACAACCCGAATTGATTGTCAAATTATAAATTAACGCGAGCGAACTCGCGGACAAAAACTAGTATAGAATAAAGTTAAAAGTGTATCACAGATAACAAAAAAGTATGTTCTCTGTTCTTGCCATGCATATTACGCATCTAAGATTGCCGACCCATAATTTACATTGTAAAAAAGGAATGGACAAGAAAAGACTGACTAAGAAAGTTTATAAGGCATGGAACAGTTGCAAGAGGCAGACCTAGACGAACGTTTCTTGATTAGATCGGAGACGTTCTGGACAAAGGCCAGGTTAAGAGCACCTTAAACCGACGAGCGTGTATGAGGAATGTGATGAAAGTGAATGAAGCCAGAGAAGTGAGTCAGGATCGTAGCAAATGGAAATCTGTAGGCTCTGCCTAACCCTCTGGGAAAGAGGAGTGAATCTATGTATGTATGTAAAAAAGGACTACAAATTATCTTTAATCAATTTAATCATAAACCTTGGTGTTTAGAATATATTAAAAGCTAGTGAGCTATGCCCGAGGTTTCACCCGCGTTTATGGTTACTGCGCTGCCTCCGTGGGTCGTAGCGTGATGTTATATAGCCTATAGCCTTCCTCGATAAATAGGCTACCCAACACTAAAAGACTTTTTCAATTCGAACCAGTAGTTCCTGAGATTAGCGCGTTCAACCAAACAAACAAACTCTTCAGATTTATAATATTAGTAGATATAGATTTAACCATAATATATATCCTAAATTAATTATGTAATTAATTAATTTAGGATATATATTTGGTTAAAACCTTAAAATATTACATTTATTTGTGACGTATATGCACTTGCAACAGGCTGCGGACTCAGTGCTACTACTAAGTGTCTTAACAGAATATCCCAACAACTCTGCCCGGGAATCGAACTAGGGATTTTATGCATAGCACTCGCACGCACTGCCACTGCGCAACCGAGGTCATTATTACATTTATTTAATAACCCTAAGTAATTTTACAACTGGTTTTTAGTTTTTTAGTAATAATTTGCATTTTTATTGATTTAAATATTTATCTTTACTTCCTAATCGTTACTAATATTTAAATGAAATGTGAAACTATTTAATTATGCCTCGGTAGTGCAGTGGTTATGTATGCGACTGCTGTGCGTGAGGTCTCGGGTTCAATATCCAAGTCGAGCAAAGTTGTATTGGGGTTTCTTTAAATTCTCAGCTGCAGCACAGAGTTTGGCTTGCCCCTATTACTTTAGACCTATGATCATAACGGGCAAAATGATGATGTTTTACGTCTTTACTGGTTTCAGGTATATATAGGTTTAAGACTATGTTTGAGTAAATATACAGATAGATAAGAATAATTTTTAAAAGACTTAGCTTTTCAAGGGCCTCTGATTTGGATAAAATTGTATGTATATTAAAATAATCCTCAATAAAATAATTAAAAATTAAAATATAATTTAATTACCTACTTAAATATTATTTTATTTGTTTTAATGCGCACATCTTAATTAACAATAAATATTTAAATTTATCATTAAAAATAATAAGTATTATTAATTTAAAGCTAATGAAAAAAATATAATATAAAATGAGAATTAAAAATTTAGGCAGTATTCATAGCACAGTATGCAAGGCACGTATTTTAGGTATCGATCCCTTAGACCCTCCAACCCAATACCAGAATTTAAGAAGTAAATTTTTTTAAAATAAATATTATTATAAAAATTATTCAAAAATAGACTTACGTATATATATCAAGGATGAACTATCAAACGTTCAGATAAATTTTTCAGCCCCAACCCAGGCTCTAAACTCAAATACTATCTACCCAACACATAATCAATTCACTATAAAAACAAAGAAAAACTCAAAAGCACTGCCTAACCTATGCGTCCTCGGCTAATAAGTTACACACCAAAAATGAATTAAATTTTCCAACTTACTGCGAAATAATTTATTTAAATATTTATAGACGATTGCTCTCCTCTGTGGCAGAGACAAGACTAACTACTAAACCGTAACTTCATTTCCATTTATATAATAAATATATTATCTATATTTTATCTATACACATAAATTGTCGGCCTCGATAGCGTAGTGGTTATTGTAACCGACTGCCACGCCTGAGGTCGCGGGTTCGATTCCCGCACAAGTCAAACATTTGTGTGCATGAACATTGATGTTTGTCTTGGTCTGGGTGTTTCTATGTATAATATGTATGTATTTACAAAAAAAAAGCAATATATGTATGTTTATCCATTGTCTAGTACCCATAGTACAAGCTCTGCTTAGTTTGGGCTAGATGGTGTTGTGTGAATGTGGTAGAATATTATTATATATTATATTATATTATAAATAAATCTTAAACATTATATTCGCGCATGCGTCAATGTACGGTTATATTAATATCAAAATGGTGGAATGATTTTGGATGTTGTTTTGAAATAAGTTTAGGGAAGCTTTATATTTGTAAATTGAAAAAGGAACGCTACCTTATACGGATTTTATCGCGGTGTATTGAAAAATAAACTATTGATTAATTGTTTTTATAATATAACTATTTAAGTGAACAATTTGCCGAGGTTTCGGTTACTTTCAGCAGCCATATTCACGGGGGGACTAAGATGGTGGTCTTCTCAAGTTCTTGTATAGTTATTTAAAAGTAGCCGAATATTTGAATTATCGATGCTTATTTTGATGATATTATTAATATTGTATTTAAAAAAGCAGTAGCGATAGCCTAGGGGGAGACCATTGGACTGCCACACAGAGATCCCGCGCTCGATCCCAAGGCGCGCAACTCACGCCTGAGGTCGCGGGTTCGATTCCCGCACAAGTCAAACATTTGTGTGCATGAACATTGATGTTTGTCTTGGTCTGGGTGTTTCTATGTATAATATGTATGTATTTACAAAAAAAAAGCAATATATGTATGTTTATCCATTGTCTAGTACCCATAGTACAAGCTCTGCTTAGTTTGGGCTAGATGGTGTTGTGTGAATGTGGTAGAATATTATTATATATTATATTATATTATAAATAAATCTTAAACATTATATTCGCGCATGCGTCAATGTACGGTTATATTAATATCAAAATGGTGGAATGATTTTGGATGTTGTTTTGAAATAAGTTTAGGGAAGCTTTATATTTGTAAATTGAAAAAGGAACGCTACCTTATACGGATTTTATCGCGGTGTATTGAAAAATAAACTATTGATTAATTGTTTTTATAATATAACTATTTAAGTGAACAATTTGCCGAGGTTTCGGTTACTTTCAGCAGCCATATTCACGGGGGGACTAAGATGGTGGTCTTCTCAAGTTCTTGTATAGTTATTTAAAAGTAGCCGAATATTTGAATTATCGATGCTTATTTTGATGATATTATTAATATTGTATTTAAAAAAGCAGTAGCGATAGCCTAGGGGGAGACCATTGGACTGCCACACAGAGATCCCGCGCTCGATCCCAAGGCGCGCAACTCACGCCTGAGGTCGCGGGTTCGATTCCCGCACAAGTCAAACATTTGTGTGCATGAACATGGATGTTTGTCTTGGTCTGGGTGTTTCTATGTATAATATGTATGTATTTACAAAAAAAAAGTATATATGTATGTATGTTTATCCATTGTCTAGTACCCATAGTACAAGCTCTGCTTAGTTTGGGCTAGATGATGTTGTGTGTATGTGATAGAATATTATTATTATTATTTGAGATCGGAACGATCCCGTCTGAAAACGAAGTTGTCAAACACGTGTCATTTCGCACTTTTCATGCGAACAGATTCTTATGAAACTACCACTTAGTCTATATTCGTGTTCTAATAAATAGAGATGACAAAAAGAAAGACAGTAGAAATAGTTCTCTATGTTTTGTCTCTAGCTATCCATACGCCATATTTGCTTACTAAACTGTGACAAAATATAGACTAAACTTATTATTAGTCATATTTAACACTTCATCAATATAATACTAGAATTTTCCTGTTGAGTCATTTGTTAACACCTAATTATTAATCTTAGTTTAAAACAAATATAGGTCGCCTTTCAGCATTGAACGTGTTTCTAGAAACCATGAAGTAATTTGTTATTCAATGTTATTTTATTTTGTAGCACAGCGGTTCGTTTGCGTACTGCTGTGTGGTCTTAAAATCGATTTCCAGTTAGAAGAAAGAGTTATTGGGGTTTTCTGTCAAGGATTTCTTGGTATTAGCACGGATTTGGGATCTTTCTTTTTTAACGACGCCATTTCTATGAATTATACTGGTACTGCGGCGATTTTACAATTAATGAATCAAACAATGGGCACAATGAACACCCAAACTTGAAACAACTATTTGTGGATAACTCAATTGACGGCAGATGCGACCACTTATACACCATCCGTGCAGACAAATATAAGTATTAAACTGTCCCACTGCTGGGCACGGGCCTCTTCTCACTGTGAGAAGGGTTAGGCCATAGTCCACCACGCTGGCCCAGTGCGGGTTGGCAGACTTCACATATCTTCAAAAACATTATGGATAACTCTCAGACATACAGGTTTCCTCACGATGTTTTCCTTCACCATTAAAGCGAGCGATAATTAACTATTTAATACGCACATAACTTCGAAAAGTTAGAGATGTGCGCCTTGGGATCGAACTCGAGACCTCTGCGCGGCAGTCCAACGGTTTCCCACTAGGCTATCGCTGCTCGATGCTGGAGATATATTAAAAAAATTATCAGAATTGTCAACAATTAAGTTGAAAACGTTGATAATGATTCGAATGCTTTAAAAACATCGTTGTTGATTGTCCTTGTGACCATGGCTGCTGAAAAGCAACCGAAACGTCAAAGAAAGTGTAAACCGGAATCTAAATAGTTTAAAAATGGCTTCAACAGTAAATATGTAGTTAAATTTAACAGTAGTAGTTAAAGTTTCAAAATTATATAATTGTCATAGTATTTTATCAAAATAAACATCGCGATAAAATCAGTGTAAAGTAGTTTAATTCCAATGTATAATATTTGCGTAAATGTACGACAATATCATAGTTCCTCACAGTTGCGTAGGTAAACATTATGATGCACTTTGATGGGCGCAAATGGTACAGAAGTATTACGAGATGGACCTTACAAGAGGTCATTCTCGTCCGAGGCCAATACAAAACACGGTGTCGCAAACACGATCAATTAAACCCATCGTGACTAAGTATGAACCACGTTTCGAATATTTGAGTTCGAATCGTAAATAGTGAGGTATTAATCAATATTCAAATGGTCGTGTACAATGACACTATTAATGCAATAATATTTAATAACAGAGATGGTACATGGTGTTCAGTGCCGGATTAACCACGTAGCAAGAATAGCAATTGCTACGGGCCCCGCGCGAAAGGGGGCCCCGCATATTTAAACCCACTCATCTCTGCCTGAGCGTAATTTTTTGAGTGAAACTTATTACTTAAGATGTGGTATATTGAATTTACTTGATGTCACAAAAACGTGAAATGTTACAACTTTTCCTACTAAGACAATCCACATCAGACAATCGGTAACCGACTATTTCTTTGGCGTAAATAAAACACCGAATTTCATACGGTAAACGCACAAGTTCTACAAAAGGTCGCTCGTATAAATGTGTAGAATTTCAGGCGGCCCAATAATCAGCTCTACAAAAAGTGTGACGTATGCAAGCACTCTTACCCGAAAGAATTTGCTACGGGCCCCGCGCTTGCTTAATCCGGCACTGATGGTGTTGATTAAATATTATAAGTTCATAATGCTATACCTATTAGGCATACATTTGGAGTAAGTTAGTTATTTATTTAATCATTACAATAGTTATAAACTACTAGCTTTTGCCCGCGGCTTTGCTCGCGTTAATTTAGAATTTGACTATCAATTCGGGTTGTACTCTGCTTGTAATAATATAACTCAATCATGATTCGATAGACACGTGGCGCCATCTATTATCTTATGAACGTTATTGTTGTTTTCCTCGGGAACAGTAATTTTTTCGGGATGAAAGCTAGCCTATATGTCCGTTTCTGTACATTTGACAACGAATACGCAAAATTTCATGGATGATCGGTTCAGTGGTTTAGGCGTGAAAAGGTAACAAACAAACAAACTCATTTTCGCTTTTATAATATTAGTTACGATTAGGATTTATATAAAATAAAAATTGCGCGAACAAAATCTAGTATTAAATCAAATCCTAACTAATATTATAAATGTGAAAGTGAGTTTGTTTGTTTGTAACGCTTACACGCCTTAACTACTCGACTGATCATCATGAAATGTTGCATACACGTTGTCAGTACACTTGTACTGATAATTTAAACTAATAAGTAGTGCAATAGATATAGAAAGAGATCAATGTGAAAGAGATAGCTATCATTGTAACAATTGTGCTCTAAATATTTCAAGGGCTTTTGTTGAACTGATTTTGTTTTAGGACAAAAAGACCTATGTTTTAAGACCAATATACCAGAGACCAAAAAATATCTAATTAAAAATAGCCTCACTTTAAAACTAGCGAGTATGAATAATATCTTGTTTACATATTTATACAAATAAATAAAATTGAAGTGTCTGTTTGTAATGTCAAAATAACAGCTTCTTACTAAATGAAATATATTCTTAATAATATGAAAGTATATACGGCACTTATATCAAAAAATCAATTTCTTTTCTGTTTGTACCGTCTAATCTCTGAAACGGCTGGACCGATTTTGACGGAACTTACACTGGCAGATAGCTGATGTTATGAAGCTGAAGTAATGAACTTAGGCTACGTACATTTTAGACAAAATTAGGGTTCTGCGAAAAAATAAATTAAGTAAATCTATTTTGTTCAATTCCACGCAGGCGAAGTCGCGGGTAACGGCTAGTTTACTGTAAAACTGTAACTGTGTTAAAATGACATAGTTTTTGTTTTTATTGCCATTGGTGGCAGACGAGCAAGTGGCCCACCTGATGGAAAGTGGTAATTGCTGCTGACTTCAGCAATGTCAGGTCACAGCAAAGCCGCTGCCTACAGTGAAAGAAGAACTCTCTTTAAACCTCGTTTGAAGAAGGACATTTTCAGTCTAGTGCACCTTTTGCAAACAAGCCTCGTGAGTGATGAACCGATATTGTGGGTACTTTCACTCATTCACCACAACCAAACATGATAATTGGCACAACACACAACTTTCTCAGTGTTCCGGGTAATGGTAACAGATGTCAACAGAAAATCAGGCGAATTGGGATGTTGTCCTTCAGATCGAAATTCGGTCATGGCCGCCAATCTTAACGGAGGCTAGCCATCTGCGCAGGAGATATTATAGTGCACAAGTGTGTGCGCAAACACAAGTGCACTCTCTGTTCCCTAACTCTTGATCTGATGGGACCGTAATCCGACGCGACCAGAGACAGATCTGGCGCAGGAACAACGGCTTTACCTGCTTTCCGGAAACGGGGATGACCAGCACCGCCAACTTCCTAACTCCGGGCTGCTATTGAGATATCTTAACAGAAAACCGCAATAACTTCTTGTTGGCCTGACCCGGGATTCCAACCCGAGACATTATGCGCAGCACTTGCATTTACTACCGCCGTATTTGTTCACTAAATAAGATAATTAAAACAATAACTATACAGATAAAGAATCAGTATAGTTTTATGTTAGTAACGATTTCGTAAACTTTTAATATGTGTAACTATTAAACCTTCTGATGAACTGTTGATATAAAATGCCCTTGGCCAGTGTTTACAAATATAACGAAAGTTGTGTAACAAAATTTATTACTTCGTTTTTTACTTTGGAATGCTATTACATAATCAATACTGCACAGATGCCAAAGATTTCTTTGTTTTTAACCGACTTCAAAAAAGGAGAAGTTTCTCAATTCGACTGTATGTTTTTTTTTGTATGTATGTTACGCGATCATTCCGCCAATAATTAATCGATTTTGATGCTTCATTTTGTTTGGTAGATCATACTTCTGAGGTGGTCCCATATAAATTTTATCGAAATTGATTTGGCGCTTTTTGAGAAAATCAACAAAAACAACATATAAACCCATATCTAATTTCTTCCAAAGGGCGCTGTCCTTTGAGCATCGCGTTAGTATTATATATAAGGATCAATAAACATTAAAAATACACTAACTTACTTAAGAAAAAAAAACTGATTTCAATACTATTTTTTACTTTTTAGTTTAAGTTGGTACTTATAGGCTTATAGTTTTGAAGTCGGTTTTTGTTTATTATAAAACAAAAATATTATGTTTTTCTAAAAAGACAACTGCCGCACTAGTAATAATTCCTGTGTCGCGGGGGACTTATCTTATCTTATGTGGGGGCCAGTCAGTGCAGACCGGCGACACTTCGACCCAGTGGGATCTTTTGTGTCGACACTCTCCCAATAACGACTACCATAGATGTTCATGGCAGCCGGGTGCGGGGGACTTAACAAATATTCAAACAACGGACGCAAAGAACACACAGACTCGAGACGACTATTTATGGATCACACAAATGTTTGTCCCGAGTGAGGATCGAACCCACAACACTCGGCACAGTGACGGTGGCGACGCGACCCCTTACACCGCCGCGCCATCCCTGCAGTCATAGATTTAAATTAAAGATGATGATATCTTTCACAAGATAATGTAATTAGTATTGATTCCAATCGGACGCAGATGATTGTACACTGACGATGTATCATACATGTGACACTTGACCGCACGCGACCTTACTGTATTGACAGCGTATTAGAAATATAAAATATATCTATATATTAATACGTGTACCCCTTTTTACAAAAATTGCGCGGACGGAGGAGTATGAAATTTGGCACAGTTAAAGTTTATATGGAGAAGGAGGGGCGAATCCAAATATTTTTATAAAATATGCATTAGAAATACATTAAATTAATGAAAAAAAACTACACGCACATGTAACTATGGTTACATATATCAATATATAATGACATAAAATTATATCAGCAATATCTTACAGCCAAACTTTGGTTGAATTTCGAGCACTAGGCGATCGCTAGTATTAATAAATATATATTATTTTAATAAGATATATAGGTACTCCTTTTTTATGGTATAGGACGCAAAACGAGCAGACGAATCGCCTGATGGTAAGGGATTACCGCCGCCCATGGACACCCAACTATGGCAACACCAGAGGAGACAAAAGGGCGTTGCGTTCCTTTTAAATTTGCCCTCACCAGAAGGGGGGACGGTTGGGCCTCCGGTACCCTCGCTCACTCGACGAAACACAACGCAAACGTTATTTCACGCTGGTTTTCTGTGAGGCCGTGGTATCACTCCGGTCGAGCCGGCTCATTCGTGCCGAAGCGTGGCTCTCTCACGGTTTACTGCTTTGCTGATATCAAAAGCCAAGTGGGAGACCATTGGCCTGCCACGGAGTTTTCAAATTCGATCCCAATGCGCACTCTCAGACATTTCAGAGTTATAAATTAAATTATAAACATGCAATGTAATAATTATAATTAAAGACTGAGGACTAAATATTATTATATTGTAATGCAAAAGCAGTGGCAGACTGACAGACTGACGCGCAGAGGTTCGTTCGATCCCAAGGCGCGCGCGCATCTCTGTCTTGTCGAGGTTATGTGCGTATTAAATAGTTAACGATAGCTCGCTTTGAAAAAAATCGTGAAGAAACCTGCATGATTTATATGATTATTACTATTTCCTGTCAAAATGACTACACTCTCCTGATGGTGCACAGTCATATAGTCCACAAGCAGAGCCCTCCACACCACGTCCTCACGTGAAGTGATGCTAAGTTCTCTACTTTGACGTCCTAAGAAATCAAAAAAAAAATTGTGTAACTCTTTCTTTGTCTAAAAACCAGATGTGTGTCTATTTTTTGCTGTTATCTTGTTGTTTAAATGTCTTCTTCTATTATTTACACTTTATTCTGCTATCTGTGAAAACTTTTAATTGGCCTTATTTTTTCGTATCAAATCTGTCTATGATACTAATTTAGCTGTAAGTTTTCCTAAAATTGTAAAATAAAATAAATAAAATAAGAAGGTACTTTTCACGCCCCGCTCCAAGGATCAAGGACCGAAGGAAGAAGGAAATATGGACACAACTCTAAGATATGTGAAGTCTATCAAACCGCAAGCCAGCGTGGTGACTATGTGCCCAACCCTTCTCATACCGAAGAGACCAGCTGGGACAGCTTATAAACAGTACGTCGTGGTCTGATTCACCTCTTTATTATAACTAGCGGTCGCCTAGTGCTCGAAATTCGAACAAAGTTTGCCTGTAAGATATTGCTGATATAAGTCATTATAATATTGATATATGTAACCATAGTTACGCGCTTCGACTGCGTGTGTCAAATGCATGGTTGTGTGCGTGTAGTGTTTTTTCATTAATTTAAAATATTTCTAATACATATTTTATAAAAATATTAGCATTCGTCACTTCTTCTCTGTATAAACTATAAGTGTGCGAAATTTCATACTCCTCCGTCCGCCCAATTTTCGTAAAAAGGGATCCAAAGTTTTCACTTCACGTATTAATATATAGATAATAATACTAACCCTGTATAAGACTGTCCCTCTGCTGGGCACGGGCCTCTTCTCAGTATAAGAAGGGTTAGGGGTGAAAATCACGTTCAAAGATTCCGTTACATAGATTCATAGATACATACCAAGCTAATAAAAGCGTGTTAAAAAGGGTTAGGCCGTAGTCCATAATAGTCTGCAAGTAAAATATATGTAGGTACGTATATATCTGTCCATCAAGCAACAATTTACAATGAATGTCAACATGTAATACATTATGTAACGGTGATGGCCGCGTACCGGCAGGAAAGCACGGAAGTATCCGCGTTATGAGTAGGTAAGTGCACGAGCACTTGACTATACAGAATACCGGATTAATCACCTACAATATAAAAGAAAGAAGCAGCGATAGCCTACTGGGAGACCGTTGGACTGCCCTGCAGAGGTCACAAGTTCGATTTCAAAGTACGCGCCTCTGAGTTTTCGAAGTATAAACATAGTTCATACACACATAACTTCGAAAACGCGTTCTCAGCTGCACGGATGGCGTAGTGGTTTAAGTGCTCGCCTCGCCCCTGTCACTGCGCCGACAGTTGTGGGTTCGGATCCCACACGGGACAAAAGTTTGTGTGTCCACAAAATGTTATTACGAGCTTGGGAGATTTTTTAAATTTTTATTTTAAATAAGTTATTTTTATCCACAAGGATACGCCAACCCCATCGTACCTTATAGTACACAACACAACATTATCTTAATATTTACCAGATAAGGAAAAGACAGAAAGAAAGAAAGAAATTTGTTTATTTCGTACAGAGCACACACAATTAATTAAAACCAAATAAACAAACATATTATACATATTAAAAACAAAATGTGTATGCCCTCGCCGAAAAGGGTCACCACCTCAGCATTAGCTGGGCACCCAAATTGAGTGCACCAGCGCTGGTTTTCAGTTGGGGATAAGGGCATTATTGAGGATTAATGCGGCAGACTTCAACCAAAGCACAAAATTCCGTCATGGCAAAACATGTTGATACATAGCTACTAATGTTAACAACTAATGTATAGGATATATCCTGTATATACTACACATGTTAGAAACAAATAAATTTATCTATATCTTTATCTTATCTTATCTTAAAAAACCGCATTGCAATTTTCGACTTTGGATTCGCCAAAATAATAATAATAAAAATAATTTATTTTCACACCACAATACAATTGAAGTAAGTACCTACATTTGATATCAGACATAAATTTAGTTGACGTAGAAGTACTGTGGGAGACTGGTGCCTAAGGTAGACGGAGAGTCTGTGTTTCAGGACACCAGGTCCCCACCTCACGGACAAGTTGCATTGAAAATAATAATCAAAAAATACGAACAAATACAAGTTACTGGTGCGGTATACATTTTTTCTTTTTTTTTATGTTTTACATTTTAGTTATAATTGTATTATATATATTGTTAGTATGAATGTTATTTGGTGTACACAAGTTGTGTGTTTGTGTGAGAGGGTGTGTGTGTGAATGTGTGTGAGGGTGTGTGTGTGTGTTTGTGTGTGTTTATGTGCGCGTGCGCGTGCGTGTGAGTAGTGTGTGTGTGTGTGTGTGTTTGTATGTGTATACATACATATTTTATATGGTCACGAATTTGTATGAGTTATGCCAGTACAGATAATATATTTTCCGTATCCTCATAGCTCAAGCCCTGCAGCCAACAGCTTACCTTCATTTTGCACTTTATTTTGGTGAGGTGGTATATTGAAAGTGTTCTGTTTACTTTATTATAAAGGTAGCCACAAAGGAAGCAAAAGATGCGATTACAAAACATGGTGCGTTGCTTTTGTTGCAAAATACTTTGGCTGAGCCCAACATCCAAAATATTCAATTTGAATTTTCTGATCTATAATTCCCTTTCCTTTGGGGGTTTTTGTGTCCGTTGTTTGGATGTTTATAAAGCCCCCGCTATACAGAAATCGAACATAGAGCGGGAGTTTTCTTTAAAAATATATACATATATCTCTCGCTTTAACGGTGAAAGGAAAAATCGTGAGGAAATCTTGTCTGATAGTTGTTAATGATGTTCGCGAAGATATGTGAAGTCAGCCTACCCGCACTGAGCCAGCGTGCTGGACTATGGTCTTAAAATTATTAAATAATTTTCTATTTTTTAAAGCGTGATTTTTAGTTTTTTTAATTATTATACGTTTTTTTTTGCTTGTCAAAATGACCACACTCCACCTGATGGTAAGCAGTTGTGTGGTCTAAGAGCAGTGGCCTCCACACCACCCTCATAGCTGCCGAGGCGATGTTGAGGTCTCTACTTTGACGGCCTGAGAAGATGCTTTTTCACGCCTCGCTTAAAGGACCCAGGATTGAAGGAAGAAGGAAACACGTGCCTTGGCAGAGACTTCCAAGCCTTGGTCGTTCGGCAGAGGTATGAGGACCCAAACTTTTTGGTACGCGCTCTAATCGACTCTACCGTGTAAGGATGGCATCTGAGCCCAGCACGCGTTGTTCTGGATAGGAAAGGGGAGGGCGGGATAAGGTGGAATAACTCTTCAGAGCACTCCCCGTGGTATATTCTGTAGAAACATGCCAATGAGGCAATGTCTAAGAGAGATCCCGTGCCAAGTGAGACAGTTAATATACAAAGCTAATATTATTGTTTAATAAGTATATCAGTACTGCCAAAAAATAATTAAAGGAATAATTAAATTCTGTAAGTATAATAATTCCGTAGGAAACATACCAGTATCACATTTTACAAATATGAAAACAACGGTCACAAAGAACACGCAGACTTGGTACAACTGTTGATCACACAAATGTTTGTCCCGACTGGGAATCGAACCCACAACACTCGGCGCAGTGGCTGCGGGGAGGCGACCACTTAAACCACTAAGTTTGTGTAGTTATGCCACATCTTTGGACGTGTGGGCGTGAGTCTATGTATGTACACATATATGTATTAACTTACTTCTTCTCCCTAGCCTTTGTTGGCCTCGATGGCGTAGTGGTTGGTGTAACCGACTGCCGCGCCTGAGGTCGGGGGTTCGATTCCCGCACAAGTCAAACATTTGTGTGCATGAACATGGATGTTTGTCTTGGTCTGGGTGTTTCTATGTATAATATGTATGTATTTACAAAAAAAAAGACAGTATATATGTATGTTTATCCATTGTCTAGTACCCATAGTACAAGCTCTGCTTAGTTTGGGCTAGATGGTGTTGTGTGTATGTGGTAGAATATTATATATTATATTATTATATTATTCCCAGGTCACTTGAGGTCGCCTTTTCTGGTGTAACCGGATTTGACTGGATATCAGTTTTTACACGGAGCGGCTGCCACCTGACCTCCGCAACCCAAAGGCTAACGATACCCTAAGTCTAGACCAGTGTCAGGTTATTATAAGGCACTGACTTCCCAATAACGACCGACGGCTTAACGTGCTCTCCGAGGCACGGAGCAGCCGATAATTGTCAATCAATACGCACATAATTTCGAAAAGTCATATAACTTCCGAAAGTCAGAGAAGCGCGACGTGGGTTCGAACCCGAGACCCTCTGCATTGCAATCTGTTGCAAGTATACCGTATATATTAACTTACTGAAGCATCTAAATAATAAACAAATATTACACTTAGCGTATTGCCTGTAACCTAACCCAGTTAATGTAAACTAACTCATAAGTAACTAGGTCACTGTCCTACAATAACTGATGAGATTTTTTACCGTTTTCATATTTTTATTTATTGGATATGTATTATAATTTTATTATATTATTGTTTTACGTTTACGCGAATGTTATACATTGAAATTAAACTATATTATACGGATTTTATCGGGTTGTTTATTCTTTTAAATAAATCATAAGTCATTTATTTCAGAACAAATTACATTTGTGTTGAAAATAGTTTTGCATTAAGTAAAATAAAAACAAAAACAAGCACATTAATATTATGAAAAAGTTAAATACAATTGAAATATAATATAATAAGGTTAACAATAATTAAATAATTAAAACACAATCTCATTCATTTCATGTCAAAAAAAAATATAAAAACCAGTCAGAACAGGATTAAAAGTAAAAAAATAAACGCTAAAATACACAATATACTTAGCAATGTCAAAAGAAATATACCTTAAATGGATTTAGATGTCAATATAAATTCAAAAATATCAACATTAAAGTATATCCTTATAATATAATTAGTATTCGAAAAGATGAAAAAACAATTTCAATAAAAAGAAAATTACTACAATATATGTTCTTTATCATTTAAAAATTCATCTATACTATAATAGCATTTGCTTAGTAAATATGTTTTTAATTTATTTTTAAATATAATTTAATTTTGTATACTATCCTAACTAATTTTATAAATGCGAGAGTTTGTTTGTTTGGTAAGCTTTCACGCCTTAAGTACTCAACCGACGATCATGAAATCTTGTTAGGTTGACCTATACGCGTTGTCAGGGGTGCAGAAAAGTTGCATTCTTTTCGTACTATCTACAAAACTCTTTATCCAAAAGACGTCAACATGTGAGTGATACCCTTGTAAGTGATTATAGGCCGCAGTAACTGATTAGTTACCGTAAGGTGGACTGTATATTTGCGACCATTGTTGTCTAGAAAGGTAATTTTTATAAAAAGAAGCAAAAGCCGAATTCAAGACTATGAACACACTTAAACTAAATGCGGGAGAACCACAAAAAACCAAAACGACATCAAAGTAATCTTGTTTTTGCTGACTTTTCAAAAAGCACTGAATTAATTATATTATTATGCCTAAACCTTTTCTGTAAATATTTAGTAGTATAAATATGTGTGTTTGTGTAATTATGTTACCTTTTTTAATACGTTTGTAAATATATATTAGGTTATTTCGTTTTAAAATTAATAATGTAAATATTTGAAGCACCGAAATAAATAATATATATTATAGCAAGAAGTAAGCAAAAAAAAAGAATAATCAAAATCAATTCATAATTAGCGAAGTAATCGCGTAACAAACACAGTCGAATTGAGAACCTCCTGTTTTGAAGTCTTATTATTCTTTTTCTTATTAAAAGGACAACTCCCGCACCACAAATAATTCTTGTACTTATCGCGGGGGATTTAACAAACATTTGAACTACAGATACACAGAACATCCAGACGCTGAACAACCATTTGTGGATCACACAAATTTTTGCCCCATCTGGGATTCGAACCCACAACACTCGGCGCAGTGGCGGTGGCAAGGTGAGCACGCCACGTGCAGTCGGTTCAAAGTAAGCGATTTGTCATCAGAATATACATGTAAAATACTTTCGTCAGTGATATGTTATTGTAATTGTTAGAAATAACGCTGTTTTGCCTGTCAGCAACCTTGAAGTGTCGTGTCGTGTTTGGATAAATTCTTGGTTTTATATAGCACGAATACCGTATATATAATTCATATAGCGAGTATGAATATATGTAGTATTATCTATATATTAATACGTGAAGCAAAAGCTTTGTACCCCTTTTTACGAAAATTGCGCGGACGGATGAGTATGAAATTTAGCACAGTTAAAGGTTATATGGAGAAGTAGGGGCGAATCCTAATATTTATATAAAATATGCATTAGAAATACATTTCAACCTTTTTACCGCTTGTGTCACATTTATGCGACACATATGTCCGTGCCTCTACCGCCCGTGTCGTATTTCTGCGACAGAGAACATGCACGATACTTTTGTTTTATTTTCTTTCTATTAAATGCGTGGTGCAACTAAAACCATTATTGAATAATGGTTTGAATTTGAGATATGATTTTCAACATTTACCTCAAATTCTGTATTTCTGCACCTCCCTAATTATTGTAGATTTTATTTTATCGATTTGTAGCCGGGCGCTAGGGGCACGGCAATCGATATTTAGCTAAGCTTAGTATCGATTTAACCTTTTAAAAGGTTAAATTAATGAAAAAACACTACACGCATACAATCATGCATTTGACACACGCAGTCGAAGCGCGTTACTATGGTTACATATATCAATATATAATGACATATCAGCAATATCTTACCAAAGTGTCTTACAGGCAAACTGTGGTCGACCACTAGGCGACTGCTAGTGAAGATTTATTATGTACTAGATGTTCCCGCGGTTTCACCCGCGTTTATCGTTATTGCGCCGCCCCCGTGGCTCGTAGCGTGATATTATATAGCCTATAGCCTTCCTCGATAAATAGGCTATCCAACACTAAAAGAATTATTCAAATCGAACCTGTAGTTCCTGAGCTTAGCGCGTCCAAGCAAACAAACAAACAAACAAACTCTTCAGCTTTATAATATTAGTATAGATTCCTCTTTCACGGGAATTTTCCTAATGTGTTAGGGAAAAGCCGGCCCTTTGGGAGGCTTACACGGGGACATGGGTCCAACATAATATAGTATGTGGTATTTTTCTAATTTATTATTATTACATAATAATATTTTACTAGCGACTTGCCCTGGCTTCGCACGGGTAGTACAAAACCTCAACAAATTAAACACCTAAATCTTTCTTATGAATTACTCTGTATAATGGTGGTAAATAACATGAAAAAATGTTCAGTAGTTTTGAATGCACGGATGGCGCAGTGGTTTAAGTGGTCGCCTGCCACCGCCACTGCGCCGAGTGTTATGGGTTCGAATCCCACACGGGACTAAACTTTGTGTGATCCACAAATGGTTATACCGAGTCAGGGTGTACCTTGTGTCCGTTGTTTGAATGTTTGTAAAGTCGCGACACAGGGATTATTTATAGTGCGTGAGTTGTCTTTTTTTATCAATTATCAGTTTATCGCGAACATGATTTTATAATATGTGGTGATATTATTTTGAATAATTATAATAAGCACGTTTATGATTGGTGTGACATTCGCGTATTCGATTTGAACTCCAATTGAAAACCAGCACCGATGGGACACATACATAACCTTATTTTGGCTTATATATTGATTTGTCGCTCGAGTATAATATATATCAATAACAGTACTTTTCCTGGATGAAAGGTGCGTCCTTTTCTGTACCCGTGACAACGTGTATGCAAAATTTCATGATGATCGGTCAAGTAGTTGAGGCGTGAAAGCGTAACAAACAAACTCACATTCGCATTTATAATTAGTTAGGATTATAATATATGTTACATTACTTCATTCAAATTCGTTAATATTCATTTATGTGAATACCAATTATCGGTATAAGCATAATAATTGACTAGTATGGTCTAAACCTTCCCACACTGAGAAGAGGCCCGTGCCCAGCAGTGGGACATTTAATCTTTCTTTCTTTTCGTGTGGTTAGTGGTCAACCTGTTATCAAGAGTTGTTCAAGCCGCCCGTAGGCCTCTGACATGGCTTAACGACTGCTATCAATTTGACAACAACCGGGACCGACTTTTTACGTGCCCTCCGAAGCACGGAGACGCTCAGATGAAATACCACTAAGCGGTCACCCATCTATAGACTGGCCGCACCCAACGTTGCTTAACCTCGCTAATCGTTTACCGATCAGTGAGTGCAACTGGCTATGAGCGCCTCATGTAATACAGGGCTGATATTATTATTAAATACAATTTAGTAATAGGTACTGGAGATATGATGAACTACGTCACGGGTATCTTTTGTTACAGGCAACTGCCGCACTATAATAATTTGTGTGTCGCGGGGAACTTTATAAAGATTCAACGAACGGACACAAAAAACATGCAGACACAGAACAAATATTTGTAAATAGTAACGAGAAAGAAACTGTTCACAGAAAAATGTGTTGGCCGCAATGGCCTTGTGAGCGTGCGTAATTGATAATCGCAAGGTTCGGCGTTTGATCACCGGATGTGGACGATTAATGCGATTTCCTATTAAATTCTTGGTATTAGTCTGCGTGGCGCAGCGGTAGTGAATGCGACTGCTGTGCATGAGGTCTCGGGTTCGAATCCCGGGTCGGGCCAACAAAAACGAATTGGGTTATTCTGTTAAGAAATCTCAATACGAGCTCGGAGTTAGGAAGTTGGCGGTGTTAGACACCCCCGTGCCTCGGAAAGCACGTAAAACCGTTGGTCCTGCGCCTGATCTCTCTCCGGTCGTGTCGGATTATCCGTCCCATCGGATCGTGAGGGTTAGGGAACAGAGAGTGCCCTTGTGTTTGCGCAGATGGCTAGTCTCCGTTAAGATTGGCCGTCTTGACCGAAAATCTGTCCTGGAGGTCGGCTATAGGCGCGGCTCTTATCACGTGGACCATAAAATAAATGTCAAAATATGGGTGTAATACACCTCTTTAGTTCTCTTCGCTTGATTTTACAAACGTACCATTAACGGACACAAAGAACACCCAGACACAACTATCAACGAAGGATCATACAAATATTTGTCAAGTTCGGGATTCGAACCCACAACACTCAACGACGCGACAGCAGCGAGATAACCGCTTGCCAGCCAAACACGCCATACGTCCATATTTATCTACTTCCGTTTTACAATTAGTTACAAGTTACAAATTACAAGTACACAGATGCACCATTCAGTAGAATGCGACGAAACGGACACACACACATGTATACTCCATTTTTAGGGTTCCATACCCAAAGGGTGCCAACGGGACCCTATTACTAAGTCTCCGCTGTCCGTCCGTCCGACTGTCTGTCAGCGGGCTGTATCTCATCAAGCCCTCCCTCCTTGTCAGCTAAACTAAGCATAATATATCACCGAAAATAAGCATAGCATAGACCTCCCATTCCATTGGTTTTTACGTAGGTAATACTTTCTTTATTTTTCTTTAAAAAAGACAAGTCCCGCGTCAAGAATAATTCCTGTGTGGCGGGTGACTTTACAAACATTCAAACAACAGATACAAAGAAAACCCAGACTTGGAACAACCATTTGTGAATCACACAATGTTTTGTCCCGTGTGGGATTCGAACCCACAACACTTGGCGCAATAGTAATGGCGAGGCGACCACTTAAACTTAACACCATCCGTGCAGACATAAATACAAAGTCAATACTTAAATTACTTCTAGATAGAGTTATGAAAATTAAAATTTCACAGGGTGAGTATTTTTATTGCCGACTATAACAATACATAATATACAGTACATAGTGTTATATTTTGTACGAGAGCAGCGATCGCTCAGTGGGGAGACCAACAGACTGCAATGCAGAGGGTTTCGGGTTCGAACCCACGTCGCGCACCTCTGACTTTCGGAAGTTATATGACTTTTCGAAATTATGTGCGTATTGATTGACCATTATCGCCTGCTCCGTGCCTCGGAAAGCACGTTAAGCCGTTGGTCCCGGCTGCCATGAACATCTATGGCAGTCGTTATTGGGAGAGTGTTGACACAAAAGATCCCACTGGGTCGAAGTGTCGCCGGTCTGCACTGACTGACGCCCCATAAGATAAGATATATTTTGTACGATAGTACGAAACTCTTTGTGTGCCGATTCAATCGATTACACAAATATGTATTTGTCCCGTGTGAAATTCGAACCCACAACACTCGGCGCAGTGCCGACGAGTCCCTCGTAAACCTCCTCGGAGATCAACAATACCTCTGATCAAAATTTGGCACAAATGCACCGGTTCCCCGTTTAACTAAGCTACTGAATGAATATAATGACATGATAGATATCCATTCTGACTTCCCTAAATAAATTCATTAACCACATAACGAAAGGCACCTAAACGAAATGTAAAATTTAAAAAAAATGTTTTTCGTAGTTTTAAGTCTCACATGCTTCTATTCTATATTTTGTTGCATGATATGTAATAGTTCCAACCGTTTTTTTTTCTAAGTCTATGTATACATTTTAATACTTTTTTATCATAAGGATTGTATAAATGTAGCAAATTCTTTATTGCATGTGGTGTTTACCTGTAAAGATTGTACAGTTAGTATGTAATTAGTAATATGTATATAATTTTTGTATCACTGTAACAATAGCTGGTAAACCTGCATAAAGCTAAGCGTCCACAGGTCGGTATAGTACGCATCGGACGCATTTCGTCAAACGCATTATTTTTTCATACTGCGTCCACTGTATCGGCAGCGATCGGATTGCCGACGCAAGTATCAGCTATCAGATTGCCAATGCCAGATTCATTCGGATTTTCTAAGTGATCGTACATGTGTTTGTGAGAATGGAGGAAAGCGAAGAAGAACAATTTGTTGTTATTGCTTGTTTGTTAGCAGAAGAGAAAGAAAATGAAAAAACATCTAAAAAAGAATACATAATATCGTAGCGAGCGCGCGGGGCGCGTCCACTGATCGACATTCCGTATGACGTCATCGGCACGCATTCCAAAAGTTGCCTCTCGGAGCATCGGTGTCGGCATTGCCAACACATAAGTAGTTTCGTTTATCTACTCATGTGTTGCCGATGTGCGATCCGTACAATGCGGATCAGTGGACGCACTTGTGTGACTTTCTATACAAAGAGTACTACGATCATTTCCCCCACGTACGTGCAAGCTCTGGAATGAACTGTCAGCTTCAGTGTTTCCCGAGCGCTATGATATGTCCTTCTTCAAACGAGGTTTAAAGAGAGTTCTTCTTTCAGGGTAGGCAGCGACTTTGCTGTGTCCTGACACTGCTGAAGTCCATGAGCAGCGGTTACCACTTTCAATCAGGTGGGCCACTTGCTCGTCTGCCACCAATGGCAATAAAAATTAAAAAAACCTCCGATGCGTACGATACCGACCTGTGGACGCTTAGCTTTAATAAATAAATAAAATAAAATAAACTGGCACATGAAGAGTTGCGGACCATCGTACAAAATATAGCACTGTGTGATAGACAGTGGCGAGGCGAGCACTTCAACCATTACGTCATCCGTGTGATCCACAAACAGCTGTCCCGCGGCTAGGTGTTTTTCGTGTCCGTTGTTTGAATGTGTGTAAAGTACACCTCTTCTCCCTAGCCTTTATTATTCCCAAGTCACTTGGGGTCGGCTTTCTAGTCTAACCAGATTTGATTGGATATCAGTTTTTACACGGAGCGACTGCCATCTGACCTCCGCAACCCGAAGGCTAACGATACGAACTTGAGACCTTACGCATTACTGTCGCATTCACAACCGCTGTGGCACTGAGGCAACATTTTGAGCATAACCTGGTGATATAAATATTATCTGCCTCGATGGTGCACTAGTACCGAATGCGAATGCTGTGCATGTGGTCTTGGGTTCGATTTCTGTTTGGCAAAGTGTTATGCATGCTAGTGACAGAGATCCATACTTTCGTAACGTGCGAGACTTTTGACTAAGCAGATGGAGCACCATGGCTTAAGGTGTCGCCAGTAACGCTGCCCCGTGTTGTGGGTTCGATTCCCACATAGAACAAAAAATTGTGTGATCCACAAATAGTTGTAACAAGTCTGGATGTTCTTTGTGTCCGTTTGAATGTTTGTAAAGTCCCCCGCGAACAGGAACGACGCTAAATGTCGGAGTTGTCTTTTTAAATCAATTTATTTACTTACTAGCTGACCCGCGCAAGTTCGTCTGCTTCACATAAGAGAATTTTCCTAGTTTTTGCAACATTTTTCATTTATGCTCCACTCCTATTGGTCGAAGCGTGATGTTATATTGTCTATAGCCTTCCTCTATAAATGGGCTATCCAACACTGAAATTTTTTCTAATTTTTACCCGTAGTTCCTTAGATTAGCGCGTTCAACCAAACAAACAAAATGTGAGTGAAGTCGGCGCGTGAGCGCCCCCGCCTTTTTATAAATGCAGCGGATGGCCGTTTCGCGCGTTAAACAACAATCAACCGTATAGCCGTACCCATACTGGCGCGGCGAGATTTGGAAGTTTTATTTCATCTATATCTTGTGTGTTTATTAACCGATTTCTATATTTTTTTTTATAAAATAGTTATTAAAGTGTACTTTTTGAATATGGGAATTTGATAAAGACATATCTATGTGAAATACAATATATTTATGTATTTAATACACTTTGAAGAAATGCCTAACGATTAAACACGTTATTGTGGCTAATTTATAAAAGATAGATATATATCAGGACATTTTTGTAGATCTTTTAAAGACCATCATCTTTGTAATACATACTTTTGGTGTATGATCAACGTATGCGAGGATAAGAGTTCGAAAGCGCATTTTCATCCGACTTGCTTCAAATTTATCGTCACTGCTCAGCTCCTATGTGTCTTAGCGTTATGTTATATAGCCTATAACCTGCCCACGAGTATGGACTACAATCGTACCAAGTTTGGTTAAAATCCCTTCAGTAGTTTTTGACCCATGCGTGCACATACAGACAGACAGACAGACAAAAAATTTACTGATTGCATTTTTGTCATCAGTATCGATCACCATTCATCCTCCAATATTAATTTTGAATATATATTCAATGTACAGAATTGACCTCTCTACAGTTTTATTATAAGTATAGATATAGATTGGAACAAACAAACAGTTATACAGTGTAAGTTTAGGTTAGTAGGTATTACAGCTGCGGTTAACGAATGTACAACCAACGACGTTGTCCACATGTTACATTCTACAGGTTTTCATTAAATACTAGGTGATACTTAACTAAAATAAATTGTTAATACTGTGTCACATAAATATGATTTAATTTAATTTCGGTGTAATACGGCTTGTTATTGTTTTTTGAAGTTTTGTGGTTATTAATATGCTGGCAGCGATAGCCTTGTGTAATGTAAAGTGTGTATTTTATATATAAAACTAGCTTTTGCCCGCGGCTTCGTTCGCGGTAATTTAGAATTTGACAATCAATTCGGGTTGTACTCTGCTTGTAATAATATATCCTAACTAATATTATAATAACGAAAATGAGTTTGCTTGTTTGTTTGTTACCTTTTCACGCCTAAACCACTGAACCGATCATCCTGAAATTTTGCATATACGTTGTCAGGTGTACAGAAACGGACATATGCTACGTATCATCCCGAAAAAAATTACTGTTCCCGAGGAAAACAACAATTACGTTCTTATGATAATAGATGGCGCCACATGTCTTTCGAATCATGATTGAATTATTAATTATTACAAGCAGAGTACAACCCGAATTGATTGTCAAATTCTAAATTAACGCGAGCGAAGCCGCGGGCAAAAGCTAGTAATATATAATAATATAATTCAATCATGATTCGAAAGACACGTGGCGCCATCTACGAACGTTATTATTGTTTTCCTCGGGAACAGTAATTTTTTTCGGGATGAAAGGTAGCCTATGTCCGTTTCTGTACACCTGACAACGTATATGCAAAATTTCAGGATGATGAGAGGTTCAGTGGTTTAGGCGTGAAAAAGTAACAAACAAACAAACAAACTCATTTTCGCTTTTATAATATTAGTTAGGAAGTTAGGATTAGGATACACACTTTAAATTATTTGGACTTCTTGACAACTTGATCCCTTCCATGCAAACGACGTTTTCTTACAAGCTGAAGTTTAAAATTAGTAATTTAATAGTTTAAAAACTATGTGTTAGTATATATAATATATATACTAACACATAGTTTTTAAACTATTAAATGACTACTGTACTGTTAGTATTGATTATAATATAATCTACCGAAGAGAGAGAAAACCGAAGAGTTTGTTTGTTTGTTTGTTTGTTTGAACGCGCTAATCTCAAGAACTGTTGTTTGAATTGAAAAATTATTTTAGTGTTGAATAGCCTATTTATCGAGGAAGGCTATAGGATTATAACATCACACTACAACCAATAGGAGCGAAGCAGCAATGAAAAATGTCGCAAAAACGGGCAAAATTCTGTTATATGAAGCAAACGAAGTTGCGCGGGTCAGCTAGTATATAATATTAGTAGGATCAGTTAGGATTAAGCTATTGAGTCGCAGCGGCACAGCGGCACACCGGCGGCTAAATACAATGTTTTTCGATTTTATAATGGGTTGTTTGTTTACCCAATAAGACAAGTATGGTAATATGGAATATAAGTTTTATGGCCTTTGAACATAAGTAATCATTTCGCCAATGAGTCATTTAGGTCAACAAATAAACGATGATTCTCAGAAATAGCGTCGTCGGTTCTTGTTTAATATTCGTGATATATGCTTTACTAGAATTTACCCGCGGCCTCGCTCGCGATTCCTAAAGTGGGTTTCCCGGAACGTAGGGGTTCCGTAGAAAAGTCACCAGAGTTCCGCGAAATTATTTATTTTTGGCTGTTAAATAATATACGCTTTCACGCCTTAACTACTCGACCGATTATTATGAAATTTCGCATACAAGTTGTCAGGGGTACAGAAAACGACCTGGAGTTTCTTTCATTCAAGAAAACGTACTGTTTTCGAGGAATTGAAAATTTAGATTACATTACCTTAACATAAAAACGTGAGCAAAATACTATATTGTTACAGATCTAACTTAAAATCTCATTCATAATTCATTTATTCGTATGCGAATATGGGTATACATTTGCAGATGGTATGGCTAGTACATTTATAGGTTGGCCACATTCCACCATTAGGCATGCAACATCGAGTACTTATTAGGTATTTAGATTAATAAATTATTACATTTCATTCAACATTTTTCATCAATCTAGTGCATATCATTATAATAATAATATAATATTCCATCACTTACACACACCGCCATCTAGCCCAAACTAAGCAGAGCTTGTACTATGGGTACTAGACAATGGATAAACATACATATATACTTTTTTTTTTGTAAATACATACATATTATACATAGAGACACCCAGACCAAGACAAACATCCATGTTCATGCACACAAATGTTTGACTTGTGCGGGAATCGAACCCGCGACCTCAGGCGTGGCAGTCGGTTACATTAACCACTACGCCATCGAGGCCGTCATTCTCCGTCGTTATACATATAACGCGCTAATCTCAGGAACTACTGGTTCGATTTTAAAAATTCTTTTAGTGTTGGATAGCCTATTTATCGAGGAAGGCTATAGGCTATATAACATCACGCTACGATCCACGGGGGCGGCGCAGTAACGATAAACTAGGGTGAAACCGCGGGTACATTTAGTATACCTACGTATAAGCCGCCAGAAGTCGGGTATTATGTGAATACACTTGTTATATGCTGAGTAACCTACTTCCAAATTCCACACGTGCGAAGTAGCGAGCAAAACCTAGCTTATACTAATATTATAAAGAGGAAAGATTTGATTTTTTGTTTAATATTGTCTTCTGTTTACGCGAATGTTATTCATTGAAATTAAAGTACTATTTGCGGATTTTATCGCGTCGTTTATTTGACACTTTTTTACATAATTTAGAAACTGTTACACTACTATTACTATTAATTATCTAACTTTATTAATTTTTAAGCTAATTAAATTATTGAAACTATTAAAACTATTAATATTTATGTTTACATTTTTCTGACGTTTCGGTTGCTTTTCAGCAGCCATGGTCACGGGGAGACTAAGATGGTAGTTGTCTCATGTTCCAGTGTAGTTCTTTCAAAGTACCCGAACATAATTTAATCATTAGTGTTTCTATTTACGCAGAAATTGTCAAATAAACAACACGATAAAATCCGTATATAGTAGTTTAATTTCAATGATTTTTTGTTTGTAAGGGTTTAACTCATTAACTACACAACCTATTTTAAAAATACTTTCACCATTAAAAAGCTATATTATCACCAAGCAACATATGCCATGTTTTATTTAAAAAAGCACTGTTATACCTAATCGAACCTAGTCTACTTTTCGAGCAAAGCCGCAAGCAAAAGCTAGATTGAAATAATATTTTTATTTTTATTTGTTGCACATTCTTATAAGGAAACACAACCAATATAAAACGAACAAATAAGGTCCTGCGTCAGCAATGTTGCAGTGTAACCACAACTCTGGTATTCTTGCAGAGCCTGCATGTTTCCAGCCCATGTAGGTAATAGTATTTAAAAAACAACAATTTATATATTTTTTTTATACTACTAAGCTGGCAAACAACCATACAGCCCACCTAATGATAAGTGGTCACCGTAGCCTATGGACGCCTGTGACACCAGAGGCATCATTTGCGCGTTGCCGACCCTTTAGGAAAGGAAGTGGGAAGGAGAAGGAGCGGGAAGGGGGTAAAGGGGTGATTGGGCCTCCGGTACTCTCACTCACCGAACGAAACAACAGTAGGGATACTGCTATTTCACGTCGATATTCTGTGAGAGCAGTCTTTCCCCGGTCGAGCCGGCCCTTCATGCTGAAATCAGCGAGGCTCTACTACTCTTAGACAGAAGGCAGTAAGTGATGGCAAAAGTAATATTAAATATTAAATAATAATATAATTAAATACAGTATTTCTAGAATAATTGTCTGTCAGACACAAACCTACAAACATAACCTTCTCTTTAAAATAAACAAATATATTTCGTGTGGTTGGCGGCAAACATTTGGTAGTTGGCACCCACTGGCCAATATCACCAACACGCTTGCGACAGAGTGAAATCCAACGGTTACACAACGTATGCAATGAACTTGAGCCACATTGACATAACAGTGCCATTTAAACGTAAGAGTTATGTGCAGACTGCCTCGGAGGTGCAGTGGTTGTGCGACAGCTGGGTCGGTGGTCGCATGTTCAATTCCCAGATAAGTAAACTGCTATTGAGCTGATAGTAAAGATTTAATTTGATTTGAGCTTTTTGTCATAAAATTATTTTACAAATCTAGGACTTACTTATAATGGGTTCGATTCTCAAGCATTGCATTACTGATTCCAAATATTATGTAACTAGCTTTTGACCGCGGCTTCGCTCGCGTTAATTTAGAATTTGACAATCAATTCGGGTTGTACTCTGCTTGTAATAATATTATAATTTAATCATGATTCGAAAGACACGTGGCGCCATCTATTATCATAAGAACGTTATTGTTGTTTTCCTCGGGAACAGTATTTTTTTCGGGAAAGCGAAAATGTGTTTGTTTGTTTGTTACCTTTTCACGCCTAAACCACTGAACTGATCATCCTGAAATTTTGTATATACGTTGTCAAGTATACAGAAACGGACATAGGCTACCTTTCATCCCGAAAAAAATTACTATTCCCGAGGAAAACAACAATAACGCTCTTATGATAATAGACGGCGCCACGTGTCTTTCGAATCATGATTGAATTATATTATTACAAGCAGAGTACAACCAGAATTGATTGTCAAATTCTAAATTAACGCGAGCGAAGCCGCGGGCAAAAGCTAGTTATTAAATAAATTATGATTAAATAGTGTAATTGACGCAAGTCGGCTGGTAATGAACAAACTCAAAAACTACTAAACCGATTTTAATAATTCTTTCACCATTGGAAAGCTAGTTTATCCAGCAGTAACATAGGCTATATAACATCACGCTACGTGCCACAGGAGCTGAGCAGCAATCATTAACATGAGTGTAAAGAGACTTGCTAAATATTGTGTAATATCTAGGCATAATATGCCTTTCCGCCTTTATTTGTGCGAGTTCGTATATTTAGCGGTAGTTCATAAGTTATGCAGGTTGCGTGCTACCCATACAAGGTTAGTGAAATGGGTCGTCGGTTCGATTCTGTGCTGCTAAACAATATTTGGTAGGCTAGCTTGCTGCGTTGAGTTTTATTTTTTGCGAAGGTGGCGCAATTGGTTTAATGATAGCATCGTTTCTATTCATTTGCGAGTATTGTGGGTTTGGATCCAAGACTACCGTTATATATACTTTCATTCAAAGTTCTTGAATTGATCTAAATATATATTTTTTTATTAAGGTAATATAATTATTTATAATATAATTATTTAGATACATAGATACATAGATTCACGCCTATTTCCCAGAGGGGTAGGCAAGACTAAGGATTTCCATTTGCTACGATCCTGACACACTTCTCTGGCTTCATTCACTTTCATCACAAAATCTATACTAATATTATAAAGCTGAAGAGTTTGTTTGTTTGTTTGTTTGTTTGTTTGCTTGAACGCGCTAATCTCAGAAACTACCGGTCCGATTTAAAAAATTCTTTCAGTGTTAGATAGCCCATTTGTCGAGGAAGGCTATAGGCTATATATCATCACGCAAAGATCAATAGGAGCTGAGCACTAATGAAGAATGTTTCAAAGTCGGAGGATATTTTTCCCTTTTGAGAGCTTCCGCTGCGTGCGCTGCGTAAACAGTTAAAGTTTCGCAAAAATCATGTATGACAGAATTGTTCTCCTTTAAAAGTTCTAAAAACAAGTCCGCGACAGCATATGTCTATCTTTTAAGGTTGGCTCACTATAACCATTTTTATGCTAACGAAATTTGTTCTAAAATAATGCATTATTTGCGAAGATATTATTATAAACATGATATTAATCCTTATCCAAATAAATACGTTATTCATCACAAGTATTTAATTTAAAACAAAATTGCCCTTTACATCATTCGATTTCAATGAATATCTTAGGAGATATCGCAGTTTTAAAATAACATTGCAGCAAAATAATTACCCATTACAGACATAGTACAAACGATGTTTCTCCTGGTTTATTCTGCGTGATTACTACTGGTTCGATTTGAAAAATTCGTTTAGTGTTGGATAGCTTATTTATCGAGGAAGGCTATGGGCTATATAACATCACGCTATGACCCACGGGGGCGGCGCAGTAACGATAAACGCGGGTGAAACCGCGGGAACATCTAGTAATCATATAATCCTTACTAATATTATAAATTCGAAAGTAACTCTTCTGTCTATCTGTCTGTCTGTTACCTTTTCAAGGCTAAACCACGCAACCGATTTAGATGAAATTTGGTACAGATATAGTTTAAAACCTGGGGCAGGACATAGGCTACTTTTTATTGATGTAGGTACAACGCGGGCGGAGCCGCGCGCAAAAGCTAATTATTTATAATGCTTTAATGTTGGTTAAGATGTATTAAGTTATAATTAACGATTGCTGCCTCAGTCGCGCAGCGGTTAAATGCGACTACTGTCCTTGAGGACTCGGGTTTGATACCTGGATCAAGTAATATTGGTTTTTATATACCTAAGGCAATTTTCAATAGCAGCACAGAGCTGTCCCAGTATATGATAACACTACATTTGCAATAGAGAAGTCATGGGTTCGGTTCCCCTCCATTACACTATCTAAATGAACTCACTTATAACAAGCATATCTTCTTGAGCGTCCAGGGGAAATACGGAAAAGTAATGAAAAATTCATTTTGCAAACAATACACAAACGGACAAACGTATGTCCGCTCGACAGTTGACGGGATATTAGCTTAGCTAGACCACTTAACAAGAATGCTATTAAATCTATACTAATATTATAAAGCTCAAGAGTTTGTTTGTTTGTTTGTTTGAACGCGCTAATCTCAGGAACTACTGGTCCGAACTGAAAAATTATTTTTGTGTTAGATAGCTCATTTATCGAGGAAGGCTATAGGCTATATAACATCACACTAAGATCCACGGGGGCGCGCAGTAATTATAAACGCGGGTGAAACCGCGGGCATATCTAGTTGTAAAATAAATAGCAAGTAATATTTTGTAAAAAGGTTTCAGATGTAGAGGCTCTTGGACTGGTTCTGGACTTAAAACATAGTGGGTTAAAAGTAGTTATGATACAGCCCTGCCTACCTTTTCGGAGATATATGTGCGAGACTATATATGTATGTGTAAATAATTTATGCTGTAAAAAAATAAAATACTTCAGAGTAGTAGAGGCTCTACTAAATGCACTCATTCTGTCGATCATATCTCGTAGATTGTTGTCTTTGTCTATCTTTCAGTATAGGTTAACGAATCTTGAAAGAAGATAATTAAATAAGTTTTATACTTTATAAGCACTATAGAAAGGTTTAAATCGAGATGTTATTTAAATGTGAGTAGTAGAGCCTCGCTGATTTCAGCATGAATGGGCCGGCTCGACCGGGGAAGGACTACCCTCTCACAGAATATCGACGTGAAATACCAGTATTCCAACTGTTGTGTTTCGTTCGGTGAGTGAGAGTGCCGGAGGCCCAATCACCCCCTTTCTCCCATCCCGCTCCATCTCCTTCCCACTTCCTTTCCTAAAGGATCGGCAACGCGCAAGTGATGCCTATGGTATTGCAGGCGTCTATAGACTACGGTGACCACTTACCATCAGGTGGACCGTATGCTTGTCTGCCACCTTAGTTGTATAAAAAAAAAATGCTGGCATGTGACATAAGCAATAGCTTATAGAATGATTCCTAGATAACCAATAGTTTATCCAGACATAATCCACAGTTTCTAAAGAACTTCCACAGAACTATTCTAGTTCCTAAGCAGTAAAGGTGAAACCGCGAGGAAAAGCTAATGAATAAAAAATCACTTTTTATATTTCACGACTAGCTGTTACCTGCGACTTCGTCCGCGTAGATTTTAACTAAACAGTGTTTGTCTCCGCGGAACCCTATTTTTTTTCTAATATCAAAGTAGCATATGTTACTCCTTATAATATCAGCTATCTGCCAGTGAAAGTCCCGTTAAAATCGGTTCAGCCGTTTCGGAGATTAGCCGGAACAAACAGACAGACAGACAGACAACAATTTTAAAAATAGATGTTTTCGTATAGGTACCTTATATACTTTCATATGCATTAGATAAAAAGATGTTATTTTGACGTTACAAACAGACACTTTAATTTTATTTATTTGTATAGATTATACAAGGTGGAACGATGACCTGGAAACGGTCGTTGGAAGCGATTGGATGCGGGTGGCCCAAGTCGGTCTGTTAGATACCCTTGGGGTAGACCTATGTCCAGCAGTGAACGTCTTTTGGCTGAGATGAGGATGATTACATGGCATTAGGCCGGGACTCCACCAAAGCGGAGACGAGACGAGCGGAGAGGAGATGTTTTTTAAACAACCAATAGAATTGTGTTATTGACAGCTTCAGTGGAGATCGCTGTGCGGAGATGTGTAATATTTGTATGGCGCGATGGAAGCGGAGATGTGAGCTGTGCGCGGACGACGCGCAGTGGAGACGAGAGATGTGAGCGGCGTGCAGTGAGCGATGTCACCCTCCCCCCTCTCGCCCGCCAGCAACCCGCAGAGCCCTGGGCGCGCGCCGGCCGGCCATCTTGCTTGCTGAAAAACATCTGTTCTCGCACAGCACACAGCACACCGCACACATCTCTGCTTTGGTGGAGTCCCGGCCTAAATGTCAGTCAGAAATATTATAAATGTGAAAGTTTGTAGATGTTTATATATTTGTTACTCAATCACGCGTAAACTGTTGAACGGATTTGGATGCAACTTTGCACACAGATAGAATATGTCCTGGATTAACACATATGATTAATTGGGGTATGCGTTCTCTTGTTATTTATGCGGGTGAAGTCGTAGGCAGAACTGTGTACCTATAACACGAATATCCAAAAAATATGGGTAGGTATAATCAAATATTTAAGACATCGAGGTGCTCTCAATGTACTAAGATCGCACGAAAAAGTGTCCACACTAAGAAGAGTGAGCTCACACATTACATTGTTAGGACAGAGAAAGATACTTTCTAAGTTTGAATATGAGTGAGAGTTATCCTAATTTCCTAATCCTAACTAATATTATAAATGCGAATGTGAGTTTGTTTGTTTGTTACGCTTTCACGCCTTAATTATTCGACTGATCATCATGAAATTTCGCACATTGTCAGGGGTACAGAAAAGTACATAGGGTATCTATTATCTCGAAAAATACTGTTACTAATATAACTTAAACTACATTTACACGAGCGAAGCCGCGCGCAAAATCTAGTATATTTATAATTCAGATGTCATGTCGACATTTTGTGTCAGATGATAATAACTTAACGTCCAGAAAGGTGGCCGTATTTAGGTGCCTATAATTTAACTCTTCTCTTATTATAAAAATAGAGGCAGAGAAAGAGAAGAAGACCAAGAAGAAAGGATACAGATCAACTGAAAGAAAAAGCAAAGGAGGAGACGTATCGAGAACTGAAGGAATTGGCATTGGACCGAGAAAGATTGAAACATTGCTACACCGACAAGTGCATAGCACTTAAATATTGGATGGATGTTGTTATAACACTACTCAGTCTCACCTCTTAAAAGGTTATAATGATGACACACTTAATATATCATTATACTTCTTCTGTCACAATCGGGTAAAACCTAATGGTGAGTGTCTCTGCTGTCCTCCAAATGCTAAGGTTACATTTATTAACATTTCAATGTGGTTATAGTTTCGTAATAGTATAGTTAAGTTTATTACCAAGATTTATTTCTCGAATGTTTGTAAAATCCCACGCGATACAAGAGCTATACCTTGTACGGTAATTCAGTCAATCAATCGGCCCATTGCAGCCCACTGCTGAACATAGACCTCTCCCATTTTACGCCACAACATTGAGTCTAGCAGCGATAGTGGGAGACCGTTGGACTGCCACGCAGAGGTCTCGAAGCCAAGGCGCGCATTTCTGACTTTTCGAAGTTATTTGCGTATTAAATCCTTACTAATATATTAAATGCGAAAGTAACTCTGTCTGTCTATCTGTCTCTTACCTTTTCACGGCTAAACCACTCAACCGATTTAGATTAAATTTAGTACAGATATAGTTTAAAACCTGGGGAAGGACATAGGCTACTTTTTATTGATGTAGGTACGACACAGGCGGAGCCGCGCGCAAAAGCTAGTAGTTAATAATTATCGCTCGCTTTAACGGTGAAGGAAAACATCGTGAGGCCTGCATGTCTGAGAGTTCTCCATAATGTACGGCGATTTAAACATAAACGAAGCTGCGAAAATGTGCTTACCTGTTTGGGTTTATGGAGACGTGAGTTCATGTATATTATTTTTTTTTATACAACTAAGGTGGCAAACAACCATACGGCCCATTAGTAAGTGGTCACCGTAGCCTATAGACGCCTGCAACACCAGGGGTATCACTTACGCGTTGCCGACAGTTTAGGAAAGGAAGAAGAGAAAAAGGAAGTGGGAAGGAGAAGGAGCGAGAAGGGGGAAGAAACACAACAGTAGGAATACTGCTATTTGACGTCGATATTATGTGGGAGATAATTTTCCTTAATACAAAAGCGGATGACAAATTATGTCATGGTTTCTAGATATAAGTTATTTGTTTAGTTCTAACTGATATTTGTCTAAGATAATTAGGTGTTAACAAGTAAATCCACTGGGAATATCTAGTATTAAGTATGTACTAGATATTGCCTCTAAATCCGCTCTCTAGAGAACAGTACTAATTTTTTGGATGAAAGACAACCTATGTTCTTTTCTTTCCTTCTGACAACGTGAAGAAATGCGAAATTTCACGACGATCGGTCGAGTAATTAAGGCGTGAAAGTGTAACAAACTCACATTCGCATCTATACCTACTAATATTATAAAGCTTAAGAGTTTGTTTGTTTGGTTGAACGCGCTAATCTCAGAAAATACTGATTTGTATTGGAAAATTTTTTTAGCGTTGGATAGCCCATTTATCGAGGAAGGCTATAGGCTATATAACATCACGCTACGACCAATAGGAGCGGAACATCAATGTAAAATGTTGCAAAACGGGGAAAATTCTCATGTGAAGCAGACGAAATTGCGCGGTCAGCTAGCTTATAATATTAGTTAGGATACTTGTAATATCAATAACTAGATGTTAAGTACTACTACTAGTAAGTACCGAGAGGCGGCGTGCGTGTTCCCACGCGCGCCTCTGTGTCGTGTCCGTCTGCTCTCTAGGGGGGGGACAGTAGGGTGTTTGTCTAGTGGTGACCTTAGGGTCTCTTCGTGTAGTAGCCTGCCGTTTCATACGGCGGGCCGAAACCTCGGCGGGGTTGCGACAGCATGTGCAAGTGATTCGCGCGGCCCCGCCGGCAGTGGTTTTGTCGAGGAACACCGTGGTAGGTTTAGTCGGTATTCCGGAAGGTACATTATTATTATTCCATCTTTCTCTTTTACCCCGGCTAGTCCGACATAACCCCTCCGCCCGCCCCCGCGGAAGGGTATGCGTCAAAGCATTCCCCCAAGTAAAAAAAAAAAAAAATTTGTTAAGTACTAAAAAACTACAATATTTAACTTTTAACTTAACTAAAAATCACTAACATTTTTTTTAGTCCTGTCACTTTCAACGATTTCAGAATACGAAATGTCATTTGAGAGGACTAAACTAAATTTTAGTGATTTTTAGTTAAGCTTAGATAAGTTTGTGACAACAGAATTGGCAACATTGCATTGTGAAACCAAAGATTTAGATTATAGATGCGCCTTACTACGTTTAAATACGGTCATCTATCTGGACGTTAAGTTATCATCTGACACACGATGATAACATGACATATAAATAATAAATATAGTGTTATCCCGCTCACTCGTATTGAAAATTGTACACTATAGTTCTTTATCATGTAAATGATATGTGTGAGCTCACTGTTCATAGTGAGTGACTTTTGTGCCATCTAAGTATGGTGTGTGCACATTTATGATTTCAATCTTTGTTTAAAACAGGTAAAATGTATTGTAATACTGTATATCATAATATTATGAGTTAACGATGCTGTAATGTTGTTGAATGGTAAAATTATCTCGTTTATAACCGTGGAATGAATTTGTAAGGGTGATACATAGTACCAAGTTTAATGTCCGTTTCGGGTTGTGTTTTATTTAGTACTAGTTTTGCCTAACGGTTTTACCCGCTCCTCTCCTAAGGACTGTTCACAGTCAGCAACATGAGTAGCTAATTGGCAAAATACCTTATTCTACTTTAAAGTTTGTACATAATATTATTTCGCATTTATAAATTGCTCTTTAAATGACTTATAATTTAACAATGATTGCTATAAATATTGAGAGTGATAATTACTTTGGGTTATAGAACAAATCAAAATCTCACAAATGTTTATTATTATTAACCCAAATAAAATAATTATTAACTTATGTTGACAGTGACCTATAATCTTTCTCAATAAATAAACAAAAATAATTAATTCTTCAAATCTAACTCCTCTTCTTAGTATGAAAAGGGTTAAGTCATAGTCCGCCACGCTGGCCCAGTGTGGGTTGGCAGATCTCTTATATCTTCGAGAACACTGTGGAGACCTCTCAGGAAAGCATTGCTCACGATGTTTTCCTTCAACCGCTAAAGCAAGCGATAATTAACTATTGAATACGCACATAACTTCGAAAAGTCAGAGATGCGTGTCTTGGTATCGACATTGAGACCTCTGCGTGGCAGTCTAACGCGCAATGGTCTCCTACTAGACTATCACGATACTAATAAAAAGTACCTCAATTAGTCGGCCTCGATGGCGTAGTGGTTAGTGTACCCGACTGCCACGCCTGAGGTCGTGGGATCGATTCCCGCACAAGTCAAACATTTGTGTGCATGAACATGGATGTTTGTCTCGGTCTGGGTCTTTCTATGTATCATCATCAGGCTATAATAGTCCACTGCTGGACATAGCCCTCCCCCAAATAGCGCCATAGCGCCCTGTCTTCATCTTGCCGCATCCAGCATCTGCCTGCAGTCTTTCGCAGATCGTCATCCCACCTGGTCGGAGGGCGTTCTACACTACGTTTGCCGAGTCGCGGTCTCCGCTGAAGAACACGCTTACCCCAGTGGTTGTCGGTTCTTTGCGCGATATGGCCAGCCCACTGTCACTTCATCTTGCTAATTCTCTGAGTTATGTCGATGACTTTGGTTCTCTGTCGGATATATTCGTTACGAATCCTATCCTTCAGAGGAACTCCGAGCATAGCTCTCTCCATAGCTCGCTGAGCGACTTTGATCTGGTGAACCAACCCTACCGTGAGTGTCCATGTCTCGGCTCCGTAGGTCATGACGGGTAGCACGCACTGATTGAAAACTTTCGTTTTCAAGCATTGCGGTTTCTATGTATAAAAAGTATGTATTTACAAAAAAAAAAGAATATATGTATGTTTATCCATTGTCTAGTACAAGCTCTGCTTAGTTTGGGCAATATGGTGTTGTGTATATGTGATAGAATATTATATTATTATTAGTGTACGGTTTACGTACACTTAGATATAATGTTTACTTTTGCTGATTTCGCAAATCGATCGATTATTTTCCGTTGCCATAATTAATTTGAGTCAGTGTGCACTTCAACTACCTAACTAACGCACGTACCTATGTGAGAATCACTCTATATCATCTTATTTACGTAACTGGTGGATAATAAACTTTGCTATACTACGAGTAGAGGTTTCTCTTACCAGCACACTCGAAACTATCAGTAGTGTACAGTTTACTACACTGTACAATTAGTTATGTGGTATGTATATAATATCAGTCCTGTATAAACTGTCTCACTGCTGGAGAAAGGTCTCACCTCAGTGTGAGAATGTTTTATTTGTAAGTAAATTAAGTAAATTAGAATACCGTGAATAAGTTACTTAATGTAACTGAAAGTTACACGAACGTGTTACTAAATGTAACTTAATCAATATAGAATCGCGTTATAGCAAGTGCTATTTAATTACCTGTAATTAGGTTTTATGCACTGAATATTATGAAGTAATTTATATATTATACTTACATGCATCGATCAAATATACCATAGATGCACGATCGTCGCTCGAAAAACGGCCCCAACAAAACTGTGCATAAATCAGTCGTATGCGCTATGTTATGCACCTGTCCCACTCACTCTTGCGTGCGCTGCCCGTAAGCGAGAGCGAATCGACACCACTACTACGGTGGAGACCGTACCATATACTTAGTACGCTTGCGTATCGCGAGTAACACACTTAGGACGCTTTACATTGACGCGTTTTAACTAAACTATTACAAAATGTTTCTCAGTGGACGTTCAATGGTTATTCCGGTTTATTTCCTGGATTGCATAATAAATGCAGACACTTATAAGTAAGTAGTACTGGTCAGTGCCACATATTGACGCGGTTTTTGTATGAGAATGTGCATCTATGGTATATTTGATCGAAGCTTACATATGTATATGGATGTGAGAATATTCTCACGCCTATACTATCCTAAATCCTAAATCCTAACTAATATTATAAAAGCGAAAATCAGTTTGTTTGTTTGTTACCTTTTCGCCTAAACCACTAAACCGATCATCCTGAAATTTTGCATATACGTTGTCAGGTGTACAGAAATGGACATAGACTACCTTTCATCCCGAAAAAAATTACTGTTCCCGAGGAAAACAACTATAACGTTCTTATGATAATAGATGGCGCCACGTGTCTTTCGAATCATGATTGAATTATATTATTACAAGCAAAGTACAACCCGAATTGATTGTCAATTTTTAAATTAACGCGAGCGAAGCCGCGGGCAAAAGCTAGTAATGTAATATATGCAAATGTGAGTTTGTTTGTTTGTTACGCTTTCACGCCGTAACTACTCGACCGATCAACATGAAATTTTGAATACACGTTATCTGGGGAACAGAAAAGGACATAGGGTATCTTTCATCTAGAAAAAAGTACTGTTCTCGCGGGTAAAAATTGACATTAACTTATATTTTCACGAGCAGAGCCGCGGGCAAAATCTAGTCTATACATACATGTGAAATATTCTCACGTCTAAATCCCAGAAAGGGTAAGCAGAGGTGTATAGTATTACAACAAAATTTTTAGGTCCCAAGTAATGGGGATTGAGGCTATGACTGTCTATATCAAAACATTTAATGATAGAAAATTTCTGTAACGTTTTAGCCACCCAAGATCCAGCAATCGAACCCAAGACCTCATGCAAAGCAAGATTGATTTTACTTCTTTATTATTAAGAAGACTCTAGTTCCATTTTCATAAAGTGCTCATAAAGTTCAAAAGTCATAAAGTGCGCTTACTAAGCAATAGTAATTTCAAAAAAGTTATATTAATCTGGTTGAAATCAATGGACTATGATGCAGTAGAAAAGCTTTTAACAGTATCATAAACACAAAACAATGCCTCACAAGCACACACATAAACACACACACACACATACATCCACACATACACACACACACACACACACTCACTCACACATACACCATATGCATGCATGCTTTGTTAGGATCTCTTATAAAATGTTAAGTAAGATATCTTACGATTCCTTACCAACTAAAAATGAATATTTAAATATATAATATAGTATTGAAAACTGTTGTTCCAGTCATACTCTCATCAGATAAGCTGATTGGAATTGACTGTACGTGACTTTCGTGGGTTTTAACGTCATGACCGAATTTGTCCAGTAATGTCTTGGACATTACAAATAATTAAGAAGTGAAGTTATATCGACATTCGAACATAATCCTCGGTGTTAGGATTGTGTTTCAAAAAATAAATGTGGAAAAGGACATACATTTATGGTCATGATGAATCCGAGGTCTTACGTAATATTATGTTTTTAATGTATAAAGGCAACTCTCCAACTAGGAATATTTCCTGTGACGGAAATATGCCACTAGGAATAGCACTACACCTCGATGGTGTAGTGGTTAGTGTAACCGACTGCCACGCCTGAGGTCGCGGGTTCGATTCCCGCACAAGTCAAACATTTGTGTGCATGAACATGGATGTTTGTCTTGGTCTGGGTGTTTCTATGTATAATATGTATGTATTTAGAAAACAAAAGTATATATATGTATGTTTATCCATTGTCTAGTACCCATAGTACAAGCTTTGCTTAGTTTGGGCTAGATGGTGTTGTGTATATGTGATAGGATATTATTATATTATATTACTAGCTGACTCGCGCAACTTCGTCTGCTTCACATAAGAGAATTTTCCTAGTTTTTGCAATATTTTTCATTTATGCTACGCTCCTATTGGTCGTAGCGTGATGTTATATAGCCTATAGCCTTCCTCTATAAATGGGCTATCCAACACTGAAATATTTTTCTAATTTTTACCCGTAGTTCCTTAGATTACCGCGTTCAACCAAACAAACAAAATGTGAGTGAAGTCGGCGCGTGAGCGCCCCGCCTTTTTATAAATGCAGCGGATGGCCGTTTCGCGCGTTAAACAACAATCAACCGTATAGCCGTACCCATACTGGCGCGGCGAGATTTGGAAGTTTTATTTCATCTATATCTTGTGTGTTTATAAACCGATTCCTATATTTTTTTTATAATATAAATATTAAAGTGTACTTTTTGAATATGGGAGTTTGATAAAGATATATCTATGTGAAATACAATATATTTATGTATTTTAATACACTTTGAAGAAATGCCTAACGATTAAACACGTTATTGTGGCTAATTTATAAAAGATATATATATACTATTAAGGATTTTTTTGTAGATCTTTTGAAGACCATCATCTTTGTAATACATACTTTTGGTGTATGATCAATATATGCGAGGATAAGAGCTCGAAAGCGCATTTTCGTCCGACTTGCTTCAAATTTATCGTCACTGCTCAGCTCCTATGTGTCTTAGCGTTATGTTATATAGCCTACAACCTGCCCAGAAGTATGGACTACAATCGTACTAAGTTTGGTTAAAATCCCTTCAGTAGTTTTTGACCCATGCGTGCACATACAGACAGACAGACAGACAGACAAAAAATTTACTGATTGCATTTTTGTCATCAGTATCGATCACCATTCATCCTCCAATATTAATTTTGAATATATATTCAATGTACAGAATTGACCTCTCTACAGTTTTATTATAAGTATAGATAGATAACTATCTGTTGATCACGGACCTTTCCTATCCAGTTACCTTTCCTATCCAGAACAACGCGTGCTGGGCTCAGATGCCATCCTTACACGGTAGAGTCGATTAGAGCGCGTACCAAAAAGTTTGGGTCCTCATACCTCTGCCGAACGACCAAGGCACGGAATTCTCTGCCAAGGCACGTGTTTCCTTCTTCCTTCAATCCTGGGTCCTTTAAGCAGGGCGTGAAAAAGCACCTTCTCAGGCCGTCAAAGTAGAGACCTCAACATCGCCTCGGCTGTTATGAGGGCGGTGTGGAGGCCACTGCTATTAGACCACACGACTGCTTACCATCAGGTGGAGTGTGGTCATCTTGACGAGCAAAAAAAAATAAAAAAGAATAGAAAAAAAAACACCATGTGGATCAAACATTGTGCGCAATGGCAGTGGCGAAATAACCACTTAACCCACTTCGCCATCCGTGTAGTGTATCATCGATGCATTCGAATATGTATTTCGATTTGTTTGAAGAATCGATAGATTTGATTTTTAATCAATAATCGCTCGTAACAATCGCACAGACACACGATTTGATCAATTGCACCATCGATATTAATAATTATATGTATTTAACACAAATATCGAAGATTTTATTACTATTATAATAATTTGCATATTATTATGTGTTTCTGGGTCACACTTCGTTATCTAAGGCCAGCTTTTTATATAAACTGTCCCACTGTAGGGCGTGGGACACGTGAATGAAAGTCTCTCATATGTCAAACTTGTTAAACGGCGGTTGACTAGAGGTTAAGGCATGGCACTTGTGACCAAGAGATCATGAGTTCCATCTCCACCTTTTGATCTACGAGCGTAAATCCATTTACATTAATTTAGCACTTATAAGTATATACATATATTATAGTTGTGATTGAAAATATCGTAAGTAAAGTGTAGTGGGTTAAAGCATGAATGGGCCGGCTCGACCGGGGAAGTACCACCCTCTCACAGAAGATCAACGTAAAATAACAGTATCTGTTATATTTCGTTCGGTGAGTGAGAGCGCCGGAGGCCCAATCACCCTTCCCTTCCCAAACCCCATCCTGCTCCATTTACCTTCCGGTAGGCAGACACTTGGTTGTGTTTTTTTTAATTGTAATGCTAAGAAAACACAGCCATGTGTATGAGCCACGGTTCTCGCTTACTATCAGGTGGGCCGCTGGCTCGACAGACACCGATGAAAGCAATAAAATAAATTTAAACTTTCTCGAAACTTAAATTTTCTCGAAGATATGTGAAGTCTGCCAACCCGCACGGGGCCAGCGTGCTGGACTACAGCGTAACCCTTTTCACATTTAGAAAAGGTTCGTGACAGCAGTGAGGCAGTTAATAAACAGAGTTGATATCATTAAATTACTCTATTACAGAAGACATGAACACCCTGTATAATGTTTAGGGGAATTGTATGCTACGTTAATTATCCAAGGTGACGTATATCTAAATGGATAGGGATTCAAATTATATTTAGTCAAATGAGCTTCGCAAATACTCATACATACATAGATTCACGCCTGTTTTCCAGAGGGGTAGGCAGAGACTACGGATTTCCATTTGCTACGATCCTGACACACTTCTCTGGCTTCATTCACTTTCATCATATACCTAATACAAGCAAAAAAAAATACAAATACTCATAATTCTAACTAATACTATAAATACATATGTGACTTATTTATTTTGCTTTCACGCCTAACTATTCGAGGGATCATCATGAAATTTAGCATACCTATATGCTGTCAGGGGCATATTTTTATCAAGAAAAATCCTGTTCCCGGGCGAAGTTGCGGGCAACAACTAGTAAGATATAATATAAACCTTAGAAGATACACATACAGCCATATACAAGCCATATACAACTTATTTGTAGACATTTTACACAACTACTTTTTCCAGTACATTATTTTGACGTAAGTCATAAGGTTTGAATATTGAATATTTTTAAGACTTTTACTAGCTGGCCCGACAGTCGTTGTCTTATCAATGTTTACAAAAATACATTTCCCAAAAATATCATTTAAATTTTCGACATTCCACGCGGCTTTTTCGCAAGTTTCGTTCATACGAATCTTGTCCTAGCAATTATCTACAAACACAATAAAAAACAATTGGGGCAGTCTTTGGGGACTGCCGATAGAAGTGAAAACTTTAATCCTTGATCATAAATACTTCTTTATAAACAAAAAAAATATATTTTTTGCGTAGGACGCACCATTTCTGAGATATTGTTAATATCCTAAAATATTTCAAAAATGGAAAACGTGGAATCGTGACGATGACGAAGCGTGACGATGACGCGAGTTCTTTGAATTTTGTTCACCCAAGAAGTGCTCAACGCGCCTAAAGAAGTTTTCACTTAAAAAAAAACAGCCAAATCGGTCAAGCCGTTCTTAAGTGATGCTCCGTCATACATGTGGCAATTGATTTTTATTTATATAGATTACAAACTACAACTTTTCTTTACTATTTATATATAAATCTGGAATGTATTATACACATACTCGTACATTTCCAAATAAATTCTCTAAATGACAGCGAAAGCCGCTCAATTTTAGTTTATAAGAACTAAGCGGAGATATAGACAGACAGAAGAGAAGGCTAATTTTGATATATTTTTATTTAAAATTAACTTATTATACACTCAACATAATAAAGTTGAACGGAGTTTGTTTGTTTTTGTTTAAACGCGCTAACCGCTGAAACAAGCAGTTGGATTTTAAAATTGCATAGCCGTTTCATATTTAACTATATAACAGCTCAATTTTTAAGGCAGATAATAGGCTAAATAACATCACGCTACAAGCCACGAGTGCTGCAACGTGGGTGAAACTGCAGGGGACAGCTACTATGAATTTATATCTGAACTTCGCTTCAAACTAATTAATATTTTGACTACAAGAATGGCATAGTGATTAAAGGGGTCACTATCACCCAAGAACTCATCTAGTTTCACAAGTTCATAATCCGTACTTGATAAAAATACAGATACCTAGTTATGCGGGATATATCCACAAAATCCGAGAAAATATGTCTCTCAAGTTGACAATTATCGCCTGCTCCGTGCCTCGGAAAGCACGTTAAGCCGTTGGTCCCGGCTGCCATGAACATCTATGACAGTCGTTATTGGGAGAGTGTCGACACAAATAATCCCACTGGGTCGAAGTGTCGCCGGCCTGCACTGACTGGCGCCCACATAAGATAAGATAAGATGATACATATTTATAGTAATATTTATTTTTTCCTACTTTCCAGACTCCTATTTTCCCATCTTTAATTCCTATTCACTAGCATCAGAAATACCTGATATTCTATATATCCTCTCTAGATTTTTCCCTCTTACTTTGCTGTGGTGTGCCCAACAGAGTTTACAATGAGTCATTTAAGATAAGCACTACCACCTAAGTATACATTGTGAAATGCAATAAAGTATTAAGTCTATTGTGTTATGTTTACGCGAATGCTATACATTGAAATCAAACACTTTATACGGATTTTGTCACGTTGTTTATATTAGGGCGCGTTCCCACTATGTCGTGACGATAGATTATCGTGTCGTTTAAAGCGTCGTGGCTTGTGTATTTAAATAGAGGTGTTCATATACAGGACGACACTATTAACTATCGTCCACGACTTTTTTTCGCAGTGACGACAGATTGTCAAGTCAATGGGAACTGCTAGCACGATAGTCGTAAAACGATAAAATAACGTCACGACTAATCATGACGGCAAATCGTGTGTAGCCACGATAAAAATATCGCCTCGTCGTTTATACGCTCGACGATAAGATATTGCGACGACACAGTGACGATAAACAGTCGATATATTGAGAACAGCTAGAGACGACAGTCGTCCAACGATAAATTTATCGTCACGACATAGTGGGAACGCGCCCTACTTTAAAGCACTTTTATTACATAATTTTGAAATCTATAACACTACTATTATTGAACTTTACTACTATAGTTTAAGCTATTTAATTTAAATAGAACTATGTATTTATAAATAAGTTTACACTTTGCCCCGACCGACGTTTCGGTTGCTTTACATCAGCCATGTTCACGGGGAGACTAAGATGGTAGTTGTCTCAATGTTCTGAAGTGTACCTAGTTATTTCAAAGTAAAACACCAACGCTCGTTGAAGTCTGCTGTGTGTGAACACGTGCAACAGGGGACCAACCACTACCTACGATTTGACAAACCATCACAAACAAACGTAGTGGTTAGTGTAACCGACTGCCACGCCTGAGGTCGCGGGTTCGATTCCCGCACAAGTCAAACATTTGTGTGCATGAACATGGATGTTTGTCTTGGTCTGGGTGTTTCTATGTATAATATGTATGTATTTACAAAAAAAAAAAACGTAGTATATGTATGTTTATCCATTGTCTAGTACCCATAGTACAAGCTCTGCTTAGTTTGGGCTAATGGTGTTGTGTGAATGTGGTAGAATATTATATATTATATTATAACTTCAAGTATTAACTTCTTGAACGTCTAGGGGAAATACATAAAAAATAATTAAAAATTCATTGTGCAAGCAATACACAAACGGACAAATGTACTGCACACTTGACTCATTAACGAGTCAAGTGTGCAGCGGACATACATTTGTCGTTTTTTTTTTGATGACTCATTTTTGCGGATAGCGTATGTCCGCTCGACAGTTGACGGGTTAAGTATTCCTAATCTGTTGTCAGTCAACTATGGTATCTGCTTACTATCAGTCAGGCTCTATGCTTCTCACTTTGATCGTATAAAAATGAGATATACCTTTTATATGTTATTCTTTCAAAGACTCCCACACTACGAGCAATTCCTGTGTCGCGGTGGACTTGGCAAACATTAAAGAAAGGACTTAAAGAATACCTAGACTTTAATTACCATTAATGCTGATGTTCGTGTAAGGATCAAATTCACAACAATCGGCGCAACGGGAGTGATGAGACGTTTAATAAAACCATTACACTAATTGTGCTTACTCTTTCCGGGATATTCAGGTGCAAAGTCATGGTAGTTAAATGTTTAATAGATATGTCCTTCTACAAATAAATTTTAATATCTTTCTTTCTTTTCTTTCAACTAGTCATCCGACACACAATGCCATCTCATCTGAATTATTATAATAGTATTATAACTCACTCTCATACTACAAATAGTACACATTCTCTATCTAACGTGTAAGCTCACTCTCCTTAGTGTGGATACATTTTCGTGTCATCTAACACACGTCTATATGATCCAAAACGATGATTTATATGATTTAAATATTCGTTGACGACATTATATCAATAGTTTACCACGCTATTCAAAGCGCAAATCTCTATCGACTATAATGTAGTCAGTATTGCACATTACGTCTCTATAATCAGTTCAAAATTATGCCGCGCGTGTCCCCCATACGAAAGACATCAACGCACTATTGACTAACGCGGACGGCAGAGATATTATAGCATTCTCGACTCCAAGGCGAAGAAGAAATAGTTGGCTCACTGCCAGGCCTCTTAATGGCACGGCGTTAAAATATAGACAAACGTACAACGAGAAAAAGTAACTCGTAAAATAAAATTTACGTAGGTAAATAAACTTTAACCTATTCATTTCACTTAATCAAAATTGGCTGTTGGTTTTTAGAAAATAATTTAATATTGGAATTTTATAAATAGTATAAGGGATACACCTAGATTCTGATTAAATATGAGTTAGTTACACAGTTTTATATTTTGTACTATGAAGACATCGAACCTGTTACGTTTGCCGCAATACACGAACGTGAACCGGTGCAATGTAGCCTCAATATTGTATTGATGAATGAGCCTAAATGATTATTTAATAAATACAAAACGAGGTCACCGAACTTTTGTAGCTCAGCGGAACAGTCACAAATATTGCATAAAATAAATAACATACTATGTCCACGGATTTCCATACTGATTAACATTATTACAAAATAATACATTTAAGCATCTAATTCAACAAGACTGATATTTAAAAAAAGTAGGTTATACTATCGCAATGTCGTATTATCTAACATTTAAATTGGGCAACTTAGACCAACCATACAACACACACATAAAAAGGCATACACAGACATACGCGAACACTTTCACAAAGGCAAACATACGAAAAAAGCAGCAAAATAAACAAAATACTTACATGAAAGAAATATTATTTTGAACACAACACTTTTGACACAACACTAAACTATTGTAATTAAAAAATTTGTGACACAGTTTTTTTAGTTGGAAGGCCCGTCGATCTCCATGGCATACCGTTGACTATCGTAACCGCCAAAATATGAGGCCAAAATGATGCTTATGCAACACTATTACATTGGATTACATAAAAATTGCCGTCGGCACAACGACTTTATTATGCAAAGAGCACGATTTTTTAGGTTATCAGAATCCTTAGCCCCACACAGGGCTATCTGGCTGTAGCCTAATTCAAAAACAAACAAATGGTAAAATAAAAACAATTGGCTACGTAAAATAAATTGGCACAAAATAAACTTCGAATTCCAAATTTGAAATTTGAATTTTATTAGGCGCTTCGCTGTGTGGGGTAGAATTTATTTTTTATTTTATTTACTTTTCTTATTTTACCGAGCACAGACGTAAGTTTAAAACGAAAGTAAGGCTGTATATGAATGGCGGTGAGACTCGAGTGTAGTAATTCAGTTGTTAAGTGTCCCCTCTCCGAAGAAAGTGGGGGGAATGACGCCGCCAACTGACCGCGCGATGACAAAAAATAGTAGTATTGTCTATTAGTATTACAGAAAACTATTTATCAAGGTCGTTGTTTGGATGGTATGGTCGAAAGGAGGTTAATCGGTCGCTGGTTAAGCGTTGCCGCCCGAGGTTTGGATATGGATGGGCGTAATTTTAATGACTTGTAATTATGTTAGATTATTGAAAACGATAGTGTGTATGGCGCAGTAGTATTTTATACCGATGATTTAATTGATGTGGTTACTATATGCGTCTAGGATTGATGTAATCTACATACAGATAGATGTTATGAGCCTGCGTGACATTTGTTTGATAATCACTTTTTTACAAAAGTCGACTATTTGTATGCGTATATTTTATTATGTATGTCTTTATTTATATATTACTTTGACAATGATAATACACAGGCTTTTCATTTTTATAAAGTCTTTACGCCATGGCCTGTTCCGAGTAGCGCTGACATGATATCCCAAATAAGTGTTATATTTAATGTTATAAATATAATTAATTCCGGTTTTATTTTTAAAATGTTTTAATACATTTGAAAAGTTAAGTTAAAAGTGTATCATATATAGAAGTGTAAATATTAAACATTTAATTAATGTTTGCATTTCTAAACGGCAGAATGTACACGGATTCAACCACACTTTTGTAATCTTATTGTAAATACGTACATTCTAAGCAAATAAATAAATATTATTATTATTATTATAGAATATTTGTTTACTATGCACATTACGCGTCTAAAACTTTCGATTTATTATTTACATAGTAAAAGGACTACAAAAATAAATAGATTTCATCTATGTACGATTCTCTTTTACTTTAATCTTAGAGTGTGATATAAATACAAATTCTTACTATAGGACCCAAATTGATTACTTAAAAACATCAAAGGTTATAAAAAAACACAACGTATCAGTTCAAAATTTATACGGATTTTGATTCGTTGTTTATTTTAAAACACTGTTATTACATAATATTGAAACTAGTCAAATCCTACTTTTAAACTTTCCTACTATTTAACCTTTTTTAAATTAATTATTAATCATTAATCAGAGTATTAATTACTAACCAGAGTAGTAGAGCCTCGCTGATTTCAGCATGAACGGGCCGGCTCGACCGGGGTAGGACTACTACCCTCTCACAGAATATCGACGTGATATACCAGTATTCCTACTGTTGTGTTTCGTTCGAGGAGTGAGAGTACCGGAGGCCCAATCACCCTCTTTCCCCCTTCCCGCTCCTTCTCCTTCCCACTTCCTTTCCTAAGGCGCAAGTGATGCCTTTGTTGTTGCAGGCATTCATAGGCTACAGTGACCACTTACCATCAGGTGGGCCGTATGCTTGTTTGCCTCCTTAGCAGTATAAAAAAAATAATTAAACTATCCAGTTTTTTCCGACGTGGACGTGCCGGTTGCTTTTCAGCGGCCATGGTAATGGGGAGCACGATAAAATCCTTAAAAAGTAGTTTACTTTCAATGTTAAAACATTATAAAATATCAGCTTAATATATAGTGGCCATTGCTGAGCCCTGGTCTTCTTTTTAAGAGTAGGATTAGGCCATAGTCTACTAAGCCCGTCATATGGCACTGACATACTTACATATCTTCGAGAATATAATAGAGAACTTCGTTGACGACCAGCGTCAGGAATTCGTCTGACACATGCTGATCTAGGTTTTAAATTTGCTCTATCACCTTCTTTTTTCTTCGTCTTTTTTTTGTGTTGTGTTTAGTGGCCAACCTATTGTCAAGAGTTGTTCAAGCCGCCCGTAGGCCTCTGACATGGCTTAACGACTGCTGTCACTTTGACAGCAACCAGGACCGACTTTTTACCTGCCCTCCGAAGCACGGAGACGCTCAGATGAAATACCACTAAGCGGCCACCCATCTATAGACTAACCGCACCCAACGGTGCTTAACCTCGCTAATTGCTTACCGATCAGTGAGTGCATCATGAGACACTTTTTTCAGACATTCTTATATCCTAATCCTAACTTATAGGTATTATAAATGCGAATGTGAGTTTGTCTGTTACGCTTTCACATCTTAACTGCTCGAATCATCGTGAAATTTCGCATCCACGTTGAACCACTTATTAGGCCATAGTCCATCACGCGTGTTGGCAGACTTAACATATCTTTGAGAACATTATAGAGAACTGTCCGGATACCTCGGAGTTCAATCAATCAATCAATCAATAAGCCCACCGCAGTCCACTGCTGGACATAGCCCTCTCCACTTTTTCGCCACAACATCCGGTCTTCCGTCTTTCGCATCCAGTCTGACCCAGCTACCTTTCTCAGGTCATCGGTCCACCTGGCCGGGGGGCGTTCAATACCTGGTAAAAATTAGATTGTGTTTTTCTGGAAAAAGATTTTTAGTAGCTGCATGAAATATGGAACTGTGTACAATAGACGACAATAGATTGAAATTAAAGTATTATATACAGATTTTATCGCGAAGTTTAGTTTAAAACAAACAACGCGATAAAACCTAATCCTAATCCTAACTAATATTATCTTAATCCTAACTAATATTGTAAAAGCGAAAATGAGTTTGTTTGTTACCTTTTCACGCCTAAACCACTGAACCGATCATCCTGAAATTTTGCATATACGTTGTCAGGTGTACAGAAACGGATATAGGCTTTCATCTCTCTCCTTTCATCCCGAAAAAAATTACTGTTCCCGAGGAAAACAACAATAACGTTCTTATGATAATGGATGGCGCCACGTGTCTTTCGAATCATGATTGAATTATATTATTACAAGCAGAGTACGACCCGAATTGATTGTCAAATTCTAAATTAACGCGAGCGAAGTCGCAGGCAAAAGCTAGTATCGTATAAAGTAGTTTAATTTCAATGTAAAACATTTGCTTAAACATAAGACAATATTATAAACAAATAGGTTCCCTCCCAATAATCATAAATCAAAACCAAAAAATCAAAAATAAATTTATTCAGGTTAGGTGTTACAAGGTAACACTTATGAATGTCAAAAATACACTAATTTTTTGTTTATTTCTGTAAATTTGCATTTACTGTCACGTTCAGCAAAGCAAGGGTGTAGGGCTCATGAGAAGAACGGGCAAGAAACTCATGGCCATTCTTTTTAATCGCCAAGTTTACAATAAAATGTTGTTTACAAATCATAACTGTAAGGTGCTGCAACCATTTCTCCATGAATTACTATTGAACATACTCAAGCATTTAATAAAATTTGATGGTAGCCTCTAAAGCAGCAGTATGGTAAGCAGGAGGCAGGACCATAATAATGTTTAGGCCTAAAATCATATCTGGTGAACTACCCCACCTCTGCTTACCCCATCGTAGATATAGCCGTGAGACTCTGTTTGTATTTATGTGAAATTGTACACATTCACAGGAAATACATCATTATTCTGTTGGATTACCCAACATACTAAATGTGTAATCAAAAGACATTGCCCGAACCGAGAATTGAACATCCGTAGTTGCGCTTATAACCACTGGACCGGCATACCCAAGGCTGCAGACTTACACATACAATTTCTTCAACATGTATCCGTTAAAAACTAGTAATTGATACTGAAAAAGTAATGTATTATTAAACAATATATTGATCTGCAATCTCGCTAAATTTTGGGAACATAATATAGGTATATAGGCATACTTCATCATACAAAATGAAATTTACTTATCTTATCTTATCTTATGTGGGGGCCAGTCAGTGCAGACCGGCGACACTTCGACCCAATGGGATCTTTTGTGTCGCTACTCTCCCAATAACGACTGCCATAGATATTCATGGCAGCCGGGACCGACGGCTTAACGTGCTCTCCGAGGCACGGAGCAGACGATAATTGTCAATCAATACGCACATAATTTCGAAAAGTCATATAACTTTCGAAAGTCAAGAGGTGCGCGACGTGGGTTCGAACCCGAGACCCTCTGCATTGCAGTCTGTTGGTCTCCCCACTGAGCTATCGCTGCTCTGAAATTTGCTTAAGTATATAGTACTAGCTTTTGCGCGCGACTCCGCCCGCGTGGTACCTACATCCATAAAAAGTAGCCTATGTCGTTCCCCAGGTTTTAAACTATATCTGTACCAAATTTCATCTAAATCGGTTGAGTGGTTTAGCCGTGAAAAGGTAACAGACAGACAGACACAGACAGAGTTACTTTCGAATTTATAATATTAGTAAGGATAGTAAGGATTATTGTTTTTAAAATTATGTATGTATGGGCTATGTCCAGCAGTGGACTATTATTATATTATTATGGAGATTCAAATAAAACATTTTTCTTTCTTTCTTTTCTTTCTCTGTATGCTGCTAAGCCAGGTTCAGCAAAGGTGCCCATGGAAAACACTGAATTTAGACACTCGTGAATTACCATGTCTTGGAACCTGCAACGAATTTAATCAGAAGTATATAGGAGGAATTGGAAAAACAATTCCACTTTCCACTTTGTCAAAGTTGGAGAGCTTTTAATTGCTTGTGAAGTCATCCGAGACTCACGAAACTAGTGCAGGAGCTGAAAAGTAAATAATGTCCTCGAGACCGAATTTCAGTCACGGGGGCCAATCTTAACGGAGGCTTGCCATTTGCACAGGAGATATTATAATGCACAAGCGTGAGCGCAAACACAAGTGCACTCTCTTTTTCCTAACTCTTAGGTATAATCCATTGGAAGGGGAAAACCGGACAGAAATCAGTAGAGCCAACAGTTATATACGTGATTATCGAGGTAAGAGTACGTGGGTGTATAACCGCCAACTGTGTAACTTCGGAATACTACTGAAAATTTCTTGTAAATAAATCCTAACTATCCTAATCCTAACTAATATTATAAAAGCGAAAATGAGTTTGTTTGTTTGTTTGTTTGTTACCTTTTCACGCCTAAACCTCTAAACCGATCATTCTGAAATTTTGCATATATATTGTCAGGTGTACAGAAACGGTTTCTGTACACCTGATACACCTGTACCTGTACACCTGTACCTGAAAGGTATTTCATCACGAAAAAAAATACTGTTCCTGAGGAAAACAACAATAACGTTCTTATGATAATAGATGGCGCCACGTGTCTTTCGAATCATGATTAAATTATATTATTACAAGCAGAGTACAGCCCGAATTGATTGTCAAATTCTAAATTAACGCGAGCGAAGCAGCGGGCAAAAGCTAGTAAAAATTAAAGTTTAACAACTATAACTCGACTACGTGAAAAAGGGGTATAAAAAGGACGAAACAAAAAAATAATTTAGATAGAAATCCAGAAATGCATAGGTACAAAAATGGTCAAGGTAGATCCTAGGTAGATTAATACTTTGTCGTAAAATTTATATAGCCTATGTCATCCGGGCCATTATTACGAATCTATTGACACCTCATTCATTAGAATCGGTTCAGTAGTTTAGGCGCTACGGTAGAACATACAAACACATACCCAGACTGCCATAATCATTACCCTTCCTTTTAGCTTCGCCGTAGTCGGGTAAAAACACTAACGTTTTGTTGACCCGACCCGTGATTTGAACCTGCTACCTCATGCACAGCACTACCGTTGTACTACCAGAGCAAAAAGTTAAAAGCAGAGTGGGTACAATAAAACTTCCTCGATCAAGCCAGCCTATTCATGTTGTAATCAACAAGTCTCTACTACTACATACATTTTCTGTTTTTGTCATATTGGGTACCTACAGTAGCCTAAGGCCGGGACTCCACCAAAGCGGAGATGTGTGCGGTGTGCTGTGTGCTGTGCGAGAAGAGATGTTCGGAGATGCTCGGGTGCGAGGCGTTGAGTGACATCGCTCACTGCACGCCGCTCACATCTCCGCTTCCATCGCGCCATACAAATATTACACATCTCCGCACAGCGATCTCCACTGAAGCTGAGCGGAGAGGAGATGTGTCGATAACACAATTCTATTGGTTGTTTAAAAAACATCTCCTCTCCGCTCGTCTCGTCTCAGCTTTGGTGGAGTGCCGGCCTAAAAGCGTGCCTCTCCGGATTTCGCGGGCGCGCTTCAACCTGTATAAAAATGTTTAAGCAGATTTATTGCTGTCGCGCTGGGCCCAAACGAAATTTCAATGTGCAAGAGGGAAACCACAGCTCGGACTGATTTTACCTCTGAAATCTTGTATTCTATTAGACATTGTATTTATAAAAACAAGATGGTTTACTTTTGGTAGTGTCTCCTATTTTTTTTAAATACAATGTTTAATGGATTTCGTGTTTTATTTATTTTTTGCTGGATATCCGAAACAGCGGCGTGGAGACTATTTAAACTACTACGTCGTCCGTGCAGTCAATAAGATTATAATAAACTAGAGGATGCCCGCAGCTTCGCCCGCACATGTTTTTTAATTTATCCATTTCTTCCCAATCCCGTGGGATTTCGGGAAATTCCTTCTTAGTGCACCCCTACAGTATCCAAGGAGCATACATGTCAAATTTCAGTTTCTTGAGCCCAATAGTTTCGGCTGTGCGTTGTCTGTCAGTCACTCAGTATCGGAAGAGTTTTATATAATATAGATTATATCCTATATTTTACTTGGTCTAGTGTTATCATTCAGGGAGAAACAAAGAAAACGTTTGTATGGACTCCACGCTGGCTGCATTTTCATTGAGCGAAGATTTCGCTATGTTCCATCTCTCTCTACCTAACTTATTACTGCAATAATTCTAAGTTATGGAATGTGACAACATGTTACACTCTGTTTCGCTCCATAATGACGTTGTTATAACTTAAGTAAACTTAGTTAAGTCACTCATAAACTTATATAACATAACATGATATTGTAGAACGGTGTTTTATATAGTTATGTTCAAAACACATCCTTTATATTTAAAACTAGATTTTGCCCGCGGCTTCGCTTGCGTAAATGTATATTAGATTAGTAACAGTACTTTTTACGTCCTTTTCTGTAACCACTGACAATGTGTATGCAAAATTTCATTATGATCGGTCGAGTAGTTAACCTTTTGACCGCCACAGACGTCCATTCACGTCAAATTAAACCGTACTCAGGACGCCCCCGACGGCATGGCACGTCGAAAATACGACTATTTTACAGTTCACAATAAACATAAAAAATATGTTTGTTGTGTTCCTTTTACCTATTATTTAAAACTACATTAATCATCGCCTGGCGTAGGGGGCACGACGCTACTTTTATGCTGTGGCGGTCAAAAGGTTAAGGCGTGAAAGCGTAACAAACAAACTCACAATAAAAATATGTATAAAAAGAAGAAAATAATTAAATACTGGCGATTCCCAATACATAAATGGTGTTTTGAAGATAGTTTCTACGAGTTGCTGACGACTCGGACACAGTATATTCGGACACAGTGTCCGAATTGACACATTTTAATTTTAATCGTTTTTTTACTGACAATTCGGACACTATCAAATTATTGACGCTGTTAAGTACAGTCAGATAAAAAAGTTTTAGAATTTACTATGTGAAAAAGCGTTACCAAAACTATTTTAGGGTGGCTATAAAGTGGTATGTTTTGGTAAGAAACTGCTTTACGGACATGTATCACAGTTTTTTTTTGTATGTATGTAATATAATCTCATATGGTATCAGACTATATTACATACATGTCTATTAGCGCTTTTTCGTTCTGTACTGTATTTGATTTGATTTCAAATCCTTATTACCCGACCGCCAAAGTGCGTATCTATTTATGTGGATTTGTAATATTAGTTTTTTATTAAAAATATTTTTTATCTGACTGTACAAAACAGCTTTTTTTTATTGGTGTCCGAATCATCAGTGAAAAAATATTAAAATTAAAATGTGTCAATTCGGACAGTGTGTCCGAATATATTGTGTCCGAGTCGTCAGCAACTCGTTTCTACATCCTAACTAATATTATCAATGCGAAAGTGAGTTTGTTTGTTACGTATTGCACGCTTTAACTGCTCGATAGGGTGCCCTATAACCAGAAAACAAATGCTGAGCGCGAGGAATTTATTGACAAAAGCTACATAAACGTAAGCTAAGCCGCAGCTAAAATCTAGTTTATTTTAATCTATACAAATAAATAAAATTGAAGCGTCTGTTTGTAATAATAATAACAGCTTTTTATCTAATGCATTAGATAAAAAGTTATAAACTTTTTAGCCGAGCCGGCCCATTCAGCATGAATGGGCCGGCTCGACCGGGGAAGGACTACACTCTCACAGAATATCGACGTGAAATAGCTGTTGTGTTTCGTTCGGTGAGTGAGAGTACCGGAGGCCCAATCACCCCCTTTCCCCCATCCCGCTCCCTTTCCTTCCCACGTCCTTTCCTAAAGGGTCGGCAACGCGCAAATGATGCCTCTGGTGTCGCAAGCGTCCATAGGCTACGGTGACCACTTACCATCAGGTGGGCCGTATGCTTGTTTGCCACCTTAGTTGTATAAAAAACAAAAAAAAAAGGTATATAAGGTCAAAATAACAGCTTTTTATCTAATGCATATGAAAGTATATAAGGTACCTATAAGAAAACATCTATTTTTAAAATTTTTGTCTGTCTCTCTACTCTGTTCCGGCTAATAAAAATGTTTGTTCCGGCTAATCTCCGAAACGGCTGAACCGATTTTGACGGGACTTTCACTGGCAGATAGCTGATGTTATAAGGAGTAACTTAGGCTACTTTGATTTTAGAAAAAAAAATTGGGTTCCGCGGAGACAAACACTTTTTAGTTAAAATCTACGCGGACGAATTCGCAGATAACAGCCAGTATGAAATAATTTTACATAATCATAGCGGATTGCGAAAAAGTCTCGGAAATTTATTTGAATGAGCTCACGTTTTAATAATCGTGAGTTCCAAATAAATAAGTCAGGTTATTAATTATACATATCAATGTTATACGCCAATCATAACATAATATGGCATCGGCCTTGTTTACCTTTGGTCTTTAAGTTTTTCTAAAGAATTGTTCTACTGTTTTGTTGAAAAGCAACTTCCGCACTAAGTATAATTCCTGTGTCGCGGGGCACTTTACAAACATTCAAACAACGGACAAATATAACTTACTGTCCGGATGGCGTAGTGTGTGGTCGTGTCACCACTGTTATTTCGAGTGTTGTGGGTTCAAATCCCATGCGGGTTAAAACTTTGTGTGATTCACAAATGGTTGTTCTGACTTTGAGAGTTCTTTGTGTCCGTTGTTTGAATGTTTGTAAAGCCCCCCGCGACACAGTAGAGTACAGGAATTATTCATAGCGCGGGAGATATACATAAAAAAGTTTTTCATAATACTGAAATTATAATTTGATGCCGATTTAAGTTTCTTGCAGGTATCTTCTCATGAAAGCTCTACTCTTTAAACATGCTTTTTTCAATGCTACATTTTTATTTACTTTTTATTATTATATTTTGTACTAGCTGACCCGCGCAACTTCGTCTGCTTCACATAAGAGAATTTTCCTAGTTTTTGCAATATTTTTCATTTATGCTCCGCTCCTATTGGTCGTAGCGTGATGTTATATAGCCTATAGCCTTCCTCTATAAATGGGCTATCCAACACTGAAATATTTTTCTAATTTTTACCCTTAGTTCCTTAGATTACCGCGTTCAACCAAACAAACAAAATGTGAGTGAAGTCGGCGCGTGAGCGCCCCCGCCTTTTTATAAATGCAGCGGATGGCCGTTTCGCGCGTTAAAAAACAATCAACCGTATAGCCGTACCCATACTGGCGCGGCGAGATTTGGAAGTTTTATTTCATCTATATCTTGTGTGTTTATAAACCGATTCCTATATTTTTTTTTATAATATAAATATTAAAGTGTACTTTTTGAATATTGGAGTTTGATAAAGATATATCTATGTGAAATACAATATATTTATGTATTTTAATACACTTTGAAGAAATGCCTAACGATTAAACACGTTATTGTGGCTAATTTATAAAAGATAGATATATGTATACTATTAAGGACTTTTTTGTAGATCTTTTGAAGACCATCATCTTTGTAATACATACTTTTGGTGTATGATCAACGTATGCGAGGATAAGAGCTCGAAAGCGCATTTTCGTCCGACTTGCTTCAAATTTATCGTCACTGCTCAGCTCCTATGTGTCTTAGCGTTATGTTATATAGCCTATAACCTGCCCAGGAGTATGGACTACAACCGTACCAAGTTTGGTTAAAATCCCTTCAGTAGTTTTTGACCCATGCGTGCACATACAGACAGACAGACAGACAAAAAATTTACTGATTGCATTTTTGTCATCAGTATCGATCACCATTCATCCTCCAATATTAATTTTGAATATATATTCAACGTACAGAATTGACCTCTCTACAGTTTTATTATAAGTATAGATTAATATATTTTATATATTTAACTAGCTTTTGCGCGCAGCTCCGCCCGCGTGGTACCTACATCATTAAATAATAGCCTATGTCCTTCTCCAGGTTTTAAACTACATATATCAATACCAAATTTCATCTAAATCTATTGTGGTTTAGCAGTGAAAAGGTAACAGACAGACAGAGTTACTTTCGAATTTATAATATTAGTAAGGATTGTGTGTCCAAGAATTCATTTTCATTTCTTTTTCACATTTCTATGGCAATAAAGATTTTGACTTTGACCTTAACAAGGAAGTCTTAAAAATAAATTAATCTGATTGTCTGAACATAATATTGGATTTATAGTCATTAATCATATAGATCTATATTTGAATTCAATGTAGTCAAAATCAAGGATTATAGGAACGGATGAATTTAAATAAAAGATCTATTATGACCTAAACTAAAAATATTAACTCTACCTTCCTTATATATATTAACTCTACCTTCCTTATATATATTAACTCTACCTTCCTTATATATATTAACTCTACCTTCCTTATATATATTAACTCTACCTTCCTTATATATATTAACTCTACCTTCCTTATATATATTAACTCTACCTTCCTTATATATATTAACTCTACCTTCCTTATATATATTAACTCTACCTTCCTTATATATATTAACTCTACCTTCCTTATATATATTAACTCTACCTTCCTTATATATATTAACTCTACCTTCCTTATATATATTAACTCTACCTTCCTTATATATATTAACTCTACCTTCCTTATATATATTAACTCTACCTTCCTTATATATATTAACTCTACCTTCCTTATATATATTAACTCTACCTTCCTTATATATATTAACTCTACCTTCCTTATATATATTAACTCTACCTTCCTTATATATATTAACTCTACCTTCCTTATATATATTAACTCTACCTTCCTTATATATATTAACTCTACCTTCCTTATATATATTAACTCTACCTTCCTTATATATATTAACTCTACCTTCCTTATATATATTAACTCTACCTTCCTTATATATATTAGAGGTATGCGTGTTCGTAAAACAAACCCAGAGCTATTTCCAAGACTATCTGACACAGTGAAGCGCAACCGGCGCGACAATGATCGCCTACGTTCACACGGCGCCAAAACTGCTCATTTGGGTAACAGTATATTTTGTATGGCACCTAAAATATATAATAAACTTCCAAATGAGTATAAGACATTAAATGTAAACCCATTTAAAAGGAGACTTAAAGAAATGTTGACAGAAAAATGCTACTATAATATCAGTGACTACCTAAACGATACTTAATAATTACTGCAATAATGTTATTACTATTGACTTATATAATATTTTACTCGGACATTCTCAGTATGACATTAACCTTTTGACATTTCTTTATTTTTTATTACCTTTATTTAAAATTTTCAACATTAATTACTATGATTGCATGCACATAAAATTTTATTCACAAAATACATTTGTATGCCAGTAATGGCAAAACATGTTGAGACTGCTATCGTTTAAGACCTATTTATTGGAACACACATGTTTTATGCAAATAAAGATTATTATTATTATTATTATTATTATTATAAACGCCAAAATATTTAATGCCAAGGACCTCTAGCTATAACCTCATCTAAGGTCACATATTGCGGATATTTTTTACTTAGTCTTTACTTTGTAAAGACTAAATAAAAAATATATATTTTTTTATTTATTTGGGACAAAAAACAGTTATACATTGCAGTGTTTACAAATAATTTAGCATTCAAATATCAAAAACGTATAACCCACACTATTGTCCACGAATTTACAAGTGGAGTAGTAAAGATAACGAACGTGCATTATGCAGAAAAACAAAAAAAGGAAAATTATATTATAACAAGATAACTAAAGAGTATCATTTTTGATCAGCTAGAAATTCAGTAGCTATTTTTTTAAATTTAGAATGATTGAGACAGAAAATATCTAAATTCATAAAATGTGAGTTGTACGTTATTAATAATATCGGCGAAGAGATGCACGCTTTCCGGCATTAGTTCTACACTTTCCCGTGTAGAACAATCAAGGTTCGCGCAAGGTAAAATATCCGCAATATGTTATATTATATTTTACCCCCGGCTTCGCTCAATCCAGATTTTGTTAATAATTTAATTTTTATCCCTTTGGCCACAGTACTTTTTTCTGGATGATACGTACCCTATATCCTTTTCTGTAATCCTGACAGCGTGTGTGTGAAATTGCACGACTACCGATTGAGTATTTAAGGCGTGAAAGCGTAACACACAAGCAAACTCATTCGCAGTTATATTATTAGTTAAGATATCATTTCATTTTAAGTTGATAACTTTCGCACCAGGATAAATTTTTCGAGGGATTTTACAAACATTTAAGGGACAGAAGGTACACCTAGACCCGGTACAATAATTTCTGTGTAACACTAATTTTTGTCCCGTATGGGGATCGAGCCCCTCACACTCGCGATTTTGTTTACTAATTAATTTGTTTAATCATAAGGCGGCTGTAGACATTGGGCCAAGGTAGTGGCCCAATACGCTGGCCCACTACCTTGGCCCAATGTCTACAGCCGCCTTTAGGTTAGGTGATAAGTCTATGTTCTATATTTTATTTTGGTTTGTGTTTCTTTCTTTTTTCTATATTTCTTGCGCTAACAGCAATGATATCCTAACTAATATTATAAAAACGAATGTGAGCCTGTTCGTTTGTTTGTTACGCTTTCACGCCTTATCTACTCGACTGATCATCATGAAATTTCGCATACCCGCTGTCAGGGGAATAGAAAAGGACATAGGTTACCTACCATTCTTCCAGAAAAAAGTGCTGTTACTAACATAACCTATATTTACGCGAACGATATTTAGTATATTATATACAGAAAAGAAGCAAATATGTAACAAGAGCACGAAAAGTGTAGACTTAAAAACAGCCCAATTGGATCTTTTTTCTATTATTCTCAAAACAAAATCGATTCAACAAAATCCCTTGCAAACATCAAAGCACAATTGTACGAATGATATCTATTTCTTTCACGTAAGCTCTTTTGTTATCTATTGCAGTACTTATTTATCAAATTTTCTACACAAGTACAGTTGGACGTAGTCATGCAAAATGAATCCCCAGTGCTGGATTAACCACGTAGCAAGAGTAGCAATGGCTACGGGCCCCGCGCGAAAGGGAGCCCCGCATATTTAAGCCCACTCATCTCTGCCTGAGCGTAATTTTTTGAGTGAAACTTATTACTTAAGATGTGGTGTATTGAATTTACTTGATGTCACAAAAAGGTAAAATGTTACAACTTTTCCTACTAAGACAATCCACGTCAGACAATCGGTAACCGACTATTTTCTTGGCGTAAATAAAACACCGAATTTCATACGGTAAACGCACAAGTTTTACAAAATGTCGCTCGTATAAATGTGTAGAATTCCAGGCGGCCCAATAATCAGCTCTATAAAAAGTGTGACGTAGGTATGCAAGCACTCTTACCCGAAAGAATTTGCTACGGGCCCCGCGCTTGCTTAATCCGGCACTGTCTATCACATACACAAAACACATATTTTTTAAGTAGTTGTCTTAAATGGTAGAAAATATATATACCTACTTACATCAAATTTATTGAAGCTGCTGTATAAAAAATAGTTTACAAAGTCCATTATTTAGAAGAAATTTTAAATTAAATCACAGTCTTGTTATTTTTATATATTAAACTTACTGAAACTCCAATTGCCTCAAAGGTAAGTTTGTGTGGCTTGATCTATTTTCTGTAACCATGGCCTATCAAATTTTCAACGTCCATTACTATGAAAGTGACATAAATCACTAAATATTCTTATCTATCACTACGTCACTCTCTACATCCTTACTAATGTTATAAATTCGAAAGTAACTCTGTCTGTCTATCTGTTTGTCTGTCTGTCTGTCTGTTACCTTTTCACGGCTAAACCACTCAACCGATTTAGATAAAATTTGGTACAGATATAGTTTAAAACCTTGGGAAGGACATAGGCTACTTTTTATTGATGTAGGTACCACGCGGGTGGAGCCGCGCGCAAAAGCTAGTGTATTATAAAACAAAGTCCCCCACCACGTCAGTCTGTCTGTTCGAGATAAACTAAACATTATTTCTTTATTATCGGATTTTCATGCGGTTTTCACCAATAGACAGAGAGTGATTCATGAGGTTTAGGTGTATAATTAGTTACGGTTTTGTACTACCCATGCGAAGCCGGGGAGGGTCGCTATTCTAGTGTATTATTGGCTGACGGTATAATGACGCCTTGTTTGCAGTTTCGGCAATACGCAAGTAAAACTTTTATTTGTGCTAGTGTGGTTACCATCAGGCGGCCAAAACTAATTTCAATTAGTTTTGAGTACAAACTACATATTATTATAAGCTACTACCAGTGCCGGATTAAGCAAGCGCGGGGCCCGTAGCAAATTCCTTCGGGTAAGAGTGCTTGCATACGTCACTTTTTGTAGAGCTGATTATTGGGCCGACTGAAATACTACACATTTATACGAGCGACTTTTTGTAGAACTTGTGCATTTACCATATGAAATTCGGTGTTTTATTTACGCCAAAGAAATAGTCGCTTACCGATTGTCTGACGTGGATTGTCTTAGTAGGAAAAGTTGTAACATTTCACGTTTTTGTGACATCAAGTAAATTCAATATATCACATCTTAAGTAATAAGTTACACTCAAAAAATTACGAGGATTCCGGCGACTGGGACCGCAATAAACTCGGACCGCGGTCCCAGTTGCCGGATCCATTTAATTTGAATATTTTTCTTCCGGCAACTGGGACTATGCATAAATAAATACAAAAATCTATTGTTGAAGCCAAAAACAGTACAGTCAAACGAAAAAATGTTTAAAGTAATAATTTAAAAAAGCTCCTTGATTAATTAAAAAATATCATTTTATAATTTACTTATCCTAGACATAAAACAACAAGAACGGTAATTAAAGGATGTTTTTTATATTATATTCTATTAATAAATGATATTTTTGAATAAAGGAGTTTTTTCTTTAATTATTACTTTAAACATTTTTTCGTTTGACTGTATTGTTTTTGGCTTGAACAATAGATTTTTGTATTTATTTATAAGTGGTCCCAGATGCCGGAAAAAAATATTAAAATTAAATGGATCCGGCAACTGGGACCGCGGTCCGAGTTAATTGCGGTCCCAGTCGCCGGAATCCTCAAAATTACGCTCAGGCAGAGATGAGTGGGTTTAAATATGAGGGGTCCCCTTTCGCGCGGGGCTCGTAGCAATTGCTACTCTTGCTACGTGGTTAATCCGGCACTGGCTACTACGCCTAGTAAGGGCCTCGGTGGCGCAGAGGTTGTGAATACGACTGTTGTGCATGAGGTATCGGCTTCGGAGCACCAAATAGTTATGTATTCTTAATTCTCAAGAAATCCGAAATTAGGTCAAGGTTGCGGTTTGAAGGATGTGAGGTTAAAGTGGTTTCGTCGTCAGTCTGTTGTGGGTTCGATCCCCCACGGGACAAAAAATTGTGTGACCCACAAATGGTTGTCCTGGGTCTGTGAGTTCTTTGTGTCCGTTGTTTGAATGTTTGTAAAGTCCCCCGCGACGCAGTAATTACGCCTAGTGGCGAAGGCTGTCGTTTTTAAAATAAAAAATAATATTAAAAATTAAACAAACAAACCAATTATCCAATTAATAATCTAAGGAATTCGCCTATAGCATTAACTGATGTTTTTACAAATTTATCTGCGAAAAGCTTAGATATTTTTTATTGCTGATATTGCAATGTCAGATAATAACAAGAAAACATAATTAAGCTACATTTACTGTAGTCATTAAACTAAGTACATACGTATGTACGTTACTGCTTATTAGTTAATTTTTTACGTAAAGTAGCCATCTGCAAAATTGCATTCAAATTATATTTAAACTAGATTTTGTCCGCCGCTTCGCTCGTGTATATAGATTTTGTCAATAATCTTCTATACCTCGGCAACAGTATTTGTCCTGGATGAAGGATACCCTACGTTCTTTTCTGTTCCCCTGGCAAAATGTATGCGAAATTTTATGATCAGTCGAATAGTTAAGGTGTGGAAGCGTAACATACAAACATAATCACATTCGCGTTTAATTATATAGTACTAGCTTTTGCGCGCGGCTCCGCTCTCGTGGTACCTACATCAATAAAAAGTAGCCTATGTCGTTCACCAGGTTTTAAACTATATCTGTGCCAAATTTCACTTAAATCGGTTGAGTGGTTTGGCCGTGAAAAGGTAACAGACAGACAGACAGAGTTACTTTCGAATTTATAATATTAGTAAGAATTAGTTAGGATAAATACAAAGCTTATATTTATACGTTAATAAATATATCATACTAGTTTTCACCCGCGGCTTCGCTCGCGTAAATGTAGGTTAGGTTAGGTTAGGTTTGCACCAGTTCTTTTTTCTGGATGAAAGGTACCCTATGTCCTATTCTGTACCCCTGACAACGTGTATGCAAAATTTCATGTTAATCGATTGAGTAGTTAAGGCGTGAAAGCGTAACAAACAAACAAACTCATTTTCGCATTTATAATATTTATTTATTTATTTAGGGATAACAAACAGCAGCGTATTAAACATTACTATGATAGTACTTAGTAACTAAATGTACAAAATACGCCACCCACGGCATTATCCACAGATTACCATTGAGAAATGTTGTCTACTAATAAAGACAGCTTACATAGATAATACACTAATACCGGGCAAACTGCTTAGACGCTTATGCTATACAATATTAATGCTAAACAGCGAACAAAATAATAACAATAACGGAGAAAAAGAAATGTCAGAAGTTGTGTTTCTATGGAATATAAATCATATTAGTTATGATATTATATTAGTAAGGATAGTAAGGATTATTATGTACACGCGGCTACACATCAAGTTAGACACCCTATATACACATAACTACGCTACATACAAAATAGAGAATTGTCGGAAAGGGACAGTGCATAGTGGTGTCGATGTAATGGCAAGGATACAGCGTAACAAAAATATACCAGCCTCTCTCCCACGATTCGCAGCGTTCAACTTCTAATCGTTAAAACTCCAAACAGTCTAGGTTGATGTGTTGCTATGTGTAAGTAGCCTTACATAAAGTTATTAAAGTAATATTTGTCATTGTTACACAGCTGTTGACAATATTTTATGTTCAACAATTAAATTTAATATTCTTCACAGTGTATATCTAGAGGAGAATTATTATAATAATTACCGCATGTCCACGTGTAGGTGTTAAATGTGAGTGTGACTTTAGCCCGTAACATAAGTATGTGTATTAGTTTTAAATACCGAAAATATTTCAAGTCTAAGTGTATGAATGCCTAGCTCCAGTTGTGATGCTGGTGGTCTTGGCTAATGAAAACTGCTTCGATATTTGGTACAAAAACTGTATTTCCAAAAGGCGATGTTATAATAATCGTCGTTGCATGTGCGCCCCTATGTATTACTTTACTCTTTGATGTGTGCAGTGCGATATACGGCGAGTGAGTCGGTCGCACGGCGAGTGAATCGGTGGCTCGATGCGTGGAGCGAAGTCGGGGTCGGCCGAGATCGATTGTCCTCCAAGACACCTCCAACGCGTTCGTCGCGCAGCGCGGCCCGGCGCGATGAAACGCAGTAACACTATACTATATACAGAAATGCAGCAGATACGTTACTACTAAACGCAAAGTAAAGACCCAGAAACATTTCAATTGCATCGTTTCGTGAGTGAAGTGAAGTCTCAATAAGGTATTTTAATTGATGTTAAAACAAATTGGTTTAACAAAATGCCTTGCCAAACAATTAATAAATTGTTCGTATAATTGTTACTTCTTTATCGTAAACTCTTTTCATATCTATTGCGCTACATATTGGTTTAAATCAGAGGTTCCCAGACTTTTTGACGTGACAACGTCTAATAAATGGATGAACGCACAGTAACGCACTGCACACACGAAAAAGGATGACTCATTGTCCAGTTACGCTCATTGTCCCGTTACGCTCATTGTAACATTACGATCGGAGCGAGAGCGCTACACGAGCGAGCGAAAGGCACGTTATGACGTTGTCACGTTAAACTATCGTCCGTAAACTGACTTTACAGACAACCAATTTTCTTTCTGATAGAGCACTTTCAAAATGTAGCTGGTTCCGGTGGACCCCCTGCAGCTACATTTCTACCATATTCCTTGGCATTCGTATTTATAATGGTGAAGAATCAAACCTGCTGACCTTAAGTAACAGTCGCTTAGCTTCTTAAAATATTATCTGCCTATATTAATAGGTGAAGTCAAGTCAACATTTTAGTTCTTCACTATGGAAAGCAAATAAATTTTCGTGGACGAATTGTGGACCCCCATTTTTTTGTCACGCCAACGTAGACCCCCATCGAGTCTCCCGTGGACCCCTGGTGGTCCGCCTGGACCACTTTGGAAACTACTGGTTTATATTGTCAACACTTTAGTTAAAAAAGAGTCGTGTCACCATATTTGCGACTTCCATTACTATAAAAGTAACATATTATGTAGCTTAAAATATCGTAATATCAGCAATGTTTATAGACCCTGTCTCATTGCTGGGCATGGGTTTCTTCTGACTTCTCAGTATAAAAATGGGTAGATCATAGTCGACTACACAGACACAGTGTAGGTTAGAAGACTTCAATCATTTCTTTCTTTCTTTCTTTTTTGCTAAAGAGACGATTATATATCGAAGTCATTGAGTCAGAAATGCGTAACATGGGATTGAACTCGAGATCTCTGGTTGTCAATCTAAGGGTCGATCGTCCTACGTCATAGATGTGCCCTCATCTTAGACTTATCTAACCCTGGGTTAGATGAGTCACCTAACACCCACTGTTCTTAGACCGCCCGAAGAAATGTCCACACAAAGAGGAGCGAGCTCACACATCAGATAGAGGACAATAGTGTGCAATTTTCAATATGAATGAGCGTAATGATACCAAAGATGATACTATATCCTAATCCTAACTATATAAATATATAAAAGCGAAAATGAGTTTGTTTGTTTGTTTGTTACCCTTTCACGCCTAAACCACTGAACTGATCATCCTGAAATTTTGCATATACGTTGACACAAACGGACATAGGCTACCTTTCATCCCGAAAAAAATTACTGTTCCCGAGGAAAACAACAATAACATTCTTATGATAATAGATGGCGCCACGTGTCTTTTGAATCATGATTGAAAATTTTATTATTATTACAAGCAGAGTACAACCCGAATTGATTGTCAAATTTTAAATTAACGCGAGCGAAGCCGCGGGCTAAAGCTAGTAGTTTATAATTCAGAAGTCATGGTGGCATTGTGTGTAATTTGACAACATAATGTCCAGAAAGGTGTCTATATTTAAACATAGTAGGTCGCATCTACTACATAAATCTTTGCGTAACATAACATTATCATCATCCTCTCTGTGCAAATCTTTGATCTTTAAAGCAGAGGGTCACGTTTCAAATAAACGTGACACGCTATGAATCTTCAAAAGTTAATGACTGGAAGCAGTGTACCTATAGTTATTTTTCAAACGATTTAACATGGTTTTATCTTAGTTTTTAATGCTGTCTAATTGCTTCGCGAAACACTAACATTAATGTTATGACTTGGTATAGTCATTGTTTAAAGACAAACGCCTTTATCACTAGGAAATCTACGATCACACGACTACACTACTTTAGTACCTACTTATTCTTATCTATGGACTACACTAATATTTGCCGAACACTTGCTTGCACTTTATTATGTGTTAGTATACAACTAGGAACAGATTGTTGTGTTAACGTGATTGCTGTGTATACCTGTAATAGGCATGCAAGTCAGAACTGATTCATTACTGTAACAATAATTATGTAGATGTAACATGTAATGCTGTTGGTGTACCAACGAATAAATAAATAAATAAACACTTGTAACAAAGTAGGTATAGACGTAGTGGTTTGTGGGGCTTATTCCCGCCCGCTCCGCTATTTTGCTCCCAAGCGCTCCAAGACTAAAATAAAATATTATTATTATTTTGTAAAATCGTTCCCAAGGGCTCCAAAAGTTTATGAAAAATTATTTCTTAAATCCTCTGATCTCCATATATTTATTCCTAGGAGCTCCAAATTATATTACAAATACTTAAATAAAGACCTACTTACTAGTGTGTTCCCGACAGCTCCAAAAGAAACTGTATGGTTAGCAGAATCAAAATATGTAATAATATAATATTAGTTTTTGATAAGAAATAAAATCTCAAAGTACCTAGAGAATGTTTTGGAGCTGTAGGGAATGAAATTGGTAAATGTGGCTTTATTTATTATTTTCATATAAAAATCTTTAGAGCTCCTGGTAACTAATGTATGGAAAAATGAATTTTAGAGAACACTAGATTTGGAGCGCACGGGAATAAGCCGTTTGTGGTCGCCCCGCCCGCGCCACTGCCTCTGCGCGCAGTGTTGTGAGTGAGACAAAAATTTGTCTATGACAACTATTTGTGTGATCCACAAATAGGGGTGCGTCTCATAACGTATAAACTCATTTGGTCTAATTTCATTTTATTATTGTTCATGATATAATCAACGTGAGATATACCAACTGTTGATATAATTTCTTTACATATAACATTTATTTATTCTAAAACTTAATTAGTATAACGTTGTTTGATATAACGTTTATGTAATCGAAAATCATTAGGTCTAACGTTTAATATATATAAAAAACGTCATTATGGTTAACACGCCGACTCAGAGTACCCCGACTCGGATAGGTTAGGTTAGAAGGCTAAGGCGGGAGCGAAGCGGAGCGGAGCTCCCGCCTTAGCCTTCGTGGTTATTTTTTTTTAAACCACCCGGAAATAGGAGCCCCACTTCGCGGGGCTCCGTCGACCTATCCTAGCGCAGGTGGTAATCAGTTACTAGTTATGTTTAACATCTACTTAGGTTACTATTACCTATAACTACGATAGAACTTATAAAGAATAAAACAAATAAAAAATACTTGCAATTTTGCTTTGTGTTTTTTAGTAGGCGTTTTCATCATATTAGAACAAATAAGTTTTATATCTTTTGAGTGGTATGTCAAACGATTTTATATTTAATGTATATTATGCTTATAAATATTAGTTATTTTAAAATTATATCAATCGTTTATTATATTAACTAATCGCTATATTAAATAAAATTATAGGTTTCGTTGTTATATGTTGTTAATATTAGAGATTTTGTTGATATATCATCTATTACTTGCCCCACAAATAGTGGTCTCGAGTCTGTGTTTTCTTTGTATCTGTTGTTTGAATGTTTGTAAAGTCCCCCGCGACACAGGAATTAAAAATAGAGCGGAAGTTGCCTTTAAAAAAATTTTGAATTCTCTGCCGAGGCACGTGTTTCCTTTTTCATTTGATTCTGGGTCATTCAAGCGAAGCATAAAAATGCACCTAGGCCGTCAAAGACGTCAAAGTAGAGATCTCGACACTACTTCACGTGAGGACGTGGTGCTCTGCTCGCGAACTACAGAACTGCTTACCATCAGCATATTGTAGTCATTTTGACAGGCAATGATAAAAAAACGACGCTCAATTAAAACAATTAAGTATAATTTAGGGATTACACAAATGTTTGTCCTGTGTGGTGGTACCAAATCTTAAATCGGAGTATTCCGCTTTCGGCACCAATTTTTTCGGCACCTATGGTTTCGGCACCTAAGCTATTCCACTTTTTGTTTCCGAAACCATAGGTGGCGAAAAAATTGGCGCCGAAAGCGGAATACTCTCTACAACACGGCGTAGTGAAAGAAAGAAAGACAGAAATTTGTTTATTTCGTACTGAGCACACACAATTAATTAAAACAAAATAAACAAACATATTATACATATTATAAAAGAAAATGTGTATGCCCTCGCCGAAAAGGGTCACCACCTCAGCATTAGCTGGGCACCCAAATTGAGTGCACCAGCGCTGGTTTTCAGTTGGTCACCCGATACCGTGGTGAACGGACGGAGGCAAATGCTTAACATTACAATAAAAATACAGTAAATGTGGTTCTGCTACATACATACACAAGGGCAGCGTATAGGGCATATTAAATTATGTTTATAAATTCGGTACATTGCAAAAATACGAGAACAGGGGTAAAAAATAAAATACGTCACCATCAAATAACTAAAATTTAAGGAGGTGGGTACAAATAAAAAATAAAAATGTCATTGCTTAATAGGTACTGATAACACAATATTATGCGCATAGTGAAACATAAACAAAGTGATCGACCTCAGGCGTTGTTGACTGGGTAGGCTATTCGCATTGTTTTGTTTGTTTTTGTATTGACATTATTATTAGTGAGACCATCTAATATAGCTAATTGTGGCGAGTTATTACTTAAGTGTAACGTTCATAACATAAAGCGATTGTGTGAAATAGAAATTTATGTAGAATGCGAAACAGCCTCCACTGGTGAGTTATTAAAATAATCTATATAATATAACAACTGTATTTAAATAATAATAAAGTAAAACACAAAAAAAAAGCATTATATGGAAATAGTATAAAGATTGGATTAAATAAATGATAAGTTACATTTGACTGATTCATACATTATTTGTCTTTTAAGTAAAAAGCTTTTTAATTTATTCTTGAAATTGTTAATATTTTTTAGGCTTCTTATGGGCGGGGGGATGTTATTCCAAATTTTGGACGCTCTGTATCGGAAGCTGCCACGAAATGAAGCAGATCGGTGTTGGGGTATAGCCAGCTGCTGTGCACAGCGACGACCCTCATGCTCGCGATAACTGCTCAACTCAACTGGCAGTGTTGAAGCGTCCACTTAAAACAATACGCCATCCGTGCTGTCATAAGGTATTGGTATAGTTATTAACCTCCGAGTCTTCTTCGAAGAGGTTAGGTTATAAAAATACTATGTGGGTCTGTGTGTCTGTCTGTTACTGACAGGCATAACTCCGGAACCACTGGACCGATTGACTTGTGTCTTGGTTTACAGACACCTTGGCGTCATACCTCGGTCGAGTTTGAGTATGGGCCCTGTGGGTCACAAGACCCACAAGATATAGGCGTCATTTCTTTTCATTACTTTTACATTTAAGACAAAGAGGTTGAATCCTGGGTTTTTAAAGACAACTTCTGTACCTAAATGGGTCTTTACATGCATTCAAACAACGGACACAAGAACTTAGAACAAATTAATATTATAATCAAGTGCACGGATGGCGCAGTGGTTTAAATACATAGTCGCCTCGCCACTTCCACCGCGCCGAGTGTTCTGGGTTCGAATCTTGGACGGTACAAACATTTGTGTGGACAACCATAAATGGTTGTCCCAAGTATGGATGTAGGTACTGCTTAAAGCGGGATGCAGGGGGGGGACAATGCCTAATACCTTTCCTATATCCAAAGATAGGTCTGACATCTGTGTTTTTGGCACCGTACTTGTGCTGTAAATCAATCGCAGAAGATAGCGCTTAAACAAATTTTTTATTTATTATTTAGTGTCAGTTCTTACCTATCTATACTTTTATATTTTTAATTTATCAAGAATCATATTTTATTCTCATTTTAATTGTTTTATCATAAAAATGTCATAAAATACAAATTAGTAAATATGTCGGTCAAAGACTATGATTCAAACATTGGATTTGTAAGTCAGTCACAATATGGCGACTGCATCTTGCCCGTGCGCACGTTTGTAGTTTTTCGTCCTATATTGTATACTTTTCGGCTGTGAAGGTCTTATGTAAGTGCGTTGAGTCGAGCTCTGTGTTCCTCCACCTTGTGTCCATTAATCTTCCCATCGAAAACTGTTGTTATCAGTGTGCGATAGTGACGCTTTTAGTGTTTAGTGTTGTGCGGTTTTTCCAACTACAAAAATGCATTTCACTGTGAACCTAAAGTCTGCTGCACAGTTATATTTTAATAAACATAAACATAATAAAATGTTATTTGTTGTTGTTTTATTCTTATACTACGATATGCACCCTATACTTATTGTATTTAAATTGTTTTGTTTGGATCTATTTTTGTAACATTGTACTTGTTCTATTTGCAATTTTTATTTGCATATTTTTTATGTTACATAAATACGATTGATACAAAACAATATAAATACAAATTCTGGATTAGTAATACATAATATAAATAGCTATAGGCACAGAATACGGAATAGCTATAGCTATGTATAGAAGGATTAGTTCGGGGCCAAAAGTTCAGATGTCGCTGTTTGAAATAGGGTTGGCTGAAATTGACCATAAGAGGGCTCTCTTTTCCCTATGTATTACTTTACTCTTTGGCGGGGTTTCTATTTTATAAAAATAATTTAATTAAGACCTGGCTCTGCCAGCTTGACAATTAGCAGTAATTGTAACCTAAGAACGCTGTCAAAAGCAAGTGTTACCGCCTCCTTAGTATTGGAACTAGCACCTCAACTTCAATATTACAGCCTCCTTAGTATAAGAACTACTACCTCAACTTCCGCTGCGTCATCGAACTAACTGATTTTTATTTTATTAGGTACTAATGTTAGTTTAATTAATTATTTTACGTACTAATAATTCATAATAGATCATTGTTAAGAATTTAGGCGTCTTTAGTTTATTTTTATGTGTGAATGATGTATTTGTTATAATATGTTGTTATATTGATCACGCAGTTATCATTAAAAAAGAGGCGTCGGCCATTCTGATGTTGGTGCGTTACGTTGAGTACGTTTGGTATTTTTATTTCTACCACAAACTTTTAATAATACAAGCAACACGCGCAACGCTTAATCTTAAACATACATTAGTCCCATGCCTATATCCCTAAAGGGATAGGCAGAAGTCGGTCGCACGTAACGACTTGTACCTAGGGTTGCCACACGTACTCTATTTCATGTAGGTGTACTTTATAATTTGAAATAATAAAACGCTAAAATACTATTTTTTACACAATTTTTACTATACTAATACTAGTCATGCATACCCGCTGTTATAATAAGTAATAATAACCTAAACCTTTAACTGTTTACTGTTAAAATGTTGGTATCCTCAAATCAAACTCGTAAGTTATAGTACGCAGTCTTTATTTAGGTTTAAAGATATTTATTATTATTACTCAAAGAACAATACAGTTCATTTAACGAGCATAACTTAACATTGAAATTAAAGTAAACAGTAGTACGATCGTAAGTATATTATATCATATTAAACAATGACTCAAAAAAAATATGGTTCTGATTCCTATCAAGTACGTTTGACTACTTACAATAGTTAAACATCATTTCATTTATTAAATATAGATGTTCCCGCGGTTTCACCCGCGTTTATCGTTACTGCGCCGCCCCCATGGGTCGTAGCGTGATGTTATGTAGCCTATAGCCTTCCTCGATAAATAGGCTATCCAACACTAAAAGAATTTTTCAAATCGAACAAAAAGCTGAAAAGTTTGTTTGTTTGTTTGCTTGAACGCGCTAATCTCAGGAACTACTGGTCCGATTTGAAAAATTCTTTCAGTGTTAGGTAGCCCATTTATCGAGGAAGGTTATAGGCTATGTTACAGTACAATATCTTTGTGCTGTATCTACAATCTACATCGCAATCTTATGATCTTTATCGCACGTTCAATATCTATTAAATGTTTCTACTATCCGTGATCAACACGTAGTCGTTAGTATATAAGATGCACCTTTGGATAATTATAACCAGACTATACTACAACTTTGTCTCATTTATACCTAATCATATACTGCCAAGAAGTTTGGCAAATTGGTGACCCCGACGAACGAATACGCAGCAAGAAACATGGCACAATCACCATGCAAGGCGAACATAAATCAGCAAGGAACACTTGAAGTAGCTGCTGGCACCTCGGTTTTAGCTCGCATTCCGGAATTTTGGAAAGACCAACCAAGATTATGGTTCACGCAACTAGAAGCCATATTAGCACCACAGAAGCAAGGAGACGAATACAAATACTGTACAGTAATAGCAAAATTATCCAAGGAAGAAATACTACAAGTTAGTGACCTAATCACTTCACCACCGACTACAGATAAATATAAAAACATCAAGGAACGTTTAATTGATTGTTACGAAGAAACAGAACAGCGACAGTTTCAAAAATTAATATCAGAGACAGAACTCGGTGAACAAAAACCTTCGCAGTTATTACGTCAAATGCGAGTCCTCGGGAGAGGAAAAATCAGTGACGAAACAATTAAACTACTATGGTTCAGGCTTTTACCAACATCAGTTACTACGGTTCTAGCAGTTACGGAAGACATGGAAATTGACAAACTGAGCCAAATTGCAGACAAAATAATAATGAATTCAAAAGTAACCGAAATATCAGCTGTTAGCAACGACACTTCAAACGACAACAATACAGCATGCATTTTAGCCCAGCTAGCAAAATTACAGATAGATATTGACGCAATTCAGCAAGGTCAATATGGCTATCGACCCAGCACGCACAATCATTTCAAGAAACGTCAACAATTCCCGATTATGAGGCCGAGAACAAACTATAGAGGAGCAAATCGATTTTGTTACTACCACGAAAGATTCGGAAAATATGCAAGGAACTGCATTAAACCATGCGGTTGGAAACCAATGACTTACGTACGGAACCAGGGAAACGAATAAGAGCACAGACAACGGCGAAACTCTGTGCAATCCACCCATCCAATCGCCTCACCATTACCGACCGAAAAAGTGGTATGAAGTTTTTGATTGACACGGGCGCAAATATTTCAGTCATTAGCAAGCAACAGAGATATTCAATTTTACAAAATGAACAATACACACTATACGCTGCAAATGGGACTAAAATTAGGACTTACGGCGAGAAGACGCTTACCTTGAATTTAGGACTACAACGATGTTATAAATGGAATTTTATAATCGCCGATGTTACACAACCAATAATTGGAGCAGATTTTCTAGAGCACTATAAACTATTAGTCGACATAGCAGGTCGCAAACTTATCGACAAAGTTACAGAGCTGACAACGCATGTAACTTCAGAAAAAGCGATACAACAAACAATTCGTACTATCGCAGTGGGAACGAATTCACGTATTACGCAACTTTTAAACAAATACGAAGACATCACGAAAGAGTCCTCTCTACGCAATGCGCCCAAACATAAGATTGAACACCACATTATCACTACAGGACCACCCGTCGCAGCTCGGGCAAGACCATTACCTCCAGAAAAATACGACATAGCCAAAAAGGAATTTCAAAATATGATAGAGCTCGGAATTTGCCGACCGTCAGATAGCCCATGGGCAAGCCCATTACATATGGTAAAAAAGAAAAATGGCGAATGGAGACCGTGCGGAGACTATCGAATGCTCAATAGCACGACAGTACCGGACAAATACCCACTACCAAGATTAACTGACTTTACATACATATTAGAAAATAAGAAGATACTAAGCAAGATAGATATACGCAAAGCATACCACTGTATTCCTGTTAAAGATATAGAAAAAACAGCCATCATCACACCTTTCGGACTTTTTGAGTACTTAAGAATGCCTTTCGGATTACGCAATGCGGCACAAACATTTCAACGATTCATGGATTCCTTATTTAGAGATTTAAACTTCGTATTTATATTTGTAGACGACTGTCTCATCGCATCGGACAACGAAGATTTGCATTATCAGCATTTAGAAACGGTTTTCAAACGTTTACACGAGAATGGAATAACCATTAATCTCGAAAAATGCGAATTTCTCAGAAGGGAAATAGATTTCTTAGGTTATCATATAACGAGCCAAGGAATACAACCTACCGAAGAAAATTACAAAGCAATCATGGAATTTCCCAAACCGAAAACAATTCAAGAATTAAGACGATTTTTGGGCATGGTCAATTTCTACAGAAGTAATATTCCACGCGCAGCGGAAAATCAAAGAATTTTAAACGAATATCTACATGGTTCAAAAAAGAACGATAATTCACCTGTTCCTTGGACAACGGAAGCAGACAAAGCTTACGAAAAATGCAAGGAAAGCATGAAAAACGCAGTGTTAACAGCGCATCCTTCCCGCAACGCATCACTAGCGCTCATGACCGACGCTAGTGCTACTTGCGTTGGTGGAGTTTTACAACAAAAATCCGGACGCAATTGGGAACCATTAGGTTTTTTTTCACAAAAATTGAGCGAAACTCAACAAAAATATTCTACGTTTGACAGAGAGCTGTTAGGAATATACATGGCCGTCAAACATTTTCACAGATTAATCGAGGGAAGAGAATTTACAATATTTACGGATCACCGACCTTTGACATACGCATTCTCCCAAAAACCATCATCAAACGATACACCGCGACGGGTCCGGCAGTTAGATTTCATTTCACAATACAGTACCAACATTCAACACATAAGCGGACGTGACAATATTACCGCCGATGCCTTATCTCGAATAGAGGAAATATACGTGCCATCACCTATCGATTACGCTGAATTGGAAAAATGTCAATCAACAGATAATGAACTAAGTAAATTACGTGACAATAAAAGATTAAAATTCAAAAACATTACGCTTCCGGGTTCCACAATAAACATCACCTGCGACACGTCTACTGGAAAAAGCCGCCCCTACTTACCAAAGCAATTTCGCAAACAAATCTTCGATACCATTCATGGTATGAGCCATCCAGGAAAAAGAACTACGAGAAAAATGATAACCCAAAGGTATTTATGGCCGTATATGAACAAAGATATCAATAATAATTGGTGTAGATCATGTATAGCCTGCCAAAAATCAAAAATACAACGACATACGATATCACCTCCTGGTACATTTATGACAGCGCAACGTTTTGAACATTTACATATTGACATCGTCGGACCACTTCCGATTTCACAAGGGAAGAGATATTTAATCACAATCATAGATCGTTGTACGTCATGGCCCGAAATATTTCCGGTAGAAGATATAACTGCAGAAACAGTAGCCAAGACACTTTTCGAAGGATGGATTACTCGTTTTGGATGTCCATTGCGCATTACTACGGATCAAGGCCGACAGTTTGAATCAAGAATATTTGAGTCACTCTCACAATTTTTGGGAATACATAAAATTAGGACAACACCTTATCATCCGCAATCCAATGGAATGATAGAGAGATTTCATAGAACTTTAAAGGTGGCTTTAATGACAAGAGAATCCAACGAAAATTGGTTAAAAGAAATTCCAACAGTTTTACTCCGGTTGCGGAGTAGCTTGCGAGAAGACACAGGTTATAGTTCAGCAGAGATGACATATGGAACGCCAATACGACTCCCTGGAGGATTTTTTGAGTCATCAGCAGCACAGTTATCAACGTACGAAGAGTTTGTAAAACAAATTCAAAAGGACATCACACAAATGACATCAATTCCGAAAAGAAAAAACCACAACCAAGCTATATTTGTGCATCCCGAACTCAAAGAATGCTCACACGTATTTGTTCGGTGTGATAGAATTAAGAAAGCCCTGACACCGCCGTATGAAGGACCCTACCCAGTAATTAGTAAAACAGATAAAACATTTTGCATTAGAATTAGGGATAAAGAGACAGTGATATCAATTGATAGATTGAAACCAGCATTCATGATCAATGACGAATCAAACTACGTGCCGGATTCAAAGGATTTCTACAGACATTCACACACGTACACTACACGATCAGGACGTAAAGTAAAGCCAGTAGTACGTCTATAAAAAATCGCTGATATAAGCAAGCTATTCGTATATATATTAACATAGATCTTAACATATACCATTAATTCACAACTACTCGTAACAACAAGACATCTAAAATGGGAAATCAAAGTTCTAAGGACCAGATAACATACAATACGGACAGTTGCCTCAATCAAAACGAAGCGGACAAACTCCGTAACCTGATCCAGGAGGACTTACGGTGGACAAGAAATGTTGCAATGGGACAGATTATTTTAACAATCGGCGTGATCCTACTTTACGGCATAATGAAAACACTGGACAGAAGAATGAAGAGTTTAACGGAAAAAAATAATAAACACTCGTGCAACAGCTAAGTCAAAATTACATACGTCAGCAAATCACACCACAACAGGCGTCATCAAATTCCACCGCGTACAATAGCATTATTATTTATATACATCAGCAAATAACTAGTAACAACAGGCGTCATCAAATTCCACCGCGTACAATAGCATTATTATTTATATACATCAGCAAATAACTAGTAAGGTCTAGGTCAAATTTATATTGTAAACACTATTACCATAATAATATTTTTTTTTTTTAAAGGGGGGTGTACTGTTACAGTACAATATCTTTGTGCTGTATCTACAATCTACATCGCAATCTTATGATCTTTATCGCACGTTCAATATCTATTAAATGTTTCTACTATCCGTGATCAACACGTAGTCGTTAGTATATAAGATGCACCTTTGGATAATTATAACCAGACTATACTACAACTTTGTCTCATTTATACCTAATCATATACTGCCAAGAAGTTTGGCAAAGGCTATATATCATCACGCTAAGATCAATAGGAGCGGAGCACCAATGAAGAATGTTTCAAAATCGGAGGTCTTTTTTCCTTTTGAGAGCTTCCACTGCGTGCGCTGCGTAAACAGTTAAAGTTTCGCAAAAATCATTTATGACAGAATTGCTCCCCTTTAAAAGTTCTAAAAAAAAGTCCGTGACAGCATATGTCTGTCTTTTAAGGTTGGCTCACTATAACATTTTTTATGCTAACCAAATTTGTTCTAAAATAATGCATTATTTGCGAAGGTATTTTTATAAACATGATATTAATCCTTAACCAAATAAATACGTTATTCATCACAAGTATTTAATTTAAAACAAAATTGCCCTTTACATAATTCGATTTCAATGAATATCTTAGGAGATATCACAGTTTTAAAATAACATCGCAGCAAAATAATACAGACATACAAACGATGTTTCTCCTGGTTTATTCTGCGTGATTTTAAATTAGCACTGTAGGTATATTTATAAAATGTTGTTCAATGGTTCTTATGTGGTTCGTGGATTTAACAAAGAAAGCTTCAGCTCCTTTAAAATTGTATTATAGGTGCCTACGACCCACTCTCACTCTTATGTGACGCAGACGAAGTTGCGCGGGTCAGCTATCTATACTAATATTATAAAGCTGAAGAGTTTGTTTGTTTGTTGGTTTGAACACGCTAATCTCATAATAGCCTATTTATCGAGGAAGGTTATAGGCTACATAACATCACGCTACGACCCACGGGGGCGGCGCAGTAACGATAAACGCGGGTGAAACCGCGGGAACATCTAGTTTTAATATATAAGTATATATAGGCGGCCTTGCGGCGTAGAAGTTAGTGCAACCGACCGCCACGCCTGAGGTCGCGGGTTCGATTCCCGCACAAGCCTTTAACCTCTCTAAAATCAGACATCTACTACTTCTTATACATCTGTGTCAGATATATCATAATTATTATTATCTATAATCTATTTATATAGAAACACTGTTGTGTAACGCTCTGAGGCGGACGTGTGCAGCGAATATAATAATTAATATTATTATTGTGAGGCGCGGCGTGAGTCGACGCTCGTTATTTGTGTTACCATGAGTGACACACTCGTGGCAAATGAACTGCTGGCGTTCATGCAGCAGAAGCTGGACGTGATGGACGAGGTATCCGTCATCCAGATCTGCGCGTCGAACTTTAGCGAGGAAGAGACTGCAGCTGCTAAGCAGCTGGTGTTCCGGTTGCTGAACAAGAGCGACCAGATGGTGTCTCGTCGACGTGACGGGACAAGGAAGAGTCTGCAGGACGTCATAACGCTGCTTAAGGAGACCGATCCAGATATCGTGCTGACATTTGTGGCGAGAGACTTACACAAGTTACCTCCCGTCACTTTCGATCACGTCGACGTCACTAGCCTTTTAAAAGACATCGTCTTTTTAAAGGCAAGTTTAGCAGAAGTGCAGATGAAGTTGAGTGCATCGGAGGTCGCTGTTGCAGATTTGCGCATCGAACTAGAGGCGTTGCGCAAGTCTGTGCCAATAACTGGGTCACCGACGCGTGTTAACAATGTGAACATGCGTCGAGGTGCATGCCTCAATACATCGGCGACGAGTTATGCGTCAGCGATTTTGTCGCCGGCGCCGACTGCTGAGCCTGCGTTATGTGCCGCAACCGCGTCACGCAGCCCCGCTTCCGCATCCGCAGCTCCTCCCCGCTCTGCTGCGCGAATCGGAACAACAGCTGATCCCACGGTCACTGCGAGCGCCCCTGCTAAGCCCTTGCCTACAAAAGCAACGAACCGGGTTACCGAGGATGGTTTTGTGACGGTGCAACGGAGGAAGCGCCGGTCGCGAAACATTAAGAACGGATGTGGCAAGGCACCTGTGGACCCCAAACTGAAGGTGCGTGCCGCGTCCCCGAACACGCCGGTGTACATCTCGCGCCTGCACTACACCACTGAGGTCGAGGACATCGCGAAGTACGTGTGCCAAAAGCTGAAGTACGTCCCGAGAGTGCAGCTGCTGGAGTCGCACCGCAACGTCAACTTTAAATCGTTCGTCGTGCGCGTACCCGACTGCTACCTGCACAAGGTGTTGGACGAAAGCTTTTGGCCGCAAGACGTGGTATTCCGACGCTTCCGCGGATTAGTACCAGCCCAGCGCACTAGAATTAAGTGTGCGAAGTGAAGTTTTACTAACATAGTATTAAGGTGTATTTACTAACATCAAATCGGTCTCGATGGCGTAGTGGTTAATGTAACCGACTGCCACGCCTGAGATCGCGGGTTCGATTCCCGCACAAGTCAAACATTTGTATGCATGGATATGGATGTTTGTTTTGGTCTGGGTGTTTCTATGTAGGTATAATATGTATTTATAAAACAATAAAAAAAGTATATATGTAACGTTTATCCATTGTCTAGTACCCATAGTACAAGCTCTGCTTAGTTTGGGCTAGATGGTGTTGTATGTACATATTATAAAATTATATAATATGTAAATTTAGGTTAAGGTATTTATCTATGGGCCTATGCAGCCCGAAATAAAAAATAAAAAAATGTCTTCTATAAAAGTAGGCAGCCCTACCTACCCTAAGTGAAGTGAGCCACTTTATTAATGTCTGGAAGCTAATGAAGAATCATCATGTATTTAAATATATAGAACAGCATAATAATGTGCTTCTACGTATTAGAATCTGGGGGGCTATCTCAGCTCAGCAGGCTACTGACTGACAGCGACATATTCTAGGTGATATATCAAAAACATTGATATTGTATTGCATGTGAATTTCGTCCCTTCCTCTTGTTTAAAAATCGTCCTTTATAGAATTAGATATCTACTTTAATTTAGTTATAAACAATTTATTCATTTGATTGTTGATTTTGAAACAGTTGATAACAATTATGTTTAAAGTTATCAGCTACAAAAGCGTACCAAGTAATCTTACATAAAAACATTGAAGATTTTAGTTCAAAATATTTTATTTTCGTTCACTATTGCAAAAACTTACACTTTTATGCAGGATAAACTAAACGCGATGTAATGACGTTTTGATAGAAATCTGTTTTTATTATTGAGATAGCAACATATTTGTATACCATACTCTTTTACCATTGGTCATAGAATAATAACAACCAATGATAAATCGATTCTTTAACATCTCAAATTGACAGTTGCCATAGAGAACGTGTTTAGTTGTATTGATTGTTTCCAATTTCCACGGGATAATATTTTGGAAATTTATTTCTGTATAAATATTGTTACTAGCGATTTTATAATATTTGTAAAGTTATAGGTAAATATTTTGTTTTCCTTTCGTGTATAAAGCTTAAAAAGTTCTTCAATCAATTAAAAACGGATGGGCATTCGACTCTTCTTACCAAATTTCTTTTTACGAAAAACATCGATGTGGTTTTGTTTATCGTTATTATTTCTATTTTTCAGTAACTACATCGTGCAAAAATGTTACAACGGCCATATTATAGCGAACAAGACATGAGAAAACGTCAAATCGATACACTAAAGGTCTTCAACGATCATGTAGTAGAAGTGACGGAAAACTCTGAATATCGTGTTGAATTTGTGGCTGACGGTAAAAATATGAGTCTCTCAGTGGTCCTAGGTACTGAATTTCCTAATGAAAAGCCATCTATATTTGTAAATCCGCCCATTCCTCATCCATGGATAGGAGAAAATTCAAACCAAGTTGTAGGTGCTCCAGGCTTGTTGAACTACACACTGCATTCAGACTTAGGTCGAGTGGTCCAAGCTATTATCAGAGAGTTTCAAAAATCAATGCCAACATTACCAAATTCTGATGAAGCTATCAAATCTAATGATACTAGTCCCCAGTCCCATGTTAGCGGCCAGTCTTTGATGTTTCCTGAGTTAAATGATTGGAGTATTGAAGAGCTGCAGAACATATTGGAAAATACGGATCTACAGGTAAGTTGAGTTAATCTATTAAGTAACAGCTGCACACCAACAAACAGACACAATAAGTTTTCAATCATGTTTAGTATTCCAACAACTGGCAGATTAATCATAAGAATTTCAGATATGCCTACTCTTGTGTGAACATAATTATGTGTATGATGATTGTTTTCAAATAAAACATGTCTACCAGTAGGTTCTACAATCATCATAATTTAAATCATAATAAAACTTAGAATAGATAATATATTATGGTCTCAAAGCAGGTAAAGGCTATTGTAATAATTTAAAAAAATGTTGTCTGCTCCGGTATGTAAAACGTGATATTTTCACAGATTATATTATGTTCACGTAATTTATAAAAATACCTTTTTTAACATTAGTTGCCTTGTGGTGATATTCAAAACAAAATATTAATCTACATCAAATACAATCGAAAAGTGTCCATCCATAAACTTTACTACATTCATAACATATATTTGCAGACCACGTAAAATGTTGCCTATGTTGGCTATGAGCAAACTGCTATAGCTGAAGATGTTAAAGTGTATATTACTAGCTGTTACCTGCGACTTCATCTGCATAGATTTTAACTAAAAAGTGTTAGTCTCTGCAGAACACAATTTTTTTTCTAAAATCATAGTAGCCTAAGTTACTCCTTATAACATCAGCTATCTGCCAGTGAAAGTCCTGTCATAATCAGTTCAGCCTTTTTGGAGATTAGCCGGAACAAACAGACAGAGAAAAATTTAAAAAATAGATGGTTTCGTATAGGTACCTTATATACTTTCATATGCATTAGAATAAAGCTGTTATTTTGACATTACAAACAGACACTTCAATTTTATTTATTTGTATCGATTATTCTTTATAATTAATATTTTTTAAATACTTCCAGGACAAAATAATAGAAGTGAACCCTCAAATTGTTGAACTAGACCTTGAAACCGAAGAACTGATGACAAGCATAGAAGAGATTGCACAAGAGAACATAGCCAAGCAACAGATGTTGGATGATTTGAAGACCGAAGTTATAGACCGTATATCCACCATTGTGCAGATGAAGATGAACTTTGAGGAGATGAACCGGAAGCATCAGAAGTTATCCGAGATGTATGACCCATACCGGATTAGGGATTATCTGAAGGAGGCTGCTTTGAAAGCTGATGAAGAGTCCGAGGTTATTGCTGAACAATTCTTAACGGGTATGTATACTCTGACCATTCAACATGGTTTCTAGAAGCTAAATGTAAGTTGTTATAAGATAATACTATCACAAAGTAACAGGTTGGGTGAAGTGTTTGCTATAAGGATATTGCATTAGCAGCCTGGAGTATAGAGTTTTATTTTAAAGACAAGACAATTGCTGCACTAGGAATCACCGCAAGACACTTTATAAAAAATCTAACACACACATAAAACATCATTTTGAACAACCATTTGTCGATATTACAAATTTTTGTCCCGTGTGGGATTTGAACTCAATACAAGACGCAGTGGCTGTGGCGAGGGGCCACTTAAACCACTACGCCATTCGTGCAGCTTAGTGGTCATGTGCCTAGTTAATGTTCAACCTAATGAAGTCTGTCTGTACTCATGTATCACAGCCAAATAATTGTGTTCTGCAGTGAGTAGATATGATCTGAGCTATTTAAGGCAGCACTAACAAACAGGCAGAGTAAAGCTTTGAATAAGTGCAGTATTCAATCCTTACTAATATTATAAATTCGAAAGTAACTCTGTCTGTCTATCTGTCTGTCTGTCTGTCTGTCTGTCTGTCTGTCTGTCTGTCTGTCTGTCTGTCTGTTACCTTTTCACGGCTAAACCACTCAACCGATTTAGATGAAATTTGGTACAGATGTAGTTTAAAACCTGGGGAAGGACATAGGCTACTTTTTATTGATGTAGGTACCACGCGAGCGGAGCCGCGTGCAAAAGCTAGTACATAATATGTATATGAGAGTCCACAGTCACAATCTATCTAATAGACATTTGCATCTTGTAAGGAAAATTGGCACATGACCATCCCTCTAGTTTAGACCTCCATTGGTTTTTTAATAGACGTGAAAAATCAGGCATTTGGCTTACGTCATGAGCCAGAATAATTGCATAACGTAAGAAGTAAAATTAGTCTCTGGAAACAATAACATATTTGCTATTTAGTGTATTATTCCTCATTACTATTATTATATTTAAATCATTGTTATGGTGATTTTATGGTAATGGCTACCATAAGTATAATAAAACCTATTTTTAATAAACACAGTATGTAATAAAAAAAACGTCACTGACCGACTCATTAACAAAATTTTAGCTTTCTTGATTTGAGCTCAGCCCAAACAATTGAACATAAGATGCTGAAATTCAGAGATTTTCTTGGCAGGAAAAGCCAATAACTCTATGGTCGACTCAGGTGTTGAACCCGACATTGGCTGCAAACTATTTGCATTCACTATTGCTACATCACCATGTCAATCTATAAGCTTCCACACTTAAAATAACATCAAATAATTCGCAATTTATAATTTTTCAGGTAACATGCCAGTTGAGACATTCGTAGCGAAATTCGCGGAGAAGCGAGCTCTAGGCCAGGCTAGGCGAGCGAGAGAAGAAAGGCTAGGCCATCAGCTAGCCTTACTTGACAGAGCTACTACTATTTCCAGGCCCACTACAACTAAAAGCTAGAGAAATAACAATTGTATGTAATATTTATACACTGATGAAAATGTATGGTAACTATGCGCGTATTTTGTACTTATTAGACACATTTTAAAAGAGTTTTATAGCATTTACATATGTAGTATCACGCCTATATCTCTGGAGGGGTAAGCAGAGGTGTATGTAGATCAACATTTTGCCAGCTATTGCTTTAAGTCCTACATATTAATGCCTGTCATAACGGAGACTGGCCATCTGAGCAGGAGATATTATAATGCACAAGTGTGTGCGCACACACAATTGCACTCTCTGTTCCGACCGGTGAGATATCAGGCGCAGGATCAACGGCTTTACGTGCTTGCCGAGGCATGGGCGTGTCTAACACCACCAAATTCCTAACTCTAGGCTGCTATTGAAATTTCTTAACAGGAAAACCCAATAACTTTTTGTTGGCCCGACCCGGGATTCGAACCCGAGACCTCAAGCACAGCAGTCGCATTCACTACCGCTGCACCACGGAGGCAGTTATTGAACACGGGGTACAGTTCACTCGCTGTTAATACTGACAATTTCTTGACAGGGATATTCAATAACGCAGCCTGAATTAGGTATCGAATCCAAGACTTTGCATGACATTACCGAGGCAGTGTGCTAAAGCTATATACCAGTAACTGATTAAACACAGAATCTCATTAATCACAAGCTTATTACTGAGCAGCTTCCATGTAGACAAAAAGAGGTCTTCATAGTTCCATACTTAGTTAAATTTCTGTAATAAATAGAGACGACAAAATATAAAAAGACTATACATAGAGATAAGTCTTATGTATTGTCTCTAGCTACTAATACACTATATTTGTTTACTAAATTAGACTAGTAAGAAAAAAATTAGGAACAGGCGACGACATACATAATTATGGATTTTTTTTTTTACAGAACATCATCTATCCCTTACTAAGCAGAGCTTGTACTATGGGTAATAGACAATGGATAAACATACATTAATTATATACATTTTTTTTTATACATTCATATTCATATTATACATAGAAAAACCCAGACTAAGTCAAACATCCATGTTCATGCACACAAAAATAATTTATTATCATTATTTTTCTATAATAAGAAAGAATGAAAAATCCTTTACTTGCCACAGGTACAGTACAAGGGAAAATAGGTTAAAATAAAAGAGGTAAACACTATTAACTTACACATATGCAATCTGTGACAAATTGGTATCAGTACCACAATATGCACTACTATATATATATATATATATTGCACTATTGTGGTCCATAGGGGCCCACAATAGAGCGCTGATTTCAGTGCGGGCCTTTAATTAACCAAAAAAAATAAACCTGATTTAGCAGGAGATGGGGCGCGTGGGAGGCATGATCAGCGCGCGGTTTCACGGTCATCGCCTATAGTTTAAACTTTCCTCTGTAGTTTAAAGTCTTGAACTCGGCTCGACCTAAGTGTGTGAAATCTCATCTAATATGCCCGCGGTTTCACCCGCGTTTATTATTACTGCGCCGCCCCCGTGGGTCGTAGCGTGATGTTATATAGCCTATAGCCTTCCTCGATAAATGAGCTATCCAACACTATAATAATTTTTCAATTCGGACCAGGAGTTTCTGAGATTAGATGAACTCTTCAGCTTTATAATATTAGTATAGATAAAAATCTCGTGTCACGATGCTTGTGGTCGCACTCTCCGAAACCGCTCGACCGATTTTATGAAATTTTTTATGTATATTTGGTAGGTGACATTTTTTTATGTATGAGAATAGGTCGTTAAGTATATTTCATACCAAAATCATTTTTATGGCAGTACAACGTCTGCCGGTTCAGCTAGTCTATGTATAAAATATATGTATGATTAAGCTGGCAACACTCGAAAAATTCTCCATGAATTGACTTAACATTTTTACACAAAGTTACATGTCTATATAACAGTGTTTTTATATGAACGAAACGAGCATTAGTCCCCTGATTATTAAAGACTGAATCGCGGCGAAGCACTCATGGTCTAGCCATTTAAATATTGGCTGCCATAGAACATCTTTGGTTGCTAATTTAAATATAAAATTGGGTCGAAGCTTGAGTCTATAGATTTTATATCAAGAGATTGTTAATAGTAGCAGGTATTTTGCAACGGGATTAAATATAATGACCACCAAAAATACTAATTGCGCAGCAAAATATACTTACTAAAATATATATCATAACGAGCACCGTGTGATGCTACGTAGCACGACCACGGATGATTACCTTAATTTTAATGCGGTACATATTCATGGGAAAAAGTGTACTTTATTGTACTATAGAGTAAAAAATATGTACTCATATTTTCGCTGTTATAACATATAGGCGCTGGCCGTGCTAGGTAGTACCTTTCTGGCACGACCACTATAGATTTTAGGTATTTTTATCAACTTTATGATGAAAAGTGGTACAAATTGAATTGTACTCAGTTGTACTCGCATTTTACAGATAATTTTGAGCAGTCTTTTACCCGTTTTGAAGCGTTTTTTCTGCGGAACATTAGACTTGACACCAATAAATGTAAGTCTTATACAACTCTGTCTAACCTCATAGCGATACCGGCGTAATGTTTAGACAAATGCTATAAAGAATCTTTTAAAAGTCTGCGTTAATTATTGTTTAAATGTTGTGCACATTGTAATATGTGTAGTGCTAGAGGCTAGTTCCAGATAGATACTCGATAGATGGCGTTTAGTGTCGCCAGGAGACGCTTTTAAAGGAAAGGAGAATTACAGTACTTGATAGGATTGTTGATAACTTTGTTGACGGAGCGGATGCATTATGATGGTCCTAGGTTCAAATATTGGTTCACATTAGCTTACCTTGATTTTCTGTATTTATTTGCTTGGCAAAGTGTTGGGATAACACATACAATTTTTTGCCTCTGTGAGGTGGAATATTGTGAGTTTCGTATTCTTAAATCTCGACCATTATACGATAATGCAGAAATCATAATATAGCCATCGAATTTTATTTATATTTTAATTTTAAATTTGATTATTTTATACAGACATTGTCTAGCAAATTGAAACATTCCAGCAATGTCCTAGAGACTTATTCATGAATACCTAAATTATATATGTTGTTCTTTAACAAAAGATGTCTTCCATACTGAATTTTGATCACGGCGGTCAATCTTAACTGAGACGAGACAGGCAGGAGATATAGTGCGTGGTAGGCGAACATAAGTGCACTCTCTATTCAATCAATCGCATTCTCATTTAATCTCATTGTCGGATGGGACATCAATCCGAGACCATAAAAGAGATATTAAAGAAAATCAAGTCATAGCGTTTAGACTACATCGTGGCAGATAGTTCATCTTGCAAGGTCGACCAGGAAAGTGGTCTACCAATTTTGATAAAAGTATCCGTCAGATCTATCTTTTTTTCTTTTCTTTTTTTATCGCTAAGGTTGACATAATATGTGACTTGACACATGGCATGACGTAAATATAATACATGATGTTATTAATGTGAGCAATGGTCATACATACATACATAGATTCACGCCTGTTTTCCAGAGGGGTAGGCACAGACTACGGATTTCCATTTGCTATGAGCAATGGTCAGTGTCATAATATTATTGCAAGGGGATATCTACCTTGTTATTTCATGATGTTCAAATAAACCTAAACCGTGGTTCGTGATTTGTAAATTTTTAAGTTTATTTGCGGCTTTAAATTTAAGGATTGTAACAGGCGACTCGAGTTAGTCAAGTTGGAAAGTCACTCGAAAGCAATGAAAGTAACTGAACAACTCGATCAGCACACAAGTGTCTCGACCACTCGAGTGACACTGCCAGTCGATGTTTCTTTCGAATTACTTATGTAATTAGTGTTATTCGAGTGTGATCGCATACAGTATTTATAAGGTACATTGTAATAATATATTTCAATAACTATTTATTACTACGAATTACAATAATATTACCTTTGTGATAATGATTATTAAATGTTTTCACTGTATCTTGTGTTTATTTTACGCCCTTATATTTTTATAAACATATAAGGAACTGCTTATATTAATTCCATTTATTAAGAACTAGTTTTCACCCGCGGCTTCGCTCGCGTAAATGTAGGTTAGGTTAGGTTAAGTTTGCAACAGTTCTTTTTTCTGGATGAAAGGTACCCTATGTCCTATTCTGTACCCCTGACAACGTGTATGCAAAATTTCATGTTGATCGGTTGAGTCGTTAAGGCGTGAAAGAGTAACAAACAAACTCATTTTCGCATTTATAATACACTCGCGTGCAAGGAAATCGACTCAAGCCTCAAGTGCGCATAAAAAGTGATATAACTTAAAAATGCCTTATTTTACCTCTATATAATGTTTTACATAATTAAAGCCTAGTAATTGAGCTTTAAAATTATGTAAGTTGCATGAAAATCGATTCAGTAGGTTAGTAAAAAAGGTGAATGTCAAAGATATTGTAAAAAATTTTGAAAATTCATACAATTTCACAGTAGGGGTTATTGGGTATAAATGAAACAAAATGTGCATAAGATAAAAAAATTATTCGTGTCAATATTTGGTGTTCCCTCCTCTAGCCCTGATCACTGCTCTCAAGCGATTCTTCATCGACCTTATCAACTTTTTAATTGATGATTGTGGTATTCGGCCCCACTCTTCTACCAACGCAGTCTTGAGCTCATTGATGTTTGTCGGAGCTGGATTCCTCGCCCTAACTTTACTTTTGAGCTCGTCCCATATGTGCTGAATGGGATTTAAATCGGGGCTGAGCGCTGGCCAATCCATAGTGTGAATTCCAACTTCACTCAGGAACTCACGTGTGGCCCGAGCAGTGTGACATCGGGCATTGTCATGCATCAAGATGAAATTATCCCCAATAAAGCCTTGATAAGGGACAACTTGATCCAGTAGAACATTTTCAATGTAACGATCACTGGTCAGACCTCCTCTCCGGCCTCCCCCAGGAACGAAAACAAGGTCCGTTTTTGATTCTAAGGAAATTCCAGCCCACATCATGCAAGAACCGCCAACATATGCAACGGTTTCAACAAAGCAGCACTGTGAAAACCGTTCACCAGGACGCCGGTACACCCGACCTCTCCTGTCGCTGCCATGGAGACACATCATCGTCTCATCTGTGAACAGGACCGACTGCCATTGCTCTATGCTCCAATCCAAGTGCTCTCGAGCAAAGTGAAGGCGTGCTTGACGGTGGGCTGTGGTCAACTTCGGGCCTGTAGCGGGTCTTTTCGGAGTAAGGTTAGCTTCCTTCAACCTTCTTCTAACTGTCCACTGACTGACAGTTACTCCGCGAACTTGACGTAGCTCCTGCTGCACATCCACGCCGGTAAGGTGTCGATTTCGGAGAGAGGTCGAGACCAAAAACCGGTCGTCACGCTCCGAGGTGCACCGGCGTCGGCTGGTATTAGGCCGCCGAGTGAAGGCACCACTCTCTTGAAACCTCCTGTACACTCTCGAGACAGCAGACTGACTCATATTCAACCGACGAGCGACTTCTCGCTGGTTCAACCCTTCTTGCAACAGGTCAACGACTTGAGCGGCTTCTTCAGGTGTTGTATCCATAATTTTCTTCAAATGACGGCTTCAATTTGCAGAGATGTGTTCAGGTCAACGTCTAGTGAGCGACTGATAAGAACAAACGATTACAGGGGGTTTTTATAGCGGGTTGTGTCGCGCAAGTTGTGTATAGAGCGCAGAGCAGTTTATGGGAGGTTGCGTTCAGTTGCATTCTAAGGACATGTGTTTATTTAAATTACTGAAATTATGCTACCATTTTAAAGCCTAATTACTAGGCTATAATTATGTAAAACATGATATAGAGGTAAAATAAGGCATTTTTAAGTTATATCACTTTTTATGCGCACTTGAGCCTTGAGTCGATTTACTTGCACGCGAGTGTAGTAAGGACTAGCTGGTATCCGCGTGGAATTTGACAAAAAGTGTTTGTTCAGTTCGCAGTTGTTTTTCTAAAATAATAATAACGATGTTATTCCTTATATCATCAGCTATCTGCCAGTGAAAGGCCCGTCAAAATCGGTCCAGCCGTTTCAGAGATTAGCCGGAACAAACAGACAGAGACATTTTTAAATGGTTTTTTGATATAGGTACCGTATAGACTTTCATAATTTTAGTAAAAAGCTGCTATTTTGACATCACAAACAGACACTTCAATTTTATTTATTTGTATATAGATATACTTGAAGAAAACCAGAAGTGTTTAACAATTACATTTCGTCACATCAACTACGGATTTGCCGCTTATGATTCAATTTTTTTTTATGATATAGGAGGCAAACGAACAGTCGGATCGCCTGATGGTAAGCAATTACCGCCGCCCATGGACACCCGCAACACCAGAGGAGTTACATATGCGTTGCTGGCCTTTTAAAAAGGAGTACGCTCTTTTCTTGAAGTGTTGAAGGTCGTATTGGTCTGGAAATACCGCAGGCGACAGTTCATTCCACAGTTTAGTCGTGCGAGGCAGAAAATTTCTGGAAAAACGCACAGTTATGGACTGCCAACTATCTAAATGATGGGGATGGAAATTCTCTCGCGTAGAACGACGGCGAAAAGAGGCGGCAGGGATCAGTCCGAACAATTCCTCGGAGCAATCCCCATAGTAAAAGCGATAGAAGATGCACAGCGAGGCCACATCTCTACGCAGCGCCAAGGGGTCTAGCCGATTTGAAATATCCTGGCAGTCGACGATTCGAGTCGCTCTCCGTTGAATTCGGTCCAGAGGGAGAAGCTGGTACTGGGGTGCCCCTGCCCAAAGATGAGAACAGTATTCCATGTGAGGCCTAACCTTCTAGATTTTATGTTGGCACTAAGAATTCCCTGACATATTTTCTAGACTTGTCGTTTGAAGCAGACATACAGGTAGTCACATTAATTACAAAGAATGAAAAATAATTTATTCAGCAAGCATGTATTTCTAAAAAGGTTACCAGCTCAGCATGTGCTAGCCGTCAAAGACCCAGCGCTGGTGTTAGCTGGCACCCTGCAGTACTACTACCTCTGTATGTAGCACTGCATACGACATATCTATACAAATAAATAAAATTGAAGTGTCTGTTTGTAATGTCAAAATAACAGCTTTTTCTCTAATGCATATGAAAGTATATAAGTTACCTATACGAAAACAGCTGTTTTTAAAATTTTTGTCTGTCTGTCTGTCTGTTTGTTCCGGGTAATCTCCGAAACGGCTGAACCGATTTTGACGGGACTTTCACTGGCAGATAGCTGATGTTATAAGGAGTAATATAGGCTACTTTGATTTTAGAAGAAATAGGGTTCCCCGGAGACAAACACTTTTTAGTTTAAATCTACGCGGACGAAGTCACAGGTAACAGCTAGTAAATAATATAATAGATAGAAAATAAATAAGTGCCATAATTGTTTAATAACTACTACGAGTACAACCATGACAATGATTCTGTGTACCTATACTCATACAAACCTGGGCCTCCGAAAAACAGGAGTCGCTCGACTTAGAAAGCACCTGTCAAACGCCGAGAAACCACTGTATAGTGTTCTTGAACATATGTGAAGTCTGTCAACATGCACTAGGCCAGCGTTGTGGACCATCGCTAACCATTCTATCACTAAAAGGCTATAATTGGTAGAAATAGTATTCTTGTGTAAAGCATGAATTTGTTGAAGCAAAGAAAAATACTAGCCACATTTTTAACTTGACTTTACAAACATTTAAACAAAGGACACTCAGACTCAGAAGAACCATTTATTTGTTTGTTATCATACAAAGGAGACCGACCACCTTGTATGGGACCCTGGCGTGGGCGTGAACAATTTTATATTGTAATAACAATATTAATTTTAAGTAAGTAACTAAGTAGAAAACATTATTCTTTGAAGTTTAGTATCAAGTTCGTTAAATAATAAAATAAAACACATTGTTTAAAATAAATATTTATTTTCATGTGTTACCCGTCACCTTCATAAGTTATTAAAATATTTTCTAAAAACTGGGCTGGTGGAGTGATATTTTCATATCTTGCTCAGCTTAGGTACCGTATTACAGACATTATGTGAGCACAGCGACCAACAGTCCTTCGGCCGACTATGCAGTTGCAGTAATACTGCCTTATTGCCTCAGGCTGTGTGTATTATTTTGATATAATATATAAATAAACTAAGTAAATTTCATAATACTGGATGGTAACCAATCTATACTAATATTATAAAGCTGAAGAGTTTGTTTGTTTGTTTGTTTACTTGAACGCGCTAATCTCATGAACTACTGGCCCGATTTGAAAAATTCTTTCAGTGTTAGATAGCCCATTTATCGAGGAAGGCTATAGGCTATATATCATCACGCTAAGATTAATAGGAGCGGAGCACCAATGAAGAATGTTTCAAAATCGGAGAGTATTTTTTCCTTTTGAGAGCTTCCGCTGCGTGCGCTGCGTAAACAGTTAAAGTTTCGCAAAAATCATGTATGACAGAATTGTTCTCCTTTAAAAGTTCTAAAAAAAAGTCCGCGACAGCATATGTCTATCTTTTAAGGTTGGCTCACTATAACCATTTTTATGCTAACGAAATTTGTTCTAAAATAATGCATTATTTGCGAAGGTATTTTTATAAACATGATATTAATCCTTATCCAAATAAATACGTTATTCATCACAAGTATTTAATTTAAAACAAAATTTCCCTTTACATCATTCGATTTCAATGAATATCTTAGGAGATATAGCAGTTTTAAAATAACATCACGGCAAAATAATTACCCATTACGGACATAGTACAAACGATGTTTCTCCTGGTTTATTCTGCGTGATTACTACTGGTTCGATTTGAAAAATTCTTTTAGTGTTGGATAGCCTATTTTTCGAGGAAGGCTATAGGCTATATAACATCACGCTACGACCCACGGGGGCGGCGCAGTAACGATAAACGCGGGTGAAACCGCGGGAACATCTAGTATTTTTTATATATTAAAATAAAACTTTTAATATTTTACTTTGTTTATAAAGCGATTGTCCACGTGCAAGCCGAATATGGACGGTCTCCCTTCTGTCCCGTGTGGGATTCGCACCCACAACACTTTGCGCAGTGTCAGCAGCGAGGCGACCACTTAAACCATTACGCCTGCAGTCATTTATGATAATATATTATGTAGTTCAATGGGTTTTATACTGTTTGCTTTATACACTGTTTCTCTTTGACTGTAGATCAGTGGTGTAGCGTGAGTGTCAGCCGCCCAGGGCGGAAGAAAAGTTTGCCACTCTGTTATTTAGGTATTTTCAATTTAACCTTTTAACCGCCCCACTTCATAACAGCTGTCGTGCCCCCAGCGCCCGGCACAGTGAATCGAAAATAAATACTTACAAAACTAAATAGGTACTTATTTTTAGGATTACAAATTTTTTTTTTTGCTCGTCATCATGACTATACTGCACCTGATGGTAAGCAGTCGTGTGGGCTAAGAGCAGTGGCCTCCACACCGCCCTCATAGCAGCCGAGGCGATGTTGAGGTCTCTACTTTGACGGCCTGAGAAGGTGCTTTTTCACGCCCCGCTTGAAGGACCCAGGATCGAAGGAAGAAGGAATCACGTGCCTTGGCAGAAAATTCCATGCCTTGGTCGTTCGGCAGAGGTATGAGGACCCAAACTTGTTGGTACGCGCGTTGTAATTATAGGACTAAAGTGTATTAAATTGTAAATGATTACTTAATTAACCATTTACACAATATAAACATTTTTTTGATAGAAAACACCGTAATTAAATAAAAAAGCTGATTAAACAAGCTGTGGTATCTAGTCGGAAATATACGACGCTGGCGAAATGGACACGAAAATAATTTTGTCAGATTAATCCGACGTAAGCGGTTAAAAGGTTAAATGACTATAATATACTTATACCTAATAATTCTAAAGCACATTTTGGCAAGAATAGTCATCATTAATGTGTATTGTACTAACTCTCGTTCGTTATAAAATGGTTGAAATATTTACAAGATACTATTATTATTTATTATAAATTTTTGCCGCTCCCTAACAGTGCCGCTCGGGGTGAGCATTCCCTGCCGCCCGCATTACGTTAGTTAGTTAGTTTAGTTAGTTAGTTGGACGTGTGTTATCCGCACTTAGCCCCACAATTGGGCCATTGTGCGTAAGTAACCGACGCGAAATATTGTTTGGTTACTCATACCACCTCAGCTCCATCCAGAAAGATAATAGGGGACCGATGTTGCGCACTACCTTCTTCATCGTTTCTGGACTGTTTAGAAATTTCGCCCGTTGGTTGCTCACGCTTTTACAATGTGCCCTGACTACGTTACGCCTCTGCTGTAGCTTGTTTTGTGAGCTAAATTAACAATGCCACATTTCCGACAATTCGATAGGTAGATCTATTAATTAAAGTCAACATTTACCTATTTGCCTTTTTACGGCTTAGTAACAGGCATATTCATTTGCATAGTTAATTATACGACGTACGTAGATATAAATGAAACAGAGTAGGTAATAATGAGATATGATTGTTTTGCTATTGTTGGAAAAACAGCGGCGCTCATTTTGGTACTCTGAACAAAATATATATTGTCGACTGGATTTCTCGGTTAATGACCATGACAATATTGTCAAAAGGTTTTTCTTTAAGAAGACGACTCGCGCGCTACAGTGGTTCACCTAAAAATGAGGCCCGTAGCAAATTGTTAAGATGGAGGCTCTGATTGGAGGTAAAGAAACTCGAGCAATGCTTTAAATTATATGTACGGCTTCCACGCAGCGTATAAAAAAAGTGTTTGCTTGTTTTGTGTTTTAAAAAAGATAGCCTCCGCACTAGGAATTATTTCTGAGCTTGTGGCTTAGCAAACATTCAAACAACGGACACAAAGGACACTCGGATTCGGAACAACCATCTGTGGAACACACAAAGTTTTGTCTCGTGTGGGCATCGAACCCACGCGGTGGCAGCGGCGGGGAGGCGACTACTTAAACCACTACGCCATCCGTGCAGCCATGTCTTATTATTACCTAATACTCACCTGCTAGGCAGCGTATGAAGATAAAATATGCAACAGACTTTAAATTACACTTCCAGCAATGCAACTGTGAAAACAGCATTCAATTTCGTGCAGTAAATTTTGCGTGGTGCGTGTACAAACATACAGATAGACAAACATTTTAAAAGACACCCTACATACATTTTTCTTCAATATCTTTTATGTACTGACACCCAATAGCTTATTATAATTATGTACCTATATTTCGTGACCAAAATATATAACATGACATAACATCAAAATATGTCGAAACGAAATGGTGGGCCACATCATGAATTGATCAATTCTATAATCTGGTCACTACGGACATGTCCCTAAAGCATTTTAATTATAAATCGACAATAGTATTACTTGTATTTACTTATCTAGGTACTCGTAACATATACTTAATGGTCTAATTACATTTTGTTTAATTACGACGGAAGACACATAAGCTATTACTGACAGGCTGATAGCCATAAATTAATGATGAGTACAATGATAATTGGATACCTTAATTATTAGTAGTTTACATGTCGCCTTCAGAACAATAGTTGTAAAAAAAATTGGAGCCGTCTTTGGGGACTGCCGATAGAAGTGAAAAATTTAATCCTAGATAATAAACACTTCTTTATAAAAAAAAATAAAAAGAACAAGGGGGTTGGGTCGGATTCCTGATACTCTCTTAGGGAAGGGGTCAAAATTTCGTAATTTTTTGCGTAGGACGCACCATTTCTGAGATATTGTTAATATTCTAAAAAAAATCAAAAATGGAAAGTGTGGAAGCGTGACGATGACCAGATGACGCGAGTTCTATGATTTTTGTTCACCCAAGAAGTGCTCAACGCGCCTAAAGAAGTTTTCAGTTCAAAAACTCAGGCTTAGGTACTAATCGTACTATAACGTAGTCTAAGTTAGCCAAATAGTTAAATATCGCTCGCTTTTATGGGGGAGGAAAACATCTTGAGGAAACCTGCATGTTTGAGAGTTCTCCATAATGTTCTCGAAGATATGTGAAGTCTGCCAACCCGCACTGGACCAGTGTAGTCTAGCCCTTCTGAGAAGAGGCCCGTGCCCAGCTGTGGGACAGTTTATATACAGTTCTGATATTGTTGTGGACAACTTAGGATACAGTACACATATTACTATTTAACAATATTAGCTATACAATTCTAATTCATTTTTTTTTTCGTATTATATTCTAGATAGATTTGCCCTCGACTTCTTTCTTCTCGCTCGTCTTAATCTAGATTTTGTATATCTCGGTAAATTTCTATCTCTCTGTAACAGTACTTTTATCCTAGATAAAAGGTATCCGAAATTACATGATAATCATATACCTACCTAATGAAACTCACTCCTCTAAAATATTATGTGACTACATTACCAAATTCACAGCAATTACACGGACTATTAAGAACGTCTTACTCAGTTGAATGCTAGTTCCTCACTGCTGAAGTGCTGAGCGATCTTTCGCCGAGAGACCAGTTACTTTTTCCCTTCCACAATAACCCCGCTATTTAAAAATGATGGTTGGCTGTGTTGCCCGTTGGGTAAACAAAAACTCTCGAACAGAATTATTAACAAAAATAAGAAATCATGACAATCGGTCGAGTACTTAGTTAAGGCGTTAAAGCGTAACAAACAAACGAACTCATATTCGCATTTATAATATATTATAATAATATTAGGTATGTAAGATTTGGTTTGATAACTAAATATGTAACTACGTGCATCACAGTAGGTATTTGTGAATTTGTGATGTTCAGTTTGAATCTTTGTTTCAATTACTGTTGTTTGTTATCAGCAAACATCCTGCCGGGGTTCCCCGTATTCAACTCATTTATCGTACAGTTATTTCTTTTTAATGTTGTGGAATTCTAATAAAATGCAGAGAGTTTATCATATTAATACATAGGTACATTTATTAAATGTATGTATTTAAGAGGAAATGCAAGCAGCGTTTCGTCCATCAAAATGTACCTATTCCTCTGGTTTGATAACTACATTAGAGCTAAAATATACAAAGACTTAAGTATAACTATCGATCAGCTCCGGCATCGCACGGTTAAGACAAATCCTTAACAAATTATATACCTACCTAAAACTTTCTCATGAATCACTCTGTCTATTGATGAAAACCGCATGATAATCCGTTCAGTAGTTTTTGAGTTTATCGCGACCAGACAGACAGACACGCGGCGGGAGCCTTTGTTTTATAATATGTAGTGATTTATATGACTGCTGTGTTTCTACATTCATGAATGGCTTACGGTTCTTTAGTCAACTGAGGCCGCTCGAACTTATCCCGCGGGATCAGTTGACCTAACGAATGTTTTGAATCGGGCAACTGATCCTAGTGATACATTTTATGATTTACTACCTTTTGCCGCGGCTTCGCTGGTGTTAATTTAGAATTTGTCAATCAATTCGGGTTGTACTCTGCTTGTAATAATATAATTCAATCATGATTCGAAAGACATGTGGCGCCATCTATTATCATAAGAACGTTATTGTTGTTTTCCTTGAGAACAGTAATTTTTTTCGGGATGAAAGGTAGTCTATGTCCGTTTCTGTACACCTGACAACGTATATGCAAGATTTCAGAATGATCGGTTCAGTGGTTTAGGCGTGAAAAGGTAACAAACAAACAAACTCATTTCCGCTTTTATAATATTAGTTAGAAAGTTAGGATTAGGGTAGGATACAGACACGAAAAAAAGTGGTACGATTGTGATTTATGGGTAGTATTTAACTGCACAGCAAAAAAATACTAATTGCACTACAAAATATATTTATTTATTTAAGGATTTCCAACAAAGGAATATACAATAACATACATTATATAGCAGTAATAAGGTTCTTAGCGTGTATAGTCCCTCAATTATAGAAAACCACAGCTTGCAAATTATAATTACAACTAAACTAACAACTTAATTAAAGAAACAAATAGAAAACATAAAATTTTTAAACATACAATTCTGCCTCTAGGGTAAACTTTGGAGTAAAACAATAATAGCTTATTAAATATAGATTTATATAAAAAAATTACAAATATAAAAAAAGTGTATATAAAACTATATATTATATATTTAAAGAGATCAGATTAAGTCGACGGGCTCTTATTAATAATAATAATAATAATAATACTCCCTACTATAAATATAACCCGAATTCCGTATTAGAGAACAACAGTCACAAAATGTACTACGACCGTGCCATACTCACCGACCAAGACTATACATTTTAATAGACCTGATATCACAATACACAACAAATCACAAAACACAGCACACATCATTGACATAGCAGTACCGAACACCCATAACCTCTTCAAAACAATTACGGAGAAAATCAACAAATACACTGAACTGAAAGAAGAAATAACAAGGATTTGGAAAGTTAGCAAAGTTTATAGCGTGCCGATTGTTATATCCACCACCGGGGTAATCCCAAAATATTTACACCATAGTCTAAAATTGCTCGACCTAACACCAAATACGTATATTAATATTCAAAAAGCAGCTATATTAAACACATGTAGAATAGTACGAAAATTTATGCAGAGTGATGAAACCGAACCGCAAAATACAGAACAAAACGATCATACTATATCTTAGATGGCGGCTACTTGGTGTCAACCCGTAACCTTCATCAAAACACCGGCTTTTAGCCGAGTATTAAAACAGTTTCCAAATAATAATAATAATAATATTCTACCACATACACACAACACCATCTAGCCCAAACTAAGCAGAGCTTGTACTATGGGTACTAGACAATGGATAAACATACATATATACTTTTATTATCTTAGTGGTGCGAGTGGTCGCCTCGTCACTGCCTCGGCATGGATTCTTGTGGGCTCGGTGCTACGACATATTATAATATATAATAGAAACATTCATTTCGGACACAGTCCATATGAGTTAGTAACAATTTACTTACAAACTATGTTAGTAAAAAGAAATAATGAAATAAATGAAGTACATATACATTACAGTTTTCCCGTAACGATGCCCACCCAGTGTGTCTGTATGGGACAATCATTACGGGAGGCAATCATTTGCAGAATGCTGTTGGTGCTACTACGCAATCTCTGAAAAAGTGACGCCGCTTTTTTCCGCATTATAGCGTGAAAGCCGTCAACGCGCGCAACTGCATACATCTACGACGCACTGCAATGACGCGGTAGCCCCAACAACATTCTGAAAGCGTTATTGTATTGTATACGCAGGACGTTGTAGGCTCGTTGTGTATACAGAACCCACAAGCCGCTCGAGTAAAAAAATTGACAATGGTGCCAATTCTGTTGCAAAAACGGGACAAATTATCTTATATGACGCGGACTAAGTTGCGAAAAAAAAACAAAGTAATAATTTTCTTCTGACCGAATTGTGGCCAGTCTAAGCGGAGACTGCCATCTACACCGGAGAATTATAGGTACTGCACAAGTGTGTTCGCAAACACAAGTACACTCTCTGTTCCCTCACTCTCATGATCCGATGGGACAGAATTACAGCTATCTGCCACGACCATAGATTTACGTATTTACCAAGGTACGGGATTATATGTAGATATAACTTCCTAGCTCCGAACTGATATTGAGATTTCTTGCCAGAAAAACCCAATATTGTTGGCCCGACTCAGGATTCAAACCCGAGAGATATGCACAGCAGTCGCATTCACAAATGAATGTGCGCCCCGGAGGCAGACTTAAATAAAATCATACAGACGCCCAAAATCTTCCTATGCACAGCAGTCGCATTCACAAATGAATGTGCGCCCCGGAGGCAGACTTAAATAAAATCATACAGACGCCCAAAATCTTCTTATGCACAGCAGTCGCATTCACAAGTAAATGTGCGCCACGGAGGCAGACTTAAATAAAATCATACAGACGCCCAAAATCTTCCTATGTACAGCAGTCGCATTCACAAGTAAATGTGCGCCACGGAGGCAGACTTAAATAAAATCATATAGACGCCCAAAATCTTCCTATGCACAGCAGTCGCATTCACAAGTAAATGTGCGCCACGGAGGCAGACTTAAATAAAATCATACAGACGCCCAAAATCTTCCTATGCACAGCAGTCGCATTCACAAGTAAATGTGCGCCACGGAGGCAAACTTATATAAAATCATACAGACGCCCAAAATCTTCCTATGCACAGCAGTCGCATTCACAAGTAAATGTGCGCCACGGAGGCAGACATGAATAAAATCATACAGACGCCCAAAATCTTCCTATGCACAACCATCTTATTCACAAACGGTGCGCCACGGACGTACAGACGCCATACGGCCAAAATCCTTTACATATTATTATTTAAAATATAATTATCGGTTTAGATATGAAGGAGGAAGCAGGGAAATACGAGATGATAATTTCAGAGGTATAATCAGTTCGAGCTCTAGTTATATCTTTTGCACAATGATATTTCATTCGGGCCTAGCGCGACAGCTATAGATTTGTTTAAACTATTTTTTTTTTTTGAGCTGATCAACCACTGCTGTTATTATTTAGGTTGTGTCCTAATCCTAACATCCTTACTAATATTATAAATTCGAAAGTAACTCTGTCTGTCTGTCTGTTACCTTTTCACGGCTAAACCACTCAACCGATTTAGATGAAATTTGGTACAGATATAGTTTAAAACCTGGGGAAGGACATAGGCTACTTTTTATTGATGTAGGTACCACGCTGGCGGAGCCGCGCGCAAAAGCTAGTAATATTATAAATGCGAATGTGACTTTGTTTGTTTGTTACGCTTTCACACATTCGCATCCTAATCACTTTTACACGCTTCATACGCCATACCACCACCGTACGTTTTACTAGTGAACCCACTAGCGGGGTCCTCGGTAATACAGATGCGCTGGGGTGAGCTCACGTGGGTCTGTGGTATACAGCAATTACTCTTAATACAAAACACTCTTGTTATAAGGAATATGGTCATAGTTCTTCTAGATGTAAGATTCCTGGAAATTTTCTAGTGGCGTGTTCTAGTTAGAACGTATATACACTAAGATATGAGTAAGTAAACATTTTTTTTATATTCGCTGTCATCATGAGACATGAATCGTCAACCTTTTTAGAAATATCATTTAGAATTGTTTATTTTTCAACTTTAGTTATGATAAATCTCACACTGTTCCGTGCTATATGCTTAACCTATTGAGTCGCAGCGGCACACCGGTAGCCAATAACACGCACTAACAATGATTCCTGTGTATAGGACACTTTACAAACATTTAAACAACGGACACGAAGAACACCTAGACATGGTACAACTATTTATGGATAACCACAGGACAATGAAAAGATAATTTGATCTGTCTGGATCACACAATTTTTCTCTGTAGGGATCGAACCTACAACCCTCTGCGGTGGCAGTGACGCCTGTAACAGATACGCCTTAGGTACGTGCATTGCTTTAGCCGGCTACAATCACCAATCATTATATTGAGCGAACCTTTTATATTCTTTCTTTGATGTGATTAAACCATATTTTTCGACTAGGTACCTATATCTATTTTGTGTCTATCACGTAACATTGAATGACGTTCCCCGTAACACATACATAGAAGTTTAAGTTTTATGTACAACATTCGCGTAAGTAAACGTAAGACAAGGCTATAGTATGTTATTATTCAGGTCACATATACAAACTAATACAATTTAGAAGATCCGTAAAATCGAGTAGAATCTACCAAGGCCTTTGCTATAGTATCAAATGTATTCAATCTTTGAAATACCAACAGCAAATAGTAATAATAAAATTTAAAAATCTTTTAAATTTACTAGTTTATGTTTATTCTGGGTAAAGACAGAAAAATTTTACTGTCCTAAATAAATGTACAATATGTGTAGGTACTACACTCGCGTGCAAGTAAATCGACTCAAGCCTCAAGTGCGCATAAAAAGTGATATAACTTAAAAATGCCTTATTTTACCTCTATATAATGTTTTACATAATTAAAGCCTAGTAATTGAGCTTTAAAATTATGTAAGTTGCATGAAAATCGATTCAGTAGGTTAGTAAAAAAGGTGAATGTCAAAGATATTGTAAAAAATTTTGAAAATTCATACAATTTCACAGTATGGGGGTTATTGGGTATAAATGAAACAAAATGTGCATAAGATAAAAAATTTATTCGTGTCAATATTTGGTGTTCCCTCCTCTAGCCCTGATCACTGCTCTCAAGCGATTCTTCATCGACCTTATCAACTTTTTAATTGATGATTGCGGTATTCGGCCCCACTCTTCTACCAACGCAGTCTTGAGCTCATTGATGTTTGTCGGAGCTGGATTCCTCGCCCTAACTTTACTTTTGAGCTCGTCCCATATGTGCTCAATGGGATTTAAATCGGGGCTGAGCGCTGGCCAATCCATAGTGTGAATTCCAACTTCACTCAGGAACTCACGTGTGGCCCGAGCAGTGTGACATCGGGCATTGTCATGCATCAAGATGAAATTATCCCCAATAAAGCCTTGATAAGGGACAACTTGATCCAGTAGAACATTTTCAATGTAACGATCACTGGTTAGACCTCCTCTCCGGCCTCCCCCAGGAACGAAAACAAGGTCCGTTTTTGCTTCTAAGGAAATTCCAGCCCACATCATGCAAGAACCGCCACCATATGCAACGGTTTCAACAAAGCAGCACTGTGAAAACCGTTCACCAGGACGCCGGTACACCCGACCTCTCCTGTCGCTGCCATGGAGACACATCCTCGTCTCATCTGTGAACAGGACCGACTGCCATTGCTCTATGCTCCAATCCAAGTGCTCTCGAGCAAAGTGAAGGCGTGCTTGACGGTGGGCTGTGGTCAACTTCGGGCCTGTAGCGGGTCTTTTCGGAGTAAGGTTAGCTTCCTTCAACCTTCTTCTAACTGTCCACTGACTGACAGTTACTCCGCGAACTTGACGTAGCTCCTGCTGCACATCCACGCCGGTAAGGTGTCGATTTCGGAGAGAGGTCGAGACCAAAAACCGGTCGTCACGCTCCGAGGTGCACCGGCGTCGGCTGGTATTAGGCCGCCGAGTGAAGGCACCACTCTCTTGAAACCTCCTGTACACTCTCGAGACAGCAGACTGACTCATATTCAACCGACGAGCGACTTCTCTCTGGTTCAACCCTTCTTGCAACAGGGCAACGACTTGAGCGGCTTCTTCAGGTGTTGTATCCATAGTTTTCTTCAAATGACGGCTTCAATTTGCAGATATGTGTTCAGGTCAACGTCTAGTGAGCGACTGATAAGAAAAAACGATTACAGGGGGTTTTTATAGCGGATTGTGTCGCGCAAGTTGTGTATAGAGCGCAGAGCAGTTTATGGGAGGTTGCGTTCAGTTGCATTCTAAGGACATGTGTTTATTTAAATTACTGAAATTATGCTACCATTTTAAAGCCTAATTACTAGGCTATAATTATGTAAAACATTATATAGAGATAAAATAAGGCATTTTTAAGTTATATCACTTTTTATGCGCACTTGAGCCTTGAGTCGATTTACTTGCACGCGAGTGTATAAGCTTTATTTTTCTTTTTACTATTTTCCAATAATTGTAATAAGTACATAGGTATATTGAGACTATCAATTAATAATTTTGGGCGCTAGTTTAGCAGAATTCTTAATTTTCGTACTTACATTTGAAGTATTTTACCGTGAGTAAACACATTCTAATTTTCATAAAATTACTTTAAGAAATACCTATGTTACAAAAAGCCAATAAATATCTCCACTCATAACAATGTCTTATAAGAAATAGTTGTTACAATCTAAAATGCGTAAACGTATAAATATATACCTAATGCACCACGACACGATACGATAAAATACAAAATCACATAAACAATGATTATCTTTAAATTATCTGTGAATATTAATATCGATTAAGTACGCTTCAATGTTATTAACTTCTATTTTGTTTTATCACTATCGCGCATGATGTAACTCGTTTAACGACTCACCAAGTGAATTGAACCAGTCTCGCTAGGTTTGCAATCGTGTATAGTTCTCTAAAGTCGAAGCGACAGGTCATGCAAAACACTGTGCAAAAAAGTGATGATATTATTTAACAATAAATTAAATCAAAGATAATAAAAAATGGCGGTATTCATGTTTTTGTTATGCTTCATCGCGTTGTGCAACGGTAATGAACCAAACAGCCTAAAACTCGAACAAGTTTTAATATTAAGTCGACATAATATTCGGACGCCTTTGACATCAAATATGAAGGGTTACTCGTCAAAAGTATGGCCGAAATTCAATGAATCTGTAGCTCAGTTAACTAGAAAAGGAGCTCTGCTTGAAAGTTACATCGCCGAATATATTTCCGAGTGGTTCGCGAGTGCAGACTTTATAAAAGGATGTCCGAAACAAGAAGATGTACTTATCTATGCCAATACTAAACATAGGACGAGGGACACAGCGAAATCATTCTCCGAAGGCGCATTTCCATCGTGCAACATCTCAATTCATCATAACAAAGATATTGACGTTTTCGATCCTCTGTTTAAACCGATATTTCACAATAACTCGGAATATTTCAAACAGACAATGATACAAGAAATGGAAAACAAAATAAACGAGATTGATTTAACAGAATCCTTTTTAGAACTGAACAGGATAATAGATTTACAGAACTCTGATTTGTGTAAGAAACATTCTTTGTGCGATCTCAGTAAAGTTAAGTATAAAGTGATTTATAAAGAGGGTGAAGAGCCCAATGTGTCCGGCCCTTTGAGTATTGGAACTGCGGTTGTTGATTCATTTATAATGAGTTACTATGAAGGATTTCCTCTTGAAAATGTTGCTTGGGGAGAAATAAAAACAGACGACCAATGGAAGATGTTGACGAAAATTATGAAACAAAACTTAAATGTCAGATTCAATTTTAAATCAGGTTCGGTAGACATCGCGCGGCCATTACTAAACTACATGTTTAATATCTTTAAAAGTGGTAATCCTAAGTTAACTGTGCTTGTGGGACATGATTCGAATCTAAGCCCTGTTATAACTGCGTTAGGGTTCAAAGCGTTTGAGCTTGCAGATCAGTGTGAGCCGTATCCGATTGGCGGGAAATTGATGTTTCAGAAATGGTCAAACGGCGAAAAGAAATATTTGAAAACAGAATACGTTTATCAAACCTTTTCCCAGCTGAGAAACGCTAATAAATTGTCTATGGAACAGCCTCCGCGTAGAGTTCTGCTTGAATTGAACGATTGTAAAATTGACGAAAATGGTTTATGCCCATGGGATGATTTTATGAAATTGAATTTTAACTAATTTAAGTAATTACATAAAGTTCGAACATTAAATGTTTTTATTTTCAAATATATTACATTTTACCTATTATTGCTAAGGTAAGTTAAGACATAGGTTAAAGACATTCACCTACATGCGCGAAAACTAATTTTGAAACAGTGCCCGATAGACGGTTATTGGTTAGCGTCCTACGGCCCTACTACGGTTCCCTATTTATTCGTATAAAATTATATATCACAATTCAACATGGCATACTTTTACTTATCTTATTAATAGTTAGGTATGCACAATATTCATTTGGCATAACTGTTTAGGCACAATTTTTTAAGCATAATTATAAATTAGTATAAGCATAATAATTGTTAAGCATACTATTCTAAAGCATTAAATTTGAAGTTTTGTAAATTATGTGTTTGCATTTAATAAAATACTTTTAGTACTTATATAAAACAAACATGTTGGCTCGGGCCACCCCCGCTGACCCTAACCTATTGTTCCACTATGGTACCCAAGTTATATAATTATGCCTTATAACATTATGCCACTCAAAATTAGGGCAAAAAGCATTACTCTAAATTATATTTTTGCCTACGGAAATAGTACGCCAAAAAACAATTAAGTATGTCAAATTATTATGACAAAAAATATGCTTAACTCGTTATGCCAAATTAAATTAAGACAGAAAATTAGTCGAAGCAAAGGTTTACCCCATATTACGTGGGCTTTAAAACCATAGCTGGCGAAATGTGGTTGTAATCACCTTTGCTTACTACTTCAGATATATGGGTGTTATTTAAATGGTTAGCATAGTATTGGTATTTTTGTGAGCAGAAAAATATTATCTGTGAGCAGAAATAGCTAATTGATCAGCAACTCATGGCCAGCAAACTTTAAAGAGATGAAACTAAGCGGGGCTCCTATTTTTGGGTGGGTTTAAAAAAGGAACCTAACATAACCTAACACTTCCGAGACGGAATGCAGTGATTTGAGGCGTATAGATGCTCGTTATGCTGTGCAATATTTGCTGACCAATTAGTATTTTTGATGATCATTATATTTAATCCCCAGATATATTACTAGGTAAAGGGTATAGTATTATATTATCTGTGGTAAAGGGCTACTCAGAAAGGTACATATCCATAGTCTCATCCATGACCCTATGTATCTATGTACACGCGGCTACACATCAAGTTAGACACCTTATATACACATAACTACGCTACATACAAAATAGAGAATTGTCGGAAAGGGACAGTGCATAGTGTAGCTGTAGACCCATCACGGTGCTAGCGCCGAGCGCGTGCGTCGACGCCCGCGGCCCGTTTAGCGTGAATGAGACAAAATAACAAAAATATAACGTACTCTCTTGCACGATTCACAGCGTTCAACTTCTAATAGTTCAAAGTCCAAACAGTCTAGGTTGATGAGTCGCTTTGTGTACGATGTCTAATGTTTGATTCTGTTAACGTACACACAATCTTATAGACATGCATAGTTTGACTGCACGGATAGCATAGTAATTTAAGTGGTTGCCTCGCTACTGCCACTGCGTCAAGTGTTGTGGGTTCGAATCGCACACGGGACAAAACTTTCGGGTTAAAGATTCATTTATTCTCAAAAAGAACAGCTACAGTTCATTTATATTGAGATTCTATATAATTTTAGTGTGCTCTATAAAATACAGTCTGAGTTACGTTAAGGTAAGAGATGATAGATTAATAATTTTTTGTGACAAAATCCAGTAATAGTTTTTTATAAAATGATAGGGTTTTAGTGTTTCTTATTTCATCTGGTAATTTGTTGTACAGTTGTGCTCCTTCGTATAATATGTTCTTTTTTCCATAGTCAGTTCTGGGCGTTGGTAGTTGTAGTTTGTGTCGTCGTCGCGTGTGGTATGCGTGTGATTTTGTACTGAATTCTAGTTGTGAGTGTATTGTTTTTGTGATGATTTTCTTTATCGGTATGCATGTTTTATAAGTGTATAATTGTTTAATATTTAGTATTTTTGTATCTTTGCATATTTTACTGGTAGATGTTAAGTAGTCATAGTTGTATAGTACTTTAAAAAACAAAACTGTGTCATCCATTAATAGTTATTCTGAGTCCAGGTGTTCTTTGAATCCGATGTTTGAATGTTTGTAAAGTTCTTGCGGTACAGGATTTATTCGTGGTGCTTTTTTTTAAAACCATTCTCTCGCCTATATGTTTACCCATTCAATGATATCATTGAATGGGTAAACAGAAATGTATAGCACCCACATTTCAGCTATGGGTTTAGGTCACGTACTAGAGAGTGAGACTATTGCTGCCTACCGGATACAGTTGGAGACAATACTGCTAGTGAAATACATACATAGATACATAGATTCACGCCTGTTTCCAAGAGAGGTAGGCAGAGACTACGGATTTCCATTTGCTACGATCCTGACACACTTTTCTGGCTTCATTCACTTTCATCACATTCCTCATACACGCCCGTCGGTTCAAGGAGTTCTTAACCTGGCCTTTGTCCAGAACGTCTCCGATCTGATTAACAAACGTTTGCCTAGGTCTGCCTCTTGCGACTGTTCCATTCACACCAACCTTATAATCTTTCTTAGTCAGTCTTTTCTCGTTCATTCTTTCTACATGCCCAAACCAGCTAAACATTTTTATTCTTGTCACTACATTCACTTTCATGCCGAATCTCTCTCTAATCACACTATTTCCTATTCTATCTTTCCACACCACACCACATTATTATGTGTATATGCTACTGAAAATTTCTTGAAAATTCAAATAATATATTGGATCCGGGAATCAAACCTAGGGCGGTAGGCCTTACGCATGGCAGTCGCAGTCACTAACGCTGCGCTATTAAGACAGTCCTAAACGAGATGGGTGTAAAAACCCAGGATTCAACCTCTTCGTCTTAAATGTACATTATGTGAGCTTGTGACTCTATATCGCGGGGGTCTTTTGACCCACAGCGCCCATATTCAAACTCGACCGAGATATGACCCCAAAGTGTCTGGACACCAAGTTACAAGTCAATCGGTCTGGTGGTTCTGGAGTTATGCCTGTCACTAACAGACAGACACACAGACCCACATAGTGTTTTCATTAACCTCTGAAGAAGACTCAGAAGTTAATAAAATATAATATCTTTACGTGTCGTTGCAATACCTAATCGTGTGGCACGGACTAACACGAGCCGGTTTCAGAAAAGCAATGTAGGTACGGTGCGCACACCCTAGGTAGGCAATAAGATACTGGATGTAAGGGACGGCAGACCGAAAACTTTAGCAAGACGTCTTTCTATATGTACTTATCACGACGCAAACTTCAATTAATAAAAAAACGCAAGATTTAAATGTAATGTAGATTAACAGTATTACGCAGTACGCAATGGATTGCTACCAATACATCGCACTCAACGAATGACCTCTGCGTTCCGCGCGCATGAAACAGCTGATCTATTTAAATCACGACCATTTAATTACATTGCTGTATTGTAGAAAAATGTGACAGGCAGAAAAATGAAAAATTGCAGAAAAGCAATTGTGATTGTTGAAAAAAATTCCAACGGTTTTTAACTCAGAATAATGGTCTGAATCTACTATTTCAGTTTTCGGTACACCGTCCCTTACACCCAGTATAGGTTTATAGATCGTTGCCTACGGTATTTCCAGACCAATACGACCTTCAAAACTTCAAGAAAAGAGCGTACTCCTTTTTAAAAGGCCGGCAACACACTTGTAACTCCTCTGGTGTTGCGGGTGTCTATGGGTGGCGGTAATCGCTTACTATCAGGCGATCCGTCTGCTCATTTGCCTCTAATCAATAAAAAAGAAAAAAAAACATCAGTAAAAGCCGGCAATAAATTTAACTGACTATATTGGGAGATGAAAGATGATACTATCTGTAAATGCATGGAACGCGGAATGATATGTAAGACGCGGTACTTAGGTACTTTGATAGGCTAACGTGAACTCGAACTAATTTAAATTACATATGATTAATTTATATATTAATGAACTAGCTGTTACCTGCGACTTCGTCCGCGTAGATTTTAACTAAACAGTATTTGTCTCCACGGAACCCTATTTGTTTTCTAAGATCACAGTAGCCTATGTTACTCCTTATAACATCAGCTATCTGCCAGTGAAAGTCCCGTCAAAATCGGTTCAGCCGTTTCGGAGATTACCCTGAACAAACAGACAGACATACAGACAAAAATTTTAAAAATAGCTGTTTTCGTATAGGTACCTTATATACTTTCATATGCATTAGATAAAAAGCTGTTATTTTGACATTACAAACAGACATTTCAATTTTATTTATTTGTATAGATATAGATGAAGTAAGTTGCTGACATGGCACAAAGAGTAATAAGTTCAATGTACGCTACGTATAACGTACAAGCAGATCAATACAAAATATATTGATCAGATAGTCAAAGGTATTTCAACTGCTGTAAATTAAAAGCCAATGAAATCATTTCACAAGAGATTCATTTTTTCATGTCTGACAAGGCTAACATTTTTATGTCAAACTAGCTGTAACCCGCGACTTCGTCCGCGTGGAATTTAACAAAAACAATCTAAAACAAAAGTAGCTTGTTACTCCATATAACATCAGCTATCTGCCAGTAGGTAAACGTCAAAATCAGACCAGCCGTTTCAGAGATTAGCCGGGACAAACCGGCAGACAGACAAACATTCTGAAAATTGTTTCTTTTCGTATAAATATTATTCCTACTTATATACGTTCATACATATTTTTTTATTTTTTTTTATTGCGTTCGAAGGTGACAGACGACCCAGCGGCCCACCTGATAGTAAGCGAGAGCCGTGGCTCATGCACATGGCTGTTTTCTTAGCATTAAAGAAGCAATGTCAAAAAAACAACCAAGTCGCTGCCTGGCGGAAGGAAAAGGGGAATGGAGCAGGATGGGGTTTGGGAAGGGAAGGGTGATTGAGCCTCCGGCGCTCTCACTCACCGAACGAAACATAACAGATACTGTTATTTTTCGTCGATCTTCTGTGAGAGGGTGGTACTTCCCCGGTCGAGCCGGCCCATTCATGCTGTAACCAGCGTGGCTGTACCACTCAAAAGAATTTAGTAAAAAGCTGTTATTTTGACATTACAATTCAATTTTATTTATTTGTATAGATGCAGTATCTAGGTATTTATGAGATCTAATTAAAAACTAAAATGCCATGCCGATTCGCAGTGATTCGCCATAGCAATAAAAACTTCACTTATCTATGCGTAGGTATACCTAGACTTTTAGAAACCAAGTTGAACTTGTATTGACGTGATAATAATATGAGTGACCTCATGTCCATAGACTTATTTATTTTCGCTACGTATCACGTCAAATGTACTCGAACGCGCACTGCTTACATATTTTGTATTATAAATTTATAAGTACCTAGTAAGTATAGATAGGTAGATGTCGAATATAAGTAGGCTTGCCAACCGTACTTTATAATAAAGTATTGTACGTTATGTCGTGTAAACGTACTTTATTAGGTTTTGCCCGCAGCTTCGCTCGCTTTAATTTAGAATTTGGCAATCAATTCGGGTTGTACTCTGCTCGTAATAATATAATTCAATCATGATTCGAAAGACACGTGGCGCCATCTATTATCATAAGAACGTTATTGTTGTTTTCCTCGGGAAGAGTAATTTTTTTCAGGATTAAAGGTAGCCTATGTCCGTTTCTGTACACCTGACAACGTATATGCAAAATTTCAGAATAATCGGTTCAGTGGTTTAAGCGTGGAAAGGTAACAAACAAACAAACTCATTTTCGCTTTTATTAATTTTATTTCGCTATTAGTTAGGATTAGGAAGTTAGGATTGTACATTATTTCGAGTAAACGTACTTTATACTTTACTAGCTTTTGCGCGCGGCTCCGCCAGCGTGGTACCTACATCAATAAAAAGTAGCCTATGTCCTTCCCCAGGTTTTAAACTATATCTGTACCAAATTTCATCTAAATCGGTTGAGTGGTTTAGCCATGAAAAGGTAACAGACAGACAGACAGACAGAGTTACATTCTAATTTATAATATTAGTAAGGATAAGGATTAGGAAAATAAAGTACGTGAAAATACTTTATTTTACCGATGTCGACTTTTACAGATTTTATGTAATTGTTACTTAAAGCAACGCTTTAGAGATTCCTTAAATTGACTAAAATCAATTGTTTATCTATCTCAATATAGACATATATTGTAAAGATGCGGTTAAAACGTTCCTTGATACCTAATAAATATTTGTTAGATGTTACTAGCATCAACAAAAATATGTTAACAAAAAAGCAGTTGAAACAAATACCACCTACTATATTATTCAGAGCTTGTACTTTATTTTTTTTCCTCAAATAGTGGAGTATTCCGCTTTCGGCACCAATTTTTTCGGCACCTATCGTTTCGGCACCTAAGCTATTCCACTTTCAGCACCAATAGGTATTTTTTCTTGGTGTCGAAACTGTCGAATGTGGAATAAAATACCTATTGGTGCTGAAAGTGGAATAGCTTAGGTGCCAAAACCATAGGTGCTGAAACAATTGGTGCCGAAAGCGGAATACTCCCAAATAGTTAGTAAATGTATAGAAGGTACCTAGATAAAATAAGACGTCAATGTCCCCCAGACCGAACATAACGGCTAATCCTAACAGAGATTTACTTAAAATATTCAAATTGTGCAGTAAATTTTGAAAATAAATAAATATTATCGTTACTCTTCTGTACGATGGTGTCACTGAACTCCTAAACAACTGGACCGACTTTGATGAAATATTTTGTGAGTAATTCTAATTGGACTCCCTTTTCCGCATTTGAACTCCAAGTTGGTCCATTATGCGTGAGAATATTTTGTGAGTGTTCATGTGGGGCCCTGACTGGTTTAGATTCATAATTATATTACCCTTCGATCAACAATAGCAACTAGATATTATCGGGTCACGTACAAAATCAAAGCTAAATGCTGTCCGCGTGACAATACGTATAACAAACGGAGAGAAAAATTTTAAAACAGTTTTAAATTCAACCTAATTACAATCATGGCACCTAGTAATAAAGTCACAAATCTTCAAAATATTATCTAATACATCATTCGTCACATAAAACGAGCAAAGCAACAACATTTAGTGTGAAATCAACCTTAAGTGGCAACAAATAAAGTACTTTCCCCGTTATTGCCTTGAGAGCTACATTGTTTTGTTTCTTTCAGTGTTAGATAGCCCATTTATGGAGGAAGGCTATAGGCTATATATCATCACGCTAAGTTCAATAGGAGCGGAGCACCAATGAAGAATGTTTCAAAATCGGAGGTTTTTTTTTCCTTTTGAGAGCTTCCGCTGCGTGCGCTGCGTAAACAGTTAAAGTTTCGCAAAAATCATGTATGAGAGAATTGTTGCCCTTAAAAAGTTCTAAAAAAAGTCTGCGACAGCATATGTCTATCTTTTAAGGTTGACTCACTATAACCTTTTTTATGCTAACCAAATTTGTTCTAAAATAATGCATTATTTGCGAAGGTGTTTTTATAAAGATGATATTAATCCTTATCCAAATAAATACGTTATTTATTACAAGTATTTAATTTAAAACAAAATTGCCCTTTATATGATTCGATTTCAATGAATATCTTAGGAGATATCGTATTTAAAATAACATCGCAGCAAAATAATTACCTATTACAGACATACAAACGGTGTTTCTCCTGGTTTATTCTGCGTGATTTTAAATTAGCACTGTAGGTATATTTATAAAATTTTGTTCAATGGTTCTTATGTGGTTCGTAGATTTCAGCTCCTTTAAAATTGTATTATAGGTGCCTACGATCTCTCTTATATGACGCAGACGAAGTTGCGCGGGTCAGCTATCTATACTAATATTATAAAGCTGAAGAGTTTGTTTGTTTGAATGCGCTAATCTCAGGAACTACTGGTTCGAATTGAAAATTCTTTTAGTCTTGGATAGCCTATTTATCGAGGAAGGCTATAGGCTATCACAACATCACGCTACGACCCACGGGGGCGGCGCAGTAACGATAAACACGGGTGAAACCGCGGGAACATCTAGTTTTGTTATAAAAGTTTGTGCGTATGTTGGCGAGCCTTGGCCAAACATTTGTAGCGGTGATGATTTAAAATCGGCAATTTTGTTCAAAATATGATATTATTTGTCAATTTAAAGTTTCAAATATAACTTATTCTTCATGTAATTACCGAAAGTAAGATACTCCGGCCGTTAAATTGGTTTATCGAGCATTATTTTCGCAACTTCTGAATACACACTGCGGCATTGTGAGACGTGTTTACATTGGCTGAGTTTCATGCGAACTAAACAAAATAAGAGCTCACGTCTCAAATGAGCTGTTATTTACCGAGACATATTTTTTGCGCCGACCCGATATCTAGTTGCTATTATTGATCGAAGATATTACCTGTGTTAAGTACTTTATGGACTGTATTCATGTTTTACTCAAACTCAAACTCATTTATTGCGAAAATGGATAATTCAGATAACATAATATATATAAATTGGTACCACTGTAATCAATAAATAAATTATTATTATTATTTTGATTTTCTTGTATTTTCTCGGCTAACCGGAAAGAGAACTGATGCCACGGGCCTAAGCCAAGTGTACATCAGCAATAGGTTGTGATTGAGTTGTAAACAGAGTGGCTGTGTGTGTACCTGGATGTGACTTTTCTGATTCACATTGTAGAAATTTCCTTACTATTCTACAGGTATTGAGTATAACTGCTTTTTGTAACAGGCAGTAGGTCTTAGGTGGCAATTTTAAAGTTTTGAGTGATTGGTGTATTTGTTTGGGTATGACGCCTGTAGTAGAGAGAACAATAGGGACGATAGTTACTTTTTGCAGGTGCCAAAGGCGAGTAATTTCATCCTTTAATTCTATATATTTGCTTAGTTTTTCTGCAATTGTAGTTTGTAGGTTGTGTGTGTTTGGTACGGCAATGTCTATTAAGTATCCTGTTTTAGTTGTCTTATTTATTAAGGTTATGTCTGGTCTATTATAATGGATGGTTCGATCAGTAAGGATAGCTCGGTCATAATATAGTTTGATAGTGGAATTCTCTAAAACAGTTTGAGGGCTATATTTATAATATGCTGTAGCTGATTCTATGAGTTTATATTGATGTGCAAGATTTTGGTGTATAATATTTGCTACTTGGTCATGTCTATATTTGTAGTCAGTTTGAACAATTGATTTGCAGGCTCCTGTGATGTGTTGGATTGTTTCTGGCATACTATTGCATCTACGGCAGGTGTCAGTTGTTAAGTTCTTGATTATATGCTTTCTATAGTTTTTGGTTTCGATTATCTGGTCCTGTATTGCAATCATAAATCCTTCGGTTTCTAGGAAAAGTTCGCCTCAGCTTAGCCACGCGTTCGACGCCTCTTTGTCGACATTTTGTTGGCATAAGTCCGTGCGATGTCTTCCATGCAGAGATTTTTGGTGCCATTCTGATAGTTTAGATTTTTCATCCGACAGCATTTCATTTTTTTGTTTGGCGGTGTCCTTGAGGTTTAGTGGGGTTAATTTTTGATCCATTTGTGCTATTGATTTGTGGAGAGTAGTTAATTGAGATTTGGCGAAGAAATATTGCCGGAGAATCGTTATTTGTTTGTTATGCAGATTTAAAATGTCTACGAGGCCTCTGCCTCCTTCTTTCCTGGGCAATGTCAATCTTTGTAAACAAGATCTTGGGTGATGTTTGCGAAACCTGGTCATTGTAGTGTTTAATTTTCTCTGTAGGTTCTTGAGTTCGGTTTTGGTCCAATTTATTACTCCAAAAGAGTAAGTGAGTACCGGAATGATAAAAGTGTTGATTGCTTTAATTGTGTTTCTAGAGTTAAGTTGTGTTTTCAATATTGTATTAAGTCTGTGTGGGAATTGTAATTTTAGTGTTTGTTTTGTGTCTTTGTGATGTATTTGTAGTGACTGTTTATACCCTAGATATTTGTAAGTGTCATGCTCGTTTAGTGATTCAATATTTTCACCTGTACCTAACGTGTATTGATGTTGATAGTTCTGTCCGGCTTTAACTGAATTTATTTTACATTTATCTATGCCGAATTGCATATTTATATCATTTGTAAATTCTTCCACTAGGTTAGCTAGTTTTAATAATTCGTTCTCAGTATTAGCGTAAAGTTTAATATCATCCATATAAAGCAAATGATTTAATACATTTTTCTCTATACTAGTATGGCTTTCTGTGTCTTTTAAAAGGTATCCTATTGCAGTTAAATTTAATATGTTAGAGAGGGGATTTAGAGCAAGGCAGAACCATAGCGGACTTAGCGCATCTCCTTGAAAGATACCTCTCTGTATTCGGATATGGGGCTTGTTTCCATTATGTCTGTTGAGGTAGTAAGTGTAAGCACAGATGACCATTTTGTCATTATGTTTTTTAAAAATGATATTATTGTGGGATGTATTTTGTAGATATCTAAAACTTTTAGTAGCCATGAATGAGGTACTGAGTCATATGCTTTCTTGTAGTCTATGTACATGCTGAAAAGATCTGAATGTGTTTTATCGACTTGTTTAAGGATAACAGAATCTATAATTAATTGTTCTTTGCATCCTTGGCTAAATTTATGACACCCTTTATGTTGTTTGGCTAAAATATTATTGACATCAATATGTTCATATATCAATTCTGATAGGCAGGATGTGATTATCTTGTATAGAGTCTGTAAACAAGTGATAGGTCTATATTTGGCAGGATCAGAGAGATCATTGCTGTCTTTAGAAATCATATATGTTTTACCTGATGTTAAATATGATGGTATAGTGTTGGGGTCCTGAATGAAAATATTAATGTAGTTATGTATGATAGCTGTGAATGTAAGTAAATTTCTTATACCAATAACTATGAATGAAATCTGATCCTGGTGATTTCCAGTTGTGTAAATGACTTAAAACTTTTTGAAAGATTTGAGGTGATATATGCTCGAACGTCATTGGTTGTATAAGTGTGTTGTTATTTGTAAATTCTGTTTGTATCCATTTGGCTTGGGTGTTATGTTGAATAGGATCTGACCATATTCTTGACCAAAAGTTTTTTATCATTTCTGGCGTGGGGTAGTTCGTTGTATCGTTTATGCTGTTGTGTAAACTGTTGGTAGTTTCGTGTCGGATATTGCGATAGAAAAGTTTTTCATTGTGGATGAATTGAGTGTTTTGTTTTTTCCTTAGTGTACATGCTTTATATCTTTGTAGTCGTCCTATTACAACTGACAGTTTTTGTTTGAGTGTGTCTAGTGTATGTACGGTTAATTATTATTATTGGATCCGGTAGGTGGCGCTGATATCGTTTCATTCAGTCAGGACAACGTATGTTGGGTCCGCTAGCACAGTATAACAATCGTTGCCTATATTGTGGCTAGCACAGTATATATACATTCGTTGTCTATATTGTGCCGCTAGTAAATTATAATTTTATTCTTATAATAATACAAGATTTTTTTACAGCAGTAGCGTATGCGACCCCTGTGCAAGAGGTCTCAGGTATTGCCGTCTAAAAGAAAACAGTAGTAGCCCGTAGTTAGGAAATAAGCGGTGTTTGACACCTCCGTGCCTCAAAAAGCTGGTAAAGCCGTTGGTATTCTGCCTAATCTCTCTTCGGTCAAGGAATAGAGAGTGCACTTGTGTTTGCGCACATTTTGTGCACTACAATATCTCTTGCGCTGTTGGCTAGCCTCCGTTAAGATTGGTCGCCATGACCAAGATTTGGAGGACAATATTAATATTATTACTATCATGAAACTTCGTTTAAAGAAGGGTATGGTCATATCTTTTGGAAAACACCTCAGCACATAGTTAATTTGCTGAAATGTACTGTGCTGGATGTCAACGTTTCTAGAATTGCCAGATGGAAAAGATGAACTTTGCTACATCCAAGTGGTGGTATGATGGTAGAATCGTGAAAGTGGTACCTGCCAAGTCAAATTATTCCTTGATCCTTAATAATAAATTAATATCAGATATGTATATAAACTGCGCTACTGCTGAGGGGCTTAGGCCATAATCTACCACGCGGGCCCAATGCGGGTTGGCAGACTGCATATATCTTCGAGAACATTATGGAGGACTCACAGACATGCAGATTTCCTCACGATGTATTATTTTACCGTTAAATTAAGCGATAATTAACTGATTAATACGCACATCATTTCGACAAGTCCGAGGTAATCCTTGGGATCGAACCGGAGACCTCTGCGTGGCAGTCCAACGGTCTCCCACTAGATAGCGATCAGTGCCGGATTAAGCAAGCGCGGGGCCCGTAGCAAATTCTGTCGGGTAAGAGTGCTTGCATACGTCACACTTTTTGTAGAGCTGATTATTGGGCCGACTGAAATTCTACACATTTATACGAGCGACTTTGTAGAACTTGTGCGTTTACCGTATGAAATTCGGTGTTTTATTTACGCTAAGGAAATAGTCGGTTACCGATTATCTGACGTGGATTGTCTTAGTAGGAAAACTTGTAACATTTCACGTTTTTGTGACATCAAGTAAATTCAATATACCACATCTTAAGTAATAAGTTTCACTAAAAAAATTACGCTCAGGAAGAGATGAGTGGCTTTATATTAAATTCAATATACCACATCTTAAGTAATAAGTTTCACTCAAAAAATTACGCTCAGGCAGAGATGAGTGGGTTTAAATATGGCCCCCCTTTCGCGCGGGGCCCGTAGCAATTGCTACTCTTGCTACGTGGTTAATCCGGCACTGCTATCAATGCTCGTTGAGCGCAGTACATAGTCTTAAAAGATAGTTTGAATTCTTGAATCTTTATTAAATAATTATAACCTTCGACACTATCGAAAACGCAACTGTGTATTAGATGCATGTAACAATTATTATAATATCTTAAAACCTTGAACTATGAAATAAAACTCAGCATCTACAGTAATCTTTAATAGCAAAGTTATACTCATTTGTTTATAAATAACGTCATTTAGTGGTAGATGTCAACTAACATGTTTATAAATAGTAAGTAATTCATTACATTCTTCCTGCTCGCTTGTTGGTCTAGAATGCGGAATACAAGTCTAGAGTGTTATTTGGCCTTTCTGCAGATTGTCTCCAAGTCAGATAACGCTTAACTAGGTCTATACTTTCCGACTCACCCATTAATACATTTAGCCATAAATACATTTGTTGTCTACTTTTTTCATATACCCAAACCAATGGACTAAAATATATAGACAGAATGTTTATCCCATTTAAGGGCCCAAACCATCATGAGCCATTTCACATTTTTGGGCAAGAATTTAATATTTCAGTCATTAAATTGACAACCTTAGATAATATATTGATGGCAGTGAACACGTGTAAATAATAGATCAACTCTTGATCTACCTTCACCTTGCCCGACTCTTGTTACATTAATTAACTACCTAATATTTTTTCTATCTTGTGTTTTACCGTAGGTTACTATTTTAAGATTAATGTTAAGATAAACTACAGAATATTATTGCCTTACGAAGAGTAGCTATTACATTATATAGGTACAAAAAGAGCAGTAGGAAATCTATTAATACAATATAATATAATAATAATATGATGACGCCATCTAGTTGATAATTTACAATATAGGTATGCTTACGACAGTACAATTATAATTGAATGCAGCACTTTTATATTAATACCAAATAACTCACATAATATTGAATAAAACTTACTAGTTAGTATTATTTTTTAATTGCTGTAGGTACCCAATTGTAATTTAGGAGATTATTTTCTTGTTACTGTATTCGTAAAAATCGTAAATGCTTGGCTCTAAGGTCGCTGTCAGAATCTCAGCTGTAAACTGTCAAAACATGTTATTGAACTTAGCCGTTCACTTTTCCTCTAGGTACTCATAAATATCGCTATGTTTTGGTGCACAATGTATTATAATCATGTAAGAAATCATCTTAGTTTTATATATATCAATTGGTGGAGGTCTGTTGTGGATAAAATCAATATATTTTGACTGTAAATGAATGCGACACGTCTCAGTGTCATTGTTTATAAACCAATGCGGATTGCATTAGATAAAACATATCTATAGGCGTTACATAATTTACTTTCCCTTTGTTCTATTTATATATCGTATGATCTCAGTGTATAATAATATGTCTTAACTGAATTTTCTTTCATTGTGTTCTTTGTTCTTCAGCAATTGAGTTAAAATGTATACAAAAATATTATTCGTGCTAGTGGCCTTAAAAATCAGTTGTTACGAAAATTTGAAATTGGAACAAGTGTTAATATTAAGTAGGCATAATGTGAGAACTCCTTTGGCTAAAAACTTGTTTGAATATACTTCAAAAACATGGCCTGCTTGGAAGGAGAAAAGTGGATATTTAACAGCAAAAGGAAGGTTATTGGAAGGCTTTATGGGTGAATTCTTCTCTTCTTGGCTTATTAAAGAAGGTTTGTTACCTGAAATCTGTCCCAATAACAAATCATTGTATGTGTACGCAAACAATGCTCAGCGAACAATGGAATCTGCTAAAGCTTTTGTTAGTAAAGCATTTCCACTCTGTAATATAACAATACATCATGTTGATACTGAAAAGGATCCTGTCTTTAACCCTGTGATACATAATTCAACAAAAGCATTCCAAAATGATGCTCTTGAACAAATGCAACTGTTACTAAAATCTCTCCATCTGAATAGCTCATATAAAGATTTAGAACAAATATTAGATTATAAGGACTCCAAATACTGTTTACTCAAACATAAGTGTGATTTTGTCAAAGATAAGAACAAATTATTTATCAACACGGGCTTTAAGCCAAATTTGGAAGGACCATTAAAAATATCCAAGTCTGTGCTAGATTCTTTTATAATGGAGAATTATGAAGGATTTCCAATTGATACTGTGGCTTGGGGTATGCTTCGAAATAAAGATCAATGGGAAGCAATACTTGACTTAAGCAGACAATACCATAATATTATATTTAATACGACCATAGTGGCCAAGGATGTTGCTCAACCTTTGCTAAAATTTATAACTGAATTACTTTTTACAAAACAGTATAAGGTCACATTACTAATGGCTCATGATGCAAATATCTATACAGTACTTAATAGTATGGGATTTAACCCGTACACTATTAAAAACCAATATGAAATGACACCAGCTGGTGGAAAGCTTGTATTCCAAAAATGGAAGGATGTAAGGTCTGAAAAATGTTATGCAAAAGTCAACTATGTATATCAATCAACCGAACAAATGAGAGAAGGCAAGAAGTTGTCGTTAGATAATCCACCTGAGTTTATGCTTTTACAGTTAAATGGATGTAAAATGGATGCAAACGGTCTATGTCCATGGGATGATTTTGTAAAACTGTTGAACAATCTGATATAAATATGAAATTCTATTGCTTTTTAATGATAATTGTAACTTGTAACACTTATTGTTTCAACCTGGTTATGGTCATAGTGTTATTCGGTTGAGTGAAATTGAGTTAATATGTACTACATAGGCAAGTCAACTGCATTGTTTATAACATGCGTTATTTCTCGCTTAATTAGTCTGAGCCAAACATCGATAAAGATTCGATGGAGTCAGTTGGAGGAGGCCTTTGCTATAATAAAGCACACAGATATTGCAGCCAACGAAACAACTAATGCACCTAACCATTTGTGAAATATCTGACAGAAGGCTTATAATAATAATAATAAAACACATTGATAAAAATTTTATCAATAGAGCCATTCAATTACTACAAAAACACTTTTCACTTTAAAATTATAATATTCGAAATATACCTTCATGTGAATCCCAGTAGCACATTCGTATTGTTTAAAATTTGTTTCTTTATTTGTGTTGGGACTCATATAAAGTAATTATATGTATGTGAGTCCTATCATAACACGATCAGGTTACAGCATGACATTACTAAGTACTTACGTCTTTATACATTTATATACTAAGATTACAAACGTGGACAATTGGCCAATTAGCAAAACCTCATTACTTTTTCAGACATTAGATTATAGTGTACTTTATAGTACCTTCTAATTAATTGTGCACTCAAACATGTCTTTGCAGTAAGTGCTTGACTAAGACTAAGTGAGTTAGAGAGCATGCTCTCTAATCCGGTTCTCCTCTAGTAGTAATCCGGTTCTCCTCTAGTAGTAATCCGGTTCTCCTCTAGTAGTAATCCGGTTCTCCTCTAGTAATACATATTAATTCAATGTTCTTTGACAATAATTATGTAAAATGATAGATATTAACATAGAAAATTATATACCTTTTATGTGTACCTACTATGTCATGGCATATAAGTGATATAAGGTTACTTGAAATTATTTTTGTATGATTAAGTAATTTGTTACTGTAGTTACAATTTAGATGTTTTTTGTGTTGTACAGTCAGCAAGATAAGTTGATACACACTTGCAATAGGTATTTTAATTTGATCATTCAATATTATGATGATATTTTATTTTATATAGCAGTAAACAGTAGTTTATTTAATCATTGTTAATTATCAAAATAATAATTTGATTTTTTTATTTATGTATGTTTAGAAAGCTTAATGTTTAGTTACTTATGTAGCTGACTGTACAAGACTTGACAAACATTGAAACAATGAACATATGTATATTACAAACTGAGAAACACGATTTGTTGACATTAACAATTAACAAATTATTGTGCCATGTAAGAATCGAAGCCACAAAACTCGGCGTAGGGTCGGTTGGAAGATGACCACTTAATATCCTTGCAAACAAGTTACTATTGTTACAGTTTAATGTTACCTATGTTTTAGCTTTAATCCAGTTGTGAATAGTCTTATTAGGTATTAGTTGCTTTAAAATACTTAACCAAATAATATTAAGCAAATATCAAAATATTGATTTTGTGACTATTTTATGCGGATTTTATTCTGTTTTTAATCTTTTAACGTGCCTTGTCGGTAAATAAGTGAATCTTGAAGGCAGTTTAAGTTCAGTCTGCCTACTTAATTAGTTACTAAATAAAATAAGGACGATCTTAAACATGTGATAAACTACATATGTTACATTAGTAACATATGTAGTTTAGCTGAACATTAAGCTTTCTAAACATACATAAATTAAAAATTCAAATTATTATTTGGATAATTAACAATGATTAAATAAACTACTGTTTACTGCTATATAAAATAAAACATGTGATAAACTACATATGTTACATTAGTAACATATGTAGTTTATCACATGTTTAAGATCATCCTTATTTTATTTAGTAACTAATTAAGTGGGTAGACTGAACTTAAACTGCCTTCAAGATTCACTTATCATCCATCGTTGAACTATTGATGTTACTATTAAGTAACATCAATAGTTCAACGATGTTAGAGCCTACTTTCAAGTAACTTTACACTGTAAGATATTGAGATAAATTGGTGTCCGTATACCTTATACTCTCAGTGATGATGACCGATGAAAAGTAAATAAAACTTCGTGAATATTGTATACTTACTTATATACACTGTAATAAACTATGATAAAATTCGTATAAAGTAGGTAGTTTAATTTTAATGTGTAACAGCTGCGTAATATAATTCTTTGTAACAAAATTAATATATTTTGTATAGGTACTTATTAGTTTTTTAATTAGTTTTATAATATTATATATTTAAGATAATTATTATTGATATTAAGTATATAGGTACCTACGGGTCTTTATCTATAAATCTAATAAAAAAATGTAATGCACACGTTAAATAGATAATATATTTACACTGTTTTTGTTGTGATTATCAAAGTTTAGGTATTGTTAACTAGCTTTTGCCCGTGGCTTCGCTCGCGTTAATTTAGAATTTGACCATCAATTCGGGTCGTACTCTGCTTGTAATAATATAATTCAATCATGATTCGAAAGACACGTGGCGCCATCTATTTTCATAAGAACGTTATTGTTATTTTCCTTGGGAACAGTAATTTTTTTCGGGATGAAAGGTAGCCTATGTCCGTTTCTGTACACCTGACAACGTATATGCAAAATTTCAGGATGATCGGTTCAGTGGTTTAGGCGTGAAAGATAACAAACAAACAAACAAACTCATTTTCGCTTTTATAATATTAGTTAGGATTAGCAAGTTAGGAAGTTAGGATAGGATTAGAATTGTCATATGTTTGCCAGTTATTCAAAGATACCTGTAGTGTAGTAGTTATATTATGCTTTTTATTTCATAACTCTCGACGTAATAATTATAAAGAGGCGACGAGGCGATCATGTATTTTGCAGCAAGCAAGTATATTTTAACTTGACTCGAGCCTATTTGATACATAATAGTTACATTTTGCTAGAATCAAGGTGTTACATGATTGAGACGCCCGAAAAATTAAATAAAAGCGCGCCCTTAATAAAATATATTTTTTGCTTGACACGAACTCACACGAAGGTTTGACGCGGCTGTTTGACTAACGCACGTTCGATCAAGCAAAGAAGTACAGTGGAACTCCAATTATCCGAATCAATTGATATCACCCATCGGATAATCAAAAATACCTACGAATAATATATTTTTGTCGAAAAATGTGTATATACCTACCTACATATGTTTTTGAAATGAAATTAAACTGAAATTGCCAAACATAAACATGTAATATATTTACATATGCGATACATCTTAATATATATAATTCTTCTATACGTGTGTTGACAGTGAACTCCTAAACAGCTGGACCGATTTGAATGAAACTCTTTGTGTGTGTTTTCAAGTGGATTCGAGGATGGTTTAGATATGCATTTTCTTTTTTGTTTTTTTTTTCTTTTGTACAGGACATCGTCTGTCGGGATCGGGACAGCTAGTACCTACATATTTTCTCATCTCCCAATAATGTTTCTCCGAAAGCGATTCGGGTAGTTGGAGTTCTGATAATTGGAGTTCTACTGTACGTGCTACAAAATGTGTTGTGTTAAATTAACCCGCTTGACGTTTGCTTTAACTGATTGATCAAGTATCAAGCCGTACACTACATGCTTGTTGTCAAGCTGTTATATCGCCTCGGTACCTCTTAATCAGTGCCGGATTAAGCAAGCGCGGGGCCCGTAGCAAATTCTTTCGGGTAAGAGTGCTTGCATACGTCAGACTTTTTGTAGAGCTGATTATTGGGCCGACTGGAATTCTACACATTTATACGAGCGACTTTGTAGAACTTGTGCGTTTACCGTATGAAATTCGGTGTTTTATTTACGCCAAGGAAATAGTCGGTTACCGATTGTCTGACGTGGATTGTCTTAGTTGGAAAAGTTGTAATGTTTCACGTTTTTGTGACATCAAGTAAATTCAATATAGGTACCACATCTTAAGTAATAAGTTTCACTCAAAAAATTACGCTCAGGCAGAGATGAGTGGGCTTAAATATGCGGGGCCCCCTTTCGCGCGGGGCCCGTAGCAATTGCTACTCTTGCTACGTGGTTAAACCGGCACTGCTCTTAATACCTTTAAACATCAACATGGCTCTCTTCCATACATTTTTTAAAGCGCCTCTACTGGACGCATCAATGAACTAACTAAGTGTAGGTTATGTCTACGATCAAACATATTGATCCAGGAATAGTGGCCTATTTGCATACTTTTTCGAACACATTATTGATTTATTTTGTATTGTTATGTTTTTAATGTTTAAAGTAGGTATAGTCAAAGGCATCCATGTCATAAAATGAAAAAGCTACTCTAAATAAATAGGTATTCTCGTATATTTTCCATTAATTCGACTGCGAGTTTCTGCTATGTATACATATATAACTGTATTTATTGTAATAAAATGTTTACCTATTTACATCTAATAATTTTATGTCCTTTTGTTTGTAACAAAATAGTCAAGGTATACCTAATACAGAAATACTTAACCATAAAATTCAGAAGAGATACTAGCAGCCCATGCGGTTTCACCCACGTTAATAATTGCTGCTCCGGTCCCGGGGCTCGTATTGTAATTTTACGTATATAGCCTAATAAAGTATGTTACTTCTAAATAAATAAGCTTTCTATAGCGAAAATATTAGGTACCTATTTTAAGATATTCCTGTAGATTTATGTGTAGGTATACCTACAAACAAAAAAATAATCCTCTTTATAATATTAATATAATTATGTACCTAGATTAAAAATATATGTATACGTAAGTAGGTAAGTATGTGTGTATGTGATAATAGGAATAATATATAATGTGCCTAATTAATCTATTGTAATTCTCTACCTTGCCCAGTTACCAATATTTTGTAATGTTAAGAACAATTTATAGTGACTAATTAAGTCTTAATTATAATAGGTACAGTCATATTGTTTAATCGACACTAAAGTTTAATTATTGTTACATAAGTGTTAAAGTATATTACCTACTCAAAAATAATGTACTTACTGTATTATGTCAAATAAAATATCTACTTAGCAAACTATATTTTATTTATTACCTAGCGACCCGCCCCGGCTTCGCACGGCTAGTACAAAACCTTAACAAATTATACACAAAGTCAAAGTCAAAGTCAAAAATCTTTATTTCCATAAAAATGTGCAAGCAATTCGAAAACACGTCAATTCACTATTATATTAATTAAAAAAAAAATAGAAAGAAATTAAAATTAAGCATTAAAAAAAACCTGTTCGAGGAGTAGAGCTTTCATGAGAAGAAGCAGGCAAGAAACTCACGGCCACTCTTTTCAATCCACAAACACCTAAACCTTTCTCATGAATCACTCTGTCTATTGGTGAAAACCGCTTAAAAATCCGTTGTTTATCGGGAACAGATAGACACGTGTCAGGGAACTTTGTCTTATAATATGTAGGTATGTAGTGAAGACAAGGAAGCCATTGAGGCAATACTGTTTATTTACTTCATTTCCTTATATAATAGTCTCATGCCTATATCATCGAAAGAATAAGCAGAGGAGTGTTAAACCCACATTTTGCCAGCTTTAGTATTAGATCTTATGTCAAGCCTTTTGTCGTTGGCCGAGCACAGTAGGTACATCTCCAAGTCGCTACTGGGAATTTCTTTACAGAAAAATCGAATAGCCCTTCGTTCGACCCGGCGCCGGCGATCGAACCCGAGATCTCATGCACAGCAGTCACTTTACTACCGCTGCGCTATAGTAACATAATAATAACACCGGCTGTTTCATTAGTGTGGTCGGTAGCGTAAGTTTACGCAAATAGTGTAGCCCAACCCGGCATCGAATCCGGGATGGTTAGTGGTTAGGACAGTGCAATTACTAGGGTTTTCACGTACCAGACTTTTTTTTAATACCCGGGTATCGGGTATTATTTTTTCATATAGGTAGGTACCCGAGTGATACGAAAGCATAGCTGATCATGGCTATGTTGTATATCTTTACGTTAGGTACCTACTGCATGTGTCATTTAGAAATGGGTGTTATTTAAATGGTTAGCATAGTATGTGTATTTTTGTGAGCAGAAAAATATAATCTGTGAGCAGAAATAGCTAATTGATCAGCAACCCATGGCCAGCAAACTTTAAAGAGATCAAACTATCTTATCTTATCTAATGTGTGGGCCAGTCAGTGCAGACCGGCGACACTTCGACCCAGTGGGATCTTTTGTGTCGACATTCTCCCAATAACGACTGCCATAGATGTTCATGGCAGCCGGGACCAACGGCTTAACGTGCTTTCCGAGGCACGGAGCAGGCGATAATTGTCAATCAATACGCACATAATTTCGAGAAGTCATATAACTTCCGAAAGGCAGAGGTGCGCGACGTGGGTTCGAACCCGAGACCCTCTGCTTTGCAGTCTGTTGGTCTCCCCACTGAGCTATCGCTGCTCGAGATCAAAGTAAGTCGACGGAGCTGCGGAGCCCCGAATCGCGGGGCTCCTATTTTTGAGTGGGTTTAAAAAAAGGAACCTAACATAACCTAACACTTTCGAGACCGAATGCAGTGATTTGAGGCGTATAGATGCTCGTTATGCTGTGCAATATTTGCTGACCAATTAGTATTTTTGATGATCATTATATTTAATCCCTTTAGAAATTGTACCGCCCTTGTTTTTATATATGGTGGCAATTATAAACAAAGATCAGTGACATCTATAAATATGATGTACTAACTACAAAACATAAGAAAACCTCATTTCGTGTAACTTGATAAAGTTTCTGATGTGTATCATTAGATGGCGTTGTCCTTAATAATTGCCATTTTACTTACATCCAAAATTAATTTCAGTTACACGTTTTGCCAGCTAGGTTTTCTGGGTAATAATAATTCCAGGTCTATTGCTGTCCACTGGATACATTTCCAGACCTTGTACTGCTCTTGAGAATTTCCTTACAGTGAAAACCAGTAACGGTTTACCTTATTCGGGAATGAAATCGGTGCTACCTTCGATCAATATAGATTTTAATTTAATTTTCATGTAAGTACGTGTTTATAAGGTAATTTTGTGTAAACGTAAGACGATATTATACATGTCAAGGATTCTTTTTTGTTTATCTTTTTGTAATAGAGTATATCCAGACTCGGACCAACTGTTTGTATCACTCATTTTTTCAGTGTAGGGATTGAACCCATAATAGAAAGAAAGAAAGAAAGAAAGAAAGAAAACAGTTTATTTTGTCCTCTACACAGGCATAAAACAAATAAAAAAATAACAAAAATTTTAGGTACCCATACAAAAATAAAAAATAAAAAATATAAAAAAGAATAAGCAATTTTTATAATTAATCGTACCGCCAGTGTGAGACCAAAAATGGCACTTATCTTACCATAACGCTGCAGCACCGTGGTAGGTAGTGCAGCGCTGATTTTCGGATAAGTCCAGTGAGGCCGCGGACAGCTACGCTTGCCAAATAACATAATAAATTTAATGTAAAAGAAAAATAATGAATGCTAATACTATATATATGTGAAAATACTAAAATATATTTTAATGATAGAAATGAATACTCGCCGCAGTGGCAATGTTGAGACGAGCCCTACTCCACTATGACACACGTGCAGTCAATTAGGTAGGTAGATGCAGTATATTTTACTGATATTGATATTATAAGACACTTTAAAGGACAAAACACATGTTCGACCTAGATACAACACTTACGTAATCTTACTAAATATAGTAATGACCATATTTGAACATTTGTGAAGATGTAACTAGTTTAGGTTTTTGTTTAATTGTCAGTTAACACTCCAATTATGCCTAAGTCCGGTTAAGCGTGAGCGATTGAAATATATTGTTAATAATAGTTTAAAAAATAAAAAACACGCTTTATTAAAAAAAAAAAACTAAAAAGTAGAAAATAATTTAATAATTTTAATGTAAATAAGCGTGGGGTGGAGGTTATCAAAATATCTTAGAAAGCACCCCACGCTTTTTTACATTATAATTATTAATCGGATCACAGATTATTTGTCCCGTTTGGAGATTTAAACCACAGCACGCCACGCACTACTTAAACCACTACACCATTAGTTCCCAAAGTGGTCCAGGTGGACCCCCAGGGGTCCACGGTAGACTCGACGGGGGTCTACGTTGGCGTGACAAGAAAATGGGGGTTCACAATTCGTAAGCGGGGGTCCACGAAAATATATTTGCTTTCGATAGTGAAGAACTAAAATGTGTCGATAGAGAATTAGTAATAAAAAAAGGTCAGGCCGTAGATATTTGATAAATTTTTTTACTTGCATGAACTTGTTTAGCTGCAGGGGGTCTACCGGAACCAGCTAAATTTTGAAAGTGGTCTATGAGAAAAAAGTCTGGGAACCTCTGCACTACACCATCAGTGTACTTAGTCAGTTTTGCTTCGCGGGTCTTAAATGAGATTGTACATAACTTAGATCCCCAAACAGGACAACATTTTCTGTGATCCATAAATAGTTGTACCGACTCTGGGGGGGGTTCTTTGTGTCCGTTGTTTGTATGTTTGTAAAAGCCGCAAAAGAGGAATTATTACGAGAGTTTCTGTACTATAATTATTATGGTCAAATGTGGATAGGGAGTACACACACTTTAGCTAATATATTGCAGACATGTAGAAGACCGGAAGGCGCATCAAGGGTAGACCTCCTACAAAGCGGACTGACGACCTGGTAAAGATCGCGGAAAGCGGTTGAATATGGGTGGCCCAAGATCGGTCTGTGTGGAAACAGCAGTGAACGTCTTCCGACTGAGATGATGAGATATTGCCCAGTTAGAAGTTCCTGAACGACTAAGGACATTCTGTTATTTTATTCTATAGTCGTAATTTAGATCACTGGCCAAGCAGCGATAGCTCAGTGGGGAGACCAATAGACTGCAATGCAGAAGGTATCGGGTTCGAACCCACGTCGCGCACCTCTGACTTTCGGAAGTTATTTAACTTTTCGAAATTATGTGCGTATTGATTGACAATTATCGCCTGCTCCGTGCCTCGGAAAGCACGTTAAGCCGTCGGTCCCGGCTGCCATGAACATCTATGGCAGTCGTTATTGGGAGAGTGTCGACACAAAAGATCCCACGGGGTCGAAGTGTCGCCGGTCTGCACTGACTGGCCCCCATATAAGATAAGATAAGATAGATCACTGGCCGCACAGTGTTATCTCTCTTTATCTAATCGAAGAGTCATCTGTTTATAAACGACAGCGACGGTAATCGATAAATGTCTTGTATTACCTTATTTTTATATAGGTAGGTACCTAGTTTTTAAATTATTTCAGGCAATATATTATATATAACTATATCTCTTAGCTCCAAAACTTGATTTTGTAATCCATATTTTTGACTAGCTTTTCCAGATTCGGTCGGCAGCAGTATTTTTTCCTGGATCAAAGGTGCCTTATGTCCTTTTCTATACCCTTGATATCGTTTATGCGAAGTTATATTATGACCGAACGAGTAGTTAACGCGTGATAGCAGCAAACAAACAAACTTACCTTCGCATTAATAATATTAGCTACGATAACCACTTCCAAAAAGTCACAATATATGTACTCCATATTGTATATTTTAATCGCAAATGCAAGTCATATAATAACGCCAATCTTAGTATGAATAATGATGTAAATATAATTATGTAATCTTAGCTAATGGCCACACTAATTGTCTGTCATGTTTAAATATAATACCTACATAGCTTTTAGATTTCCTGGATGACCTTATATTGAAATAATGTATGGTATTTAAGAAGGTCAGTTACTTAACTGGACCGCACTGAAACCGCTTTTTCACTGATATTTTATGATGAAAAAGTCACATAAAACACACAAAAAATCATATTATACCTATCTACTAATATTTTTGTTTTGGAACATTTGGTCTAGATATTATAATGTATGAATCAAGAAGGTAATATGAGCTCTTGCCCACTATACTTTCTCTATGACTGGCGCCCAGGGGCGGTTATCCCATCAATCCTATCCTAATACTACTAATAAGTAGAACCTACGTAATCTATAAATCATAAATGAGATTAGAATAATTACTTGGTTGAAATTAAACTGCTTTACATGAATTTTATCGCATTGTTTATTTAATACTTTTTAAGCTAATTAAATTATTAAAACTATTTATATCTAAGTTTAACTTTCCCCGACGTTTCGGTTGCTTTTCAGCAGCCATGTTCACGGGGAGACTAAGATGGTAGTTGTCTCAATGTTCTATGGTGTAATTATTTCAAAGCACCCGAACGTAATTTAATCATTGTTGTTTCTATTTACGAAGAATGAGCTCAAAGTATCATGAAATCTAGCTATGCTACACCACAGTGTAATAACTGGAACTGAAGTCCACGACCTCTTAATCGTTAGTCCAATATCTTATCTATTGGGCTATCTCCGATTTTATCTAAATACATTTGGGAGTTATCAATATGATGACAATATTAATAATACCACGCTTGTAGTGAGTTCCCTCTTCGCCTTTCTACATAAAATTTTCCTTGTTTATTCGTAGTGTCCTCGTTCTCAATATCTTTTACAAGTAAGGTTTTTTATTGTCTTTAATTTTTAAAAAGGTTTTAATCATAACGATTATGCCACCCTCGAGAAGGCACTTAGAAACAATCAATGTCTACATTTTAAACAAATATTTGTAAGTGCCCGGTTTTCTTAGATAACGGAAAAGCTAAAATGCTATGATAAGTCTTATCTAAATATTTTTTTTAAAAGACATACTTATTTCAATATATTTTGTCCTTATACATTAAGTAATAGATAATATGTACCTAAAGGATTTAATTTATAGAAACTATTATATTTAATAGCGCGCTTTAAATTGCCTGCAAGTGATTTTGTTGAATATTGTTTTAGTTTAAGACCAAAATTTGTTAAAGTAAAACAATCTCATCATCTTTACTTTGCGTTAGTAACATATTTGCTTCTTTCCTGTAGGTTTATATAACATATTGCCAAAATTTCATCATGTATTTGCTAATCATAAACAAAATGACTACCTACTTATATGTTTTTTTACAAAGTATATTCGTGGTAAGTACCTCGTTCCGGATACATTCCATTAAAATGTGATAGACAACTTCAACTATGTCATATCCAATACATCAAGATTTATTTTAAAAAACGAGGTATTAATTATAGTCGAATCGAAATCACCAATTACGAACGACAAAGTTTAACAGGTGCTAGGCCCAAACAAGTGCTAAACTTAAAAAAACAAGAAAAGTACCTGTGAAAATTCACGGCCACTTATTTAAATCGATAAATATACATAATAATTAAGCAAAAGAATAATTAGACGCTAATCTAGGACCTACACACACAGTCATGTTCATTGGCGCTAATAATATACGTAAATAAACGAAGATATAAATATGTATACAGACAAAGCAGTGCTGTCTCACAAAGCACATTAGCACACGACCGTGGCAGTTTATCGCGTCTAGTGGCTGAACGCGAGTGTCTCGTGCCACACAACTAAAGTTAAAAAAAAGTTGTCGTAGACTTTCGCGCTATTTTCGTACAAAATTTGTAAACAATAAACATCATTTTGTTAAGTTTTCAATTAGTTTAAATTGTGTTTTGGTTAAATTGTGATAAGTTTTATCAAATTCTGTTTGATATAGTGTGAGCTAACAGTGTTTTTATATAGGTATGTTGTATATAACCTATATATTTTTGCAACTTATCGAAGTAAACAAACTCAACCGGCCGCGCCGCGCCGCGACGACGGACGGCGCGCGGCGGCATAGAAAACAGTTGCCTATATTTTTGCAAATAAATGTATAAATAGGCTATCATTTGGATAGGAATATATAATATTATTTACTCATTAGTAATTTAGCATTACATTTGTCGCCAAGTACGGTACATAAATAAGTTGTTTTAAGTTTATTCAAATTACAAACCGCCATTTTAAATCCAATTAGCTTTATTTATGCATCGCGTATGTATGTTTGATGTTTAACACATATTATCTAACAGCTGTAGCAGTGATAACCATTTTGAAGGTCATTGAATTGTATAAATAGTAAGTAGGTATTCAGAGCGTTGCCAAACCGTTTTCCTTAAATTTAATGTACATACCTACCTACAACTGCAAATCACGCGATCAAGATTATAATTATATTACCTACTACATATTACTATAGCTATCTTCTTATGGACGAAATGTATGTCCTATTCTGTGGCCTTGAGAACGTGTACCTACATGCGAAATTTTCATGATTAGTCGTGTAGTTAAGGCGTCAAAGCGTAACAAACAAACTCACATTCGCAATTTATAACAATAATAATAAGATTTATTGTCATAAAAGAAATTACAAATACAAAATACAAAAAATTACATGGACAGAAATATGTTTGGTCTTCCATTATTATTTGGAATCGATATAATTCTCCGCACTAGGCTAAGCCTGTCCTGCGGAAAATCGTAAGTTAAGGTCGATTTATCCAAAGGAAAATTTTACATAAAGCAGTTTTGTTAAATATTTATAATATTAGTTAGGTGGACATGTAGAAAGAATGGACGAGGAAAGACTGACTAAGAAAGTTTATAAGGCTAATGTGAATGGAACAGTCGCAAGAGGAAAACCTAGGCGAACGTTTCTCGACCAGATCGGAGGCGTTCTGGACAAAGGCCAGGTTAAGAGCTCCTTGAACCGACGGGCGTGTATGAGGAATGTGATGAAAGTGAATGAAGCCAGAGAAGTGTGTCATCAGGATCGTAGCAAATGGAAATCCGTAGTCTCTGCCTACCCCTCTGGGAAACAGGCGTGAATCTATGTATGTATGTATGTAGTTAGGAGGTACCAACAGCTTTTTCATTCATACGTAAAAAAATTATTTAATTTTGTGACAACAAACGTAATGAAGTTTCTGCGAAGCCTGACTGTATTGCAATGATTTAGGGTATCTACCTACCAATGTAAATAATCCACTTAACCCATTCAATTTCAATGCGGCAACAAATTTTGCTTTCACTTGCCAGAATCGGCTCATATTTAACGTAAACGCCGATCGGCGTCAGCCGCACTTGAAATAAAAAAAAGACGCCAATCGGCGTTTTCAGCATTTGCTTATGAATTTGAATTTATTAATTTCAAATCCATGAGAAATCTCCAGTAATGCACCATAATTACCACATAACTAATGTTTATCACAGACTACTTATGGTAATACGACATTTTATAAATCAATAGTTGTCAATCCCTGGAACACGCCGATTGGCGTTTTTCGCACCAGAATAAGAAAACTCAACATTTCTTGAATCAAAATATCTAAAAACTACTCATATCAGGCATTTCATTATTAAATTCCAAACACGTTTGTTGTTTCATTAATATAATATCTTTAAATTTGGGTAAAATATAAAACAACTATACATGACGCCGATCGGCGTCCTCCGAATCTGAGTATGAAAAAATAAGACGGCGATCAGCGTCCGCCACATTCAATGGGTTAAACAAATTATTCTTCGAATAGATTTTTGAGCTTTGAATGTTTACAAGAAGTGTACTTAGTTTACAAAATTATTATCTAATTAGAGTTACGCCTGTTTTATATGTCTCCGACGGAGTAGATATTATATGTCACCAGCAATGTTTTTTGGGGCCTCGTAGGTGTGTACCGGGTGGCTACTTTATTGTCGTTTACAAGATGTAAACATTTTTAGGTAATACTTTATTTAAGGCGCGCGCGGAACACTACGCGCCGTCTCTTCTGCACGGGCGTCAGAGTCAGATAGGTCAGACTGCTCTAGTCTGTCGCCCCAGGCCAGCGCTCATGGGGGCCGGAGATCGCTTAGCGCCCTTCGGCGCCCGGTGCGTCGACTGCGGGCAGGGAGGCTGGTGTTCGCCTCTTTTTCCCTTTTCGCTACCTCCTTAGCGAACATTACTACCTCGCAGTAGGAGGCGGCGGCTACCCATGCGCTCTCCCTCGCGACCATAGACTCTACCATGGCCGGTAGCGAGAGATGTTCCACCCCGACTGCCGCGATAAGATCACGGCGCTCTGTCGCCCAGGCTGGGAACTCGTCCAGCGTATGCTTCTCCGTGTCCTTGAGGCAGTCTCCACAATGATGGCACCAGGACGTCTCTTCTCTTCCGATATGACACAGATACTTCCCGAAGCACCCATGCCCCGAGAGTACCTGTGTCAGCCGATATGATAAGGCACCATATCGTCTCTCCAGCCACTACTCCATAATGGGTCTTACCGCCGCTAGCGCGGCGTGCCCTAAATGCCCCTGGGCTTTTTTATTTTTTTTTTAATTGGGGGAATGCATTGGTGCATACCCCTCCGCGGGGGCGGTCGGAGGGGTTATGTCGGACTCACCGGGGTAAAAGAAAGATGTTGAAATGATGAAAATGGACCTCCCGGAATACCGACTAAACCTACCACGGTGTTCCTCGACAAAACCGCTATCGGTGGGGCCGCCCGAATCACTTGCACATGTGGTCGCGACCCCGCCAAGGTTTCGGCCCGCCGCGCCGCGCCGTATGAAACGGCAGGACACTACACGAAGAAACCTAACCAAACGCACTCACTCACTATGAACCTTACTGTCTCCCCCCTAGAGGGGAGACAGACTCGACACAGAGGCGCGCGTGGGAACACGCACGCCGCCTCTCGGACCTGGCGCTGATCGGAAATGCCCCTAACCTAACCCAAACTACCTATTAAATTACTAATTCTTGTATAGACAATATGCTAATTTTCCATAGCATTACTTTTTTTTCTAATTCTTTGTACCTAGGTACTTTCTTTTTTGTGTGTGATCTTTTGTTATCTAGATAATATGAGACCTTATTTTAATTATTTATTTATTTATTAAGGATCTCCAACAAAGAATATACACAAAATTGACAAATGGACATTAGTTTTGTATAGTGTACTCCTTTAGTTATAGGAGACCACAGCATGCACATACATATAACAACAAAGCATAAAATAAAATAGAAAATTTAAAATTAATTAATTAAAATAAGCTACACGTTAGGAATTAACTTAACAAAACAATACAATGGTGCCAATTCTGTTGTCACAAAATTATCTAAGCTTAACTAAAATTCACTAAAATTTTGTTTAGTCCTGTCATACGACATTTCGTATTCTGAAATCGTTAAAAGTGACAGGACTAAACTAAATTTTAGTGATTTTTAGTTAAGTTTAGAGAATTTTGTGACAACAGAATTGGCACCAATGTGAAACTTAATGAAAAACTTAAATAACCTGTTCTAAGTGTGTTTTATATTTTGGTAAGGGTCATTATCAAGATGTCCTGATTCAGACACTGTATTTATTGTTCGAGATCCGAAATAAATACTTACTTCCTTACTAATATTATAAATTCGAAAGTAACTCTGTCTGTCTATCTGTCTGTCTGTCTGTTACCTTTTCACGGCTAAACCATTCAACCGATTTAGATAAAATTTGTCACAGATATAGTTTAAAACCTGGGGAAGGACATAGGCTACTTTTTATTGATGTAGGTACCACGCGAGCGGAGCCGCGTGCAAAAGCTAGTACATAATATGTATATGAGAGTCCACAGTCACAATCTATCTAATAGACATTTGCATCTTGTAAGGAAAATTGGCACATGACCATCCCTCTAGTTTAGACCTCCATTGGTTTTTTAATAGACGTGAAAAATCAGGCATTTGGCTTACGTCATGAGCCAGAATAATTGCATAACGTAAGAAGTAAAATTAGTCTCTGGAAACAATAACATATTTGCTATTTAGTGTATTATTCCTCATTACTATTATTATATTTAAATCATTGTTATGGTGATTTTATGGTAATGGCTACCATAAGTATAATAAAACCTATTTTCCGGTAAATATAGATTGATTACTACGTTTGTCCCGTGACTAAATTTCACGCCCATATTTTAGTACGACTGAGAAAAATTGGGCTCGTTTCTCGGATCGAGTAAAATGTTTACGGGTTTGCCGTTGGAAAAGTCTCGTTAGCAACACGATGTTTGTATAATAAAAATATTCTATCACATACACACAACATCATCTAGCCCAAACTAAGCACAGCTTGTACTATGGGTAGGTACTAGACAATGGATAAACATACATATAAACTTTTTTTGTAAATACGTACCTATACATATGTAGGCACAGGATGGTGTATGTAACGTATTATTCACTGCTCAATAATTACGGATTGGCTAATGGTTATATAAACATAGGTAGAATGTTTAAAGATTGCGTCGAAAATAAGCGATTCGTCGTGAGCGAGGTGCGCGTGAGATGGCCGCCTCGCCACCACCGTTGACGTTCCGCAAGAGTGACGATACTTGTCACCCTATTTCGACGTAATTGACAGCGGATGTCAAATGTTATGTGCAGTGCCGACACATAGAAACACTCAGACCAAGACACATCCATGTCAATGCACACAAATGTTCGATTTGTGCGGGAATCGAACCCTATAGTAAATAATAGTAGTGTATTATAGAGTATGAGGTCTCGGGTTCGAATCCCGGGTCGGGCCAACAAAAAGGATTTTCTATTAAGAAATCTCAATAGCAGCCTGGAGCTAGGAAATTGGTGGTGTTAGACCCCTCCGTGCCTCGGAAAGCACGTAAAGCCGTTGGTGGTCCTGCGCCTGATCTCTCTCCGGTCGTGTCGAATTACCGTCCCATCGGATCATGAGACTTAGGGGACAGAGAGTGCACTTGTGTTTGCGCACACACTTGTGCACTATAATATCTCCTGCGCAGATGGCCAGTCTCCATTAAGAATGGTCGCCGTGACCGAAATTCGGTCTGGAGGACATTATTATTATAGAGTATCAATCAATGTTCTAAAATTTGTGCTGTTACTGAGGATTTCTTCACAGAAAAGCCAATGACCACTTGGTTGACCCAGGAACCGAAACCAAGAGCTCACGAACAGCAGTCGCATTCACTACCGCTGCTCCACCGACAGCTATCAACAGTCCGCAGTACGTAAGTTAAAACTGCGTGGACTATTTTTATCCGCACTAATACTAGCGATTACTCTGTAGAGTCTAGGCTATTTGCGGATGACCTTATAGTCGAATAAACCTTGAATTTGCCTTTAAGTACTTAATTGTTCTATATTAACTATATTCTAAGTATTACGACGAATGTATTTATAGACTACTAGCTTTTGCCCGCGGCTTCGCTCGCGTTAATTTAGAATATGACAATCAATTCGGGTTGTACTCTGCCTGTAATAATATATATACAACAATATAATTCAATCATGATGCGAAAGAAACGTGGCGCCATCTATTATCATAAGAACGTTATTATTGTTTTCCTCGGGAACAGTAATTTTTTACGGGATGAATGGTAGCCTATGTCCGTTTCTGTACACCTGACAACGTATATGAAAAATTTCAGAATGATCGGTTGAATGGTTTAGGCGTGAAAAGGTAACAAACAAACAAACTCATTTTCGCTTTTATAATATTAGTTACGTTATGATTAGGAAGTTAGGACTAGATTATTTCCGCTCGCGTAAAAGTAAGTTAGGTAATGTTAGAAACAGTACTTTTAAAATAATAAAATATGGCCTATGTTACTCGGTGTAAATCAAATCATACCTATTTATAATATTAGTATAGATATATACACTAGGTTTTGCCCGCGGTTTCGCTCGCGTTAATTTAGATTTTGGCAATGAATATCTATTCGTGAGGAATAGAATCGTAGGAAATGATATTATACACTGAATATATATATTGTCGGCCTCGAATGCCTCGATGGCGTAGTGGTTAGTGTAACCGACTGCCACGCCTGAGGTCGCGGGTTCGATTCCCGCACAAGTCAAACATTTGTGTGCATGAACATGGATGTTTGTCTTGGTCTGGGTGTTTCTATGTATAATATGTATGTATTTACAAAAAAAAAGTATATATGTATGTTTATCCATTGTCTAGTACCCATAGTACAAGCTCTGCTTAGTTTGGGCTAGATGGTGTTGTGTGTATGTGGTAGAATATTATTATTATTATTATTATTATTAATATATCCCTTTCATAGTGATGGACGTTAAAATTCTGTTACAGACTGTTTTAGTACTAACTACCTAACTTTGCCTGCGGCTTCGTTCGGGAATAGTATATGCATTTCTGGATGAAAGGTACCCTATGTCCTTTTCTGTACCCCTGACAACGTGCATGCATAATTTCATGATGATCAGTCGAATAGTAAGAGTAGTAGAGCCTCGCTGATTTCAGCATGAACGCGCCGGCTCGACCGGGGAAGGACTACCCTCTCATAGAATATCGACGTGAAATACCAGTGTTCCTACTGTTGTGTTCCGTTTGGTGAGTGAGAATGCCGGCGTCCCAATCACTCTCTTTACCCCTTCCCGCTCTTTCTCCTTCCCACTTCCTTTTTTTCATAAAGGGTCGGCAACGCGCAACCGATGCCTTTGATATTGCAAGCGTTCATAGGCTACGGTGACCACTTACCATCAGGTGGGCCGTATGCTTGTTCGCCAACTTAGTTGTATAAAAGAAAAAGAAAAAACATAGTTAAGGCGTTAAAGCAAACAAAACTCACATTCGCATTTATAATATTATATAAGATTTTATCTTATTCATACATACATACATAGATTCACGCCTGTTTCCCAGAGGGGTAGGCAGAGACTACGGATTTCCATTTGCTACGATCCTGACACACTTCTCTGGCTTCATTCACTTTCATCACATTCCTCATACACGCCCGTCGGTTCAAGGAGCTCTTAACCTGGCCTTTGTCGAGAACGCCTCCGATCTGATCGAGAAACGTTCGCCTAGGTTTTCCTCTTGCGACTGTTCCATTCACACTAGCCTTATAAACTTTCTTAGTCAGTCTTTCCTAGTCCATTCTTTCTACATGTCCAAACCAGCTTAACATACCCTTTTCTATTCTTGTAACTATATCCACTTTCATGCCGCATCTCTCTCTAATCTTATTCAGTAAACAAATATAGTGTACTGAAAACGTACGAGAAAATACGCAGAGGCCTCTATTGTCTTTCTTTTTTGACATCTTTATTTAATTAGGTATACATACAAAGTGTCACGCCTTTTTTTAAAACCACAGCGAAATATGAGTGTATGTACTATGTATATTAGTTTTGGAAGAAGGCTTACAGGTTGTTTTGTATTTTTTTGTTTTTTATTTTTTATTTTACTAGCAATTTGTGTTTTAAGTTGCTAGTCTATCTAGTGCTATCAGTAGTGCAATGGGTGGGATTCGAACCCGCGACCTCTTGATCGCAAGTCCATGATCTTATCTATTAGGCTACCGCCGATTAATATAGATAATGTATGTATATAATATATATCGCTGGTCCAATATTACAAGGTTCTATGTTACATTTTTGAAAAAAATGAGTTATGAATATTGCATGGTTCTATATGTCATTCCTTTTTGTTTAGACTAATATAGTAATAGATGGAAGCACTTACCACCTCACAATATTAAATCGCATATAGTTCTAAGTTACTTTTTAAGTTATTTTTACTGATATGCAAATTTTAAACCTCATTTCCCCAAAGTTAAAAAAACAACATAGAACCTTGTAATAGTGAGCCAGCGATATGTATATGTACTATCGGCTCCAGCGACGGATGACCATTTCAGAAAAAATTTCGCTTGCACATGTTGACCAGTTGAGTTTGTATCGCCTTAGAATCAGTAAACAAATGTAAAGTGTAAAAAAACTCAAACAAAGAAAGGGGCGTGTCACGGGTACGGGTACCAAGTGATGGCCTGCTATGCGATTTTAACCTTAGGAGTGGTCATCCGTCGCTGGAGTCGATAGTACCTAACAATGTCGCTAATGACAAATCTACACACTTTTCTAACCAATTTCATTTCATTTCATTTATTAATTTAATAAAAATTTTAACATTGTGTATGAATATACAATAATATTAAGTAGACAATCAATTTAATAAAAAACAACATTGCAAATAAGATAAAAAATTAAGTAAATCAAAACTAAAATAATACATAAAAACAAATCAATAAGTAGTCATGTCAAAAATTATAATAAAATTTAAAAAAGAAAATGTCTAAAAAGGAATGTCAAAAGAAAATATTAATTGGATTCTTTATACCGACCTGTTCGGGAATGTAAGACTATAATAATAATGATTATATGCACGGATGCGGATGGCGTAGAGGTTTAAGTTGTCAATGCCGCTGCGCCGAAAGTTGTAAGTTCGATCCCCACACAAAAAAAAGATAAACTGACAGTTGTGCCGAATCTGGTTATTCTGTGTTCGTTGTTTGAATATTTGTAAAGTCCTCTGCGAAACAGGAATAATCCAAGTAAAAAAAATACGGTACCTACATTGATTAAATCGATTTATCGGTTATACATTGCATACATAGACTCACACCTGGTTCCCGAAGGGGTAGGCAGAGACTAGTGCCCACTAGGAATAATTCCTGACATGTCTGTTTTTTAAAAAGATTAAAGATGTCCTAAAACGGTTTGTTCCGCATTCGTTCCTCATGTTCCGTCCCAAGCGTAGAAATACGCATTCGTCCCAAAATATTCCATACTAGATGTTCCCGCGGTTTCACCCGCGTTTATCGTTACTGCGCCGCCCCCGTGGGTCGTAGCGTGATGTTATAATATAGCCTATAGCCTTCCTCGATAAATAGGCTATCCAACACTAAAATAATTTTTCAAATCGAACCAGTAGTTATCACGCAAAATAAACCAGGAGAAACATCGTTTGTACTATGTCTGTAATGGGTAATTATTTTGCTGCAATGTTATTTTAAAACTGCGATATCTCCCAAGATATTCATTGAAATCGAATGATGTAAATGGCAATTTTGTTTTAAATTAAATACTTGTGATGAATAACCTATTTATTTGGATAAGGATTAATATCATGTTTATAATAATACCTTCGCAATAATGCATTATTTTAGAACAAATTTGGTTAGCATAAAAATGGTTATAGTGAGCCAACCTTAAAAGATAGACATATGCTGTCGCGGACTTTTTTTTAGAACTTTTAAAGGGTAACAATTCTGTCATACATGATTTTTGCGAAACGTTAACTATTTACGCAGCGCACGCAGCGGAAGCTCTCAAAAGGAAAAAATACCCTCCGATTTTGAAACATTCTTCATTGGTGCTCAGCTCCTATTGATCTTAGCGTGATGATATATAGCCTATAGCCTTGCTCGATAAATGGGCTATCTAACACTGAAAGAATTTTTCAATTCGGACCAGTGGTTCCTGAGATTAGCGCGTTCAAGCAAACAAACAAACAAACAAATAAACAAACAAACAAATAAACAAACAAACAAACTCTTCAGCTTTATAATATTAGTATAGATATGCCCCTAAATTTAAATAAATATTAATTTCTTAATTTGATTCCTCTTTCGTCCCAGATTATGTTCCTTTTTTGTCCCTTTTATATTTTTGTATGAAATTTTTGTCGTACCGTCGCGTCGCCGCGTCGTCACCCGAAAAATATTTTAAAATACCTCGTTGTTCTGTCAGTAAAACTTTGAGCTTATGATTGCTTGACATCACGAGCCTGGCAACGAAAGATTTAAAATAATTTTAAACCATGTTTTGTTTTGTTAACCATATGTACAAAAATGAGGAGCGGAAAAGAAATAATTTAAAAAGAGGGGCAAATGAGGAACATTTTGGAATGTGGGACGTAATGAAGGGCGGGTACAAACCTAAAACCTATGCAATATACTTAACACCTTTCTAGCTTGGATTCTCTATTCCCTGACTTGAACTATACGACTCCAACTAGATACAAACATATCATACTTTTGTATAACCGTCATATGTTAGCGTTTGTGTACCTATACATTAATACATCTTGATGATAACCAGCCTAGCGTGACTCGCCTTTACGACTTGATACATATCTCATACATAATTATGATTGTGTTTTATAATCGTAAGATAAGGTACGGCTATGAATGTAAATGAACGCTTGTAATGTCAATTGCTGGAAGCATAGTGCTTAAATTGTAAGTGTGAAATGCTTCACCAATCACTATTCTGCGTTGCTATTTTGGGGAAAGAGTAAATATTAAAGCTTTTTAAAAATAGTTGACAAAAGGGTATTTTATTAAAAATATAATAATATAATATCAACCCTGTATTAAACTGTCCCACTGCTGGGCACGGGCCTCTTCTCACTGTGAGAAGGGTTAGGCCATAGTCCACCACGCTGGCCTAGTGCGGGTTGGCAGACTTCACATATCTTCGAGAACATTATGGAGAACTCTCAGACATGCAGGTTTCCTCACGATGATTTCCTTCACCGTTAAAGCAAGCAATAATTACCTATTTAATACGCATATAACTTCAGAAAGTCAGAGATGCGCGTCTTGGGTTCGAACTCGAGACCTCTGCGTGGCAGTCCGACGGTTTCCCACAACGGTTTCGCAAACCGTGCGAAAAATATCTTACACTACCTCGTTATTCTCGCGTCAAAACTTTGGGCTTATGATTGCATCACGACATTGAAAAGATTTAAAATAATTTTTAAAAATTTTTTGTTTTGCTAACCATATGCTCAAAAATGTAGGATGAAAAAGTAATAATTAAAAAACGGGCGAATGAGGAACTTTTTGGAATGTGGGACGTAATGTAGGGGCGAATGCGGCACAAACCTTTGAATGTTTGTAAAGTATCCTGCGACACAGGGTACCTATATTATAGGGAGTTATCCTTACTACCAAGGAGATGCCACTTAGGTACTCGATATAAATCTACAATACACAAGATTTTGCCGGCATAAATATAGGTTATTTGGTAGGTAAATTTTTTATCACTCGTTCATCAGTTCTTTTTTCTGGATGGAAGGTATATTTCTTTTTGATTGCTATGAAATCTGTAAACACGCATACCTGCACCGACACCTGCGTTTTCAAATGGGAACGATTCGCACGAAAATATATTCCATGTGTGCGAAACAACAACAAAAAAATATTATTTTAAAAAAGTGTCTTCGATTTGTGCGAACAAATTCGTGCGAAACGATTACTAAGCCTACAATTCAAACCGAAACATAACAGTGCACAATTTGCACACTATTACTTGGCGGTAGACTATGTGGCACTATGGTGCCATGGTGGTACCCACCACATTAGTATATCCTTTTCTGTATCCGAAATGTTATTATAATTCGTCGAGTAGTTGAGGCTTGAAAGTGTAGCAAACATATAACAACATTCGCATTTTTAATTATTAGATACATAGATTCACGCCTGTTTCCTTGAAGGGTACACAGAGACAACGTACTTCTATTAGATAGGTAGCTGATGTCCTGACATACTTCTCTTGCTTTATTTACTTTAATTGTATTCAACATGCATGCTCGTCGGCTTGATAACCTTAAACCTTCGTAACCTAACCTAACCATAAACTCGTAACCTTCCTTTAGAATATCTAGGATGTGATCAAAGGTCATTAACATTTGCCTTATCGATTATACTTCTGCATATTATGTCACCCTGGTCATTATCGTTTGTTATATCGATGTACCTACATTTATTCGATGTATTTAACTCGGTTCATTGATAAAGATCATACCTACATAAAGGATGTTCTTTTTTCTTCACGTAAAATGATAATAATATTATAATATGTTGTCGTAGTCTAAAGAATCTTCATTTCTTACATCGAAGTAGGTACCTATCTACCAACTTTTATGCGATGCATCGAAATATTTTATCCCATTCGTTGAACAACTAAATGCGTTACGAATATACCTGTTCTTTAACAATAAATACTGTCCCTCATTGTCCAGTCATCTACTTATATTGAAGTATTTTCATTCGATGCATCGATATAAATATTTTTGTCGATAAATAAGTACGACGACGACGAGCAGAAAGACACAAAAAAAAAATTTTGTTGACGGTCTACCCTCTCACAGAATATCGACGTGAATTAGCAGGTTTCCTACTGTTGTGTTTCGTTCGGTGAGTGAGAGTGTCGGAGGCCCAATCACCCTCTCTTCCTATTCCCGCTCCTCCTTCCTACTTCTTTTTTCTCTTCTTCCTTTCCTAAAGGGTCGGCAACGCGCATGTGATGGCTCTGGTGTTGCAGGGGTCCATAGGCTACATTTATTCATATTTTCTAAATTACTGTATAAAGTGAAAACAGTTTTTCCTATGTACAGTGAATAGGTAAATAATAATAATAATATTACTATTAAAATATTCATAATATAATACAATATTTTTAATCCAACCATTGTTTTTCGGTCTTGGGTCTATTTGAGAAACGATAGCAAAGTTTGCAATGTTTTCGATCAAACGTTCACTCGATCAAATGTAAAAATATCAATGGTTCGTTCGACCAAATCCCTTTTGGTCAATTCTTTAGTCTGACCAATAGTTTTTTCGGTCTTGTGTTAAACGGTCAAACGATTTTCGGCCTCCAGTGGTAAACTCCCTTTTGACAGTGCTTTGATAGGAGTTTACTCACTAGTGGCGCCGCCTGGTGAGCACAAAAACGATAGCCTGATAGATTGTGGTGGTGGCACGGCCCTTCTGGCCAATATACATATAGGTCCATTTGCATGACGCCCCTAAACCACAACGCTGTTGATTACTTTACTAGTAGGTATCTGTTCTTGGCTTTTTCCGCACGATATCCATGCTCATGTATACCTACTAGGGTTAGAACATACATGCCAAGTTCAATACGTGATTGAGTAGTGAACATCGAAATATCATTTTAAACGTTCACATTTATAATATTAGTAGGTATTTTACGCATAAAACATAAGAAATACAAATAATTGCAATTTGACACCTTCAGAATAACCTATTCTTCTAACAAAAACTGTTCAAGATAGAGTTCCGATCTAGTGTAAACGTCAAGTAAGAACTGAAATGCCTACTCTACAATAAAATTTATGTTCACATTTATTTTCATTTAGGCGGTGGTGTAATGGTGTTCCCATTTGTAATATTTATGACACTGAAACCAGATGGGATTCTCTTTTCTTTTCGAATTACGAGATAGGCCTTCGGGACTTGATAAAACACACATAAAAAATCTATAACAAACATTCTAAAATAGCCGTTGGAACTTGATAAAACTTACACAAGAAAACCATCCTGAACTCTACAATCTATGTATAATATACATTATAACGATGAGCTCGTAAAAAGTGTCAGTAATGGAAAAATTGGTGCATCGAGTCAGAGAATGGCGCGGTGTGGCCAACAGAACCGAGGATCTGTCCAGGAGTCAGTATTCTCTGGTGTCAGGAGCTGACCTGACCCCTGGAGCTCTCGAGCTGTGGCGAAGGCTCCCTGATGAAGTGAAATACGACCCAGCCCTGGACCAGTTCAAGCAGCAGTATGAAAACGAATATGGTGAGTCATTTATGATACCCAAAGAAAAATTAAAGGGTTTGGACTGTCTTAGAGGCTGTAGTGAAAGCAATTATCGTACATGTGGTCTCGGATTAGATTCGATTGCTGGGCAAAGAGTTATTCGGTTTTATTGTCGTTAGACGGAGTTAGGCTTGGCTTGGTAGGATCTAGAACGATACGTAACGAAATTTGGGTGCGGTACATCATGCCTGCGCTTTCGTTCACAAAGTACTAGGCGTCATGTAGTTATTACAAAGATTTAAACATAGTGATATGGCCTCACTGTAAGTACTCTACTAGCAAGAGAAAGTCACTAAAAAGAATAAGCTCACACATTACAGAATTGAGAACGATAGTGCACAAGTTTTCAGTTTCAAGGCGTGGTAATATTATACTAGATGTTCCCACGGTTTCACCCGCGTTTATAGTTACTGTGTCGCCCCCGTGAGTCCTAGCGTGATGTTATATAGCCTATAGCCTTCCTCGATAAATAGGCTATCCAACACTAAAATATTTTTTCTAATCGATAATATTAGTATAGATTTATTATTTAGATGTCGCGGTCGTGTTGACATTGTGCGCCAAATGAGAATTTAACCAAAAACCTAACGTTCAGAAAGATAGATGCCTATATTTGGACGTAGTAGGTCGCATATATAATTTAAATATTTGCGTTGTTATGGTTAATAATAATAATAATTCTTTATTGACACAAATTAATCTACAAAAATTTAGCATTGTCTGACCCCTGCACTAGTAAAAACTGTGTTGCAGGAGGCAGTGTCTTCCCCCTATTAAAAGTGTGTGTGTGTGCGTGTGTGTGTGTGCGTGTGCGTGTGCGTGTGCGTGTGCGTGTGCGCGCGTGTGCGTGTGCGCGCGCGCGTGTGTGTGTGTGTGTGTGTGTGTGTGTGTGTGTGTGTGTGTGTGTGTGTGTGTGTGTGTGTGTGTGTAGTGTGTGTGTGTGTGTGCGAGTGTGTGCGCGATGATTGGCCCTACGACAGTGTCTTGGGATCGGAATTTTGGCAGTCCACCAATCAATTGTACAGCAATTTTAAGTTACAAACGTTAATAGGTTCTCAACATCATTGTAGTCCATCGAATTCAACCATTTGTAAACAACTTTTTTAAATTCGTTATTGTTGAGTCTTTTTATTTTATTTTATTTGTTACATTTGTTGTATATATACGGGGATAGAAAGTTGAAATGCTTCTGCCCAAATGTAGTTTTAACTTTAGGCACTGGACATACATTAGGTATAAGGGACTATGTATCGAAAACTGAATTAATAGATTCGGACCATTATTCTGAGTTAAAATTACTTTCGGGGAATATCCAAATTTTTTTATATTAAATATTTTCTTACTAAATTATAACATAATGGATAAACCATATATTTTATTAAATAAAATGGATGATTTATACTTAATGCATTAATTATTTATTTTATTAAATTTCTTGTTTGTTTTTAAAAGACAATTCTCGCACTAAGAATAATTCTTGTATCGTGGAGGAATTTACAAATATTCAAACAATGGACACAAAGAACACCCAGACTTGGAGCCACAATTTGTGGATCACAAAATTTTTTGCCCCTTGGGGAACGAACCCACAACACTCAGCGCGGCGGCAGTAGCGAGGCAACCACTACGCCATTCGTGCAGAATTTGGATTTTCTAATTATTTTAACTCGGAATAATTGTCTGAGGGATTAAATATAATGATCATCAAAAATACTAACTGGTCAGCAAATATTGCACAGCGTAACGAGCATCTATACGCCTCAAATCACTGCATTCCGTCTCGGAAGTGTTAGGTTATGTTAGGTTCCTTTTTTTAAACCCACCCAAAAATAGGAGGCTCCGTTGACTTAGTTTGATCTCTTTAAAGTTTGCTGGCCATGAGTTACTGATCAATTAGCTATTTCTGCTCACAGATTATATTTTTCTGCTCACAAAAATACCAATACTATATGCTATGATGCTAACCATTTAAATAACACCCATTGTCTGAACTCTGATTCAACTATTTTAGTTTTTAGTACGCTGTCCCTTTTACCTAGTATAGTTATACATAAACAGAGTACAGGGAACAATTATTATTGAAAACTATTTATAGCTAAATAACATCAGAAATAAAACGCAAACATTTTACAATGATAAAAATAATTTATTTATTTAATTTTTTTTATTACGATACAAACCATTTAACTTAATCTCTAAAACTTGCATGTTTGCTTATATTCACGCTTGTATGTAACCGAAGAGTAGTCAGGTGTACTATACCTACATTTAATCTACTGCTGTCTATTGGGCACATTTATTCTGTTGCTAATTATTTAATAGAAAACCTATCGGGAATTTTCTTGTGCCTGACCCGGCAATCGAAACTAGGAACCACAGACCAAACTACACAATAACCGTGACATCCCTTCCATTAATTTACTGTTAGAATAAAATAAATCATCAAATAAATTCTTGTAAAAATTAAAACCTAGTATTTTAAAGCTTTGAGTGTAATACTTATTGAGTAATTAAACTACCTACTATATACGGATTTTATCGCGTATATAGTAGTTTTTCAATGAATAACATTCGCGTAAACAGAAGACAATATTACTTATTGAGTTCTTAAAATAGAATAAATATTAACGTACATCCATCTATAATAAATCTGAATATCTAGTATATTAAAGCTCGTGCAATGAAGGAAACCATCGTGAGCAAACCTTCATGTCTGAGAGTTCTCCATAATGTTCTCGAAGATATGTGAAGTCTGCCAATCCGCACTGGGCCAGCGTGGTGGATTATGACCTGATCTCTCACACTGAGAAGAGGCCCGTACCCAGCAGTGAGACAGTTTAATACAGGACTGATATAATTATATCTTAAAATATAATAAATATTAACGTAAATCAACCTATAATAAATCTAAACATCTAATATTTTAAAGCTTTTGACTGCACGAATGGCGCGGTGGTTTTTTATTAGTTGCCTTGCCAGTTCGCATTATTAGTCAGATTATAATTATTTTTAAAAGTCACTACGAGGTATGGATCCTTTACCGCAGGGTCTATAACGGACACAAAGCTGACAACTATTTGTGGATCACGCCAATTTTTATTCCGTGTGGGGATTGAACCCACTACACTCAGTGAAGTGGCAGTGGCGAGCCGACTACTTAAACCATTACGCCATCCGTGCAGTGTAGATGACGACTTAACATCCAGAAAGGTGACCATATTCAAACGTAGTAGGGCATCTACCATTCAAATCTTTTTCTAAAACACATTTAGTATTGAAGCTTATCATATCGGCATTTGCAGCAAACAGGTATCTTCGCGCTTGCTATTTCCGTCGTCAGCGTATCACCAGAACCGAGGACACGGAAGTCGGAAGTCATATAACTGGTCTCGCAAGCCAGTTTTATGTTTATCATTTCCATAGTATTCTTATTTATGTGTCGAGTATTACTGTTCTTTGGGCCCTCCTCACTGCAATTTAAATAAATCGATTATAAAACGTACGATTGTTACTGAACTATCGAATGATTCGAGAACTGTATAATTGTGTATTAGAATAGTGGTTTGTACGTTAATGTTACATGATTATACTAAAGTTAAAATGGGCCGCCGCCGTGACTAAAATTCGGTGTGGAGGACATCTTTACTTACTTGCACCATCTGAGATCGAATGTCTGTAGGAAGTATTGTTCTGACTGGACCACAGCCCGTGTCATATTCTGCTCATCCACTATATAGTAAATAGGCGCATTCTGTAAACAAACGTTTTAATATATAATAATAATTTATTTGCCAAAAAATTTACAATTACGTACACTTACAAATAATATTGGTGAAACAATAATACCTATTTTAGAAACAACAAAGAAAGTGTTTTTGTTGAACACTGGTACCCAATGTATCTTACAGTAGGTACCAGTGTTGGGTAATTTATGTTATGGGTACCAGCGCTCTTAATACACTAACTTTTCTTTTTTTTTTTTTTTGCTCGTCGAAATGACCACTCTCCACCTGATGGTAAGCAGTCGTGTGGTCTAAGAGTAGTGGCCTCCACATCGCCACCACAGTAGCCGAAGCGATGTTGAGGTCTCTACTTTGACGGCCTGAGAAGATGCTTTTTCACGCCCCGCTTAAAGAACCCAGGATTGAAGGAAGAAGGAAACACGTTCTTTTTTTATTGATGACATCAGCTACCGACCTAGGAACTTATCCTGTGTTGGGGCCTTTACAAACGGATACAAAGAACACACAGACTTAGAGCGCCTTCAAATTGGCCGCAATGTACAGCGCGGCTGCAGTGCTGCGGCCACGCTGCTTTGTAAGTTGTAAGTCCATATAAATAAAAACACGCGACTGGAGCGCAGCACCCGCGCTACTGCCGCGCATTAGTTCATCGATAGACTAGTGACGGCTGCGTGGCGGCAGCGTTGCAGCCGCGCTGCCGCCGCGCGGCTAACGAGAAGGAAAGTTCTGGGCCCAACAGTTAACTAGTTGAAATGTGTATGTAAAAATCCTAATCCTAACTAATATTAAATATATGCGAAAATGAGTTTGTTTGTTTGTTACGCTTTCACGCCTTAAATACTCAACCGATCAACATGAAATTTTGCATACACGTTGTCAGGGGTACAGAATAGGACATAGGGTACCTTTCATCCAGAAAAAATAACTGTTGCAAACCTAACCTACATTTACGCGAGCGAAGCCGCGGGTGAAAACTAGTACATTATATTTTTGTGATTGAAATCACAAAATATTCAGCAGCATTCTTCTATATAGAAAACGAGAAATTAACATTTAAGTTTTCAAAATAAAGAATCGTTAAGAACTCATTCGATTTCCTAGTAATCGAGATTAAAAAAATCGGTAAAATGATATAAAATGTAAGGAAATTGACTAAATAGTTTTTATAATATTGTCTTCTGTTTACGCGAATGTTTCAAAATTCTAAACAAACGGGTTTGTTTTTGTCCAGAGTGCACTGCGTTTATTGATTATTCTCAATTTCTAATAATTTCGGTTTTATAACGGACTATACGAGAGATTGCTATTTTGTATTACCTGGCACACTATTTTGGACGGCCGATTACGCTTATCAATTGGATATTGACGACATGAATCGCTGTGTTAATTGTGCTATAACGAATTAATAAACTAGTGAGTGAGTTTATTAATAATCGTTTATTTAAAACAAATACCATTATCAACTTATTTATGGGATGATGATAGATCTGCTCGATCTGCTGCTGACGAGTAACCCGAACCGGTACAGTGTGTCGATTCGTGCTCCTCTGGGCACCTCAGACCACTGTCTGGTTTGTGCCACAGCTGTTTTTGTTACGCCCCCACGACCCGAGGAGGCAAGACGACGACTGTGGCACTACTCGTCGGCAGACTGGGATGGAATGCGGGAGTACTTCGCATCCATCCCTTGGGCTCAACGCTGCTTTGAGAACAGGGATCCATCAGAGAGCGCTACTGCTGTCGCTGGTGAAATCACCCTGGGTATGGAATATTATATTCCATACAGTGATGTCACGAGCGGCGGCAGGAAAAGGCCCTGGTTCGGTCGTGAATGCGCTGATGCTGTTGAACGCAAACAGACAGCGTACCGCGCTTGGACCAGGGCTCGCACTCTCCACGACCCTAACGTGGATCACCTGAAGGCAGCGTTCAACCAAGCCACAAAGGTCTACAAGAGGGCATACTTAAGAGCGGATGCCCAGCGCGTCGCACGGTTCGGCCAGGAACTCATGGCGCATCCTACGGGCAGTCGTAGCTATTGGCGCCTGGCCAAAGCCGTGCAGTCCAACTTCTGCCAGACCTTGCTGCCCCCTCTGAGGTATCCGAATGGATCACTGGCTCATCGGCCGCAGGAGAAAGCAGATCTGCTTGCAAATCTCTTTGCGGCCAACTCCCGAATCGATGACTGCGGTTCGCAGCCGCCTAACATTGCCAACTGCGGCTACACCATGCCTGATATATGTATCAGGCAACGAACCGTTCGTGCGATACTGCAGTCTCTCGATGTTCGGAAAGCCAGTGGACCTGACGGCATCCCAGCTGTGGTCCTTAAAAAATGTACAGCGGAGTTGTCTCCCACGCTTACGCGCCTATACCGGACGTCTTACGCCGCAGGCATTGTGCCTGAGGCTTGGAAGGAGGCGAACGTTCAACCAATTCCCAAAAAGGGGGACCGTTCCGAGCTAAGCAACTATCGCCCCATAGCTATCACCTCGTTGCTCTCCAAGGTGTTCGAGCGGATTATAAACACCCAAATTGTCCGCTACCTGGAGGATCAATCGTTGATCAATGATCGCCAATACGGCTTTCGGGCTAAACGATCAACGGGTGATCTTCTAGCGTTCGTCACGCACCTCTGGGGTGAAGCTATGGACAAGCACGGCGAGTCTTTGGCTATCAGCCTTGACATAGCCAAAGCTTTCGACAGAGTCTGGCACCGGTCTCTTCTTTCCAAGCTTCCGGCCTATGGCTTGTCCCCTCAACTGTGCACCTGGATTGCAAGTTTCCTGCAGAAGCGTCGCATTCAGGTCCTTTGCGACGGTCGCGCTTCCAAATTTATGCAGGTCAATGCAGGAGTGCCTCAGGGTTCTGTCTTATCCCCTACGCTCTTTCTTCTGCATATCAATGATATGTTGAATCTCGGCAACATACATTGTTATGCGGACGACAGTACCGTGCTTGGGCGATATCTCGGACATCCTGGGGCCAAACAGGCTGAGGTTGAGGGGAAAAGGCAGAATCTTCTCGTTGAACTTGACCAGACCTTGGACCGCATCTATGAATGGGGTGCCAAGAACTTGGTCGAGTTCAACGCCAAGAAGACCCAGGCATGCGCGTTCTCAACAAAAAAGTCTCCGTTCCTTCCCCTCCCTTCTCTGAAGAACACTCCACTGGTGATACGTGACAGTCTCTCCATCTTAGGTATGGATTTTTGCCGCTCCCTTAATCAGAAAACCTAGAGCGTCATTAAGCAAGCTTCGCGAAAACTCGGAGTTCTGAACAGGGTGAGGCGGTTCTTCACGCCTGGGCAACTGTGCCTATTGTATAAGGCACAAGTGCGCCCTTGCGTGGAGTACTGTTCTCATCTTTGGGATGGCTCCGCGCAGTACTTGCTGGACGCTCTCGACCGGTTACAGCGGCGGGCTGTCCGTATCATCGGAGATCCAGAGGTCACGAGTTCACTGGAACCTCTGCAACTCCGTAGGGACATTGCCTCATTGGCATGTTTCTACAGAATATACCACGGGGAGTGCTCTGAAGAGTTATTCCACCTTATCCCGCCCTCCCCTTTCCTATCCAGAACAACGCGTGCTGGGCTCAGATGCCATCCTTACACGGTAGAGTCGATTAGAGCGCGTACCAAAAAGTTTGGGTCCTCATATCTCTGTCGAACGACCAAGACATGGAATTCTTTGCCAAGGCACGTGTTTCCTTCTTCCTTCAATCCTGGGTTCTTTAAGCGGGGCGTGAAAAAGCATCTTCTCAGGCCGTCAAAGTAGAGACCTCAACATCGCCTCGGCTACTGTGGGGGCGATGTGGAGGCCACTGCTCTTAGACCACACGACTACTTACCATCAGGTGGAGTGTGGTAATTTTGACGAGGAAAATAAAAAAAAATAAAAAATATACCTACTGCAGCGCGGCGGCAGACAGAATAATGCAATTGCAAACAGTATTACAGTTTGCTGTAATACTAATTAAGTTTTCTGGAAGTGTAAATATCCCCCAACATTTATATTTATGACTTATAACAGTAACTCGACTTCTAGGCATAAGACTTTAAAAATAATTAGAAAGTAACCTAAAGAAAACTTCCATATTGAGCCATAACCTCACTTTTACCAAATTTTTGATTTTCATATATCTTGGTTCGTGGTTAGCCAAATTTTACCAAATTTTCAGCGAAGACTTGTGATTATATCATGTTTTAAATAAAGCTACTTTGATTGAGTTAACATGTGGGCCCAGGAATGTATAGACATAGAGAGCTTTCTTTTTCCTTTGAAGGCGCCCTTAGAACAACTATATATGAATTACACAAATTTTTGTCTGGTAGTGGTTTAAGTGGTCGCCTCTACGCCAAGTGTTGTGGGACATAGAGTAGTAGAGCCTCGCTGATTTCAGCATGAATGGATCGGCTCGACTGGGGAAGGACTACCCTCTCACAGAATATCGACGTGAAATACCAGTATTCCTACTTTTGTGTTTCGTTCGGTGAGTGAGAGTACCGAAGGCACAATCACCCCCTTACACCCTTTCCGCTCCTTCTCCTTCCCACTTCCTTTCCTAAAGGGTCGGCAACGCGCTTGTGATGCCTCTGGTGTTGCAGGCATCCAAAGGCTACGGTGACCACTTACTATCAGGTGGGCCGTATGCTTGTTTGCCACCTTAGTTGTATAAAAAAAAGAAAGTGTTATGGGTTCGAATCCCACACGGGACAAAAATTTGTATGATCCAAAAATGTTTTTCCGAGTCTAGATGGTCTTTGTGGCCGTTTGTAAAGTAGCCCGCGACACAGGCTTAATCCTTAGCGCGGGAGTTGTCTTATCAAAAAAATATATTATAGAGAAACTACAACTTCTTAATAAAACTATACTGACCATTACATGAGTGCCGCTACATTCAAACTCTGAGTTTTCTTCGCGATATGTGTGTGTAAATTCTTGTATATTGTCCTTAACCTGAAAATATTACAGTTAAGTGTAAGTAAATTTTAATGATGTCAAGAAGAAATTAATTCGTTCATAATTATTTTGCTTCATAGGAGGTGTAACGGCATTTTGAAATAAATATTTAAATCATAGGTGTTCCCTCATCGCAGTTAGATCTCACGAAAAAGTATCCACAGTAAGGAGAGTGAACTCACACATTACATAGTGAAAATAATTTCAAATAAGTGCAGCGGCACCGGCCATTACCCTATACACAAACTTACAAAATTCGCATTCTGTCTTTATAATATATCTCTATCTTCATAGCACTAATAATTGATAGCTCAGTGGGAAAACGTTGAACTGCCATGCAGACGTCTCGAGTACGACCCCACGGACCATACTACTTACTTTTCGAAGTTACATGGGTAATAAATACTGCATTATCGCTCGCTTTAACGGTGAACGGAAAAATCGTGAAGAAACCTGAATGTCTGAGAGATAGAGAATATTATTTAAATCTCAATTTTTTTGTCGTTGAAAGGTATTTCAACCAGAAAAAAGTGCTGTTGCAAAACGATAGTTTATAAATCGATGAATACTTACGTAACCATATTGTTCCAATGCTTCTAAGATATCATCTTCATCAGGGTAATCCTCACCCTTCTCAAGGCAGTACGTTTGACCTTTACACGATTCTGGCATGGTATCTATAAAAATATAATAATAATAATACGTTTTATTTATCATGAAAGGATTGTAGTTTTAAAATTAAATTAAGATGTAGGTTGGTTGTATCGAGGTTTATTTATCCTATCAGACACCGCGCGCGCGCTAATGTAAACAACAACAATCCCCGCGTCCCGCGGCGCCCGGCACTCAAGGCCACTTGAGCGTTATTCGAGTGGGTCGGCAGATGTTTATAATTTAGAACGCAAAGTTATGATAACAAAGCTTGTGTTTCTTAGAAGTATACATTGTAAGCTACGATAAGTGTTATGAATCATCGCATTTACGTGTATATTTTAGTTTATACGTCTGGTTAAAGTAACCAAATTGGAAATATGAGATGATATTATTATATCTTTATTATATAGATTAATTAATATCTACCGAAGACTGCATGAAAAAGGAAATAGAAAGAAGAATAGCTAACACCTGGAAACGATATTGGTCACTTAGTGAAGTTATGAAGAACAAAGAAATGCCGATGAAAGAAAAAAAGATATATAATATGTGTATTTTGCCATGCTTGCTATACGGGTGTCAAACCTGGGCATTGACGGAATAACTGGCAAACAAAATAAAAGTTTGTCAAAACGGAATTGAGAGAAGTACAATAGGTGTTAAAAGAAAAGACCGAGAGAAATTAAAAGACATTAAAAGAAAAACTAAATTCAAGAATGCATACATAACATATAAACAACTAAAGTGGAGATGGACAGGACATATGACAAGAGAGAAGAAGGAAAAATGAACAAGACTAATAACAGAATGGTACCCACTAGACTGCAGAAGGAACAGAGGAAGACAAACTAAGAGATGGGAAGATGATATTAGGAAAATAGCGGGTCTAACATGGACTCGAACGGCAAGGGATAGAACTGAATGGCGATCTTTAGAGGAGGCCTTTGTCGGAAGACAAGTTGAGGAGTAACTACCGTTTGCCGAATTAGAATCAGTTACACATGAATAGTTAAAGTTAGTATATTTGTTAGTAAATTGGATAGTAGTAATGAGTTCTTAGGCATACTTACAAAACTTTTTTGTTATTTAAACTAAGATCAACAACACAGCTTTTTATTTTATTTTATTTATTTTATTTATTTATATAGATTAATTGATTTGTCTAATAAGATGTTTAACTTTTTCTATTTCCTAGTTAAATACTCTTTATAGTAAAAAAAAAGTATTTATAATGTCTGTGAGAAAAAAATAAGATATTAGCATTTGAAAGTGCGTGACGAGTACATTTTAGAGCGCGGAGAAAGTAAATATTGAAAAATTTCTAAAAAAAATTCTGACGTAGCCTTGTGCGTGCTTTTCACATATTTTATAGAAATACTAATAAATAACACTATTATAGTGATTAAAACCTGAAATACGATATAATAAAGTAATAAAAAAAAATATATCAAAAAAGGCGGGCAATTTGAGAAATGATAATAGGTTATTTTGGGCTTCAGTTTGTTATACAACAATAACAATAGTCACTATTGTTTTCATTGTGTCTAAAAATAGAAAGAATAAGCTTTCCAATAATGTATTATACTTACATACTTGCCCTATAAAAACTACAGATAACAGCGGAACAAATAACATAGACGAATGAACGTGTGGCGCAAAGTCACGTGACATGACAAAAAAAATATTTAGTTAAATATTATTCAGTTGATAAATATTCATTCGAAAAGCTCAGTTCATTCTGAGAACATTGATATGCAACACAATATTTTAAATACAGGCCTTATAATAAAAAAACGGCAAACAAAACACGTCCCAACGCTTCGACCCCATATAGCGTCACCGGGGTTTTACGGGTACAAATGTGACGACGCGATATAGCGTCACCGGGGTTTGAGCGAATCCTACTTTCAACTTTTAACACTGCCCAAAAATGTGAAATGCTTTACGACATTGCGTGACCTTTTTAAAGCTTATTAAAAATAGTTGAATAAAGGGTATTTATAAAAAAATTACATTTAATTCTTGACCACACGGATGGCATAGCGGTTTAAGTGGTCGGTTCGCCACTGCCAGTGCGCGCGTTTTGGGTTTGATCCTAAACAAACATTTGTATGATCCACAAATGTTGTTTCTGGGTGATCTTTGTATCCGTTGTTTAATTGTTTCATGTTTCTAAAGATTCCCGCGACACAGAATTTACTACTATTGCGGGCGTTGTATGTAAAGAGATATTAATAATGAGTTACTTACATGGTGAATGGTTCATATCATAATTCAATAATTCGCCTTCGGTCCTTGGGAGACAGCTCACAGCATTTAAACTCAGAACAGTGATCTGAAAAGCAATAAAATTAGGACACATTCGTTTGATATTTAATTTAAAATTAAAATTTTCACATTTATATTTTCACATTTAAATTTCCGTATGGCTAAATACCGTAATATCATTGTCTATGACTAATATACATATATAGGTACATGCATATATACATGTCATGCCTATATCTTAAGAGCGTGTACGCCTATAGCTTGTACGAATGTCAAATGTCATATTTTGAGGATTTTAAAAGTGTAAATAATCACTAGGTATAATATGTTTACTGCAATAACATATCTTGAATGAAATGCAACATAATTAAAAGTGAAATAAAATTATACAACTAAACTTTTTATGACTCATAAATACGAGTTAGGCGGTATGGAGTATGGACATAAAAATATTTGTCACATAAATCCAAATAAGGCAGTTAGAAGGTTAAAGAGAAGAAAAACATACTTAATAATTTAATAAAATCCATCTTTAAAATTACATTCCTTATCATCTTTTTAAATATTTCGATTGGCTTGACGATTCGATATTTTTATCGATCAGCGCAATTCGAATGCATCCCGAATATTATAGGCGTGCTGAAATTCACTTAACGAATGCATAGTTTGCAATTTGAATCGTAAGTTAATATTATCTATATATTAATACGTGAAGCAAAAACGTTGTACCTCTTTTTACGAAAATTGCGCTGACGGAGGAGTATGAAATGTGGCACAATTAAAGTTTATATGGAGGAGGGGCGAATTCTAATATTTTTATAAAATATGCATTAGAAATACATTAAATTAATGAAAAACAAACACTACACGCACACAACCATGCATTTGACACACGAATCGCGTTCGTAGTATTTCGACATTGTTGGTCTGACGTGGTAATTCTTTGTAACTATGGTTACCTATACTTTATTTATATGTAATAAAGAAAAACAGAAAACAAAGTAGCAAGCTTAGGAATTTTGCTCGAATTTTGACCACTAGGCGACCGCTATAGTAAATGTAAATGTGTTTGTTATGTTTTCATGCCTTAACTACTCGACCGATCATCATGAAATTTCGCGTACGTTGTCAGGGGTACAAATAAGGTCATAACTGTCCTAAGGTAGCTACCTTCCATCTAGAAAAAAGTATCTTCCCGAAGAATTCAAAAAGTAACAGACAAAGTCAAGATTAATGTGAGAGAAGCCGTGGACAAAATCTAGTTAGTCTAGATAAAAATAGTCCATTGTACAGATGTTGAAGTGGTTTATAGTGACCAGTGCGCCGGATGGGTTCGATTCACGTACAAGATAAAAATAATGTAATCCAGAAATATCTGGTAGGTTATGTGTCTGTTGATTCAATGGTTTTTTAGTCGCCCGAACTTAAAATGCTTTTATTTTTTGTTTCATTGACCCTCCACTGTACCTAATCTATAGGTACACACAAAATAGGCTATTATTATATTAAAAAAAAATATTATAATTATATAATACTCACCAACGCCGTTAACACAAACATTTCCATTTTGTCAATAGATTTAATAAATATTTTTATTTAAAAGTAAATAAAATATTAATTATATGTATTGAAATACGATAATTTTAAATGTTTATTACAGCAAGGTTCTGAATGGATAACTGATACGTTTGAACTGAAAACAACCTTATATAGGTATACGTACTGTTAGTTTTCCTATATATGACGTATTGGCGATGACGTCAATACGTGGTAAATCCTACCTAGTATTATAAACGAGAATGTGAGTTTGTTGGAGATAATCATAGAATTACGCATACACATTGTCATAGAAACAGAAAAGGACATAGTACTTTTTCTGGATGAATGGTACCCTATGTCCTTTTCTGTTCCTCTGACAACGTAAATGCGAAATTCCATGATGATCGGTCGAGTAGTTAGGGTGTGAAAGTGTGACAAACAATTTAATAGGATGGAAGGAAGGACACAAGGAAGCGTACTAGGACCGACGCTTTTCCTAATCTACATAAATAATCTCTGCAATATCAGGTTAAACAATGCCAAAGTATTTTCGTACGCCGATGATACAGCTGTCGTCTTCACAGGGAAAACATGGGATGACGTTAAAAGTAGTGCAGAAGAAGGGCTTGCTCTAATTGCAGCTTGGCTTAGAGAAAATCTGCTCACCCTGAACACTAACAAAACCAACTACATCTGTTTTAATATATATAATCAACTCCTACCAGACAAAGAATTTAATTTAAGAATTCACAAATGCGATATTTCTACAGATAGAACATGCTCTAATTGCCCTACTATCCAGCAAGTTGCTCAAGCAAAATATCTGGGAGTGGTTATTGACCAGCGTCTTTCTTGGTATCCTCAATTGGAACAAGTCATGAGTAGAGTACGAAAACTTATATGGGTATTCAAGGAGCTGAGATATACCATACCAAAAAGGATAAAAGTTAACAAAAGTAATGAGAAGCAAAGAAATCTTTTAAACGAAATTTATGTATCCTTGGTCCAATCTGTTCTAGTGTATTGTATCACTGTATGGGGTGGAGCAGCAAAATCTAGATTTCTAGACTTAGAACGCGCTCAAAGGGCAATACTTAAAGTGATGTACTTTAAAAAAAGAATATTTACCACTGACAAGCTCTATGACTTATGTAATCTGCTGTCTGTTATGAAGCTGTATATTCTTCTTGTCATTCTAAAAACGCATAAAGAAACAACGTATGATCCTAAAATCTTAAAGAAAAGAAATAAGCACCGCATACTAAATGTTCCTAAAACTAAAACAGAATTTGCTAGCAGACAATATAAAAAACGTTCAGCCTTTTTATACAATAAAATTAATAAACTAATATATATTTATGATAAAAAACAATATGAATGTAAAAATATGCTAATAACATGGCTACATAACTTAAACTATAACGATACAGAGGCACTCCTGCAATGTGTGAATTAATAATTAATCTTATTTAATGTTGTACTCGCTTATTCTGCACATTCACCCAAACTATATATATATATATATCTCACTCGCACACTCACACACTCATACACACATACACACACACACACACACATACACATACACAATTGATCATATTTTTCTTTTTTAGTTTTTTAGTCTTTATTTTCTATTTTTCATATAATATTGTATATTGCTCAAAACTATAAAGTAGGGAAGAGCGGAGCCTTCAACTACAGGCATTTTCTATGCTTAAATGGAGACTCCTCGACAAGCAATGTAAACCAAATATGATATGAAATAAACTTATTTTATTTATTTATTTATTATATGTAGGACATAACGACAATTTCATAGTTTATTTATTTATTTACGGATTTCCAACAAAGGAATATACAATAGTCAGTATTGAATTATATTATTATATACTAGCTTTTGCCCGCGGCTTCGCTCGCGTTAATTTAGAATTTGACAGTCAATTCAGGTCGTACTCTGCTTGTAATAATATCATTTAATCATGATTCGAAAGACACGTGGCGCCATCTATTATCATAAAAACGTTGTTATTGTTTTTCTCGGGAACAGTACTTTTTTTCGGGATGAAAGGTAGCCTATGTCCGTTTCTGTACATCTGTCAACGTATATGCAAAATTTCAGGATGATCGGTTCAGTGGTTTAGGCGTGAAAAGGTAACAAACAAACTCATTTTCGCTTTTATAATATTAGTTAGGATAGGATTATATTCACGTCATGCCATGTGTCAACACGTGTCAACCTTAGCGATAGTTAGATCACACAGAAACTTTTGTCAAAATTGGTAGACCTTCTTGGCCGATGGTACTATGTAGCACGGAACCGATAGTAAATAAATTCTTGTTCTTAGCCCGTTTTCCGTTCTTATTTAATTCTCTGTCCAAGTTACTTAAATGGCGTAGTTTTTATAGTGTAAAGCTAGATAATAGCAGCTAGATAATAGCAGCTAGATAATAGCAGCGATAGCCCAGTGGGAAACCGTTGGAAAGCCACGCAGAGGTCTCGAGTTCGAACCCAAGGCGCGCATCTCTGACGTTTCGACGTTATATGCGTATTAAATAGTTGATTATCGCTTGCTTTAACGGTGAAGGAAAACATCGTGAGGAAACCTGCATATCTGAGAGTTCTCGATAATGTTCTCGAAGATATGTGAAGTCTGCCAACCCGCACTAGGCCAGCGTGGTGGACTATGGCCTAACCCTTCTCATAGTGAGAAGAGGCCCGTGCCCAGCAGTGGGACAGTTTAATATAGGGCTGATATTATAAAGCTAGATAATAGCATGGCTTACTTAAAAACAACATTTAAATATGCGTCGTTAGATAACACGCTGTCACAGAATGCGTAAGAAAAATAAAGATTCACAGCTCCTCCCCCGTAGGTGATAGAGTGATAATATGTAGCCTATATGTTGACCCGATCTGTTAGTAATATTCATGCAAAATTTGAAGTAAATCCATGCAGTACTTTTTGAGTTTAGCCCGGACATACATACAGACAAACAGAAAAACAGACAAACAAATAAAAATTCTAAAATTTATATTTTTGGCTTCGATATCGTTTGTAGATCACGCCTCAAGTATTCTTTTAAAAAAAATATTCATTGTACAGTTTTGACTTTCCTACGATTTTATTATATGTATAGATTACTAGCTTTTGCCCGCGGCTTCGCTCGCGTTAATTTAGAATTTGACAATCAATTCGGGTCGTACTCTGTTTGTAATAATATAATTCAATTATGATTCGAAAGACACGTGGCGCCATCTATGATCATAAGAACGTTATAGTTGTTTTCCTCGGGAACAGTAATTTTTTACGGGATGAAAGGTAGCCTATTAGTATAGTTTATGTACACCTGACAACGTATATGCAAAATTTCAGGATGATCGATTCAGTGGTTTAGGCGTGAAAAGGTAACAAACAAACAAACTCATTTTTGCTTTTATAATATCAGTTAGGAAATTAAGATTACTAGCTTCTGCCCGCGGCTTCGCTCGCGTTAATTTAGAATTTGACAATCAATTCGGGTTGTACTCTGCTTGTAATAATCATACGTTGTTTTAATTTGTGTGCTGTGACCGCGTGGAGTAACACAGGGGAACATGTTATTGGCTTTTCTTTCAATAAATACTCTGAAACATAATAGTCTGGCACTTTGCCTGCTAAGTAGCAATAAACTCGCCGCATTTTGCATGGGTACTAAAACTATAGTCAACGAAATGCGTCTGTATTATTTATTTATTTATTTGGACAACCAATAGTTGTTACATTAGTGCTTATACATTAAACATTTTACAGTAATAAGAATAAATGCACAACATTTTAAGGTGTCACACCATGCACCATATTATAGCGTTAAAAGTTAAAATAACAAAAAAAATAAAATTAAAAAAACAAACAATATACCAAACATTAAAATATTAAAAGATCAATGCAAAACAAAAGAAGGCCACACTATGAATAATCAAGTAAACAAAAACATAAGTAAGAAAAAAAAAACAAAAACACAAGACATTATAAACATTTTAAATATTTTAAACATGAGCACTTTCAGCCCTTCAACAAACTTAACACAACTTTTTTGAATTGTGACAGTGTGTCAGCAAAAATATCAACTTCTCCGCAAATTGTGTTATATGTTTTTGATATTCGGGAAATAGCTGAAAACATCTTTAAGTTAGTCCTCGCATATGGACGATAAAATAGCCCAGATTTGAGAACAGCTTGTCTAGGCACACGGCTAGGAACCCGTAAGGAGATAGTTTTAAGAAGTGGTGGGCAGTGGAACTCATATCTAACCAATTTGTAGAGAAAAGTCAAATCAAGTAGCTGTCTACGAGTTAACAAACTATTAGTCTGTAATACACCTACCTACTCTATTGGGGATATAAGTGTGAGATTATGTATAGCCTATTTATTAACTTTTCTTATTTAATAAATGAATATGGCATACTGGTAGTTAGAGACAATACATAGAGACACATCTTTATACATAATATATAATATCAGCCCTGTATCTAGTGCTACAAGTAGTTCTTAAGAAACACTTAAAGTTACCATATGATCCAAGCATATATAGTAAAAAACGACGATCAGATAGAGTTTGTCCCCCGATACGACACAAAACCACACTGGCCAAACGACATTATACAGTCATTAGTGGTAATCTCAATAATAAAATTAACAAAATCATACATATTTACCCATTAAATTACTATCAGTGCAAAATAAAACTAAAAACTTGGCTCCAAAAGCGATCCTTCATAAACACAGAAAATCTTTTGAACTCGATATATTAATATAATAACTCACATCTAACACGAAATGTCTCGACGCATCTTTCATACCTTAAACCAAAAAAAAAAAAACGGAACGATCAAAACCTTGCATAAGTCACGCATACACACAACAATCTATCACATGCATACGCTCACACACACACACACATACACACACACATAATAAATTACACACACTAACACACCTCTTATTTTGCATTTTTAAAGTTTTCATTTTTATTACTTTTATCTGTTTCCCATAGAAATAGGCATACCTGGTTTGGGGTTTCAGTAAATTCAAAATCCACTATAATATGGCACTGGTATATTTTTGTCCGCTGTAAATTGTGCTGTTTGGGATTATCCTTAACATTCCTGTAACACAGTTTACAACTAGCACGGGAGTGGAAGGAGTTAGCTCTGACGGCTGTTGCAATAAGACCTAGATTTAACTACTTAGTGTTATAAGTGGATTTATGTATCGATTGATTTGATTTTAGACAATAAAGATATTATTATTATCAAACTTTCCCTCTGCTGAGCACGGGACTCTTCTCAGTGTGAAAAGGGTTGGGTCATAGTCAACCACGCTGGCCCAATGCGAGTTTTCAAGCCTTACATTATCTTGGAGACCGATATTTCAACCAATTTCTCGTCGTAGTGGCAGTGGCGATGCGATCACATAAATTATTACACCACACCACACCACACCACACCACACCACACCACACCACACCACACCACACCACACCACACCACACCACACCACACCACACCACACCACACCACACCACACCACACCACACCACACCACACCACACCACACCACACCACACCACACCACACCACACCACACCACACCACACCACACCACACCACACCACACCACACCACACCACACCACACCACACCACACCACACCACACCACACCACACCACACCACACCACACCACACCACACCACACCACACCACACCACACCACACCACACCACACCACACCACACCACACCACACCACACCACACCACACCACACCACACCACACCACACCACACCACACCACACCACACCACACCACACCACACCACACCACACCACACCACACCACACCACACCACACCACACCACACCACACCACACCACACCACACCACACCACACCACACCACACCACACCACACCACACCACACCACACCACACCACACCACACCACACCACACCACACCACACCACACCACACCACACCACACCACACCACACCACACCACACCACACCACACCACACCACACCACACCACACCACACCACACCACACCACACCACACCACACCACACCACACCACACCACACCACACCACACCACACCACACCACACCACACCACACCACACCACACCACACCACACCACACCACACCACACCACACCACACCACACCACACCACACCACACCACACCACACCACACCACACCACACCACACCACACCACACCACACCACACCACACCACACCACACCACACCACACCACACCACACCACACCACACCACACCACACCACACCACACCACACCACACCACACCACACCACACCACACCACACCACACCACACCACACCACACCACACCACACCACACCACACCACACCACACCACACCACACCACACCACACCACACCACACCACACCACACCACACCACACCACACCACACCACACCACACCACACCACACCACACCACACCACACCACACCACACCACACCACACCACACCACACCACACCACACCACACCACACCACACCACACCACACCACACCACACCACACCACACCACACCACACCACACCACACCACACCACACCACACCACACCACACCACACCACACCACACCACACCACACCACACCACACCACACCACACCACACCACACCACACCACACCACACCACACCACACCACACCACACCACACCACACCACACCACACCACACCACACCACACCACACCACACCACACCACACCACACCACACCACACCACACCACACCACACCACACCACACCACACCACACCACACCACACCACACCACACCACACCACACCACACCACACCACACCACACCACACCACACCACACCACACCACACCACACCACACCACACCACACCACACCACACCATCATCATATACCAGTACGATAACACACTAAAACGACCAATAATACTATACATACTTCACAACTACTATACTTAATTTAATTTAATTTAAATAATATGCATGTTATCATATTCTTATTATTATTTTTTGTTTTTGTTCTACATACCTACATGTTATGGAAGAGCGGAGGCTCCTAATACAGACATTGTTTGTCTAAAAGGAGGCTCCAAACACAATGCATTGATGTATTAACCTTTAAGGCGAGGATTTCCAAGCGCTCAAATGTTTTGGGGCCCCCCGCTTCACCGGTCCGCGCGTACGCCGACGTCCATAATTACGATGAGTCGGGCGCTATGCTACTCGCGAGTGCCGGTGACGTAGGTAGGGTGGTGGCACCAATTATCGGCCGTGTCAACTTTTTTTTAACTTTGACTGCTTGTAATTTTTACGTTAATAGCTTAATTTGCTTTCTTGCAATGCCTTTTTAGGGTAGAGGGATACTGAAACTCGGTTTGGGTAGAACATTTCTAAGCTGTGACACTAGTGCATTTTGTCATAGGCGTGATAGTGATAGATAATACGATAATAATATTATTAAGTGTCCATGAAAACTACGTAAATATAACAATCAAACCGTATTCCATGTTTGGTAATAGTGTGGTAATAGTCAATAGGATTATTGAATACTAGCTTCTGCCCGCGACTTCGTCCGCGTGGAATAGTTACTTTGGGCTAACGCTGACTTTAACCCGCGACTTCGTTATACTTAGTTAGCTGCGATGTTATTTTAAAACTGCGATATCTCTTAAGATATTCATTGAAATCGAATGATGTAAAGGGCAATTTTGTTTTAAATTAAATACTTGTGATGAATAACGTATTTATTTGGATAAGGATTAATATCATGTTTATAAGAACACCTTCGCAAATAATGCATTATTTTAGAACAAATTTGGTTAGCATAAAAAAGGTTATAGTGAGCCAACCTTAAAAGATAGACATATGCTGTCCCGGACTTTTTTTTAGAACTTTTAAAGGGGAACAATTCTGTCATACATGATTTTTGCGAAACTTTGAGAGTTTGAGAGCTGAAGAAGAACTTTGAGAGCTGAAGAGTTTATTTGTTTGTTTGTTTGTTTGCTTGAACGCGCTAATCTCAGGAACTACTGGTCCGATTTGAAAAATTCTTTCAGTGTTAGATAGCCCATTTATCGAGGAAGGCTATAGGCTATATATCATCACGCTAAGATCAATAGGAGCGGAGCACCAATGAAGAATGTTTCAAAATCGGAGGGTTTTTTTTCTCCTTTTGAGAGCTTCCGCTACGTGCGCTGGCTAAACAGTTAAAGTTTCGTAAAATCATGTACGGCAGAATTGTTCCCCTTTAAAAGTTCTAAAGAAAAGCCCATGACAACATATGTCTATCTTTTAAGGTTGGCTCACTATAACCTTTTTTATGCTAACTAAATTTGTTCTAAAATAATGCATTATTTGCGAAGGTATTATTATAATAATAATAATAATATATTCTACCACATACACACAACACCATCTAGCCCAAACTAAGCAGAGCTTGTACTATGGGTACTAGACAATGGATAAACATACATATATACTTTTTTTTGTAAATACATACATATTATACATAGAAACACCCAGACCAAGACAAACACCCATGTTCATGCACACAAATGTTTGACTTGTGCGGGAATCGAACCCGCGACCTCATGCAAAACAAAACATGATAGTAATCCTTATCCAAATAAATACGTTATTCATGACAAGTATTTAATTTAAAACAAAATTGCCCTTTACATCATTTGATTTCAATGAATATCTTAGTAGATATAGCAGTTTTAAAATAACGTCGCAGCAAAATAATTACCCATTACAGACATACAAACCATGTTTCTCCTGGTTTATTTTGCGTGATTTTAAATTAGCACTGTAGGTATATTTATAAAATGTTGTTCAATGGTTCTTATGTGGTTCGTGGATTTAACAAAGAAAGATTCAGCTCCTTTAAAATTGTATTATAGGTGCCTACGACCCACTCTCTCTCTTATGTGACGCAGACGAAGTTGCGCGGGTCAGCTATCTATACTAATATTATAAAGCTGAAGAGTTTGTTTGTTTGTTTGTTGGTTTGAACGCGCTAATCTCATAATAGCCTATTTATCGAGGAAGGCTATAGGCTATATAACATCACGCTACGACCCACGGGGGTGGCGCAGTAACGATAAACGCGGGTGAAACCGCGGCAACATCTAGTACCAAATAACATTACAACTCACGAGGGTGGTGCAGTAAACATAAATACCACAACGCGCAGGTATAACTGCGGATAATATTTGTATTTATTTAGGTAGGCAGGTACCTACCTATAAAATTCGCTCGTATTGCTTTTAGGCACATCTCACATTTTTATTCCCGTATACCTACCTGATTCAAGTCCTATACAAATATGATAGGTAGTGTTTAGTAATTTTCAAATAATAGGTAGGCAACCTACCTTTTACATTTGTTTAGCGTACGTAAGGCTAAAGATGAAATGAATGAAAGATGATTTTCTTTTATTTTATTGCCCATTTCTACACTCGTCATCTACAAATCAATAATGGACTTGCACTGGTAAGTGGTACCTAACTATGCTGTTGTTATCAAGGCCGTTATCTCGTCCAATAATCAAAACTATGCTAATTATATACACTCTTATTACTAAAAATTTATAATACCTATTTACAAACTAAACCTAGATATAATATATTTATCAATAAGTGATGACATTCGTAACTGACGATAAAATTATTTGTAATTCTGCGGTGCGCTCTGCAAACTAGCGATACGTCCTGTCCCCATTACATCCCGCTTGGGAGTGCAAGACGCTAGAGAGAGCGCGGCGGCTATTAGGAAATCACATATTTTCGGTATTATATTTTTGTATATTATATAATGCATATTGTGATGCCCGACAAATAACCGTTTTTACATGACCTTTTTTTTGGTATATTTTTGAAAATTCAATTCCCAATATAACTCAAATAAAACACGAAAAATGCTTAAATCAGACATATCTTCACGATTTTTTTCGATTGTATAAAATGTCAGTAATCGTGTTTCGAATGCCCGACAAATTAAGATCTAATGCTGTAAAATAACATATATTTTTTTCAGAATTTAAATCTATGTTATTTACAAATAAAACGCGTTTAAGCACGCTAGATAACACTGTACTTTGGGAAATCCTCGCCTTAAAGAACAAATAAACTATTTCTATTCTATTTCTATTTCTATTTCTGCCTACCCCTCTGGGAAACAGGCGTGAATCTATGTATGTATGTATGTCATTATATATTGATAGGTATATGTGACCATAGTTACGCGCTTCGACTGCGTGTGTCAAATGGTTGTGTGCGTGTAGTGTTTTTTCATTAATTTAATGTATTTCTAATGCATATTTTATATAAATATTAGCATTCGCCCCTCCTTCTCCATATAAACGTTAACTGTGCCAAATTTAATACTCCTCCGTCCGCGCAATTTTCGTAAAAAGAGGTACAAAGTTTTTGCTTCACGTATTAATATATAGATTGCAGGAAAAGTTATCATGAGCAACTTAATGCATTACGTAAATGCTTATCAATAATAATTACTATGAAATACCGGTAAACAGGGAAAATATTTAAAAAAATTGCATTTGATAAATGTACTTCCATGACGTAATTTCATTGTATTGATGATTGATTCTATTGAGTTGTTATGTGACCCCGGCTTCTTCAGCTCTATAGGGTCATCCCAACTAATATTATAAATGCGAATGTGAGTTTGTTTGTTGGTTGTCACGCCTTACCTACTCGATCGATCAGCATGAAATTTCGCATACCTACTAGTTGTGAGTGGTACCGAAAACGACATAGGGTACCTTTCATCCAGACAAAGTATTGTAACAACGACTTCAGGTGTTTTCTGTGTGCAACTCCTACGTCCGAAATCTGGGCTACTATTGAGAATTTCTGGACAGGCAAATCCAACAACGTTTGATTGGATTAACGCAGGCATTGAACCCTAATGCACAGCAGTCGCAAATATATTCCCGCTGCGCAACCAACGCAAGGCAAGAAAAAGTGCGATTTTTGTACGTTTGTATGTATGAAGAAGACCTCCAAAAACACTGCACCTATTTAAAAATCGTTTCCTATTTGAAAGATTTATAACATTAAATTGACATCCTTATTAATATTTCACTACATATTATAAAACAAAGTCCCCCGCCGCGTCTGTCTGTCTGTCTGTTCGCGATAAACTGAAAATATACTAAATGGATTTTCATGCGGTTGTCACCAATAGACAGAGTACAGAGACATGTAGAAAGAATGGACGAGGAAAGACTGACTAAGAAAGTTTAAAGGACTAGTGTAAATGGAACAGTCGCAAGAGGAAAACCTAGGCGAACGTTTCTCGATCAGATCGGAGGCGTTCTGGACAAAGGCCAGGTAAAGAGCTCCTTGAACCGACGGGCGTGGATGAGGATTATGATGAAAGTGAATGAAGCCAGAGAAGTGTGTCAGGATCGTAGCAAATGGAAATCCGTAGTCTCTGCCTACCCCTCTGGGAAACAGGCGTGAATCTATGTATGTATGTATGTATGTACTCGTACAAAGAATTAAACACATATTATTTTTGAAGATAATTCTCGCACTAGGAATAATTTGAGTGTCGCGGTGGACTTTACACCCAGAAGCAACAGACACAAAGCACAGCCAGACTTAGAACGCCTATATGTGGATCTTACTGCTTTTGTCCAGTGTGGTGATCGAATCCAGAAAGTAATCCTTTAAACAATTTTAAAATAATATATTTAATCATTTTATGTAAACCTTCTCACACTGAGAAGAGATCCGTGCCCAGCAGTAGAAAATTTATATACAGAGCTGATATTATTAATATTATTTTATATACAGGTGTTATAGATGGTGAAGAGCTGCAGACAAAAACCAGTTCAGCCAGGAGGCTGCCATCGGTGCATTCAGCTCCTCATCTGCACGGCAGTGGACAGATACAGAAAGAAGAAGTAACCTTTCTCAATGGCAACAAAGCAGAAGCGACAGAAGCAAAGGAGAAGCAAAGGTATGTGTTAACTAGCGCTCTAATCAATCAGCCGATCAGTCCGCTGCTGGACATGATACCCTCGCTAGTTTTCGTTTGAATGAAAAAACAGCTCTTCTGCGCTATTTACGTGAATACATAAATAGTAAAACGCCTTTTTCTCCAAAAGGGTAGGCTGTAGAGTACCTATTATACACATATTTCGTCAGGTATATAAATAAAATAGAGAGCTGGTCTATTACTGAACACAGTTCCAGACTCCATGTTGCTACTGAAACTTCTGAATTTTTAGAGTTCAACAAAACTCTTATTTATTTATTTAAAAGGATCTCTAATAAGAAATTTTTTGGAAGGTAGTAGATCCTCGCTGGTTTCAGCATGAATGGGCCGGATCGACCGGGGTAGTACTACCCTCTCACAGAATACCGGCGTGAAGTAACGGTACCCGTACTGTTGCGTTTCGTATCGGTGAGTGAGAGAGCCGAAGGCCTAGTTACCCCGATCCTTTTCCTATCCTTTCCTCTTTGTCCTTTCCCTCCTTCATTCCTTTTTAAAGGGCTGGCAACGCACTTGTAACTCCTTTGGGGTTGCGGGTGTCCATGGGCGGCGGTAATCGCTTACCATCAGGCGATCCGTCTGCTAGTTTGCCCCCCTCAGCCATAAAAAAAAAATACACATATATTGCAATTAAAAGCTAAGCACAATTAATTGTAGGTCTTATGTTTTCTTACTAATAAGAGATCACAGCATGCGACAAAAATAGTAGGTATATACATAAATGCAATTAAAATAAAAGTAAAATATTATAATATAAAAGCAGAAACTATGAAATTAAAAAAAGATACAAATTACAAATAACAGCTTATACAACAACTTTATCCGTCCGTCTGTCTGTCTGTCTGTTATACAACTTTCAACTCAAGAACCGTAAGAACTAGAGACTCGCGGTCAACGACTCAGCATAGTCGATATACCCCCGAAATGACTATGACCTCTGACTTCAAGGTTACGTGATATCACGTGACCTTTGCATATTACTTGAACCATTTTTTCGAAGTCTAAGATTTACGGCAGTTCATTGCCGTTTCTCACCTGTTATTTATTTAAAAAAGACAACTTTCACACTACGAATAAACCCTGTGTCGCGATAGAGTTTAAACATTCAAAAAAAGGAACTAAACTCGGAACAATTATTTGTGCACAAATGTTTGTCCTGTGTGGAGATCGAACCCACAACACTCGGCACAGTAGCAGTGACGAGGCGATTACACAAACCACTACGTCATCAATGCAGTCGACATTCAATTGCCTCAGCAATGCTGCACACACCATGCTGCGTCACCGAGGATTGATAACTATTCACAACATATTTATCTTATCTTATGTAGAGGCCAGTCAGTGCAGACCGGCGACACTTCGACCCAGTCGGATCTTTTGTGTCGACACTCTCCCAATAACGACTGCCATAGATGTTCATGGCAGCCGGGACCGACGGCTTAACGTGCTCTCTGAGGCACGGAGCAGGCGATAATTGTCAATCAATACGCACATAATTTCGAAAAGTCATATAACTTACGAAAGTCAGAGGTGCGCGACGTGGGTTCGAACCCGAGACCCTCTGCATTGCAGTCTGTTAGTCTCCCCACTGAGCTATCACTGCTCCACAACATATCTAACAATCATGCCATGATAAAATCAAGTTTCCAGTGTCCAATTATGATTCGAACTAGCTGTGCCCTGCGGTTTCACCCGCGTAAGTCCCGATGCTAGGGAAATATCTGGATAAAAAGTAGCCTATGTGTTAATCCAGGTCTCCAGCTATATACATACCAAGTTTCATGACAATCGGTTCGTAGTTTTTGTGTGATTGAGTAACAAACATCCATCTATCTATCCATCCTCACAAACTTTCACATTTATAATATTGGTAGGATTATATTCACTGACAACGAAATGCTTAACATTCGGAAGTGGACTCACACAGTTTTCGAACATTGGAATTTCTTTTCTTGTAGCTTTACATCGCTAATATGAATTGTTTTATTTGCAGACCGACAGATGCTGTGCCGATACCGAAAAAGAAAACAAAGGTAAGCAAGTCTAGTTAATTAAGATTTATTTTATAAGCATTTCCCATGCTAAGGCAAAATATATATTTTTTTAAATAAGACTACTTAGAATAATTCCTGTGTCGCGGTAGACTTTACAAACATTCAAACAATGGACACAAATTACACTCAGACTCGAAAGAAATATTTGTGAATCACACAAATTTTTGTCCCGTGTGGGGATCAACCCACAACATTCGGCGCGGCGGCAGTGGCGAGGCGACCATTTAAACCACTATACTACCGTGCAGTAAAAAGAGGAAAGAGATAATCCATGAAGCAGAAACTGAACTTGCAGACTTGTCAAACCGTGTCGTCGTTCTGCCAACTAAGTTATTCATGGTCCTATGTAAAGGATTAAAATTTTATTGTGTCTCAAAAAATAAATTAAAGACTTTAGATTTCTGCGTGGTTGATCGTTAGACTGCAATGTTTTCCCTCCTTCTATATATTTTCAAGAATCTATATATATATAAAACTCTTCCGTTACTGAGTGACTGACAGACAAAGCACAGCCGAAACTATTGGGCGCAAGAAGCTGAAATTTGACATGTATGTTCCTTGGGTACTGTAGGGGTGCACTAAGAAGGGATTTCTCGAAATTTCCACGGGATTGGGAAGAAATGGATAAATAAAAACACATGTGCGGGCGAAGCCGCGAGCATCCTCTAACCCTATATAAAGTACAAGCCTATATTGAAATATATTTTTATGCGGGCAATTACTTCCTACTACTCAATATGTTGGTCTGCATTCTCACCCCAAAGTTTTGGGTAAACATAATTTATAGTAACAGGCATGTTTAAACATACATGATTAATTTTATTGTTCCACAATTATTTTGTAGGCATATTTTCAATTAATGTTTTAAATAGCAAATTAGGAAAACGCATAATACTTTTGTACCGTTGGTTATAGCGGCAATGCGAAGCCACTCGATATTATGCATCAAAATATCGTTGCATATTATGTCGCAGGCAATTTGTATGATTCCGCGTTTTACAAACGGCGTCGTGCGTTTAAAAACGCTCGCTGTTTTAAAATATGCCGAAGGCAAAATGTAAATTGCCTTGTCACTTTATAATATGCCACAACATTTCGCACTCTTAATAAAACACAGGCCGATCTGAGATTTTCGGATTAAACAAATTTAAACTCTGTTGCAATTACTTAACACAAATATAATATTAGAATTATTATAGTCACGCATTAGAGTTCAAATTGCCTTTCTTCAAAATTTTGAGTTAAGTTAGTGTTATATTAAGAGTGCGATTTGATAGATAATTCAACAGCATAACGAGCACCTATACGCGTCAAATCACTGCATTCTGTCTCGAAAGGGTTAGGTTATGTTAGGTTCTTTCTTACACCCACCCAAAAATAGGAGCCCCGGGGCTCCGTCGACGGTCACCAATCACAATCAACGGGCGTTTTTAAACGGACGACGCCGTTTGTAAAACGCGGAATCATCACGACGCCGTTTGTAAAACGCGGAGTCATAAAAATTGCCTGCGACACATAATATAAGTTGATTTCGAGTAAGATGCGGGTGATGCAACTACACACGGGTTAATATTTGTTACTTATCAATATGATAACATAATATATGTTATTAGGGTGTGTTTTTTCATTAATACGTATCCTAAATAAACAATATAGTTATCTCTGCAAACATAGATAATATTATTGCAGACAATTTAACATACAAGTTGACGTTAATTTTATGTATTATTCAATCATTTACGTCAATATTTTTATATACCTATAGGACAATAGATAAAAACCCAATGTGAACAAACCAATTCCTAAATAATAAAGTTACGTATCATTATATATATCATTTTGTAAATGTATGTTAAGTATAAAAGGAAATAATTGTTGTATGCACGAAACATGAAAAAATTTTGTCCATAGCAAATTTCACTCTTTTTTAGGTATGCATAGTTTTTTTATAATTATAATTATAATTTATAATATTATGATATAATATTCTATCATATACACACAACACCATCTAGCCCAAACTAAGCAGAGCTTGTACTATGGGTACTAGACAATGGATAAACATACATATATACTTTTTTTTTGTAAATACATACATATTATACATAGAAACACCCAGACCAAGACAAACATCAATGTTCATGCACACAAATGTTTGACTTGTGCGAGAATCGAACCCGCGACCTCAGGCGTGGCAGTCGGATATAATAACCACTAAGCCATTGAGGCGGATGTTGGATGTAGAAATTTGACAACGTGCTTTGAGTTATCCTACTTAATGAATTACGGAAATAACGTCAACATTTTACCGGTTAATACTGCGAACTCAGCATCGACTTCCTCAATAGCCATTTTTTTATTAGTTAAGCTCTTGCATATGTAGGAAAATTAATTAAAATACAATGGGTTTGATGTTTTTTGTAAAAAAGAAAACACTATATAAAATTAAATAAAAAAATATATATCTTGTAGTATTGTAACCGTATAACCAAAGTTTATGTACTGGTGGTACATTTGAAACGTTGTATTTGTGGCGCAGGGCTGTCACTTTTAATTTATGTTTATTAATTATTTATTAATGTGTATATAAGTGTTCATTTAAAAAAATTACAATTATTTACATGATATTGTGAAAGATTTCGTGATTTTAGAAATAAAGTATGTTTTCTTTCTTTTCTTTCTTTCTATAAATTTTCTTTGGTTACAGATGGCGCAAGCAAGACACACGGTTAAGTTAACCCTACTGGTTGGAGTATGGATATTCTTCACCGTGGTCTTCCTGATGTATAATGAAAAGGTGGAAATCACCAGACATTCTTCAATAGCTTCTGGAGAAGTCAAAGGTATGTTTACTATAAAAGCTATGTTTTGTATAACAAAAAGAAAGAAATTACATTCTATCTTATATTATCTTATCTTGTGTGTGAGGGCCAATCAGTACAGACCGGCGACACTTCGACCCAGTGGGATCTTTTATGTCAGCCCCAAGATTTATCCCTTAGCTATCTCCTTATGAATGTACTGCATCAGCCGCAGTGTACACTTCAGAGGGAGAAGCCTGAAGTCTTCAGGGTTTGGATATGCCAATCCCATCAGACCCATCCTAAGTCCAGCCAACGCGTCGCATTCACACAGTAGGTGCGATATGGACTAACTAAGTCTAAGTTAAACATTTCGTTTTGACCAGATTCTCATGAGCACTGACGAACCCGGTCAACTTTGGAGCTCTGTAACAGCGTATTAAATGAATGAAATTTAAAAAAATTATTGTGAAAAATTTTCCTCAAAAGACCATCTACAAGATTGGTCTGATGTAATTTTTTTTAAAATGTAATAAACAAGTTATAGAGCAAAAAAGAAATTTTTAAAGAAATTTTCTCACTTTTTTGCTTAAACTTCTTTAATTTTAAAATTAGGGCAAAATGTTATTCAATTCAAATTCAATTCAAAATTCTTTATTGCTAACTATGTGTACATAAATAAAGTTCTTAACAGAAGATATCAGTTCTTAGAACATAGTGGCCCTGTTAGGGCATTGCAATTTCATCATACATGTATGCTTATAATTGTAACAGTTAAACATGCAATAAATTGATTTACATTCATTAATTAAAAAGAAAAAATTTATAAATATTAAATTTTAGATAGGTCATCGTTTTAATTACATTATATCATTTACATCATATTAATTATAAATTATTAAAGTCATACCCAAATAAAAATACACCTGTCGTGAGTTACCTGATTTAAAAATTATCATTATTCATTAATTCAATTATGTCACAGTATTGTAATCATTTAATATTAATTATCATAATCCTTTTAAAAAATATTTTACAGAATTATATTCACTTTAGTGATAGGTACTTTATTGAACAAAATTATTTTTCCTCAAGAAATTCTGCTATTTATTTATTTATTTCGGCTTACCAACAACTACTTATACTAATACACTTTTCTTTTACATAATTAAATTACAAAATAGTATAGTAGCCTTTTACAGGCAAGCACAGCATGCACAAGTTTCGTAAAGTTAATAAAGCGAAATTTAGAAAATTAATTTAGAAACAATATGTATGTAAATAATTATTCAGGCAATATATAAATAAGGACTATAACATTAATATGCAATCCAATAATATAGGTATTATATAACACTAAATATTAAAAATTATGTAAGTATACAGCAAATTTAGAGTTTACATCACACTGATAATATTTTTACGGAATGTGGCAAGCGAGTCTACATGCACGTCTATGACATCAGAGTAGCTATTTAAGGTTATGCAAAGACGGGGTATAGCAGAGTTAGCACCAAGTACGGTTCTACGAAGTGGTGGATACAGCGGGGTTATGGGTGCACGCGGATATCTAGCGGGAGCTCAAAATTTAATTTTACTCAAGAGTTCAGGGCAATCGATTTTATTTCGCAATAGCTTAAATATAAATACGGCATCGATTACAATACCGCGCTTCTGTAACGAAGTCATCTTAAAATGCGTGAGCCTTTGGACGTACGACTTAATCTTGCGAGCTATTCCCACGGTGTAGGCCAAGTACCATAGAAAACGCTTCTGCACTCGCTCTAATCTTAGGTTGTGACAAGCATAATGTGGTCGCCAGACTGTACTACAATACTCCAGTATAGTGCGAACAAGGTAGTTGTAAAGTGTGATTTTTGTATTATGCGATCGAAAAGCTCTGACATTTCGGAGTAAGAATCCCAACATTTTTGACGCTCGTTTGATTGTGTTTTCCATATGAGGCACAAATGTAAGCTTCCCATCAAACAGCACCCCCAGGTCTTTTATTTCTGTCACTTCTTGGGTGGTATCAGGTCCAATACAGTATGTGGATTGCAAAGGGTGCCGTTTTCTGGTGAACTTAATATGGTAACATTTTTTTATATTTAAGCTCATAAAGTTATCATTGCACCAATCTACAAGCCTGTTAATGTCATCTTGTAACAATTTTGAGTCGTTTAAACATTCTATGGTTCTACAAAACTTGAGATCATCGGCATACATGTAATAATTAGATGAGCGGAAGCATCGAGTAATGTCGTTGATATATAAATTAAATAAAATCGGTCCAAGATGCGATCCCTGCGGAACGCCAGAATTAATTCTGCGTATGTCCGATTGAAAGCCATTAATTGCTACAAAGAAAAAACGATTACCAAGGTATGATTTGAACCAATCTAGGAGAGTGCCAGTAACGCCATACGCTGCCAATTTATGCAAAAGTATTCTGTGTGGTATTTTATCGAACGCCTTACTAAAGTCCGTGTATATTACGTCTACCTGCCTGTTTGCGTCAACTGATTGTACCAGAGTATCACTAAAGGCAACAAGGTTCGTACAAGTAGACCTAGATCCAATAAAACCATGCTGTGAGCTGCTAATGTACGGTTTCATGTGATTTTGAATAAGGGGACATAAGTAAGATTCAAATAATTTTGCGAAAGTACACAAGATAGAAATAGGCCTATAATTAATAACGTTATCATTGTCATCACATTTATGTATTGGTACAATTTTTGTTTGCTTCCAAATGTCTGGAAATATACCAGTTGAAAGAGATCTATTATAAATTAGTGACAATGGCAAAGCAAGTTGAGGTGCACACATTGATATAAAGATCGGAGGGATACCGTCAGGACCAGCGCCTTTTCGATGGTCCAGCGATTTCATTTTTTTTATAAGACATTCGTGTTTTATAACTGGTATAGTTAACGGGACACTATAATAGTTTATAAGTGCCAAATTATTCGATCTAATAATGTTTTGTGTAGAACAATTACCATCACCGTAAACAGAGGAGAAATGTGCAGCAAACATTTCACATACTTTGTGACCGTTCGATGTTGTTGAGGTGCCATCTGTCATAAGTAGTGGCAGTGAACTAGTTCCACCTCTTTTCTGCTTAATGTATGACCATAATCGGTTAGGATTTTTACACAGCTCACGTTCAATTTGGTGATGATAATTATTATAACAAATAGTAACTAGCGAAGAGCAACGTTTACTAAGTAAGGCCAGTTTTATTTTATCCATGGGATTTTTGTATATTTTAAATCTTTTTCTAATCTTGTTTTTCTCCTTTAAAGCTTTTATTAATTGTTTGTCAAACCATACGGGAAATTTTGTTGATTTAGGATTGCACAAGGGAACACAAACGTTAATTATTTCTTTAATTTTGCTATAAAATATATTGACCATTTCATCGATATTTTGGGTAACATTTAACACCGTAGTCCAGTCTAATTCATCTAAGTGTTTTCTAATACTTGTGTAATCTGCTTTATAATAATTTAGCCTTTTATTAGTGTTATTATACGGCAGTCTCTCATCTGCGCTAGCGATTATGGTGCGCAATAAAGGAGGGTGCAGTACATCAATTTTGCTTAATGGGTTCGGTAGCTCAGTAACAACGCAGGAAGGCAAATTAGTTAATATGAGATCTAGTATTCGACCACTTTTATTTGGAATTTTATTTATTTGGTTGAGTTTATTTAAGTGCATGTAATCTAATACAATATGGTTGAGACTACATGTAACATAGACTCTCGTAGAATCGCAAGCCACACTCCAGTCAATAGTCCCTAGATTAAAGTCACCTGCTATACATGTGCATAACCCGCACTGTTCAAAGACAGCATTGCAATTCTCAGTAAAGTACTCTAGCGTGACCCGTTGTACTGGGGGTGGCAGGTATACCGCGCAAAGAGTTATTGAGTAATATGCCTTTTTAATTAAGAAATTTTTCAGCATTCTTTTAAAAATAATAATTGAATTTATAATCTTAATGTCCATAGGTAGCTTGTTATAAATCTTTGTGCTCATACAGAAAATACTATTTTTGTACGCTCTAGTGTGGGACGCTTTATTTCTTAAGGTATTTTTAAGTCTCCTGCTTTTTAACGTATCATAGCTTGTAATGTTTGATTTAACTAAAATTGAGGCCAGGTAGATAAATAGAGCAGGGAGTTTTAAAATCTTGAGATTTACGAAATGTGGTTTACATGAATCCGTTTGGCGTAACCCACATATAGACCTAATACACTTTTTTTGGGCTTTGAACGCAACTTCTTTATCAGTCGAGTTTCCCCAATATAGTAACCCATACGACAGAGTGGATCCCACATACGCATGGTAAGCAGTAAGAAGCGCGATTTGGTTGGATACTTTTTTAAGCATGTATAGAGCGTAAGAAAATTGATTTAATTTGGTACATACACTATTTAGATGTGTTTTCCATGACATATTCGAATCCATATGGATTCCCAGAAATTTTGTATTTGCTACCTCAGCTACAGTTTCATTATTGTGTGCAATAGTTAAAGGAATAGACGTCGCGTTTTTATTTTTAAAGTTCATGTAATGCGTTTTTGTGAGATTAATTTTTAAATTATTCATTTGAAGCCAATTTATTAATTTAGATAAGGAGACATTTATTTCTTGCTCATGATTTTAGTTTTTATTATTTGTGAAAAGAACCGTACTGTCATCTGCAAATAAAACCATAGGTTGCCGAATAGCATTAGGTAAATCGTTTATGTAAATGAGAAACAGTAGTGGTCCCAGTATTGACCCTTGAGGTACACCATATTTTATAAATCTAGGACTCGATGTATACTTAATCTCTGTCTTTGTAAATGGACATAACTGTGTTATTTCAGTGAACTGTATTCGGTTACATAGATATGATTTGATTATTTGTAGTGCTTTACCTCGAACTCCGTATATTTCCAGTTTTTGCAACAGAAGTTCATGATCAACATAATCAAACGCTTTTGTCATGTCCATGTATAGAGCTGTAACTTGGTTTTTTTTATCTAGTTCTGTAAGTATTTTTTCTAAAAACTGATGAATTGCTGAATTTACCGATTTCCCTTTTCTGAATCCTACTTGATTATCTATTATTATTTTATTTTTCTCGAAATATTCAGTAAGTTTATTATTTAGTACTTTTTCAAATATTTTGGCGAATATTGGAATGAGAGCAATCGGCCTGTAACATCGTACATCTTCTGGGTTTCCTTTTTTAAATAGTGGTGTAACCACCGTAGTTTTTAAGTATGTTGGGAAAATTCCTTCCTCAAGACACTGATTTATAATATGAGTTATGATTGGGGCAATTACGTACACTACTCGCTTTATTATTTGCGTTGAAATTCCATCATAGCCCGTACTTTTGGTGTTTTTTAATGCCATGATGATTTTATATGAACATATTTGTAGGCAAAGCGATTTGCTACAAATTATGTCTTGACGAATTTTTGTTTTTTATACGTTGTCAGGGGTACAGAAAAGAGCATAGGGTACCCTTCATCCAGAAAAGTACTGATCCCGAGGGATGGACAGTTATAAACAAATAAATAAAATTAAATTTCATAACAATCGGTCTAGTAATTAAAGCGTAACAAACAAATGGACTCACATTCACATTTATAATAATATAATATAAGTCGGGACTTGAGGATGACTAGATTATATTGTTTGGGTAATTGGTTCTACCTAGAAAATTGTATATTGGTTTCCTACTAAATACATTCATCTCATTGTTTTAAGGATGAGTCGAAATAAATGGAATTGCTACATTTTGTATACCTACTTATATTAATTAAAACAACAGTATCTACATGTATTGTCATGTATTCATCCATATTATGAATACTATACTATACCATATATATGAATACTTGGTAAATCCAGCTTTTAATTGACAGTAACCTAAATGTAAGGATTACTGCGAATAACTTCTAGTTAACACGTTCCCTGTCCGATGAACCACATATGGTACATAACAATTGATTTTCTATTGTGTCTATCACGGGACTGTGAATGGCTTAAGTAATTGGAAGGCGGACCTATAGCGGTCTAATTTTTCGTCTTCCTAGACATAAATGCAATACATCACCCGGGAATGAAACCCTAGCCTATGAACAAGCTGTTATCATTATAAAATTAAATCAGTTGTCCAGTCATGTTTAGCCTCATGCTGTGGCGTACAAATATTTGACATTAAATAAAAAGTAAAGTATTATTTCAATTATATCACATACTAGTTGTTACCTACGACTTCGTCCGCGTAGATTTTAACTAAAAAGTGTTTGTCTCCGCGGAACCCTATTTTTTTTCTAAAATCAAAGTAGCCTAGTTACTCCTTATAACATTAGCTATCTGCCAGTGAAAGTCCCGTCAAAATCGGTTCAGCCGTTTCGGAGATTAGCCGGAATAAACAGACAGACAGACAAAAGTTTTAAAAATAGATGTTTTCGTATAGGTACCTTATATACTTTCATATGCATTAGATAAAAAGCTGTTATTTTGACATTACAAACAGACACTTCAATTTTATTTATTTGTATTTCAATTTTATTTATTTGTATAGATGTACATGTCAATGAAGATAAATTAAGTAATGTCAAAGATTATTATATATATTATCCTTACTTCCTTACTAATATTATAAATGCGAAAATGAGTTTGTTTGTTTCGCTTTCACGCCTTAACTACTCAACCGATCAACATGAAATTTTGCATACACGTTGTCAGGGGTTCATAATAGGACATAGGGTACCTTTCATCCAAAAAAAAGAACATTGCAAACCTAACCTAAACTAACCTACATTTACGCGAGCGAAGCCGCGGGTGAAAACTAGTGTTACATATATTAAGGTTAAGTTATATACCTAAGCATAATTGTCCCACTGCTGGGCACGGGCCTCTTCTCAGTGTGATGAGGGTTATGCTGTAGTCCACCACGCTGGCCTAGTGCGCGTTGGCAGACTTCACATATCTTCGAAAACATTATGTAGAACTCAGACATGCACGTTTCATGATGTTTTCTTTTTCCTTACAGTTCATGGCCCGCGTTTCCTTTTAAACCAACACTTTACTTTGGTTCTTTTAAAAATAAAATGAAAGATTTCTTTTTGTTTATGCATATACAGTTAATAGTATATTCAAATACAAAAGGAAATCTTTTAGTTTATTTTTGATGCAACAATTATTACGTTAATAATTAGTTTAGTTAGCGATAGCCTACCAGGAGAACGTCGGACTGCCACGCAGAGTTCTCGAGTTCGATCCCAAGGCGCGCGTCTCTGACCGTTCGAAGTTATAGTGCGTATTAAATAGGTAATAATAAAATTATCGCTGCTTTAACGGGAAAGGAAAACATCGTGAGAAAACCTGCATGTCTGAGAGTCCTTTATAATGTTCTCGAAGACATGTGAAGTCTGCCAACCCGCACTGGGCCAGCGTGGTGGAGCAACCTAGCCCTTTTCACATTGAGAAGAGGTCCATGATCAGCAGTGGGACAGTTATGCGTTCAGAGCACATTTAATTTTTTGAAATTAAACTGCTGTATACTATATCCGTATATAGTAGTTTAATTTCAATGAATAACATTCGCGTAAACAGAAGACAATATTATGTAGCTTATTTAATTTTATTATAATACTGGCTAGGGTTTGATTCCCGGGTCAGGTATTAGGTTTTTGTAAGAGGATAGGAGAGACTCGTGTCCAAGAGTGGGACAGTTTAATACAGTGCTAATATTATTATTTACTAGATTTTGCCCGCGGCTTCGCTGGCGTAAATGTAGGTTAGTTTTGGTTTGTAACAGTACTTTTTTTGGATCAAAAGGTATGACGTAAAACCGTAACAAACACAAGATCAAAAATCAAAATCAAAAATAAATTTATTCGAGTTAGGTTACAAGGTAACACTTATGAATGTCAAAGTTACACTAAATGTTTTCTGTGAATTTACATTTACTGCCACGTTCAGCAAAGCAAGGGTGTAGGGCTCATGAGAAGAACGGGCAAGAAACTCATGGCCATTCTTTTTAATCGCCAAGTTTACAATAAAATTTTGTTTACAAATCATAACTGTAAGGTGCTGCAACCATTTCTCCATGAATTACTACTGAACATACTCAAGCATTTAATAAAACTAGCGGTCGATTAGTGCTCGAAATTCGACCAAAGTTTGCCTGTAACATATTGCTGATATAATATGTCATTATATATTGATATAATTATGTAACCATAGTTACGCGCTTCGACTGCGTGTGTCAAATGCATGGTTGTGTGCGTGTAGTGTTTTTTCATTAATTTAATGTATTTTACGCATAATTAAAAAAAAATATTAGCATTCGTCACTTCTTCTCTGTATAAACTATAAGTGTGCGAAATTTCATACTCCTCCGTCCGCCCAATTTTCGTAAAAAGGGATCCAAAGTTTTCGCTTCACGTATTAATATATAGATTTGATGGTAGCCTCTAAAGCAGCAGTATGGTAAACAGGAGCACACACATTCGCATTTATAATATTAGTAAGGATTATATACCTAATTAGTATAGTTTTATATTATGCTACTTATTTTAACACATACATAGTTTCACTTATAACATCGAAGTGGTAGTTAGAGGTGAATTACACCCATATTTTGCCAGATTGGTCAGCGTTCTACTTAATAAGTCGAACCAATTGTCGTCTATCGCGTACAGTCCCAGGCACCGTATTGCTACCGAGCATACCGTGACTATAAAACCCAATAAAGCTGTGCTTGACTCAGGCATCAAACCACACAGTAGTTTTATTCACCAGCAGCAGTCATGATCTACTAGGCTGGTTGTTTTCCGAGCGCGCTTGTACCAAATGATTGCCAACGGCAACTACCACTCAATGGACCAAATTTACTGTTTTCCAGACTACATACTCCGGACCGACCGGGATAAGCTGGCTATACTCCTGAAGCTGACTGGACCGTTCGTATCGGAGCAGTATGAGAGGAAGCTAAATGAGAGTCAGAGAGAGAGGATGGCTTCGATGCGGGTCTGGTTAGAGAAGTGGCGATTGAAGACTGGAGTTATGGAGTATAGTGGAACTGATGATGTTTATAGTATTGAGGTAGGTGCTTTTTACTTTATATACTACTAGCGACCCGGCTTCGCACGGCTAATCTTAACAAATTATACACCTACAATTTCCTCATAAATCACTCTGTCTATTGGAGAAAACCGCTTGAAAATCCGTTCAGTAGTTATTGAGTTTATCGCGAACAGACAGACAGACGACGTGGAGGTCTTTATTTTTTATATGTAGTGATGACTGCACGGATGGCGTTGTGGTTTGAGTGGTCGCCTCATCACTGCCACTGCGCCGAGTGTTGAGGGTTTGAATCCCACACGGGACAAAAAATTATGTGATCCACAAATGGTTGTTCCGAATCTGGATGTTATTTGTGTCCATTGTTTAAATGTTTGTAAAGTCCCCCGCGATACAGGAATTAGTCATAGAGCGGAAGTTATCTTCAGTAAACAAAAGCACAAAATTACTGTTTCCATGGAGGAGCGGTTGCTGCGATTGCTGTACGTGAGGTCTCGTGTTCGAATCCTGGGACGAGCCAAAAAAAACGACATTTTCTGCCAAGAAATCTAATAGCAATTAGAAAATTGGCAGTGTTAGAAACCGTCGTGGCTCGGAAAGTACTTAAAGCCGTTGGACCTGCCTCTGATCTCCTCGGTCGTAACGGATTGCCGATTCCGAACAGATAATGCACTTATGTTTATCATGGTTGCCAACCATACGAGGTTCCTCGTACAAATACGAGATTTGTGGTATCCCGTACGAGGTACGAGGACACTGTCAACCTCGTACAGTTGTGTACGAGAGTTTGATATAGTGAAAATAATAACAATGATATCACTTTGCAAGCAACATCTTGTAGCATAAATGGGAGGCAATAATACGCAGACAATTAAAAAATTTGATGATATCTCTACGAGCTGACCTTTTGTTTTTTAGTAATTTTCTACCGGAAAATAGAATGTACGAGGCTTGAGAGTTGAGATCCAAATTACGGGGTTTTTGCCTGCTTCTGTACGAGAAATAAAGTTCTAAGGTTGGCAACCCTAATGTTTATGCACACACTTGTGCGCTATAATATCTTCTGCGCAGATGGCCAGCCTTCATTAAGAATGGTCTCTGTGACCGAAAGTCGGTCCAGAGAGCAGTATATTTTTTTTAATGTGCACACACCGGCATAATTCGATAAACATTTGTGAGATTTTAAATTGCTGTATCATTCACAATAATGATAATAACTAATATTTTACAGCAGTAATAGTTTAAGGATTGTTATTTTTACTCAAAACTATCGAACAACTTTATTTTCCTTATAATACCTTATATATGTTGTTAGGTGTTTTTTGTCCCATACCAGGAACTTCAATAATTTCAATTGAATCATAAATCTCTTTATTATTGACTATAATTACCTACTAACATGCTAAATTTGTAGTCTCTAATAACAATATTGCCTAAACAAAGTAACTTTAAAATGAAAAGCCCCATTTATTTCCTTTTCTGCGGACATTTCGGAAAACACAGGCTTATTTGTTTAGAACGTTCGTCGAATTGAGAACTCTATTTCTCTGTTCTGTGGGACGGCAGTTGACAAGTCTTATATTTTATATGACCTTATAGTAGTGATGACTCATACCTATATTATTATGTATATTATATGACCTAGTACTATTACTGGTACTACCAATAAAGTGACTTATTGGTAGTACAAATTTGGTATATCTATCTTCTATATGTATATATGTATAAACATCTCGTGTCACGGTGTTTGTGGTCGCACTCCTCCGTAACGGCTCGACCAAATTGATAGGTATGCGAATAGGTCTAATATTATTTACTTTACGACCTGTTCGCATACCTATCAAATATACATTAAAAAAATTCGCAAAATCGGTCGAGCCGTTACGGAGGTGTGCGACCACAAACACCGTGACACTAGATTTTTTTGATAAGGATGGTTTAGGTGATAAGGGTGTGTGATAAGGGTGATTGCATTTACGCGAACAAAGCCGCGGGCAAAAACTAGTAGTATATATTATATCTTTGACTACGTCTACATATTTGTTACACTTTGTATGTAATACAACTTTCATTAGTTTTATTATTTAAGTAATCATCAATTGAATGTCTTTTAACAGCATTTTAACATTTGTTTTGACTATATTTATATTGAATATATTTTCCCCATGTAATTTACACCGCGTTTATATACTTCGCGTATTTTTACATCCTGTATATTTACATCACGTATCTTGCCGCCGTGTATATTTACACTGCGTTTATATACTTCGCGTATTTTTACACCATGGATATTTACGCCATGTATACTTACACCGTGTATATTTCCACCATGTATATTTACAACCTGTATATTTACAGCATGTATATTTAACCCATGTATATTTACAGCGTGTATACGTATTTAGCTCGTGTATATTTGCCCCACGTATATGTATTTACCTCCTATATTTTTACCTCGTGTAATTAAGCCCGTGTATGTATATTTACACAAAATCTTTTCTTACAGACCTCAGCTCACTGGACGATTATACTAGAAAACGAAAACCAGATAGACTTCCAAGAGAGCCAGGTCCGGTCCACTATCCTCCAGGTGGACACTCTTCATTCAAACCGCAGCGTATATGCCGTCAGGATGAACACCAGTTCCAATCTGACCACGCCATTCACTCTGAGCTACACCCTGGACCCACTCGATCCCACTACTGGGATTATATACGCGTTGATACTGCTCTGTGCGTTGTATGCGTTAATTGTTTTTGAGGTATGTCTTGTTTTTTAATGTACAGATAAAAAAATAAACACAAATAATAAATAAAATTTTTATAAATCCTTACTATCCTAATCCTAACTTCTTTCCTAACTTCCTAACTAATATTATAAAAGCGAAAATGAGTTTGTTTGTTTGTTACCTTTTTACGCCTAAACCACTGAACCGATCATTCTGAAATTTTGCATATACGTTGTCAGGTCTACAGAAACGGACCTAGGCTACCTTTCATCCCGAAAAAAAATACTGTTCCTGAGGAAAACAATAATAACGTTCTTATGATAATAGATGGCGCCACGTGTCTTTCGAATCATGATTGAATTATATATTATTACAAGCAGAGTAGAACCCGAATTGATTGTCAAATTCTAAATAAACGCGAGCGAAGCCGCGGGCAAAAGCTAGTTAATATTATAAATTCGAAAGTAACTCTGTCTGTCTGTATGTCTGTTACCTCTTCACGGCTAAACCATTCAACCGATATGGATGAAATTTAGTACAGAGACACTTTAAAATCTGGGGAAGGACATAGGCTACTTTTTATTAATGTAGGTACCACGCAGGCGAAGCCGCGCGCAGAAAGCTAGTAAATAATAAATAAATAACATAGACATATAATTTCATAAATTATTTTATTCCAGATAATTAACAGAACTATGGCAGCTCTCCTCATATCCACTACATCACTAGCAGCGTTATGCCTGGCCGGTGAGAGGCCTACGTTGACAGAGCTGATGACCTGGGTGGACGTGGAGACACTCCTGCTACTCTTTAGCATGATGGTGTTGGTCGCCATCATGACTGAGACTGGGCTTTTTGATTATATCGCTGTTCTGACTTTCCAGGTAAGTTTTATTCTTTCTGTCTTGAGTCTTGAGTCTTTCTGGCTTGAGTCTTGAGTCTTTCTGGCTTGAGTCTTGAGTCTTTCTCGCTTGAGTCTTGAGTCTTTCTGGCTTGAGTCTTAAGTCTTTCTGGCTTAAGTCTTGGGTGACTGGTTTTTATGCAGCGGTGTGACTGGTTTCAGCTTTGATACCTGGGCGAACTGTTATTCGTATTTTGTCATGACAATTTTAATAGAAAATATTATGTAGGCCCCATGTAGGAAAACGATGACTCAGTAGCCGTATATTGGCAAGGTTTCCTTCTTTTTAAGGGGTATATATAGACCCTGTATTTCGCAGTAGAAATACACGGTCTATGTAAAATTGTCTGCAAAGCCTCTCGATCTGAGGTTCTAATAGGGCTTTGTTTAAAAATACACCTCCTGTCCTAGTATACTCCTGTGTCGCGAAGGACTAAACACCATTCAAAGAACAGTCACAAAGAACATCCACTAAGCAATTTTTGTCCCACGTTGGGATTAAATCCACAACACTCAGCAGATCTTAAGTGTGACGGCCTCTACGGCTGCTGTGTATGATTGCCGGATCGAGGTGTTAAAGCAGCAGGTCAAGCAATGAGTATGGAACTGTGCGCGGTAAACGGCAAAAGACTGACCCCCTATTACGTGGTATACTGACCGACCTTGACTTCACGGATGGCGTAGTGGTTTAAGTGGACGTCACGCCACTACCACTGCGCCGAGTGTTGTGGGTTCGAATCCCACTCGGGACAAAACTTTGTGTGATCCATAAATGGTTGTTCCGAGTCTAGGTGCTCTTTGTGTCCGTTGTTTGAATGTTTGTAGTGCCTCGCGACTCAGGATTTATTCATAGTGCGGGAGTCTTTTTAAAGAAAATATAATAAAAAGTAAAAAAAAAACCAGACAGTAACAGAACCAAAAGCATGAGTCTGTTACACAGCCAACTTCCCAACACCGAGCTATTGAGAATCTCTTGGTAGAAAAACCAAATAACTTATTATTGACCTGATCCAGGATTTGAACTCGAGACTTTACGCACAGCAATTGCATTCACTACCGCTGCGCCACTAAAGCATTTTACTAATTATATAAATATTATCTTTAATTTATTGTTTCAGTTGGCGAAGGGCAAAATATGGCCGCTGATCACAATTCTTTGCTTCATCACCACGATAGTGTCATTATTATTGGATAATGTCACTACAGTGCTGTTTATGACACCGGTTACTATAAGGTAAGTGGTTACCTAGGTTCAAACTCAATGGCATGTCTCAGGTTATATTCCTGGTCCATAAAAGCGATGCTGGACACATAACCTTAGGTACATGAAATAACATCAACCTACGAATAAAAATAAGCTAATACGGCGATTTATAAGGATACATACAATCCTAACTAATATTATAAATGCGAATGTGAGTTTGTTTGTTACGCTTTCACGTCTTAAATACTCAACTGATCATACAAAAAAACCATTTAGATTTAATTTTCCATTCTCGTGAATATGGCTGCTGAAAAGCAACTGAAACGTCGGTAATCTAAATATTTTTTACTAGTGTTCACCCGCGGCTTCGCTCGCATAAATGTAGGTTAGGTTAGGTTTGCAACAGTTCTTTTTTCTGGATGAAAGGTACCCTATGTCCTATTCTGTACCCCTGACAACGTGTTTGCAAAATTTCATGTTGATCGGTTGAGTAGGTAAGACGTGAAAGCGTAACAAACAAACAAACGAACAAACAAACTCATTTTCGCATTTATAATATTAGTTAGGATTAGGATAATGTAAATAGCTTAAATAGAAGTAAACTGTAACTTGTAACAGTGTTTAACAATAGTAGTTTAAAGTTTTAAAATGATGTAATATATTTATTTTTATACTACAAAAGTGGCAAACAAGCATACGGCTCACCTGATTGTAAGTGGTCACCTTCGATCAAATATACCATAGATGCACATTCTCATACAAAAACCGCGTCAATATGTGGCACTGACCAGTACTACTTATAAGTGTCTGCAATTATTATGCAATCCAGGAAATAAACCGGAATAACCATTGAACGCCCACTGAGAAACATTTTGTAATAGTTTAGTTAAAACGCATCAATGTAAAGCGTCCTAAGTGTGTTACTCGCGATACGCAAGCGTACTAAGTATATGGTACGGTATCCACCGTAGTAGTGGTGTCGATTCGCTCTCGCTTACGGGCAGAGCACGCAAGAGTGAGTGGGACAGGTGCATAATATAGCGCATACGACTGATTTATGCACAGTTTTGTTGGGGCCGTTTTTCGAGCGACGATCGTGCATCTATGGTATATTTGATCGATGGTGGTCACCGTCTATGGATGCCTGCGACACCAGAGGCATCACTTGCGCGTTGCCGACCTTGTCAAAACCTTTTAACATCCTTTTTGAAGAACCTCATACTGTAGTCTTGTGAAAAAAAGTGCTTTAAAAATAAAAAATCTCTATAAACTTCGCATACATACATACATAGATTCACGCCTGTTTCACAGAGGGGTAGGCAGAGACTACGGATTTCCATTTGCTACGATCCTGACACACTTCTCTGGCTTCATTCATTTTCATCACATTCCTCATACACGCCCGTCGGTTCAAGGTGCTCTTCAAACTTCGCATAAAGTACTTTAATTTCAATTTATTCATATGTCTAGTAGTAGACGTATTTCGGCTGAGATGATGATGATGATATTCATATAGGTCACAAAGTAACATTTATGAACATCAAAGTTAAACTTATGCGAATTTATGACTTCATATTTATATTTTTGTGGCACCAGGCTTTGTGAGGTGATGGATCTGGATTCGATTCCAGTACTGATGGCAATGGTGCTATTCTGCAACCTGGGAGGGACTGCTACTCCTGTAGGTGACCCGCCCAATGTCATCATAGCATCTAACAAACTTGTCGTACAGGCTGTGAGTATTTTATTATCTTTTTCTCTGTGATAATAATAATATAATAATAATATTCTACCACATACACACAACACCATCTAGTCCAAACTAAGCAGAGCTTGTACTATGGGTACTAGACAATGGATAAACATACATATATACTTTTTTTTTTGTAAATACATACATATTATACATAGAAACATGATGTGCATGAGGTCTCGTGTTCGAATCCCTAGCCGCGCCAAAATTAAAATTTATTTATTAGCTAGAAACGGTTGACAATGCTAACTAATATTATAAATGCGAATGTGAGTTTGTTTGTTACGCTTTCACGCCTTAACTACTCGACCGTACATCATGGAATTTCGCATACACGTTTTCAGCAGTACAGAAAAGGATATAAGGTACCTTTGATCTAGAAAAAGCAGTGTTACTAATCTAATTTTATGCGAGCGAGGCCGCGGGCAAAATTCTAGTGTTTTAATAAAATAGATCATATGTCTAATATTGTCTTCTGTTTACGCGGATGTTACTCATTGCAATTAAACTACTATATACGGATTATATCGCGTTGTTTATTTGACACTACTACATAATTTAGCTCAGTCTGCGTAAATAGAAACACCAATGATTAAATTATGTTCGGGTACTTTGAACTAACTACACTGGAACATTGAGACAACTGCCATCTAAGGCCCTTCGTATACAAGCCTACGCAAATCTTCGATGCCCGACGATTTTGGTCTCTAAGCAACCACCGGAATACAAATTCATAGAGGTTCGTACACAGGCACGCGTCGCCAACATTTGTACCAAAATCGTCGGGTATCGAAGATTTGCGTAGGCTTGTGTACGAAGGGCCTTAGTCTCCCCGTGACCATGGCTTCTGAAAAGCAACCGCAACGTCGGGGAAAGTGTAAACATAAAAATAAATAGTTTTAATAGTTTTAATAATTTAATTAGCTTAAAAATCAGTAAAGTTTAATAGTAATAGTAGTGTAACAGTTTCTAAATTATTTAATAAAGTGTCAAATAAACAACGCGATAAAATCCGTATACCTATAGCAGTTAAATTTCAAAGATCATATGTCATCACCACGTTTAGCCTGTCTGGCTGCTCAACAAAAATATATTTGGTTTTTCTGCTAAGAAATCTCATTAGCCCGAAGTTAGGAAGTTGGCGGTGTTAGACACCCCCGTGCCTCGGAAAGCACTTAACCTTTTGAAACGCATCGCCGTACCCCCGACGCCAAGCCACTTTTTCTGTAAAATGACCTTCAGAAGTATAGAGATTCCAAAACTTTATCGAATATCAACTGTGTTTTTATTTTCGTCTTAAATTTTCTAATAAACCCTACTCATGACACTGATATTTATTTAACCACAAAAGTAATGTTTTATTTAGTTTTATTGTTTATTTTTATGTTAAGGTGCGACGTATTTTTTGTCATACATATGTGACGTTGGCGTTGAGGGCAAGATTTCGTTTGTCACGTATATGTGACAATGGCGTCCAAAAGGTTAAAGGCGTTGGTCTTGCGCCTGATCTCTCTGCAGTAGTGTCTGATTGCCGACCCATCAGATTATAAAAGTTAGGGAACAGAGAATGAAAGTAAGAAAGAAAGAAATCTTTATTGGTATACAGCTATAAATGGGCACAATGTGTATAAGTGCACTTGTGTTTGCGCACACGCTTGTGCACTATAATGTCTCCTGCGCATATGCCCAATCTCCGTTAAGATTGGCCGCCGTGACCGAAATTCGGTCTGGAGGATATTAATAACACTAAATTTGTTTTTCGACTTGCAAAATATATTTATTCCAATACCCGCGCGATTTGAATTTGACATTACATTAATCTACATAATCTTTATGTATATAATTCTTCTGTACGTGTCTTGACAGTGAACTCCTCCTAAACGGCTGGACCGATTTGAATGAAACTTTTTGTGTGTGTTCAAGTGGATTCGAGGATGGTTTAGATATGCTTTTTTTTTCTTTTTTTTTCTCTTTTCTACAGGACAACGGTCTGTCGGGACAGCTAGTAGACATATATAATTCCATATTTTATATCAATTAATAGTAAAATGTGTAGATGTAGGTGCTCCCTGAAAGTAATCTTGGTGGCGCCCATGTTTGTAAATAAGATTTCTAAACACTATACCAGGTATAAAGTATATTATTTTCTCTTTCAGGGTATAAACTTCACGAACTTCACACTACACATGAGTTGCGGTATCTTGTTAGTGTGTGTGCAGACTTACTTCCAGCTACGGTACATATACAGGGACACTAGCAAACTTAGACTGACGGAGTCCAGAGAAATACAAGGTAAGTTATTATTATTTGGTTATATATACCACTATTCTGTTGATTTCTGTTCGTTTTAGTTGCCTAAGCAAGTGGCATAGAATTTTTTTTTACCTATACAACTAAGGTGGCAAACTAGCATACGGCCTACCTGATGGTAAGTGCTCACCGTAGCCTATGGACGCCTGCAACACCAGAGGCATTACCTGCGCGTTGGCGATCCTTTAGGAAAGGAAGTGGGAAGGAGAAGGAGCGGGATGGGGGAAAGGTGGTGGCTGGGCCTCCGGCACTCTCACTCGCAAAACGAAACACAACAGTAGGAATACTGGTATTTCACGTCGATATTCTGTGAGTCCTTCCCCGGTCGAGCAGCAAGGCTCTACTACTCTTTAAGTTTATGTTCAACGATATAATAAGCTGAACATTTAATTAGATTCTAACATCCCTTCATCCAAAATTCAGTACTATGTACTTGTCGGTGTAGCAGTTTCCATCTTTCCCGGTCCGATGCCAAATCCTTCAAATCTGGATAATTATTTTAGAAGGCATCTCTCCCGCATTGGAAATAATTCTGGCGTCGCGGGGGACTTCACAAACAACGGGCACAAAGAATATCCAGACGCGAAACAACCATAAGGGAAGGTTCATATCTGACGGAACATGCGTCGCGTATTATCGGTCGCGTAACGCCAGAACAGACAAATGTATAGAAAAACACTTGACCGTTCACACTCAACCGATGATACGTTAGTGCGTCGAGCGTACAGCGTATATTCCGTTTCCGTCAACGCATTGTCGGTCGACGTAAGAGCGGCAACGTCGCGCGCGCCACGCGCTACTTGTATTTTGATTGATGCATTCAGTCTAGGCGTAACATCAGCAGAGATCGTTTGTGTACAGGCCGTTCCAAGTTTTTTGAAAATGTTTGATACAGAACGATTTATCACGGAAGTGCATAATAGAATATGTCTATGGAACATAAAAGAAAAATCTTATAGCGATCGACAAGCCAAGAGACGGGCTTGGGAGGAAATTGGAGAAATATTAATAGTTGAGTGGGAGACATATGATACAAAAAAGAAAAATGAATCACGTAAGTTAAAGTTTATTTTATTATTAGTATTCTTATATATATTGGTCCTGGTACTGTAATATTCCTTCGTTACAAAAATATTGTTTAAAAAAATCCCTATTATCGGTGGCAGTCGTTATTCTAGTTGATGTTGCTGTGGGTAAAGTCTGTAATTGGCATATTTGAATGTCATTAAGACAGCTGTCTCTTCGTCGAAGAACAAAATTATGAAGTATACAAGCAGCCTTCACTATCTCGATAGCAAAATCGGGTTCGGTAAGAATGGCAGTGTGAAGTACTCTCCACTTAGTGCATAATAATCCAAATGAACACTCAACACATCTACGCGCTCGACTGAGTCTATAATTAAAAATTTGTTTTTCTTTATCAAAATTGCCACTAGGATACGGCCGCATTATATTTTTCTGTAAAGGAAACGCTTCATCTCCAACTAATACAAATGGTTTTGGGGGTCCATTAGAATTTGGTAAAGTTTTGTTTCTTGGAATATTGAAGTCATTTTCTAAATTTTTTTTACCCATAATTGATTGTTTAAAAACGTTGCTATCAGCTTCTTTGCCATAAGCACCAACATCTATAGCTACAAAATAGTAATTTGCATCTGAAATAGCCATAAGGACAATAGAAAAGAATTTTTTATTGTTAAAATATTGGGAACCACTGCGATTCGGAGCTCTTATGCGAATATGTTTCCCATCTACTGCTCCAACACAGTTTGGAAAATTAGTATTTTCATAAAATTGATCAGCTATATTTAACCACATTTCTTCATTCGGGCAAGGCATTTCTGTTTCTCGCAGCGTCATCCATATCACTTTGCAACATTCTTTAACTATTCCGGATATTGTAGATACTCCCGCCAGGAAGTCCAGGGATAATGTTTTAAAACACATTCCAGTTGATAAATATCTGAAAATAAATTAAACTTAAATAATCATTAACTATTCTTTAACCCAGTAAATTAAACAATTATTCCGTTTTTAATTTTAATAATCATGGACACTTTCTATTTCAGTTATTGACCTCCAGAAAAAATGGAAGCATCTCCGTGATTACTATGTTAGAGAGAAAAAAAAGAGAACAATGTGCGCAGTGGAAGTTCTGCTGCTGCAAAGAAGAGGAAAACGCCATACGTAGAAATGCTTCGTTTCTTAGATGTGTTAAGAGAAATGCGCCCTACAACTAGTAATATAGAAGCTGAATTTTATGAGACAAGTGGTGAAGAGAACCAACTACAAGAGACTGGAAGCGAATCGTCAAATTCCAGTTCCAAGCCTGCCAGTCGCAAAGACCAGAGTATGACACTGTTTCAGAAGTCATTAATTAACAGTATGGAGAAATCTTCACAAGATGATAGTGATTCAGATAAACAGTTTTTGCTGTCGTTACTCCCACAGATGAAAAAAATGTCTGAAGCACAAAATTTTGACTTCCGTTTAGATATTATGAATTTGGTAAAAAGATATAGATTTGCTACAACAAGTACAGTGCAACAATATAACACCCTGTCCGATCAAAGTAATTACGAACAAGGTCGTATATCATTGCCGCAGACTTCTCAGTTTGAACACACCGGTTATTATACAACTGACTACTATACGGACTCACCACAATCAGCGACCTCGCAGGTTTCAACTGAAGAAGATATTGAAGCATTAATGCAGAGTTAAACCGTTACGTTTATTTTAAATTGGTTGATTTTGGATTTTTGTATCATTTTAATATACATGTCAATAATATTAAAATATTAATGTCAAGAACAAAAGCAGTTATTATTATACCTACAACTTTCCTGTTTATACATATATCTCTTACCTCAATGTAATAGTCAGTCTTTCTTCAGGAGTAATGGCACATCGAAATTTCGTATCATACTTAGTTATGGAACATTTTACAATCGTAAGGAGTTCATCAAAAGATTCTATGGACATGCGGTAGTACTGAATAAATTTTGTCGGATAATCTCTTAAAGTTGCATATAGACAATTAAATTGGCCACTTGATATTCTTTTAGTATTTAAAGGATGCACCCAATATTGACGTTTCCTTTTTCGGTCTTGTTCTAAAGCCTCCCAAATAGCAATTACTTCGATAGGCTTCATTTTAAAATTCAGTATCACACAACACAACCGCTCTATAGATGCTAAACGCAGAAACTAACATGTGGCAGGACGGATGTTACGCTCGACGCATTTTCCGTTTGATATGAACTGACACATTCGACCGAATAGACGCGACTGATGATACGCTCGGCGTATTTTACGTCAGATATGAACCTTCCCTTAGTGGATCATAAAAATTTTTGTCCCGTTTGGGATTCGAATCCACAACACTCGGCGCAGAGGCAGTGGCGAGGCAACCACTCAAACTGTAAATGGCATAGTCCATCCGTGCAGTTAAATTAGTAAAATGAAAATTATAATACAGGAAAAAGACACTACATGAAGCAGGATTTGAACCTGCGCCCTTGACACATAGTGGCATACACCAGTGGAGGTACACCACCTGACAACGCGTATGCGAAAATTTATGATTATCGGTCAAGTAGTTAAGACTGGAAAGTGTAACAAACAATAAACAAACTCACTTTTATAATATAAGTTAAGCCGCATTTTCACTAGGCGACATTTGTCGCGCGACTCTGTCGCTCGACACGAAATTCAAATGTCCCCCGCGATGTCGCCCGACGTCGTACGACGTCGCTTGGGATATTTACGGGTCGCGCAACTTGTCGCTAGTCGATGCTTTGCGAGTGTCGACACGCGCGACTTTCGTGTCGCTCGACAGTCGCCGGATAGGCTCTGAGTGGTGAGAACGTGTGTCGCTCTGTGTTCTGAAAATGGCAGTAGTGTGGTCCAACGAGAATACGTACTACTTCCTCGGGCGACATACTGATCATGACTGGCCAATGTGAACGAGTCATATGTCCCACAACTTTTGCAGAGACAACTACGTGAATATCGAGCGATAAGTATCTGCGACATGTCGCCTAGTGAAAATGCAGCTTTAGGATTCTATTTTTGGGTGTAGGTACTTAGTGCCTGTTTGTAAAGTTAAGATGAAACTTATTCCTATTGCAAGAGTTGTCTTTCAAACAGAAATAAATTCTACTCTATGTAATACTATTCATGGTTTTATTGCCTTCAAATTTGCGTCACCAGAGCTCAATATGGGATCACGCAAGCTTCTCCCTGCATTAATTTGTAAAGTCTAGACACAAATCTTATTCCTAGTGCAGAAGTTGTCTTTTTAAAGGACGAAAGAATATTATTCCGTGTAATACAACTAATGGTTTTATTGCTTCAGACTTACGTCCCCAGATCTCAATGTGGCGTCGCGCGTGCGACACCCTGCCATAGTTAATTTGTAAATTCATTTGTTAAAGTTCAGATACAGGACTTATTCCTAATGTGGCAGTTAAAGATAACTATGATATAAGAATATTCTTTCTCCCTTTTAAAAGTCAATGGGAGAAAGAATATTATTCTGTAATACTCATGGTTTCATTGCCATCAGACTTGCGTCGCCAGATCTCAATCTGGCGCCGAGCGGCAGATTCCCTGCCGTCACTATCTCGTGACCAGGTGGTGGTGAGAGATCGCTTGGAGCGCCAGGTGCGCAAGCTCACGGCGCGCGTGGAGTCGCTGGTAGCAGAGACCAGCCGGCGGGCCTGTCCAAAGGAGTGCTACGAGACTATGCTTGCTGATATGAGGGAAAAGGTATTTACATATGTGTATTTCTTTCTATTCACAGATATCCGGGCATTTTTAGGCGGGATACCGAGACCACAATAGTCGTATTTACTATTAATGATATTTGCATGCCATTGTATGCCAAACATGTCTAGAACTTTCTTCAACTTTAAATCTTGCATGCTATTGTTTAAGTGAATAAATAAATTATCTTATCGTATCTTATCTTATCTACCGTTACGCTATTGGAGTTAACTTACGGGTTGTTTCGCCAATGCCGCCACTTCGAATGTTGTGTGGTTCGATCTCCACATGGGACCAAAAATTGTGTGATCTACAACTGGTTTTTCCGATACTATATCTATGTGTCCGTTGTTTGAATGTTTGTAAAGTCCCTTGCGACGCCAGAATTATTCTTTAGGGGAAGGGGGAAATCTTTGAAAAGTCTATTCATAAAAGACCGCGTTTATGGTTACTGCGCCGCCCCCGTGGGTCGTAGCGTGATGTTATATAGCCTATATAGCCTTCCTCGATAAATAGGCTATCCAACACTAAAATAATTTTCAATTAGAACTAGTAGTTCCTGATATTAACGCGTTCAAATAAACAAACTCTTCAGCTTTATAATATTAGTATAGATTATTTTATCCCAACAGTACAAGATACGAGACAAGTGGCTTCTCATAAAGTGCTGCGTGACCATCGTGTTCGTAGTGGTGGTGTTCTTCCTTCACTCCATACCCGAGTTCAGTGAGTGCTGCTTTTTGCTAACTTCTTATACTGTGTACCCGTCTGTTAGAGATATAAAATAGTCAGTATTATATTTTCTACGCTTATACATAGTACTAAAATGGCTATCCCTAGCTAGGGCATGTGTAGGCACAGGCATATAGACAGTCCCGCATCCAGACAGGACCAGGGATAGGCCCAGGGGCCACGTCCAGGGACGGGAACAGGCTCGGACCCGACGGGGATGTGTCTGGATCTAGGTCCGGGTTCGGGACCCGGGGACGGGCACGGTGCCAGGTCAGGATCGCGGACAGGCCCGAGGCCGGACTAGGACGGTGACAATTGTGTCCGGCAGCAGCTCCGGTGCCGGGGCAAGAATGAGAGACTAATCCTGGCCATGGTACCGAGCCTGTTCTCGGATACGTCCCCGTCCCTGGCCCCGCTACCGTCCCTGGTCCTGGCCCCGGGCCTGTCCCGATCCTGTCCCTGACCTTGGACCCGACCCCCTCCTAGTCCAGTCCCATAGCCTGATCCCTTCCCTGAGCCCATCTTCGTCCCTGGCTCCGGCCCAGGGCTTGTCCCGGTTTCTGGCCCGGAGTCCGTCCCAGTCCCTCTGAGCCGGAGCCCGTCCCTGTCCCGGACCTGGCCCCATCCTGGCCCTGACCCTGCCCCTGGGCCTAACCCCGTCCGTGCCTCCGGCCCAGGGCTTGTCCCGGTCTCTGGGTCGGAGCCCAGGCTAGGATAGGGGCCGGGTCCAGGTGAGGGACAGGCCCTGGTTTACATACCGGGATGGGCCCGGGACTACGACCTGGGACGGGCCTGGGGCTAGGGACAGGGACGGGGACAAGTCAGCGGCCGGACTTGGATAGGAACGGGTCCGTCTCCGGGAAAAGGTCCGACCAGAGACAGGTTCAGGGTTAGGGAAGGACACAGACTGAGCTAATACTAGGGACAGAGACAGTGCAAGGGCTAGGGATAGGGACTGAGATAGGCAGATGGATGTTGTACCGAGGTTAAGGACATGGATGTACACGGATCCAGACCTGTTCTTATGAACAGGATTGGATTCAGTGCTGGAAGGACTGGGCTGGAGCTGAGGCCAAGAACAGAGTTGGAGCCGGGGTTAGGAGCAGGGCTGGAGCTGAGGCCAAGGACTGGGCTAGAGTCGGGGTTAGGGACAGTGCTCGAGCCTGGACCACTATGGCAGAGGCTAAGGCCCTTGGCCCTGGCTCTGGCCCTCTACACTTGTCAAATTTATAAACTACCATTTATAATACCTGAATAGACCGCGTGTCGTTGGGCTGGACAGCATTGCTGGGTGCACTGCTACTGCTGACGCTGGCAGACAGAGATGACCTGGAGCCGGTGCTGCACAGTATCGAGTGGTCTACCCTTCTGTTCTTCGCAGCGCTCTTCGTGCTCATGGAGGTAAGTGGATCATACGTAACTCTTGCCTCACTGCCTTATCAATGTTCATTCGTGATGTCGCTCGAGTCCTGTGAGGTGGGTTCTAGGGATAGAGAATTTACACCTTAGACATATTATTATAATATTTACTTCGCTTAAAGTACTTATGAAGGCCTTTTTATATATTTTTACGTGCGGAATAAGATTTGCCTTAAAATATGCTTCTCGTTGAACCAGTAAGCTTATAAAGTCGCAGGCCTGTCCTTTAGGGTCAGCGCCGACGGAAGGAGTGGCGGCGGCGGCGAAGAGACTAATTCAGTAGGTAACAACTTAAATTCAACCTACAGTGCGTCAGAAAACGACTGTATTTGGTATAACGAAATAAAATTACGGCGAGCGACTCAAAGCGCGGTCACTTTATTTTGTTGTACCAAATACATTCGTATTCTGAAGCACTTTAGGTTGAATTTAAATTGTAACTGAATTTAGTCTCTTCGCCGCCACTCCGTCCGTCGGCGCTGACCCTTAGGCACAGGTTTATTAAGAGCTTTTATACCTTGTGGCCTTTCCTGACTTATTTGTGTAGTAGCTATCACAAATAAGTGTCATATTACGAAATATTAAAATTAAACATTCTGAAGGCTAGAGTAAAAGGGTATCAAAGAGAGAAAACTAATAAATTTGCATTTCGTTATGTAAATATTTGATCGAATACTTTAGATGCGTGATATGCATAGTAAAAAAAGCACTACGAATACAATTATATTCCATCTATGATACACTTTTTACCTTCCCTTGCCTATCTGTGAGGTATTAAAAATGTTTATAAAATAAATTAATAAAAAAAGGCAGCGATAGTCTAGTGGGCAACCCTTGGACTGCCAGGCAGAAGTCTCGAGTTCAATCCCAAGGCGCGCATCTCTGACTTTTCGAAGTTATGTGCGTATTAAATAATTAATTATCGCTCGCTTTGACGGTAAAGGAAAACATCGTGAGTAAACCTTCATGTCTGAGAGTTCTCCATAATGTTCCCGAAGATACATACCTATTATGTGAAGTCTGCCAATCAGCACTAGGCCAGCGTGGTGGACTATGGCTTAACCCTTCTCACACTGAGAAGAGGCCCATGTCCAGCAGTAGGACAGTTTAATACAGGGCTGATATTATTATTATTATATTATAATTATAATTGAAATTATACTACTTTTACACTTTCGTCCTCGAAACGCAACCGACACGGTTGCGTTTCAGCAGTCATGGTCACGGGGAGACGACTTACCTTGACCAAATGAAATTTATTATTACATTAAATTATGTAATTATAGTGTTTTAAAATAAACACCGCGATAAAACTTCTATAAAATAGTTTATTTTAAATGTTTAACATTCGCGTAAACTTATGACAGTATTATACATTTTAAAACCTTAAAATATGACACTATACGACGAACGGGCCACAAGACAAACCCTTTTAAACCTACAACTGATCAGTCATAAGAGTTCGTAGTCATACTCATAGTCGAGGCGCTCATAGCCAGTTGCACTCACTGATCGGTAAACGATTAGCGAGGTTAGGCAACGTTCGGTCAGCCTATAGATGGGTGACCGCCTCGTGGTATTTCATCTGAGCGTCTCCGTGCTTCGGAGGGCACGTAAAAAGTCGGTCCCGGTTGTTGTCAAACTGAAAGCAGTCGTTAAGCCTTGTCAGAGGCCTACGGGCGGCTTGAACAACTCTTGACAATAGGTTGGCCACTAACCATACGAAAAGAAAAAAAGAAAGATAAGATTTAGTCTTATATTGTTATTTCCAATTGTATTTAAATGTGTATATCAAAGTGATTTTAATAAGAATCTGTTCCATTCCAGGCTTTAGCGAAGCTGGGTCTGATAGACTACATAGGAGGCTGGACTGAAGCACTCATACTCCGAGTGGATGAATGTGACCGGTTAGCTGTTGCTCTAATCCTTATGGTGTGGGTAAGTGTGGAAATTATCCTCAACAAAGTAATATAGATACTTCTTTGTACAGATTTTATAGCGTTATCTATACTAATATTATAAAGCTGAAGAGTTTTTGTTTGTTTATTTATTTGTTTGTTTGGTTGAACGCGCTAATCTCAATAACTACTGGTTCGAATAGAAAAATTATTTTAGTGTTGGATAGCCTATTTATCAAGGAAGGCTATATAACATCACGCTACGAGCCACGGTGGCGGCGCAGTAACGATAAACACGGGTGAAACCGCGGGCACAGCTAGTTTTAAAACAACTAGCGGTCGCCTACAGCTCGAAATTCGACCAAAGTTTGCCGGTAAGATATTGCTCATATATGTCATTAATTTATATATTGATATATGTAACCATAGTTACGCGCTTCCACTGCGTGTGTCAAATGCATGGTTGTGTGCGTGTAGTGTTTTTTCATTAATTTAGTTTATTTCTAATGCATATTTTATATAAATATTAGGATACGTCATTCCTTCTCCATGTACACTTTAACTGTGTCAAATTTCATACACCTTCGTTCCCGCAATTTTCGTAAAAAGGGGTACAAAGTTTTTGCTCACGTATTAATATATAGATAGTCCGTTAAAGTACAGTCGGCCAAAAATTAGATCTACTACCCTACAGTTGAGGTTCATTTGAACGTCATGAAACAATAAGGTCGATTTCCCCTTGCAAAAATATTATGACAGTGACCATTGCTCTCTTTATCATACAGTATTATATTTACGTCATGTCATGTTTCAAGTTTGAATTGTCTTCCTACATGTACAATAAGCCTTTGATCAAATATAAAATAGATGCACGATCGTCGCTCGAAAAACGGCCCCAACAAAACTGTGCATAAATCAGTCGTATGCACAATTTCGCTCGCAGCCACTTTACGACCTCGCTAGCAGTCACACGTTTCACGATACCAAAGTGTGTAGTGAAAAAATGCAAAAACTATACTCTAAAAGTGCAAAAAAAGGATGGAATGTCGTACTTTCGGTAAGTATAGTTTTGTTATGAAATATTTATCATATTTTGTTGAATATGGCGCTTTAAATAATATATTTGAAGACATTTTCGTTTAAATTTAAATGCATGTATTACACACCTGTCCACTCACTCTTGCGTGCGCTGCCCGTAAGCGAGAGCGAATCGACACCACTACTACGGTGGAGACCGTACCATATACTTAGTACGCTTGCGTATCGCGAGTAACACACTTAAGGTGCTTTACATTGACGCGTTTTAACTAAACTATTACAAAATGTTTCTCAGTGGGCGTTCAATGGTTATTCCGGTTTATTTCCTGGAATGCATAATAAATGCAGACACTTATAAGTAAGTAGTACTGGTCAGTACCACATATTGACGCGGTTTTTGTATGAGAATGTGCATCTATGGTATATTGGATCGAAGACTTATGTCGGACTCGCCGGGGTAAAAGAGAAAGATGAATAAGAATAATGTATCTCCCGGAATACCGACTAAACCTACCACGGTGTTCCTCGACAAAACCACTATCGGCGGAGCCGCGTGAATCACTTGCACATGCGGTCGCGACCCCGCCGAGGTTCCGGCCCGCCGTATGAAACGGCAGGCCACTATACGAAGAGACCTACCCTAAGGTCACCACTAAACAAAACTCCCTACTATCTCCCGACATAACATCACGACTCAGAGGCGCGCGTGGGAACACGCACACCGCCTCTCGGACCTGGTGCTGAACGGATGGCGGACAGGCCCACAAAGCCCGCCACCCCCAGGTCAAACCTCAGGGTGGCTGGAGGTCGTCTCGCGCCCTCAGGCGCCCGGTTCTGCGGTTGGGGAGAGGGTTTAAACGCTCCCTCTCCCGCTCCGCCGCCTCCTTGATGGAAATCACTTCCTCACAGAAGGAGGTGACAGCGTTCTACGACCTCTCACTCCGGACCATAGACTGAACTACGGCCGGGAGCGAGAGGGCAACTAATCCGACTGCCGCGATCAATTCACGGCGCTGCGATGGCCAGGCGGGGCAAGCTGCCAAAGTGTGCAACACCATGTCCTCAACAACGTCGCGGCAGTCGCCGCAGTGGTGACAACCGGGCGTCTCTTGCCGGCCTATACGACACAGGAACCGGCCAAAACAACCGTGGCCAGTCATTACCTGTGTCAGCAGCGAGGCCGCCTCTCCAGCCACTCCTCAAACACGGGACTTACCGCCACGATCGTGGCGTTGCCGAATATGACCTAGTTCAACATATACATGGCAAGCTATGCAAGCCTGGTGATGTAAATAATTTAATAAAATAAAAAAATTCTGACAATGTAACATAGATATGCAATAAACAAAAAGAAATACAAATATTCATTTTGTTGGGGCTGTAGTCTTCCCAACATGGAATATTGTTGTGTTATGTAGAAAAAGATAGATTATGTTTATGTAACGAGTGTTTATTGTTCACTAAAAGATATTACACATTGAACTCAATATAAAACGCACGCAGACGCCAAATTAGCCTACGCAGCATACATTATAATGTACGAGTTCGTACACATTTTAAATGACCAAACACATAAAAATACTGTTAAAATTAAATTAATAAGTTTGGCCATAAAATCAACAGAAATGGTGAGCTCATAAAAATATTTTTATTGTTAACCATTGAAAATTAAGACCTAAAAACGTCTCAATTGAAATGTTTTTCTATTATTCTCCAAAATCGGTTCACAAAATCTCTTTCAAAGCAGTTAAAGCACAACTAAGCGCATAACTATCTCTTTCACGTAAGCTATTTCCATATCTGTTCCGGTACTTTCGTCATTAAAAATCTAACCATTAAATATTTTGGTTTAATTTAAGAATTTTGACGGCTATTACTATAGAAGTGACTATTATCTAGTGTACGGATCTAGTATCATTGTTGTAAACTGAACTGTTATCACCATACTCAGTGCCGGATTAAGCAAGCGCGGGGCCCGTAGCAAATTCTGTCGGGTAAGAGTGCTTGCATACGTCAGACTTTTTGTAGAGCTGATTATTGGGCCGCCTGGAATTCTACACATTTATACGAGCGACTTTTTGTAGAACTTGTGCGTTTACCGTATGAAATTCGGTGTTTTATTTACGCCAAGGAAATAGTCGGTTACCGATTGTCTGACGTGGATTGTCTTAGTAGGAAAAGTTGTAACATTTCACGTTTTTGTGACATCAAGTAAATTCAATATATGACATCTTAATAGGTTTCACTCAAAAAATTACGCTCAAACAGAGATGAGTGGGTTCAAATATGCGGGGCCCCCTTTCGCGCGGGGCCCGTAGCAATTGCTACTTTTGCTGCGTGGTTAAACCGGCACTGACCATACTATAACAATATTTAAGCCCGCAGGGGTAGCGAGAAGCAGTTAGATATTTCAGATGTAACGTACTGTTACGTGCTGGGTTTGAGGGATAAGAATTTAAACAATATGACCGAATAAAACACGTTTTATTTTAACACACAATTAAATTTAAAACAAAACACACACTACTTAAGCACTTTCCTATTATAACTGCTTTAAACTCTGTGGTATTTTCACTTCCGTTCGCTCCGACGAATACATGACCGCTTACGATTGTAAACAGTGCGCGTGCTCCAAAATATATATGCGATTCAATCGTTTCTGGAATTTTCTAGATGCGCCATACTTGGTATGTTAACGAACGAGAAAGTTCTAGCGCTCTTTCTACTCTTCGCGCACGGTCAGTCTACGTAGTTTAGCAAGACGTCAATAGATAGCGCTATAATAAATTATTAGAAGGAACTGCCGAGTCTTCCCCACAGTGCCGATAGATGGCGCTGGCTGTAACAGTACTTATATCAACATACCTTTCTATTCTAGGTGTCAGGCGTGACGTCAGCGTTTGTAGACAATGTTCCTTTGACGACGATGATGATCAGGGTGGTGACGTCACTTGGCACTAACCCCACTCTCAACCTACCGATGGCGCCACTTATCTGGGCTCTCTCCTTTGGTGTATGTTTAGGAGGTTAGTAATCTATTACAGTAATAATACCACCGCTATATATATTAGCAGCCATAGCCCATATTCATAATAATGCGTAAGAATGCTAGCTAGTCTAATAAAGATGCTGTATATATAGGATGTAGCGTAAATAATGGATAACCCTGAAACTGTCGACTGGCCAGATTATCACCTATCATTTACCCCACTTATATCACCATATGCCCATGGATGACCAAAATATTGATATTTTTGATATTTTAAATAAAAGTCGTACTTATTGATACAAAATCAGCTGCCATTTCTACAATTGGTGACATTTTCTCGTTCAGTTTTTTTCATGTCACTCCTGAATACTTGTATCATCAGACCAGTATCAATCTTTTTTATTACAATCTAAGACAACTTCGCAAAAAATACTTATTCTCAAATTTTAACATGTTTTCTAAGGAATTATGCATTTATGGGCACATGTATCGAAAAAAAAATATACTACACTGTGTGGTGATATAAGTGTGGTAAATGATAGATGATAATCTGGCCAGTCGACAGTTTCAGGATTATCCATTATTTTCGCCACAACCTGTATAATAAAGGATTACAGATAATTAATGAATAAAGCTATTTTACAACGCAGTTTAACTACCCATCGTATTAAGCTTTCAGTGAGATATTTTTAACCAACCATCGACCGATCATTACCGATTTTCTTAAAACAAAGCGGCAACTTTATATTTAAACCCTTATTCTAAGGAGTCCCACAGCTGGGTACAGGCCTCTTCCCAGTATGAGAAGGGCTAAGCCTTGGGATCTGACTTTCAAAGTTACCCATGTGCATATTCAATATTGAATTATCACTTGCCTTAATGGTGAAGGAAAATATCGTGATATCTTCATATTTAAGAGTTATCCATAATGTTTTCGAAGATATGTGAAGTCTGCCAACCCGCACTGGGCCAGCGTGGTGGACGGTGGACTGATTCAGTATTAATCAATAAAATAATAATAATATCAACCTAGTTTATAGCCTGTCCCATTGCTGGGCACAGGCCTCTTCTCAGAGTGAGAATGGTTAGGCCGCAGTCCACTACGCTGGCCTGGCAATACATTCAAATATATCACAATACTTTAATAATTTTCTAGGTAACGGCACTTTAATAGGTGCTAGCTCCAACGTAGTATGCGCAGGAGTGGCAGAACAGCACGGGTACCGGTTCACGTTCATGCAGTTCTTCAAGATCGGCTTCCCCGTCATGCTGGGGCACCTGGTCGTGGCCTCGGGTTACCTCATGCTGTGCCACTGTGTCTTCACCTGGCATTAGACCCTACAGGCCATACACCAACTACATCTGGAACACTGTTCTTGGATTATGAAGGTGCCTACCACTATATTATAAAGCATTGTCAGAGCAATGCAAAGTTATAGGGAATGGTATTTCTGGATGGAAAGTCCTTTTCTGTACCCCTGACAACGTGTAGACGAGATTTTATGATGATCTGTCTAGTAGTTAAGGCGTGAAAGCGTAACAAATGAACAAATAAACAAACAAACTCACATTCGCATTTTTATGAATGCGAATGTGAGTTTGTTACGTTCGCATATAAATAATCAAACGACTAACGCTGAAAATCCTAACTTAATTTAAATAATACTACTAGCTTTTGCCCGCGGTTTCGCTCAAGAACAATAATTTTTTGCTGGATGAATAATCGTCATGAAATTTCCCATACACGTTCTCAGGGGTATAGAAAAGGACATAGGGTACCTTTGATCCAGGAAAAAGCTTTTCCCGAGGGATAGTAAATTGACATAAAGTACATATACGCGAGCGAAGCCATAGGCAAAATCTAGTAAATAAATAAATGTACATAGAAAGGCATTTAAAAAAATAACAAAATATCTACACCCTGTGATGGTCTTTTCACTCCTATTACTACAGATATTTACTTTTTGAATATATTTTTTTTTAATCTCGAATAATCGAAACAAATCGAGAGCTTAAAGAAGCATTAGCGGCTTGACGTCGACTTCTGGGACATTCTGTATATATTGTTAGAAAGAAAAGAAAAATAATTCTACGTCTTAATTAAGTATATTGCGTGCACGGAGGTGTGTGATATTTTGTGTAGTTAAAGTTTATATGAAGAAAGAGCAGCGATAGCTCAGTGGGAGACCAACAGACTGCAATGCAGAGGGTCTAAGGTTCGAACCCACGTCGCGCAACTCTGACTTTCGGAAGTTATATGACTTTTCGAAATTATGTGCGTATTGATCGACAATTATCGCCTGCTCTGTGCCTCGGAAAGCACGTTAAGCCGTTGGTCCCGGCTGCCATGAACATCTATGGCAGTCGTTATTGGGAGAGTGTCGACACAAAAGATCCCACTGGGTCGAAGTGTCGCCGGTCTGCACTGACTGGCCCCCACATAAGATAAGATTATATGAAGAAAGAGGGCAGAAAGCTAACATTTATAAAGGAAGACTATCCACTTCAATACCTACATATTATAAAACAATATCCATCGAAGCGTCTGTCTGTTCGCGATAAATTCAAAAACCACTGAACGGATTTTCATGCGATTTTCACCAGTAGACAGAGTGATTCATGAGGCAGGTTTAGATGTATAATTTGTTAAGATTTTGTACTACCCGTGTGAAGCCGGTGCGGGTTGCTAGTATTTTATAAATTAGGTTGAAATTACGTCCATTGAGCGAGTACTATTATTTATAAATGTTATTAACATAATGTAAATGTGCGATGAAAATGTGGTATTTAAATGTTAAAATAAATTCTATTTATAGTTAATTTCTTTTTTATTTATTACCTGTTGTCTATAATAGTCCTGTAGCAAGTGTAAATAGCTACAGATTAAGAGGTCTCGGGTCCCAACAAAAAAGTGCAGGTCGAATATCAACAAGAAAATCTCGTTGACAGCTCGGAGGTACATCATGCCTCTGTAAGCACGTAACTTCTACGTTGGTAGGTACTGCGTAAATGTCAGAATTAAACACCGAATTTGGTCCAGAGGCCAAGGCATTGCAAGTTAGGGTCAGCGCAAGGATAGGGTTATGGCAAGGTTGGGGTCATGACAAGGATAGGGCTATGGCAAGGCTGGGGTTATGGCAGGGCTGGGTTTATGGCGAGGCTGGGGTTATGGCAGGGCTGGGTTTATGGCAAGGCTAGGGTTATGGCAAGGTTAAGGTCCTGGCAAGTTTGGGGTCCTTGCAAGTTTCGGGTTATGGCAAGGTTGTGGTTTTGAGGCATGTCTGGGGTTATGGCAAGATTGCGGTTAGGGCAAGGATAGGTTTAGGGCAAGGATAGGGTTATAGCAAGGTTGGGATTATGGCTAGGTTGGTGTTAACACCATAAGGCAAGGTTAGGATTATGGTTATGGCATAGCTAGAGTTATGGCAAGGTTAGGATTATGGTAATGGAATAGCTAGGGTTATGGCAAGGATAGGGCTAGGATAGGCAAGGTTGGGGTTATGGCACGGATAGAGTTATGGCAAGGATAGGGCTAGGATAGGCAAGGTTGGAGTTATGGTACGGATAGAGTTATGGCAAGGTTGGGGTTATGGCAAGGCTGGGGTATGGCCTTATGGCAAGGTTAGGTTATATGGATGACACTGTCTTCGAGACCGCTCAGGACCTAACCACTAACATTACATCAGAAATTAGGATTCTCAGAGATAATCTGTGGTATATAAATAGAGATCTGCAGCTTTATAGGGACGATATGGCTGATATCAAGGTGTCTTTGAATACTTGCAAAAGTATCATTGACAAGCTGGATGAACGGATAAGTGTTCTGGAGAACCGGGAACCCCCGCAACTGAAGGCGCGAGGTGACGCAATAGCCCAGCTGACTGAACTCAGAGAAGATCTCAACGATCGCGACCAGGAAATGCTGGTAAATTATGTCGAGATCGCGAATCTACCTGAGACACGAGGTGAAAATATACATATACATACATATATATATATATACATACATTTAATATATATATACATTGGCCAAACCAAGAAAAGCTTAGGCACCCCCATAAAAGAACACATAGCTGATGTAAAACACCAACGCTCGTTGAAGTCTGCTGTGTGTGAACATATGCAACAGGGGACCAACCACTACCTGAGATTTGACAAACCACAGATGCTCGCTAAAGAACATCGATTCCTACCAAGGATGCTTCGCGAGGCTATTGAAATCAAAAAACATCCTGATTTCAATAGAGATGATGGTTGGAATGTACCACCAGCTTGGGATCCAGTAATTCAAATAGTCAAACCTAAGAAGAAGCAAACCACAGCTAGACTTCATGATACTTTGAGCTCATTCTGCGTAAATAGAAACACCCATGATTAAATTATGTTCGGGTAGTTTGAAATATGGGAGAGGCGTACAAAATGACATACTAGTTATATAATTAGTCATAAAATCTTTATTTATTAATATTTTTTTACATTTTAAGTAGCTATATATTCTTTGGTTCATTACCTTACTAGAATTAATGAGATCAATCAACTTAAAACGAAAACAATAGAATTATTAATCATTTTTAAAAACTCGAACAAAAACCGTTTTGTCCACCCTAGGCGGGTAAAATAGCATACGTGATGCGGACAAAATGGCATACCAAATTTGCAGTGAAAATCAGTCTATTACTTGCAGAGTTCACACGTAAATCTCTTCGTATTTTTGGGAACATCTACACATGATGCATGAGCCCATTTGTTACAGCTCAAGCATTGTAACCAAACCTCTCTTGGTTTGGACCTGGAGCAGAGGTCATTGCAATAAATGCAGGGGCAATCTTCATCATCATCTTTGGCTTCAGTGTAAGCTTGTACTGAAGAGAAATCATTTTCACTGTCCGAACTAAAATCCAAAACTTTTGTAACCTTTCACATTTTTTCTTTAGAATAGGTGGAGGAGCGGATTTTGCTTTAGCCTCTTCTATGTTTGGCGTTGAAGTTAACAACAAGACTGTTGGTTTTTTGCGTGGTTTTCGTTTACTTTGTCCAGCTACATACACTCATTTCGGCACTGGAGATAGTACGCTGACTGAAACATTGATATTCATGTCTTGAAGTATCCGCCGTATGGTGCCGTAGGTATTGCAGTAGCTGTGTCTCCAGATTGGGCTGCTCAGATTGTATGTGGGTTGCCTAAAGCTGATGTGCTTCCAACTATCAGTGATGTCGAACTGCTTTCTTCAACCTAAGATGGGCCTGCTGAGTTTGCTGAGGGTATGCATAAGTTTACTGCTGCCGTCAAATCTTCTTCGGGCTCTATACCCGATCTTGTTGCATGGGGATGTTTGTCGTCTCAGCAGCCTCAAACAAATAATCTGGAAATATGTTTGAATCGACAGGCCAAAGACCTGTTTTTTGACACCCATTGACTGTAGTTTGGACCGTTGCTGCTTTACCATAAGCTTTGTTAAGTATCGCACCTATTTGAAAGTGAGTAACAACTCTGCCTGGATGGCTCTTTAACCAAGTGCTCACTTCTTGATTCATTGCTTCATTGCTCACAGCTTCAATAGCCTTTTCCATGGAGGTTTTATCCCAATCTTGTCGGTTTGTTATTCTAGAATAATTGCGAGGCATGGTGTTCGATTATTTGGAAGAAGAAAAAATAGGTGGGTCAAACGACATACTATGCCATTTTACCCGAACAAGGAGTATGCCATTTTGTCCATTGTATAACCTCAAACATTAGAAAACAATAGCTAAAAATGTAATAACAAATTTGAGATTTCAACACATTCTCGGAGTAATTTAGTAAAATTGCAATTAACTAACGCCAATAAAAACAAATGAACTTGAAAATACTTACTTTTACGAAGAAACAAAATTCATCTGAGTAAAACTCGTGACTGCAAAAATCAAACAAACAAGTGTCAACCTCACACGGCCAGACGGACGCCACTGGCGACGCGACAGGTTGCGACAGGTTACTAAACGGCTACCTACACGTAATTGTCAGAACTAATTCGTCTGTGGTTTCGGAGAAAAGTAAGTGTGTCATTTAACCCGCCTATGTCATTTTGTACGCCTTTCCTAAATACACTGGAACATTGAGACAACTGCCATCTTAGTCTTCCCGTGACCATGGCTGCTGAAAAGCAACCGAAACGTCGGGGAAAGTGTAAACACAAATTTAAATTGTATAATAGTATAGTAATAGTATAAATAGTTTTAATAGTTTCAATAATTTAATTAGCTTAAAAATTAGTAAAGTTTAATAGTAATGGTAGTGTAACAGGTTTCAAAATTTTGTAATAAATTGTCAAATAAACAACGCGATAAAATCCGTATATAGTAGTTTAATTTCAACCAATAAATACGACTATGCATGACAAAGCATTCAAAGTTGTCTTCCTCAACGCAGGCTCACTGGGCACAAATGAGGATGACTTTATTGCCGTGGTGCAGCGTCATTGTTTTGTTTTGTCTATTACAGGCATCAACGAGACATGGTTCCTGACCATGTCCTTGTAAGGAGGGTCGTGGGCCGACTGTGCCCGGGTACCGTATGCGTCACGTGCCGCGGCCGGTAAGTGTGCGATCGGCTTTTATATAAGGAGTGGCCTTAATGTACGTACGTTAACTGTTGCAATAATCCAAAACACGAGTTAATGGAGCAAATGTGGGCTACTACTACGTTTAATGAAAAAAAGGTTGCAGTCGGCACAGGATACCGCCCTCCTTGGCTCAGCTTGGACTTGTTTCTTGACGCCATGACTGACACTATACATAAGTTCGTTTAGTAATATTGACTTGTGTACTATTGGGAGATTTTAATGTTAATCTCCTTAACACTAACGACTGTAAAACAGGAAAGTTGATGGATGCATCAGATGGTATCGACTCCTACTCATTTCACAGAAACGAGTGAAACACTAATCGATTTGGTGTGTTCGAATCTGCGGGTTAAACGGGTATCTGTAGTACCGTTTAAAATATAAAAAGTCATTCAGTCATTATATGCGATTTTTTATTAAACGTGAGATACTCAAACCTGTCATGGCAAAATATAGGCCCCTTAAGCATATTTGTGGTGAGAGCTAAGGTAGGATTCTAACTGGGGTTGATTGGAGTAGTATTTCAAATTTAGACAGATTAACGGAGAAGATTAATGCGTTTTAGTACTACTTTTAAGCCTGCACTACACTATCGGCGATGATCGTTGATGGTGTGATCGTCTTTAATCGGCACGATCATCGTGCAAGGATCCGCACGATCGTCTGTAGTAGTTTGTCGAACGGCAAGCGTCAAAAGATGGACGTGAAGTGTGTTGCTGCTGTGGATGTATACAACCATTATGTAAAAAAATGGAGGAAAAGAAGATGGTGGTGACCATTCATTGTAATAGAACCAAGTAATAAATCACGATAAATATATAATGCAATCATCTTTAGGCGGGCTTGTTCGGGTTAAGTCAAGTGAGTTCAGATATTCCGAACTTCGCAATTCTAAAAACGTCTATTTGCCTCCCTATCGCACTTAGATATACTTTTTTTTTTTAGAGAAATAATGGAGAATCTGCTTGCTGAATTATTGGCTGAATCTTTGGGAGAATTCGAAAACTTTATACGCATGTCATGTGCACGAAAGATATCCCCATTAGTAGCAAAACAAGACACTACTTTCAGAGAGTCCATACCAGTTAAAATACAACTTGCCATCACAGAGATTTTTGGCTATTGGGGATAGTTATAGAAGCTTGCACTATTTCTAGCCTAATTATATCTCGTATTATTCCTGAAGTGTACCAAGCACTGACGAAGTTTTGAAGGATTTATGGTTAAGGTAAGCGATAAAAATAAAAACAGACTATAAAACTGTAATTTATTTAATTAATAACTACTTAAAAGGGAGAACGAAACTCTCTTTTAAAAAAATTTAAGTGAATATGTCAACAATTTTTGAGGTCGGTGCCAGCCTTAATATAATTAGTTTTCTGTACTTGATGGTATTTCAGATTGCTTTTTAGTTTCATACCTAGAATGTAAATATAGATATATAAATATACAGTAGTTACTAATGTAAATATATCTTTTAAACTAAGGCTGGCACCGACCTCAAAAATAGTTGGCACATTTACTCTACATTTATAATTTTACGTAAGTAAGTTATAAAAATTATCATTTTTGAAATCAGCACTTAATTACAAAACGTCATCAAAATCATGGCATTCGAATAAGCTATATGTAGGTACAATATCCGAGGATTTATTGTCAGGAGGTGAAGCGACATGTTTTGTTCATTCTGTATTTTGGGAGATACAGGTGAAGGAGAACTGTAAATACTCCTTGACGAGAGAGGTCGATATTGGACATACGGGGATGATGCATCTTCATCCGTTAGCTGTTCGGAATAAATGCAGTGTGAAGTTGAAGGGCGATTTGTGCTTACAATAATTTGCGATGGTGATGCTACATAGCGCTAGCTAATGAGCGCTTCTTCTTTATAATTAAACCGTCGATTTCATGTCTAAGTTCTAATCTATCGATCTCGCTAAAACCTCTCAAGACTTTAGCCAGAAGCCTGCCATAGAGGTCGCAATCGTCCTCAACAACTTTCTCAACTATATTCTTATTTGCAGCTAACACATCATTAAGTGTATATAATGCTGATTTCATTTGTGCACTGGTTTCTGCGAGTTCTGGTGGATTATTACAGCGCCGCTTTTGAACTGGGGTAGACCCCTGTGATGAAATTTTTGATTCTTGCGGCTGCGCGTCCAGAATTTCATCAGCATCTTCTTTTACCTAAAAAAACGATTGCATTAATACTAATTTAGATTATTTTATTTTGAGTTGCCAAGTACTACGGATGAAGGCCTTGAAAAGGCTCGTAAATTCCTCTTCCCTCACTGCCTAGGGACTTTGTATGGAAAGCACATAAATATACTACCACCACCTCACAGTGCATCAGACTATATCAATTACAAAATATATTTTAGCATTGTTTTACCAGTTTTAGTAGAGTACGATTACTGTTTCATGTTTGCTGAAAGAGGCGCAAAAGGGTGTATTAATGACGTATTTAATAGTAGTGTATTAAATACGTCATTAATACACCTTCCTTATGTATTTTTAGGCGATGAAGCATTCCCTTTAAGTACAATTTTAATGAAAACTTTTTGTGGACACCATGCACTTGGTACCCCAAAAAAACTGTTTAATCAAGAACTTTCTCGCTTCCGAGTAGTAGTTGAAAATACTTTCGGTATACTGGCCAGTAAGTTCAGAGTTTTTAAAACACCTATGCAATTGTGTGATGTTACGGCTTCTATTTTTACTATCACATGCGTTTCATTGCATAATTTCTTACGCAAAAGTAAAACGCCTAGGGGCTACAGTCCTCCAGGTACTATTGACACATATGTTAATGGCCAACTCGTCTCTCCAGGTTCTTGGAGACAAAACACAGATAGAGGATTTTGATCCCTACAATCGATACCACGAAGAGCTACAAATAACGTTATCCAAATAAGAAAATGATTCATGAATTTTTATAATAAGTAATTCTAAGTGTTTGTGTAATTAAGGATACCTACCTATAGTACCACCTAATTATTAATAATAAATAATGTACTATCGACTTGAGCGACGATTGACCATTTTAGAAAAATTTTCGCTTGCGCATGTTGACCAGTTGAGTTTGTATCGCCTTAGAATCAGTAAACAAATGTAAAGTGTAGAAAAACTCAAACAAAGAAAGGGGCGTGTCACGGGTACGGGTACCAAGTGTTGGCCTGCTATGCGATTTTTACCTTAGGAGTGGTCATCCGTCGCTCAAGTCGATAGTACTTATTAATACGATTATAATAAACAATATTTACTGTAAACGAGTGTTTAACTTACATCAGCACTGTCTTCCGTAGCAAGTATCGACTTGCATTCATACACGTTGCTAATAAAGGCTGCCAAGGCATCATAGAAGATCCATATAGGTTTATAGACCTCATTTTCCCCGGCACCAGATTTGAGAGATGCTAAAACCTTTTTATGATTTAGGCGAAAAGCTGCAAGCAAAGTCTCCTTTTTCTTTTTTAATTCGGCCACTGGTACTTGCATTTTATCAGCAATACGTGTCCACGCATCGTTAACCTGTTATTAGTGGAGTAGGTAAGTACATAGCTTTATTACAAAGTAAAACATTAAAATGATTGTAATGTTTTACCCCTTAAAAACAAAGGTGAAGCCCTATTTTATGATCAAGCAAAGCATTATGTATTGAAGCCGCAGCTGAGTTTGTTTTATACATATTTTTCCTACTAAATACCCAAAAGATGAGTTAGATTATAAAAAATATTTTACATGTATTTTAAATGACAATGATCAGACGAGTGTTAATGTAGATTACTACCTACTTCTGGTGTTGACGTACTCGTATGTACAGATCGCTCCAGATGTGAGATGAGGAGTTAACATTTTAAAACATCCCCCAAGTTTTAATATTGATACTTTTAGATGACGCGCACTGTACTAGCTAGAACGGGTAGGTTTTCTGAATAAAAGACTTCTCCTTTGAACTACAACACCTGTTACTAGGGTTGCCAACATATTTTCGACGAAATATAGTATTTTTAAAATACATTTATAAAAATATAGTATTTTATGGAAAAACATTTATTTGTTATCGACGGTTTTTTTAAATATGTTCGACCTTGTTAATTTGACATCACGGACAGGTTCGAAACGGATTATGTACGGATATATGCTTTCGCATCAGTACCTAGTAAAGGAGCGTCGATAGTTTTTTGAATAAAGGTTTTGGTTTGTTGTTTTTCGTTGTTCAAATATAATATTTTAGCATACTATATATTTCTTCAACAGTATGTATTACTCAGACTCGAAATATAGTAAAATACTATATATTAGAGTACGGTTGGTAACCCCACCTGTTACTCCAACCAAAGTACTTGAATAGTGATTTAACAACCTCGTTTAAAATGAATAGGTATGTAAGTTCTTACCTTATTTTTATCTTTGTGACATTTGTGTCTCGGATTCCAAATTTCTGGACAGGTCTGATAAAGTTCTATGAACTTGAATGTCTCTTCATTTGACCACCTACTAGCCATAATAAGTACGTACTGGTCCGACGTTTTACTTAGTTTACACACGCACGTGTGCCACGCTTCACTGTCCGACGGCGAATGATTGATCGGCAATCGTGTACAAGGCCCCTCTACACAATGGCCCATGATAGGCGAGTACAGGCACGCACGATTGTGTAGAGAGCATAATCGTCTGTGAGTGGCCATCATCGCTTATAATCGTGACTAATCGGTGAATTGTCGGTACATCAAAGGAATGCGTGCCGATGATTGTGCGCGTGTCCCTACAATCATCCATTAATCAGTCGCATGACAGAGGTCAAGTAAGAAGGTCGTGGTTTTTTGGCGGGAACGCTGTGAACGTGAGACGTCAATTTAAAAAAAAAAGGAAAAGGTAGTGCGTTGTGCCGGTGGATTTATGTTTACGCAACGAAAATGGTTGAATTTTTGTATCATCCATTCTGGCCCGGCCACAATCGTTTTCGTTATCGCAAGTGATGTAAAAGTCATGTACTTCAGGTGTACCTACTTAATGTACTTAGAAGAGATTCTTTGTGTACCTCAAAGGATAACTTAACAAAGTGCTGGGCTGCTACGTGTACGCCACAGCCCGGCCACAACGATTTTTATAGATACGATGGTTAAAATCAAACGTAGGTAATATCAATTAAATACTTGTACCTTTACTGTTCTTCCATTTTATATGTATAAGTTTACATTATAACTTCCTTACTTTTTTCACACAAAAAAGAAAGTATTAATCATAATTTGGTACGTAGCGCCAGTACAAAAAAAATATCAGTTTTGGTTTTAGTTTTATTGCTAAGTAAAATACTTCAGATGGTTACATAATTATATACCTACCTTTAAAATGTTTACGTTTCGTCTAGCTTGTGCCCGTGCCCTATTTATCTAACACTAGCTGACCTGTGCAGCTTCGTCTGCTTCACATAATAGAATTTTCCCCGTTTTTGCAACATTAGGTATTATATACGAGTATAGACAAATCATTTTACAATATGGCAAAATTTGTATACTTAAACTTGTAAATCCCAACTAATATTATAAATACGAATGTGAGTTTGTTGTTTGTTATGCATTCACGCCTTTAACTACAGGACAGCTCATCTTGAAATTTCGCAAACCCGTTGTCAGGGATTCAGAAAAGGACGTATGATAACTTTCATCCAGAAAAAGTACTGTTGCCGAAGGAAAGTTAATATAATATTTATTTATTATTAATAAATTCTATTATTATTAAAAACAAAAGGTTATTTATAGATAATATTAAGACTTAAAGTTGTTGTTTTTTCGAAACCTCATCAACCGAGTAGAAGCTTTATGTTATTAAACTTGACAATGCTAGACAAAATTTATTATACGACAAATTTGCGATAGCCTTCGGAAACGTGTTATATGTAGGTATATCAGTGGCATCATATATACTTATATTATACTAATCATAAATAGTTCTAGTCTTGTTACTGTATGCTTGTGAAAAGTGATAGGCTGCTTTTTTAAATTTAGCGTCTTATATATCTAAATATTTGGCATTTCCTGCAAGATTCTTTCTGGTCCATATATTAATTGCTAGAATGCAGTTCACCTGTGCGATAAAAACTTTCAAAATATCAGTGTTGTCCCAAACAACTATCCCTACCATACATTTACTCCCTGTGTATTTACTTATAAGATTGTTTTAATATTACAACTGTTGTCAAGCTAAATAAATATATAAAAAAGATATGTCTACAACGTAATTTGAACCCTACATCTTAGAACATAATTTGCAGTATAATAAGATCTCACCCGTGACTAGGCGGCCGCACGCCGCGAATGAGATTTTATTTGCCGGGAAGTTGACAAAACGCTGACCTGTAGTAATTTTTATAATCGAACACTTCTGGTATGAAGTATTTCCTAATATCTGCCGTGTATTAAACTGTCCCATTGCTGGGCACGGGCCTCTTCTCAGGGTGAAAAGGGTCAGGCCATAGTCCACCACGCTGGCCCAGTGCGTGTTGACAGACTTCACATATCTTCGAGAACATTTTCTTAGAACTATCAGACATGCAGGTTTTCCAACGATGTTTTCCTTTACATCGAAAAGTCAGAGATGCGCGCCTTGGGATCGGACTCGAGACACATAATAATAAATGAAACAAAATAATCACTCATAATTTTTTATTTAGGTCTTGTTTCACGAATACTAATTTATCCAGACAACAAATAATGCTTTCTCTATCAATTTACTCAACTAATATAGTGATATGCTGATTATAAGAGCAATATCGTCATCCGAATAATTATTTTCAAACAGGTGTTTAATTTTATATTATATTTACGTCATTTTTATATTGTAACGTCAAACTAAACAATTATATACTTACAATATATTCAAATTAATATACATTTTATTTATTTATTTATTTTTTATTTACAATATATTTAAGGCGTGCGAGGACTGGGAAGGTGGAGTCACAATTGATGGAACCAAAATAAGTAATCTCCGCTACGCAGACGACACCACACTAGTATCAGCAAATGAAGCCGAAATGGTTGACCTCCTAGCCCGTATTGAGAACACAAGTTTAGGTCTCAAGATAAACCATGCTAAAACCAAGCTAATGGTAATAGACCGTGCCAACAAATTGGAGTTAGCGGGAGCTCTCAACCTAGACACTGTGGACGACTTTGTTTACCTGGGGGCCAACATCAGTAATACTGGGTCATGCGAAAAGGAAATAAGAAGGCGAATAGGTATGACCAAAAATACCATGGCTCAACTGGCAAAAATATGGAGACACCGGAACATCTCGCGAACCACAAAAAAGAAACTTACCCAGACGTTGGTGTTCCCCATATTCAGCTATGGCTCTGAGACATGGGTTCTGAAAAAAGCTGATAGAGACCGCATCGAGGCTTGAAATGTGGTGTTGGCGAAAAATGCTACAGATCCCTTGGACTACCTTCCGCACCAATGCGTCTATTCTGCGAGATCTGAACATAAAAACCAGATTATCCACCATCTGTCTACGCAGAATACTGGAATTTTTCGAACACATTGCCCGCAAAGACGGTCACAACATCGAACAGCTGATGGTGACAGGCAAGGTTGACGGCAAAAGACCAAAAGGCCGCAGTCCAACGAGATGGTCGGACCAAATCCGATCGTCGCTTAACACCAATCTCCACAAAGCCCTCCACGAAGCAAAAGACCGGAACAGATGGAGGGAATTAGTCCATGAGAAAGTGATTCAGCGGGGGAGTCACGACCCTCAGTAATGAGGAATACGACGCGAGGAGGAGGATTTAAATATTACAAAATGTATTTACAACAATATGTTGGGTCTTTACCTATGAAATTGTCGTTTTCTGTGAAAATATCTGTATGTCATTCAAATAATCAATATTAAAAAAAAAATTTTTTCAGAATTCGTTCACATTTTACATGTAGGTATTGCTTGAATTTGTACTAAGTATGGTTTGTCTTAAATATCAAAAACAGAAATCAAGGACAAATTGAAGAAACGAGTTTTGAAAGACACTATATCGTCTAACTTTAACCAGAAATTGTATAAAAATTAGTTAACGTTAGTTATCCATCCACGTTGTTGGCGCCATTACCCGCCAATGATGTCCACGGGGACTGCGAGGGGTGCGGGGAGGCCACTCAACGGTTCAACGACCTAGCTTCCCTACCGCGACCACCCGCTTTCCAATAGTCCGCTCAACAAGAGCAATTCAAACTTGTATTTATAACTATTTTTCTAATTTAATATCCAATTTACAATTGAGTGAGTCGCCTATTTAATTTTATGTTTTACATCAAACACACGTTATTAATAATACATAGGTTTGTCTCAAATAATTTGTTTTTTCAAGTAACCCTCGTATTTTGTATAGTAATAACAAAGCTTTGCGTAGAAAAATACCTAGAATCCATAGATAAAGACCTTCTAATAATAATAAAATATTGTCAAAAATATTAAAACTCAGCGGTTTATTGATATAATAAAATTATTTAAAATATTACATAGCATAATAAAAATAAGTACATATTCTATGTTAATATTACTAACAGTATATTACTTATTTATCTCGCCATATAATAATAATTTAACTAACATTAAATATAATTTCAATATTTTTGATAACACTAAAAACGTATAGATAAGTACAATATTTAAACATTCCAACATAGTGCAACAACAAAATTAAAATGTTGCTCAACAAATAATACTAGATTCGTATCAAAATTTATCACAATAATAATTATAACTAAAGTACAGTCAGACACACAAACAGCTTAACATAGCTAAAAGAAAAATTCAAAGACAATTTTTTATTGATTTATGTAGCAACAAAAGCACATGAGTTTGTGTTTATAATTGTATGTTCACTAACGCTTTTAAATATTTTAGGGGCGAGGGGGTAAATAGCAATTATTTACTTAAAATATTAATAATTATAATAATATTAAAAGTGCCCCCTTTAAGGGCCTGTTCCACAACCTCCAAATAACATTTATCTTTAAGATAAAAGTCTCGCCATCTCTCTTCTTTAACCTAACAAGAGTGAGACAGCATGCGATTTATGTATATTTCGGATAACTTTTACGTGATAGTTGTGAAACTGGTCAGAAGTTACCTATTTAATCACCTACAACACTTCAGTAGTAGCTTAAGTAATGCATATCCATTATATATAGTTATTTTTATATTTGTATTATTAAATCACTTACGCGAGCGACTGTATGATCGGCGAATTATCAGCATTAGAATTAATAGATATTTTGAAAAGACCTTAAAGTAGTTTTCCCCTGATATTGGTAGTCTGATAATGGTCTAAATTACCTCCCCGTAGGTGATTAAATATGCATCTCATATTGGTTGTATTATTGATTATATATTAACACGAATATAAAGGAACGCGCGAACTTATATACTAAATTAAATAATCAATAAATATTTAATAATAATTGTGATTAATAAGTTGCATAAGTTGTCAGCATCAATCATTTCAAAAGCAGTGTACTTACTTAGTACATCTATTCAAAATACCTTTGTTAGGTATTTTTCAACTTTAGGGCATTATTATTTTTGTTTCGCACGAAGCCGTTAGCAAGAATTATGCGAAACAATACTTTCTAAAAATATTTTATTATTGTGTCGATCTGTGTACCTTTTCCAGATTCGCACACAGCCATATAATGTTATATGGCTGTGTGCGAATCGACACTTAAACAAATTTTGCTTTCACTAGCCAGAATCGGCTCATATTCAACGTAAACGGTGATCGGCGTCAGCCGCACTTGATGAAATAAAAAATACCAAAATATCTAAAAACTACTCATATCAGGCATTTCATTAGTAAATTCCAAACACATTTGTTGTTTTATTATTATAATATCTTTAAATTTGGGTAAAATATAAAACAACTATACATGACGCCGATCGGCGTCCTCCGAATCTGAGTATGAAAAAATAAGACGCCGAACGGGGTCTGCCGCATTGAATGGGTTAAAATATATTATTTAAAAAAAATACAGACGAATTGACAAACTCCTCCTTTTTTTGAAGTCGGTTAAAAAGTGTCGTGTCGCTCAATTCGTGCTAGCAGATTCGTGCGAAATGACCAATAAGCCGACATTAGTAGTTTTCTAACTAAGCAACAGAATAAATTTTATTCATAAACTCAAAGTCATATTAATAAAGTAAACAATACTAGTGCTTAATTCAAAATAGTATTATTATTTTAATTTAAAAAAGGTGGATTTCGTAATTATCGAACAAAAAATAATTAATAGATATAATAAAGCAATAAGTACCTTATATAATATAAAAAAGAAAATATAAGTGAAACTATATAATGTATTTTTGTAAAAAAATAAAATAATAATTATATAAAACAATTAATTAACTATTATATACATTTACAGCATATAATAGTAGGATGTGGTCATGTTTTAAAGTTTTACAACGGGCTTTGAATAAAGTAAAACTCTAAAATTTCTTTAAAACAACTAAAATACCTTTATTTAAAATTAACAATTAAATAGAAACACCCATGATTAAATTATGTTCGGGTACTTTGAAATAACTACACGGGAACATTGAGACAACTACCATCTTAGTCTCCCCGTGACCATGGCTGCTGAAAAGCAACCGAAACGTCGGGGAAAGTGTAAACACAAATATAAATAGTATAATAGTATAGTAATAGTTGTAATAGTTTCAATAATTTCATTAGCTTAAAAATTAGTAAAGTTTAGTAGTAATAGTAGTGTAATAGTATTAAAAATTTTTTTTTTTTAATAAAGTGTCAAATAAACAACGCGATAAAATCCGTATATAGTAGTTTAATTTCAATAAATAACATTCGCGTAAACAGAAGACAACATTAACAATTCTACTTAAATATTTCAATACAAACATCAGATAGGTAATAATTGGAATTAACCGTATAGCAATGACTCTTGTGGATGCTGATGGCATGTCTGTCTCAATGTATCCAGCTATTTCTAAGCAAAAACAAAAACGAGTAATGATTTTAATAAGCCGTGTTTGGAACCGTGTATAAATAATAGAAATGTGATACATATTTTATTGAACAACCAATATTATCAAATTTTATTCATTATTACATACTTAAACTTTAGAACTCTAAAATATAACCACACCACACTGTCACACGCTGTATAAAAATGTAAAAGTAAACAATAATAAAAATAATTATATAGATCATACAAATATATTTATTTATATTATATAAATGAAGTTTTCATAAGGATACTTATAATGTAAACAATTATTGCTATACAACTTAAACTACCTTGTTCAACAACAATACTGCGATATCACTACAGCAGGCTACAATGGCCACTAAATTTGTACATTTAGGCTACTTAGCCACAAAGTTATAGGTATTGTCTGCCTCCGTGGCGCAGCGGTAGTGAATGTGACTGCTGTGCATGAGGTCTCGGGTTGGAATCCCAGATCGGGCCAAGAAAAAGTTATTGCGCTTTCCTGTTAAGAAATCTCAATAGCAGCCCGGAGTTAGGAAGTTGGCGGTGTTAGACACCCCCTTGCCTCGGAAAGCACGTAAAGCCGTTGGTCCTGTGCCTGATCTCTCTCCGGTCGTGTCGGATTACCGTCCCATCGGATCATGAGAGTTAGAGAACAGAGAGTGCACTTGTGTTTGCGCACACACTTGTGCAATATAATACTTCTGCGCAGATGGCCAGTCTCCGTTGAGACTGGCCGCCGTGACCGAAATTCGGTCTGGAGGACATTATAGGTCTCATCTGGATTGCAATTTAGACGGAAAATTGGATGTTAATTATAAAATAAATTGCATCGGTTAGACAATTTGATTTGATATTAAGTCACACAATTATTTTATATAGACCACAGATCAAGGAACATACTAGCTGTCTAATAAAGACACCCGCCTATTATATTATATATCCTGATCTCTCTCCGTTTATAAGAGTTAGGGAACAGAGAGTGCACTTGTGTTTGCGCACACACTTGTGCACTTGTGCAAAAGGCCAGTCTCCGTTAATATTTGCCGCCGTGACAACTACACACGCGATACTCTCTCTCAAATTTGTTACGTTGGACGATGGCCAGAAAATTTGACAAATTGGCTCGAAAGTAACCAAATTTTCTAGGTCAACGCATCCTAGAAAATTTACAGCCTGGTCAAAAATGCTTTTTTAACTGTCAGTTTTTAAATACCTTGGTCACAGATAATATAATACTATACTAGTACCTTGGTAATCGCCGCGATTATAGTCTATTCCTCTTGATTAAGATAAATGATAATAAACTAATTTTAGTTATTATAATTCTTGTCTTATTTATTAAACAAATATGGCGTACTAGTAGCTAAAGACAATGCATACATACATAGATTCACGCCTGTTTCCCAGAGGGGTAGGCAGAGACTACGGATTGCCATTTGCTACGATCCTGACGCACTTCTCTGGCTTTATTCACTTTCATAACATTCCTCATACACGCTCGCCGATTTAAGTTGCTCTGAACCTGGCCTTCATTCAGAACGTTTCCGATCTGATCAAGAAACGTTCGCCTAGGTCTTCCCCTTGCGACTGTTCCATTCACACTAGTCTTATAAACTTTCTTAGTCAGTCTTTTCTCGTCCTTTCTTTCTACATGTCCAAACCAGCTTAACATACCCTTTTCTATTCTCGTCACTATATCCACTTTCATGCCGCATCTCTCTCTAATCACACTATTTATTATTCTATCTTTCAGTCACATCTGACACCACATAATTATATTTCTCAGCGCTCTCATTTCTACAGCATTTATTCTGCTCTCATGCTTCTTTTGCCATACCCAACTTTCATTTCCATACATAAGTGTGGGCACTAATAGTCCTCTATAAACAGCCAAACGTGCCTTTTCGGATACATTTCGACTGTTCATAGAAGCGCGTAGAGCGCCATTCACTTTATTGCCAGCAATCGTTCTTCTTTCAATATCTCCCTCATGTGTACCATCCCTCGTAAACAAAGTACCTAAATATACAAACTCTTTCACTAAAGACAATATATTGAGCCCATTTCTATGTATTAGCGCAATAACTAAATTTTATAATGAACTAGTTTTTGCCGCGACTTCATACATGTAGAGTTTAAAAGTAGGTGCCTGTCTATATTTTTCTTTCTTTGCATGTAGGAGTACGCTTATGTACACACATAATAATTAACTTCTAGACAGCGTATCAGGATGAAACATGCACCAAATTTTAAGTTAGACCTCTAATAATCGAACTGTGAAAACGGCATCTAACTTTGTGCAGTTGTTGTTACATGATGCGCGTACGAAAATACAGACAAATAAAAATTCTTCTATTGGTTTTAAAAAGACTTCTCACATTAGTTTTCTTAAAAAATCTCCTATGTACAGACATCGACCATTTGCAATATTATTATATGTATAGATTGTTGTTTGCTAAATAAGACAAGTAAGAAAGATTGACTATAAGTTAAATGAACGGCACGCGGCACTGCGATGGACGGATAGACAAACGTTTTTGGTGCTGTATTGACAAGCTACACAATATATTTCGACGGCCCTTTAGCAGATTTTTTATCATAAACTAGTGATCTCGATACACCTTGTCCTGTCTGAACAAACTGATTGCAGCGCCACCTACCCGATCTAATTGTAAATAAAAACCATCTAAAGAATACACACAAAAATTTCATTCATATCAGCTCAGCCGTTTAGGCCTCCGTATACATACATAATAATTATATATTATCACGTAGGTATGTGTTTCCTCCGTAGGTGCCATAAAACATTTGGATGCTATTCATTTAATGATAGACGCTATTGAAAACAGCTTCATAATGAGTCAACCAGCGCCGAATACAAATGATACAGTCAGCGACATAAGTGAAAAAGCGTTTTTTGTGCACAGTAATAACTAAACTTATTTTTTAAATAAATTGAAATTCAGCGAGCATATATTTTAATTTTAAATAAACCGTGATAACATCTTTATACAGGATTATAATCTAGACACGTGGCAGCGTGTCAAGCCAAGTTCAAGCAAAGGAACTGGCTAGCCAGCGCCGAGTGTAATATTACACGAACCACTTGGTGCCACTTTTGACCCTTCTATAACTCAAAACCTCTTTAACGTCAACACATAAAACTACGTGTGTTTAATTATATCCATAAGGACATCTAGAAGCCCAAATTTCATGAAGCTAGCTCAAACGGTTATAAAGATATGAAGGTCAAAAAGTCGTAAATTTTAGCGCTGACTGACTGACTGACATATAGTACCTAAATCTAACCTACTTCCAGATGACCTAGAAGGATGAAATTTGGAATCCAGCTCGGTAATTGTGTGTAAGCGTAGGAAAAAATCTAAAATAAAAAAAAGTTAAAAATAGGGAGGACCCCATACAAAAAAAATATTTAATTGTAGCGTTGGAACCGTTACAATCAGATATTTGAAACTATCCCAATATATGTATTATTATATTTGCTATATATAACAGAAATATAAAAATAAGTTAAGTCAAAAAATAAGTGATGTCCCCATACAAAAAACTTGTAATACGCGCTAAACAACCGGCCAACGGTGTGCACCACATAATTATACACAGAACAGAAGTAAATCTACATAAAAGCGCTCCCGAGTAATACATAAACATAGGCACCGCTTACGAATACCGATTTAGTTATTTATTGTTTTATTACATTTATGTTCATCCTGCTTCTTTCTCAACGATGAATTAAATGATTGTCATACTATAACCACAAACGTTCTTCGTGCCTAAACCAGTAACAGTATTAAAGTGAAGTACATACATGAGATTCAATGAATAAATAAATACTTTATACAACCCGTTCGCTATAAGTTTGCCACTGTCAACTGTCACGCGTTTAGCGTTGTCTCACTCACTCAGTTCTACTTCCAGTGAGAAGCGTATTAAAAAGGTAGCAGATAATGAATGGGCAATGCGCACTATTATCTCTAACATTCAAGAGAATGTAGACAATGGCATAAAAAAGAAAACCATGCAGCGGAAACGCGAGAAAAAACATTAAATCTTAATACCTGCCTAGTTTTTTTTACAAAAAGTAATGATATCCCACCAAAAACATAAATGTAAAAAAGGAGAGCCAAGTTCAATACAAAAATTATGCTTGGCTGTGGGCTTCGCCGCAAAAAGAATGGAGATCTAAATGAGTGCCAAGTTCTATGCAAAACCCAAATATGTATTTATAGGAACAAAATAACATTATGAACAAGTATTAAACTCTATTTCTTTGCGTTATTGGATACCTATAACAATTGCTGTTATTTAAAAATGTGAGATCTTAAAGTAGGTTAGATTTGACTTGGCCAGTTTTTATCAGAATTAAAAATATATATATATATATATATATATATATATATATATATATATATATATATATATATATATATATATATATATATATATATATATATATATATATATATATATATATATATATATATATATATATATATGTTGAATAACTTTATAAAATGACTGATGTAATGAAAACTGGCCAAGTCAAATCTAACCTACTTTAAGATCTCACATTTTTAAATAACAGCAATTGTTATAGGTATCCAATAAAGCAAAGAAATAGAGTTTAATACTTGTTCATAATGTTATTATGTTCCTATAAATACATATTTGGATTTTGCATAGAACTTGGCACTCATTTAGATCTCCATTCTTTTTGCGGCGAAGCCCACAGCCAAGCATAATTTTTGTATTGAACTTGGCTCTCCTTTTTTACATTTATGTTTTTGGTGGGATATTTTTTTACAGTTATATATTTTTCTAAAGCACGGTTTAATGACAATTCACTCGCAGAAAAACAACTTAAAAAATATTGAAATGTTAAGTATTTAAGTATATTGCTAACTGTACATTATAATTTCTGGTTGAGGAAAGTTCTTACGTAGAGTCTACCATAGAAAAAGACTTAAGGATCTTCGTAATTTAAGACTAGTTGTTCCAGATGTAGCTCGGTGTATGGCCCTTAGGGTCTAATGCCAGGTGAAGACACAGTGGCACAGCATGAGGTACCCCGAGGCCACGACCAGGTGCCCCAGCATGACGGGGAAGCCGATCTTGAAGAACTGCATGAACGTGAACCGGTACCCGTGCTGTTCTGCCACTCCTGCGCATACTACGTTGGCGCTCGCTCCGATCAACGTACCATTTCCTGGAAAACCACAAATAATAAAAATATCAGTCCTGTATATAAACCGTCCCACTGCTGGGCATGGACCTCTTCTCAGTGAGAGAAGCCTTAGACCATAGTCCGTCACGCTGGCCCAGCGCGGGAAGTCTGCCTTCATGCCTTCACATATCTTCGAAAACCTTATGGAGAACTCTCAGAGATTATCCTCACGATACGCTCGCTTAACAGTGAAGGAATACCCTTCACCGTTGAGCGAGCGAGAACTATTTAATACGCACATAACTTTAAAAAGTCAGATTGAATTTGAGACGTCTCAGTGGCAGTCCAACGGTCTCCCACTAGGGTATCGTTGCTGAGATACAATTTAGGAACATGGACCATTAAATCCCCGATGGGTGCAGAAGTGTATTATACCCAAATTTTGCTAGCTAAGTTTTAGCTCCTACAAAATGGGTGAAATCCCAATCACATTTCCAGACACTACTATGCTGCTATAAGAATTTGCTAGTTGAAACACACTTTTTGCGATTCGGTAATCAAATCCGGGACAGACTATATTATTTGGATCATTCCTTTAAATGTAAGCAGACAGATCGATCCGAAAGACCAAGAACGAAAGGGAAAATAAAATATGGACCCCTCTTTCAAACTTTAGTTTTTACGACATGTAAAGATACAACTTCCCCTCCAGGAATAATTCCTGTATCGACATAGAATTTATCCCACGTTTAAAAACATTCAAACAACGGACACAAAGAATACCTAGACTTAGTAAGTCAAAGTCAAAAATCATTTATTCACTTATGTCACAAAGTAACACTTATGAGTTATGAACGTCAAAGGGGTTAGTGAGTTTGATACATTTACTGAATTTACATTTATGTTAGTTGCAAGGTTCAGGCAAAAGGTTGAGCCTATGAGAAGATACCTGCAAGAAACTCAAGATCACTCTTTTAAATCACCATCAAATTATAATTTCAGGAAGTACATCTGTTTGTAGATGACACAAATGTTTGTTCCTTGTGGGATGTAAACCGGCGACACTCGGTAGTGGCCAGGCTAGCACATAAACCACTTGCCACATAAATTACATATTTACTTTAAAAATCAGCTGTGTTAATATGATGTAGGTCTTACAGTTTTAGAATCCTGGACTATTACTAGGATGGTCATATGCCGAAGTATAGAAAAAAAAGACTAATAGGTAGGTACTTTACCGCCAAGACACGCTCCGAATGACAGTGCCCATATCAGAGGCATCATGGGTAAGTTCAGGTTCGGATTGTTGCCCAGGGATGTGACCACTCTCACCATCATCGTGGTCAGCGGGATGTTGTCCACGAATGCTGAAGTTATTCCTGATACCTGGGCCAATTAAAAATAAGTCAAATTATAAAACGCATGCGAAATCCATAATATTTACTTAGGTACATTTACGCGAATGTTAAACTTTCAAATTATAATACACTAGATGTTCCCGCGGTTTCACCCGCGTTTATCGTTACTGCGCCGCCCCCGTGGGTCGTAGCGTGATGTTATATAACATATAGCCTTCCTCGATAAATAGGCTATCCAACACTAAAAGAATTTTTCAAATCGAACCAGTAGTAATCACGCAGAATAAACCAGGAGAAACATCGTTTGTACTATGTCTGTAATGGGTAATTATTTTGCTGCAATGTTATTTTAAAACTGCGATATCTCCTAAGATATTCATTGAAATCGATTGATGTAAAGGGCAATTTTGTTTTAAATTAAATACTTGTGATGAATAACGTATTTATTTGGATAAGGATTAATATCATGTTTATAATAATACCTTCGCAAATAATGCATTATTTTACAACAAAATTGGTTAGCATAAAAATGGTTATAGTGAGCCAACCTTAAAAGATAGACATATGCTGTCGCGGACTTTTTTTTTAGAACTTTTAAAGGGAAACAATTCTGTCATACATGATTTTTGCGAAACTTTAACTGTTTACGCAGCGCACGCAGCGGAAGCTCTCAAAAGGAAAAATACCCTCCGATTTTGAAACATTCTTCATTGGTGCTCAGCTCGTATTAATCTTAGCGTGATGATATATAGCCTATAGCCTTCCTCGATAAATGGGCTATCTAACACTGAAAGAATTTTTCAAATCGGACCAGTAGTTCCTGAGATTAGCGCGTTCAAGCAAACAAACAAACAAACAAACTCTTCAGCTTTATAATATTAAACTTCTTCGAGAGACACTACCATCACATAATTTTAAAACTATTTATCTTCTACTATTTTAATCTTTACTATTATTTTAAACGAATAAAAGTAAAACCTATTTTGCTTTACACTTTCCCTGACGTTTCTTTTTAGCAGTCATGGTCAAGGGGAAACTCACCGCGGCTGCGACATAATCCATATAAAGTAATAATATAATATTCTATATAATAATAATAATATTAATATCTTTATTGTCTCTGATAAATACAAACGTGTTACACATTACAATTGTGATTCGCTAGAACATTGTTGTTGTATTTTATTGTCTCTGATAAATACAAACGTGTTACACATTACAATTGTGATTCGCTAGAACATTGTTGTTGTATTTTATTGTCTCTGATAAATACAAACGTGTTACACATTACAATTGTGATTCGCTAGAACATTGTTGTTGTATTTTATTGTCTCTGATAAATACAAACGTGTTACACATTACAATTGTGATTCGCTAGAACATTGTTGTTGTATTTTATTGTCTCTGATAAATACAAACGTGTTACACATTACAATTGTGATTCGCTAGAACATTGTTGTTGTATTTTATTGTCTCTGATAAATACAAACGTGTTACACATTACAATTGTGATTCGCTAGAACATTGTTGTTGTATTTTATTGTCTCTGATAAATACAAACGTGTTACACATTACAATTGTGATTCGCTAGAACATTGTTGTTGTATTTTATTGTCTCTGATAAATACAAACGTGTTACACATTACAATTGTGATTCGCTAGAACATTGTTGTTGTATTTTATTGTCTCTGATAAATACAAACGTGTTACACATTACAATTGTGATTCGCTAGAACATTGTTGTTGTATTTTATTGTCTCTGATAAATACAAACGTGTTACACATTACAATTGTGATTCGCTAGAACATTGTTGTTGTATTTTATTGTCTCTGATAAATACAAACGTGTTACACATTACAATTGTGATTCGCTAGAACATTGTTGTTGTATTTTATTGTCTCTGATAAATACAAACGTGTTACACATTACAATTGTGATTCGCTAGAACATTGTTGTTGTATTTTATTGTCTCTGATAAATACAAACGTGTTACACATTACAATTGTGATTCGCTAGAACATTGTTGTTGTATTTTATTGTCTCTGATAAATACAAACGTGTTACACATTACAATTGTGATTCGCTAGAACATTGTTGTTGTATTTTATTGTCTCTGATAAATACAAACGTGTTACACATTACAATTGTGATTCGCTAGAACATTGTTGTTGTATTTTATTGTCTCTGATAAATACAAACGTGTTACACATTACAATTGTGATTCGCTAGAACATTGTTGTTGTATTTTATTGTCTCTGATAAATACAAACGTGTTACACATTACAATTGTGATTCGCTAGAACATTGTTGTTGTATTTTATTGTCTCTGATAAATACAAACGTGTTACACATTACAATTGTGATTCGCTAGAACATTGTTGTTGTATTTAATTGTCTCTGATAAATACAAACGTGTTACACATTACAATTGTGATTCGCTAGAACATTGTTGTTGTATTTTATTGTCTCTGATAAATACAAACGTGTTACACATTACAATTGTGATTCGCTAGAACATTGTTGTTGTATTTTATTGTCTCTGATAAATACAAACGTGTTACACATTACAATTGTGATTCGCTAGAACATTGTTGTTGTATTTTATTGTCTCTGATAAATACAAACGTGTTACACATTACAATTGTGATTCGCTAGAACATTGTTGTTGTATTTTATTGTCTCTGATAAATACAAACGTGTTACACATTACAATTGTGATTCGCTAGAACATTGTTGTTGTATTTTATTGTCTCTGATAAATACAAACGTGTTACACATTACAATTGTGATTCGCTAGAACATTGTTGTTGTATTTTATTGTCTCTGATAAATACAAACGTGTTACACATTACAATTGTGATTCGCTAGAACATTGTTGTTGTATTTTATTGTCTCTGATAAATACAAACGTGTTACACATTACAATTGTGATTCGCTAGAACATTGTTGTTGTATTTTATTGTCTCTGATAAATACAAACGTGTTACACATTACAATTGTGATTCGCTAGAACATTGTTGTTGTATTTTATTGTCTCTGATAAATACAAACGTGTTACACATTACAATTGTGATTCGCTAGAACATTGTTGTTGTATTTTATTGTCTCTGATAAATACAAACGTGTTACACATTACAATTGTGATTCGCTAGAACATTGTTGTTGTATTTTATTGTCTCTGATAAATACAAACGTGTTACACATTACAATTGTGATTCGCTAGAACATTGTTGTTGTATTTTATTGTCTCTGATAAATACAAACGTGTTACACATTACAATTGTGATTCGCTAGAACATTGTTGTTGTATTTTATTGTCTCTGATAAATACAAACGTGTTACACATTACAATTGTGATTCGCTAGAACATTGTTGTTGTATTTTATTGTCTCTGATAAATACAAACGTGTTACACATTACAATTGTGATTCGCTAGAACATTGTTGTTGTATTTTATTGTTTCTGATAAATACAAACGTGTTACACATTACAATTGTGATTCGCTAGAACATTGTTGTTGTATTTTATTGTCTCTGATAAATACAAACGTGTTACACATTACAATTGTGATTCGCTAGAACATTGTTGTTGTATTTTATTGTTTCTGATAAATACAAACGTGTTACACATTACAATTGTGATTCGCTAGAACATTGTTGTTGTATTTTATTGTCTCTGATAAATACAAACGTGTTACACATTACAATTGTGATTCGCTAGAACATTGTTGTTGTATTTTATTGTTTCTGATAAATACAAACGTGTTACACATTACAATTGTGATTCGCTAGAACATTGTTGTTGTATTTTATTGTCTCTGATAAATACAAACGTGTTACACATTACAATTGTGATTCGCTAGAACATTGTTGTTGTATTTTATTGTCTCTGATAAATACAAACGTGTTACACATTACAATTGTGATTCGCTAGAACATTGTTGTTGTATTTTATTGTCTCTGATAAATACAAACGTGTTACACATTACAATTGTGATTCGCTAGAACATTGTTGTTGTATTTTATTTACACATACTGATACTGCTCCCCCAAACTAGGCGATTGCCTGTATTTTGGGGGTCAGTGTTCAGCCCTAAAAAAATGCAGCTTAATACAAAAACATGTTTTACTTTGCATAATATATTTGATAATTTTGCTCTAATTTCGGTGTAAGATATATTTTTTATTTTTGTATTGTATGATTATTGATAAATAGATAGATTAAAAAGAATTAAAACGAATTTAGTTAAATTTAACGACCAAACTTATAGTTAAAACAAATAAATAAGTAGATCATAACAAGAGGAGAGCAACATTACAAATTTAACATTTAAATTAAAGTTAGAACAAAATAAAATTACATATTAATCAATAAAAATAAATTAACATTAAATTAAAATTAGATTTAAAATTAATTTCCCATGTAAATAGCACAAAAATGATTTTATAGGTCAGATATCTTGTGTGTGTGTGTGTGTGTGTGTGTGTGTGTGTGTGTGTGTGTGTGTGTGTGTGTGTGTGTGTGTGTGTGTGTGTGTGTGTGTGAGTGTGTGCGTGTGTGTGAGGGTGTGTTTGTGTGTGTTGTGTATGTATGTGAGTTGTACGTGTATTAAGTTATTAGTATGACAGTAAGTCTTCTTATAATTTAATTGGTAAAGCCAAGCGGTAACTTTCCGTTTGGCGTCATGGCTATGTTCAAAGCTTTATTTATTGTATTGTACATTTTGCGACTGATGCTGTTAAATTTATTCTATCACATACACACAACACCCTCCAGCCCAAACTAAGCAGAGCTTGTACTATGGGTACTAGACAATGGATACACATACATATATACTTTTCTTTTGTAAATACATACATATTGTACATAGAAACACCCAGACCAAGACAAACATCCATGTTTAATCGTTCATGCACACAAATGTTTGACTTGTGCGGGAATCGAACCCGCGACCTCAGGCGTGTAGTAAAGTAGTTTTAATAAAGATGAGTAATCCTACGAGGTGTCGTAAGAAAACTAAGATTTTATCGTACAATTCAAGCATCAATGTCTGTCCCCACCGTGACACACAATTACGTATACTTGTTTTCGCCCAGAGGTCAAAATTAAACCAAAATTATTATTAATAATTTGGGAAAAAATGAATTCACATTTTTTTAAAGTAACTGTTATCAAATATTTAGGTATTCGAAAACTATTATCAAATAGTTTGGTGGCTATTGACGATTTATATATTTATATTTTTACAAAAAAAAAAAAAGTTTAGTGCCTATTAATATATAGACAATTCTATTGAAAACATACCCATAACATCAGTAGTATGGCGACAGCTAAGCGTGCGCTCTCATCCACCCGCAGAATCAAAGCCTCGGTCAAACCACCGATGTATTCGATGAGGCCCAACTTCGATAACGCCTGGAAAAGAAGTTCAGTTATTAGGCTTCTACGTCATCCATGGTATCATCTCTATTCTTCTAAAATCAACTGCATTTTTAACTAAACTGCACTTTGACTAAATTTGTTTAGTTATCTTCGGACCAAATTTCATCATAGGTATTTCACTCATTATTTTTTTATACACAAATCACTCTGTGGCAAAGTCCAGTGTGGGGATCGAGCCCACAATACGTGATGATGTTGTGATGATGCGACAAATGTTTATATTGAATATATGAGTAAGATACAGTGCTAGATATGGGCTTAATCAAGCATGAGATTCTATTGAGAATATAGAGGTCAAGTTTTACCCATCCACTTATAGTGACTTACCTCCATGAGCACGAAAAGCGCTGCGAAGAATAGGAGAGTAGACCACTCGATCCTGTGCAGCACCAGTTCCAGGTTATCCCGGTCAGCCAGCGTTAGCAGCAGAAGTGCACCCAGAAGGGCTGTCCAGCCCAAGGATATCCGGTCTGCACAAACATAGTTACATGGTTACTCCAAATAACAGTTATATTGGCAAAGTCTGGGGTACGATTTCAGCCTTAAAATCAGCAGTTTTAAAGTGGCTGAAGTATCACATCATGTGCCACCACAGACATCGTCAATCTGTTATTAAATTCCCTTTGGGAATATACCTATACAAATACACAAAACAAATAGAAATAACACATTGTTGTGCAAATCCACAGACTATCGTAGCATTATAATCATAACCAAAATATATTGAGTTTCACATGATCCAAGCAGAGATATTAAAAAATACCATCTATTGGGTCTGTGAAGGAGAATGGTATGATGACCCTTTAACACAAAGGGTAGATCATCAAACCAGGCGGGGTGATCAAGTCTTAGGGGCGCAGTCCGAGGTATGATGTATATAATATAGAAACTCGCTGTGTAAAGTTCGCTACCGCGATTAAGAAATGTATGGCGTAGAGTGTAATTGTGAACAGCGCCATCTCTTGTCATGTATCGAAATTTCTTCGTCTGTGTAAAGTTACTACAGATCTATTAACCATATCCTGCGTTATCAAGTGTGCAGATATTGCTTCATGGGTATTTAAGGAAGAGGTATTACGCTATATATTATGTACTTACTGAATTCAGGTATGGAGTGCAAGAAGAACATGACTACTACGAAGACAATGGCGACAGTAGTTTTTACCAGAAGGACCTTGTCTCTTATTTTGTACTGTGGACAAAAATAATAAGAAATGATGATGACAAATGTAAAGAATAAAAGAAGAAATTTTAGCAGCGCTGAAATTTTAAAGAAATTGGAAATGTAAATAAATAATTCACTAATTAAAAAGCATGGGCTTTTGGCGCTTTGAGTCTGGTCTTAAAATAGCTAGCCAAATAAAATATATAAAAGTCAATCTAATCGACAAAAACTAGTATTATCAGTGCCCCATGAATTACATTTTGAAAGTTACAGTTGCATAGTCAGTCGATAGAATTAGTTGATTTATCAATACTTTTGATGAGTCACACCAACACATTAAAATATTATCTACTATAAAAGTTATGCATTTAATGCGCGTACTCGTGCAAATAATAATAGTTTTTGTTTCATCAAAATCGGGTCAGGATTTCCAAAGTCACAGCGTTGCAAAGTTTCACCGCTTTATATTTGCGTTCCTTCGCCCGTTACTGCGATGACGTCACACGTTAGCGCGGTCGCTTAGTCGGATTTTGTCGCGGAGGCCGTACTTTAACGTTTAATATATCAGTCATTTTTGAAGATAGGAAAAATATAAAAACAGATACCTTTTTTTCCGGAGTTACCTCGTTTTTTGATATGCTGATAACAAACAATATTGGTGTGACTCAGTACATGTCTAGGATTTTGAAATAGTTTTACGTTTTATGTTAAACTTTTAATAATTTGAAAAACTAAACTAGGTATTTTTGCATAATATGTGAATTTGAGTGATGACCTTTTATTAAAATCATCTAATATTATAGAAAAACAAAAATAAATTAATTTCTAGAATCTATGTCTGCTGTAATATTTCAAATTGCATTTCTAATTTTAAGCTAATATAAGCAAATACAATCCAAAAGAAAATCAATGCTAGGCAATACAAAATACGTACTTTGCCCTTCATATCAGCGAGCATGGTCTCGAAGTCCTCCTTGGGGCACGCCCTGCGCCTCGACTCCAATATTAGCGCGTCGAGTCGCGCTGTGAGCTTGCGGACTTTGCGCTCTAGTCGCTCATGTACCACCAACTCATCGGGCGATAAATTCGGTAAAGAATCAGCCGCGTGACGCCAGATCGTGATCTGGTGACGGAGGTCTGAAAACAATAAGCCAATGGTTACCTTTACCTAAATTTAAAAGCGCCGTTGTAATACAGCTAGTTCGGCAACTATGATTCAGTCAACGAATTCTTATAATGACAAAATCTCATGGAACTAGTTGCTTATTGTATACAGGATTTAAAAGATCCGTACATGTAAGTTAATTTCTAAATGTAAAGATATCTCGTGAACTTTTGTGTTAGTATCTTACTTCTTATTTCGATTATTATTGAAAATAAAAACTATTAAATGTTCAACCGCATTTAGTCTTGGACTGCCTTTAATTTGTCACAAAGTTGAAGTGAATGCGCGATTTTTAGACTAAGATTAAACAATACTACTAAACCCTAATTATTTCATTTGATCTTGTTACGGAACCCTAATCGTATTATCAAATAATGCATCGATAGCGGTCTCCACGCTCAACGCAGCCCGAGGCTCCCGACGTACGAAGCCCCGTCAGCGAAACCCTAGGCGCATGACGTCAATCACTCGACTGTGGCAAACGGGAATGGAAAATTCTAAACATATTATTATTTCACACTTCGAATGGTAATCATGTTAGTTTAGTAATCTATAAAGTATAATTGTAATTTCCAAATTTTAATTAAATCTTAAGTAAAGCTCATTTGGTGTTTATTGCCACCTCCGACTGTAGAGTCCTTAATTTTCTCCATAATATTATTAAGTAGTTATTGTTTGCTATTTTAGTTATTTATAGTCAACTAGCTTTTGCCCGCGGCTTCGCTCGCGTTAATTTAGAATTTGACAATCAATTCGAGTCGTACTCTGCTTGTAATAATATAATTCAATCATGATTCGAAAGACAAGTGGCGCCAGCTATTATCATAAGAAAGTTATTGTTATTTTCCTCGGGAACAGTAATTTTTTTCGAGATGAAATGTAGCTTATGTCCGTTTCTGTACACCTGACAACGTATATACAAAATTTCAGGATGATCTGTTCAGTGGTTTAGGCGTGAAAAGGTAACAAACAAACAAACTCATTTTCGCTTTTATAATATTACTAGCTTTTGCGCGCGGCTCCGCCCGCGTGGTACCTACATCAATAAAAAATAGCCTATGTCCTTCCCCAAGTCTTAAACTATATCTGTACCAAATTTCATCTAATTCGGTTGAGTGGTTTAGCCGTGAAAAGGTAACAGACAGACAGACAGAGTTACTTTCGAATTTATAATATTTTATTAGTAAGGATAGTTAGGAAGTTAGAATTAGGATAATATATGTTATAAGTTATAATATATGTTATAAGTTATAATGGCTGCAATAGGTACCTTGTTCATGTTAGTTGTAATATACTAAAATTATATTTAATTGACGATTTCAAAGAGTGGTACATACATATATGAGTGGTAATTCTGCTGCTTAGTCTCGTTATAAATGTACTAGCTTTTGCGCGGGGCTCCGCCCGCGTGGTACCTACATCAATAAAAGTAGCATATGTCCTTCCCCAGGTTTTAAACTATATCTGTGCCAAATTGCATCTAAATCGGTCGGTTAACCGTGAAAAGGTAACAGACAGTCAGACAGACAGACGGTCAGACAAACAGACCAAGAGACAGAGTTACTTTCGAATTTATAATATTAGTAAGGAACTAAGGATATGAAGTTTCTTAGTAATCACAAATTTGCCATAATGGTTCTAAAACCCGAGTGAATTTGACTATGGCTTTTTATTCTAACTAGATGGCAAACAAGCATACCTACGATAGTTATAAGTGATGCTTTTATTACTTGCATATTGCAATAGCGATAGTATTGTGTCGTTCGTTCATTCACAAAGATCGTTTTCAATCATGAGCTGTTATGAAAATGAACCGGGTCATATGACCCGATCATTCAAATGATTGGATTCTCGCGAAAGATTTTGAGGCTCTCTTATAAATCATAGATTGATAAGTCGCGACCTGAGCACAGAGTACATTTGTATATAGGAGGACCTTAATTGAGATTACTTGAGATACTTGTATCATCTCAAGTTTAATTATATTATCTACATTTGACTGTCTCACCTCCATCCACACCGCTCGCACCTGCTGCATAGCACAGAGCCGACAGGGACAGACCGATCAAGGACTCGCGTCGCGAGAGCGAGACGCAGTGATGGCCGATCATCGCCTCACGTCACCGGCACCGATCATTCGTTTCAAATCTTTCAAATTCGGTGCACAATTCATTTCATTCATGATTGATTGTGCGAGATCGGGTCCTTGCGACGTTACTGACCGAATCATTTACGCGCGGTTCGCGATTCCATTCATATGACCCGTTCGTTCATGATCGACACAATCCTAAATAGCGATCTTGCTACAGCTTGGTTGGAGATAAGGTGCATCTAGTAATAACATAACAAGCCTACTACTTTAATAGGTTGTAGCTGAAAACTTACTAAACTAGATCGTAGACTTCGATCTTTTGGCACTCTCTCGTTCTATCCCTATTTTCCTTTTTGCCTTGCTTTGTTTTTATTGGCCGTGCAATGAGGTCAACAAATAAAATACGTTTTTCAAAGTAAACTATGGTATATTGAACGATACTTGACACAATGACCGCGGAGCAAGTTTGGTGGAGCCCGTGTCTTTACCCGATACGGTTAGATCGCGAACTGATTAATGACGCGTTAGTAACGCGCCGCGTTCAAGTTTGCTGAAGCTGCTAATTGTACGGGCGGAGCACCCTACAGTTTTCTTTAATGTAATTTACGTTTAATTTTACTCTCTATGTTGCTATTGGGTTGTCTTGAATGCAATCAAATTAACTCTTTTCTCGGCATGATCATCCAGCCAGGTTAGCAGATTCTTCCTATGTATTGGAGTGACATCACACCACGTTCCTTCTACATTATGTACCTTATCTCCATTTGGGCCTCTTGGTCTTTGAGTAGAAATTTTCTGTGCCCTATCACTTTTAAAATGTTCTTTGATATAAACACAACTTACCCACTATTTCTCTAGGCTCGCTCGTCCTAAGCTTGTCTGTGTCTCTGAATATGAACCTCAGATGAAAGTACGTCTGTACACAAACCAGCAGGATGCCGAACGTCATGTGTAGCATGAAATTGGTGAAGTTGACACCCTGGAAGAGATAGAAACACTAGTAATTTGTATTCTTTCGAAATATTTATCAATATTCGCTTTCGATTATAAATGGTGATTTCAAGTGGCGCAGCTGTGGTATTTGCAATTGCCGTGCTTGAGGCCTTAGGTTCTATTCCAAGATTTGGTAAAATGTTATTATACTGCCAGAAAATTGTCAGCAGCAGCGCAAAGTCTGACAATCTTGTGAATGGCCATAGGCTTGGCCTCTATATTGTACGTACACTATACTTGTATGTATATATTATACACACTATACTTGTATGTATGTATGAAACATTCATATTCATCGCTCGCATGCTTTTATTGTTGATGATTACGTAATTACTTTTAGAGTCCGAAAAAACAGCTTTGTCGGTCCGTATGTCTGTTATATAACTTTCAACTCAAGAACCTTAAGAGCTATACGCCATTCGACTCAGCATAGTCGATATACCCCCGAAATTACCATGACCTTTGTCCTCAAGGTCACGTGATACAATTTTTCGGACTACTAATTCTACTAATACTAATATTCTACTACATACACACAACACCATCTAGCCCAAACTAAGCAGAGCTTGTAATATAGGTACTAGACTATGGATAAACATAGATATATACCTTTTATTTTTTGTAAATACATACATGTTATACATAGAAACACCCAGACCAGGACAAATATCCATGTTCATGCACACAAATGTTTGACTTGTGCGGGAATCGAACCCGCGACCTCAGGCGTGGCAGTCGGTTACACTTACCACTACGCCATCGAGACTAAGATTTACGGCAATCCATTGCCGTTTCTCACTTGTTTAATAATAAGTACACAATTGAATCGACTGGAATTCCGGTACAAACAAATAATAATAATAATAATTATTATTTTTATTGAAAACCTTGTTACATTTACACAATTATTAAACGATAATGAGTACAGTATCGTCAATTAGATTTAAATACAAAGAAGAAAAGACTTTTCGAATCACGTTTCGAATGTCCAGTACTGAGTCGTTTCGAATAGAATAATCAATAGATACTAACTTACCAGTAATAGATAAAGTTGATAAAAATCTACTTACAGCCTGAATAACAGCTTTATTTGAAGCTATGATGACATTAGGCGGGTCTCCGACAGGTGTGGCGGTGCCTCCAATATTGCTGTACAGGACCATCGACATCAGGACGGGTATTGGGTCCAAGTTCATCACTTCACATAGCCTGGTGATAAAGAGAAAAAAGTTGTAAAGACATCTATACTAATATTATAAAGCTGAAGAGTTTGTTTGTTTGAATGCGCTAATCTCAGGAACTACTCGTTCGATTTGAAAAATTCTTTTAGTGTTGGGTAGCCTATTTATCGAGAAAGGTTATAGGCTATATAACATCACGCTACGACCCACGGGGATGGCGCAGTAACGATAAACGCAGGTGAAACCGCGGTAACATCTAGTATTTATATAATTTGGACGCGCGTCTTGAAGTTTCTCTCTTTAGTACTTTATATTAGCTTTTTGATAATAAGATAATTATTATAGTTACCCCTATTTTTTTGTTCAGCGTACGGGTCGACTACCTGAGCTGAGTTTTTGTTTAGCTTGCAGTATGTAAAATATATGTGGAGGTGTCTATTCTTTTTCTTGATTATTGTAAAATAATGTTTTATTATGTAAATAAAATAATAACTTTGGATAAAAATGCTTTTATTTTATTAATATGACGACTTTTGTACGAAAATCTGGAAAAAAGTAGCTCACCCTACTTTCAACTTCGAATCAACAATAGATTCCACGATAAAACTGTGCTAAACTATAGATAATCAGATAGCTTATTTCATAAAAATTTCAATGACATAGGGTTTGTCGAGCTGCGATGAGTAATTTCAGACATATCGTAGTTTTAGTCAACGCGGAGAAATCGCACGATTTCGGCCGACAACAACTCTGCGCAATGGCTAAAGAGGCGTAACGTGTTAACTACTGACGGGAGTAAATCGATTCATTCGAAATATTAATAAATATGAATGAACTAGTTTTTGCTGGATCTTCGCAAGGAAGTAAGGATTAGTAAAGATATAGTAAGGAAGTAAACATTACCTTATAGTAACCGGAGCCATGAGTAAGACAGTGGTGACGTTATCTAAGAACGTTGATATGATTGCCGTGATCGCGCTCAGGAGTGTGATGAGCGGCCAAATCTTTCCTTTTGTTACCTAGAAGCAAAAACAATGCATGTCTATAGTCTTACGTCTACATTTCCCAGAGGTGTAGGCAAGTGTATTATATCCACACATATCGCAATCTTTTGAGGTTTGTGAGCAGTTTGAAGTACCACGTAATAAAGAGATCTTAATTCGGTTTACCGGGCATTATCGCGATTTGTAAAATAAACAGTAGACTATGTAGGAAAATCCAGGTTATGTACTACATAATATATGCATAGAGAGATATGACAGCATGGATAACGTAGTGTTAAGTGGCGGTTTAAGATTGCGCCGAGCGATATGTGCCAAAACAGGCGGTCACAGTTAAGTGAATAAAATCAACACTTTTTGTTTAATACAAATATAAAATATACATTTGTTTACCATAATAATGGTGTTTACAATTACTCCGTGTAAAAAACTTAAAATAATTAACATTTTCGCCTACAAAATTACGTAAATTTGCACGAAAAATGCAAAAACGTAAGTTCGTATTACGTGATTTTTAGATGTAGAAATCTATCCTATTTTACAGCTTAAACGAAACATAAATAGTTATATTACAATTTATCCGTCCCAAATATTTAAGTTATTGGTTGACAATAAACATACATATTTACCAAAAAAGGACTTCAAATCCTCCATACACTTTTACTATGGCGGCCGCGTGCCGATTTGAATATGCGCCGCACGAGCTCTGCCATTATCCGTCTTACGCTCGGCGCAGTCTTAATATAATGCTAGGTAACGGATCTTACTCGCGATAAAGTATTTAAAAGGTAATGCAAGTCGGTCAAACCGTACCTAGCGTTATATTAAGTACCGCGCATTGTTTTAGAATACAGAATTAACAGAAAATACAATTGCCTCTGTGCTGAGGGTTGTGGGTTCAATCCACACCGAACATAGAATTGTGCCAACCAGAAATAGATATTCTGTGACTAGTGTTCTTTGTGTCCAAGGTCCCCCGCGACAAAGTCCCCCGCGACAAAGTCCCCCGCGACAAAGTCCCCCGCGACAAAGTCCCCCGCGACAAAGTCCCCCGCGACAAACGATTCATTTACGACCAAGAGATGTCTTTTAAAAACAACCCCAATAATATATTATTACATTTAATTCACAGACTAATACTACTATTAGTGCCCACACTTATGTATGGAAGTGAAAGTTGGGTATGGCAAAAGAAGCATGAGAGCAGAATAAATGCTATAGAAATGAGAGCGTTGAGAAGCATATGTGGTGTGACTCTGAAAGATAGAATAAGAAATAGTGTGATTAGAGAGAGATGCGGCATGAAAGTGGATATAGTTACAAGAATAGAAAAGGGTATGTTAAGCTGGTTTGGACATGTAGAAAGAATGGACGAGGAAAGACTGACTAAGAAAGTTTATAAGGCTAGTGTGAATGGAACAGTCGCAAGAGGAAAACCTAGGCGAACGTTTCTCGATCAGATCGGAGGCGTTCTGAACAAAGGCCAGGTTAAGAGCTCCTTGAACCGACGGGCGTGTATGAGGAATGTGATGAAAGTGAATGAAGCCAGAGTAGTGTGTCAGGATCGTAGCAAATGGAAATCCGTAGTCTCTGCCTACCCCTCTGGGAAACAGGCGTGAATCTATGTATGTATGTATGTATTAATTCACAGAGCTCGCAGCCACTTCGTTAAACTTCACTCACTGTTCGTAAACAATTTTTTTTTCGATGTTAGCCGTCATCCGTCACACTGTTTCACCGACCGAGAGACGTTTTTTAATACAGAACCATCTAGCGAGACGTTCATGAAGCTCTCTAAAACGTATAAGGATAATAATAACAAGTACCTAATGAAATCAGAAATCAGAATATTTATTTGCAAAAATACTGTGACAAATGGTGTTACAAAGAAATGCATTCAAGATTCAAGTATTTTGACCAGAATATAGCAGCATGCAAATATTAATTATATAAAATTAAAATAAGTAATTATGTCAATCAAACAATATTAAATCAATATAAATATAAATAATTAGATTGGATGTTATGTGATTAGAATGATAATAATTTATTTGTAAAAACATGAGTATACAGTTACAAAAAATATCATCGCGCCGGCGCGGCGCGGCGGGGCCACCAAGGTTGCCTGGACGTTTAACGCCACAAATTAGACAACTTTAGTGGCTCGGACTTTTAGTGGATAAGCAGATTGTCTGTCAGGTGTACAGACAGAAAGTCTATCATAATGGATGAACGAATGTATCAGTGACGTATTGAGTTAAGAAAGCTAGCATTCATATTATAAAAAAACAAAGTTCTATATAACACATTGTCCATTTTAAGAATCGAACACAAGACGTCACGCACAGCTATCTCATTTATTACCACTGAATCACTGGCACAGTAACTACTGTGTGTAGACGAGCTAGTGACACGTGGCTCGTAAGAATACTCATAAAGAGAGATAAGATGTATTACGTTGAATATTTGTATTAATATACAATGTAATCGTGTGTTACGGACAGACGGATTGACTGCAAGGTTGATATTCTTTGTCCTAATGATGGACACATAGACATATTTATCATCACAATTTAAATAACAGGGGACGTAAACGTATTCTAGGCATGTTTTTCCTAACAAAAATTCCTTATTTTTCACCTATTTAATCGCGACACACCAACGACCAGAAATAGTAGGTTTTCAATTAGGGCTGGCATCAAAAAAAAATTACATGTTAATGACAACTGCCGCAACAGGAATAAATACAGTGTCGCGGGATCTTATCTACAGACACTTAGACATAGAACGCCCAATCTCGGAGCTATCTGTGATCATACAAATTTTTAGGCCGTGGGGGATCGAACCCACAGCACTCGCCGCAGTTGCGAGGCGACTACATCTGTACAGTCAATCAGTCATTAAGTAATATTTATTGGTCGCCAAATGGATGAAATTGGACGGTAATCCATGCCAGCACTCCATCATCATCATCATCATGATCAGGCTATAATAGTCCACTGCTGGCCATATCCCTCAAAGAGCGCCATAGCGCCCTGTCTTCAGCTTGCCGCATCTAGCATCTGCCTGCAGTCTTTCGCTAACATACGAGGTGTTATTTCAGAGTAATGGAGGACATTATAAACACTCAAACAACAGTGTGTCCGTTGTTGAACAACACCCAGTCCATCACCAAGTTGTTTGAAACAACTCGCGCGCTAGCCATAATTCCTTTAAAAACATGCAAATAACGGACACAAAAATCACCACAACTCGGAACAACTTTTTATGGAACGCACAAATATTTGCCCCGTATGGGAATCGAATACAACACTCAGTACAGTAGCAGATGCAATGCATCCACTTACACCACTACCCCATTTTACTAAATTATCTTACCTCAAAAGTGAAAACAGCCAGAAAATCAAACAGGCCCGTCTCCGCCGTGATGGCGACCAGAAGCATCATGCTGAAGAGTAGCAGCAAGGTCTCCACATCCAGCCAAGAAACCAGCTCTTCCAGAGACGGTCTCTCACCAGCTAGAGTCAGCGCTGCTAATGATGAGGTGGATACCAGAATAGCTGCCATCGTTCTATTGATGAGCTGAAAAGAAAGAATTTTGAGCTATGTTATAGTATTGTCACGATAGTGAGATATGTTTGCGCTCAAGTAGACTAGCGATCGCGAGGTAATTTCTCAAAAACTACTACACGGATTTTCATGCGGTTTTCATCAATAGACAGAGTGATTCATGAGGAAGGTTTAGGTATATAATTTGTTAAGGTTTTGTTCTACCCGTGCGAAGACGGATCGCTAGATTTTAATAATGTTAAAATCTTGATATTTACTAGTGTTATTTTGTGATCTAAAGGTCAAAGCTCATTAGAGTCACCCGGCACCCGACCAGCACCGCCTCGTCGCTCTTTGTCCACTCGTTGATGATAGGTGATCCACGGTAAGTGGCCACGTGTCAACCAGTGAACGTCAGGTGGTCAACGAGTGGACGTCGCGTGGTCAACGAGTGGACGTCGCGTGGTCAACGATTTGACATTGCGTTGTCAGCTAATAGATGAGTAGTTGATCAGGGATCGTCACTAGCTCTACACGTGTATATCGTTATGTCTAACTTTACAAACTGAGAATTCGCTCTCATAGCTTTCACGCTTGATGAAACCCGCGGGCTGACCACGCACAAGGCGCGTGAACCACACGTGGACGGCGCGTGATCCGTTCGATAACTGCGCGTGGGTAACGCCAAGCAAGCGTGCAAGCAACGGGTGGTCACCGAGTGGCCCACTCGTCGTCCGCGCGCAGTCAGCCCGCGGGCGAGGCGCTCCGGAGTTGATGCAGTGAGCGTATACCCATAGTATTCCATACTAAGAGTACTAACCGCTTAAGGCGAGGCGTTGCTTGTCGGGTGCCGGGTGGCTCTAACGAGCTATGACCTTTAATAAATAAATATTTTTTGACTTTATCAAATAATATAAACACAACTGACGTCATTATACAGATATACCTAGCCAAATTATATATAATGTTACCTGCGACTTCGTCCGCGTAGATTTTAACTAAAAAGTGTTTGTCGCCGCGGAACCCAACTATATTTCTCTGCCCAAGTTACTTAAATGGCGTAGTTTTTATAGTGTAAAGCTAGATAATAGCATGGCTTACTCAAAAACAACATTTAAATATGCGTCGTTAGATTACACGCTATTACAGAATGCGTAAGAAAAATAAAGATTCACAGCTCCTCCCCCGTAGGTGATAGCGTGATAATATGTAGCCTATATGTTGACCCGACTTGTTAGTAATATTCATGCAAAATTTGAAGTAAATCCTTGCAGTACTTTTTGAGTTTAGCCCGGACATACATACAGACAAACAGACAAAAGTTCTAAAAACTATATTTATGGCTTCGATATCGATTGTAGATCACGCCCCAAGTATTCTTTTAAAAAAATATTCAATGTACAGTTTTGACTTTCCTACGATTTTATTATATGTATAGCTAATCTTCTGGCTAGCCCCTCAGCGAGAAAGCAGGCGTTGGTATTCTGTAAATCTGGAAAATACCAGTAATCTTTGATATCCAGTTACAACTGGAACGTCATATGACATATCACTGTAATTACACACCGATTAACTAAGTTCATGACCTTAGACCTAAGTGGCAGACTGGACTAGCAACTTATCGTTTTCTAAGGCATCACGCACACGAGACGACTATACTTACGGGTTGGTTGCCGAAGATCTTTTTGTGAAAATAACGAGTAGATATGTATATACTCGTTATTTTTACATCACATCTATGTATACGTGTGTAAAGGTAAGCAGATGTGTACTAAATACATTTTATTAGAAATATTTTTTGGTACCACGTGACCATATTATCAGTACGAAAAATGTTATATAGATTTGGGCTGTTTCTGAAACTCTAAACAGGAAAATTAATAAATAACTTGTTAAAGGACATACGGAACATATTTAAGGACATGATAAATTTATAAACCACCAAAAATAACTACAAAAAGAGGCTTAAATGACAATGAAAACTTAATGTAAATATTGCAATAATATGATGTCGAAAGTGTAGTTCGCTTGTCACAAACTTGAATCCCAACACGAATGACTTGATAAAACAGCGAGGCTAAAGAGAAATGTGATCTGTTTCTCTTCAATCAATGAATATTTATTTATGTATTATCTATATATCTATTGGTGAAAACCGCATGCAATTCCGTTCAGTGTTTGAGTTTATTGCGAACAGACAGACAGACACGGCAGAGGACTTTGTTTTATAATATGTAGTGATTAAGTCAATTATCATAGTCCCATTTGTTATACCTATTGGAAACGAGAAATGATTACTCAAGACCCTTCTTCAATATAACCCTCATTTAACTGGTAAAGCTGTATAGGTGCACGATGCACTTTATAAGAACTTATTCAAAATCTCCTTAAGACAGGCTGCCAACCCATGATTATTCTAGACTAGCTGTTACCCGCGACTTCGTCCGCGTAGATTTTAACTAAAAAGTGTTTGTCGCCGCGGCACCAACTATATTTCTCTGCCTAAGTTACTTACCTAAATGGCGTAGTTTTTATAGTGTAAAGCTAGATAATAGCATGGCTTACTCAAAAACAACATTTAAATATGCGTCGTTAGATTACACGCTGTCACAGATTGCGTAAGAAAAATAAAGATTCACAGCTTCTTCCCCGTAGGTGATAGCGTGATAATATGTAGCCTATATGTTGACCCGACCTGTTAGTAATATTCATGCAAAATTTGAAGTAAATCCATGCAGTACTTTTTGAACTTAGCCCGGACATACATACAGACAAACAGACAAAAATTCAAAAAACTATATTTTTGGCTTCGATATCGATTGTAGATCACGCCCCAAGTATTCTTTTAAAAAGATATTCAATGTACAGTTTTGACTTTCCTACGATTTTATTATATGTATAGATAATGTAGATTGTCATATTGTATAGTAATAAGATCGTATGAAAAAATTACAATGTCATTTCTTTCTAAAATAAAATAATGCGAGTCGGACTTAAGTTTTGGATATTTCTGTCCAGAAATTCTTAGTAGCAGGCCGATGTTAGTTAGTTGATATCTGTTCAGGCGTATCGGATTTGTATTCAATCTGTCTACAAGAGTGAGGGAATAGAGAGTGTTCGTGTGTTTGCCAAGACACTTGTACTACTTACTAATAATATTTCTCTTCTGCAGTCTACATCAAGATTGGCGGCCAATCTTGATCAAAACTAGCCATCGTAACCAAAATCGTCTGGAGGACATCATACATATGTACATAGATTCACGCCTGTTTCCCAGAGGGGTAGGCAGAGACTACGGATATCCATTTGCTACGATTTTGACACACTTCTCTGGCTTCATTCACTTTCATCCTATTCGCCTAGGTTTTCCTCTTGCGACTGTTCCATTCACACTAGCCTTATAAACTTTCTTAGTCAGTCTTTCCACGTCTATTCTTTCTACATGTCCAAACCAGCTTAACATACCCTTTTCTATTCTTGTTACTATATCCACTTTCATGCCGCATCTCTCTTTAATAACACTATTCCTTATTCTATCTTTCAGAGTCACACCACATATGCTTCTCAGCGCTTTAATTTCTACAGAACATCATTTTTGTATAAATATTGTAAGTTGCTTTAACTAAAGTTATAACAGACAACAACAGTAAATATAAAACAAATTTTAACACGCACGGTTACAATGTTTCTCTATAAGATTAGTTCACATGCCTTTACTGACTGTTGTAAATGGTTGAACAAATCATAATGGACTCATAAAGATAAATAATAACGACGACATGGAAAATATTACCTACCTAGTTATGACCATCATTTGTATACACTTATTTGTGTTGTAAGTGGAATAGCTTAAAACCGAAGAGCAAGTAGCCAGTTATGACGATACGAGTACACCAATCCGCCCGGAGAACTACTCTCTTACAGACAACCAGAGTAAACAGTTGTGACACAGTTCCTGGGTTTTGTCTGGTGAGAAGTAGTACCTGGTTAAATATCCACATCTTTTATTTGTTTCCTTTAATCCTATCTCCGATTGCTTTTTGTAAGGTCGACAACGAGTGTGTTGTCTTCGGTATTGCAAGCATTCATAGGCTACAATAAGCACTTATCGTCGGACGGGTCGCATTTTGTTTAAAATAGTAAGTACCTATGACACGAAAGCATCATTGTTCAAAACTAGTACAGCCGTATTTCCACCTAACCTCCATTTTACAAAAGGTTGGCGATAAATAATAATATAGGTAAAGTAATTTATAATCTTGTGTCGTGATTCTGCGGTGAGTATGGCTCCCAAAACTTCGCAAGATGCTGCTATACTGTCACCAAAATACCCTGATTCCTATCCCTTGTGTTACCATCGTTTTGACTCAAGTTTTGCAAGATTGGCAACGAACGAGTGAAATATCTACCCAGCGTCTGCAGGTTAACCGCTTGGCGTTACATCAGTCAAATGATAGGTTGTCAACTTATATGTGTCATTCAACTCAAAAAGTCGCTTCGGTGTGGCCTAGTGCCATAGGTGTTATAACTCTAATACAGAGTGCACCAAATACTTTGGCTATTTGTTTAAGATCAAAACAACTCTACAATAAAACTATATTATCATTTATCTGACATGACATAACTTTATTATTTTTAATAACAGAAAAACAAAAAGTAAATTTTTTTTATTCGTAATAATATAATAATCATTCATATAACTAAAAAATTACACGCATTTAAAAACAAATACCAATTCAACTACAAATAATAAAAATCATTTTTTTTTTCGTTATTATTGATAAGAGGATCCGACCACAACGCTTTCCAATTGTAAGACCGTTCGATTGTTTTGAAAAATGGCTACCAAGCTCTTGTATTTTAATTTGCAGTTTAGCTACCACTAATTCTTAAAACTTGCTAACTTTCGCAATAAAGTGCGATTGATATTAAGCATGTTGTGTAGAGGCTCGTTGTTTGATCGGAATCGTCCTTAACGCAGAGTCATTCTGAGAGTGTTGTAGAACAGCGATTTTGATCAAGTGATCGAAATCAAGTTGCTCCGTGCTTGATGAACACCCGTGTTTACGTGTGAGAGCATCTGTTTTTGGTATGTATATAATCATGACCACGACTTTCTGTTACACATCATTTAACAACGATACAATGACTATAGCAATTATATAGTAGTTTGTCTGGCAGGAATCAAGCTGGTAGTGCTTTCGGAGTAATAGTCAGATATGATCTGATATATTGATACTCGCGGAGGGGTTATTACCTGCGTTCAAATTAAAACATTATATTATTTAATAGGGATACATGTATATAGCAGCGGCAGCTGCCACACAGAGGTTTCACCTTCGATTCCAAGACACGCAACTCCGACTTTTCGAAGTTATTTGCGTATTAAATAGTAATCGAGGAGGAAAGGCTATTTGTTTGAAGTGACATTTTGTCCGATATTGAGTTATATATATATATACTAGCTGTTACCTGCGACTTCGTCCGCGTAGATTTGAACTAAATAGTCTCAGCGGAACCCTATTTTTTCTAAAATCAAAGTAGCCTAAGTTACTACTTATAACATCAGCTATCTGCCAGTGAAAGCCCCGTCAAAATCGGTTCAGCCGTTTCGGAGGTTAGCCGGAACAAACAGACAGACAAAAATTTTTAAAATAGATATTTTCGTATAGGTACCTTATATACTTTCATATGCATTAGATAAAAAGCTGTTATTTTGACATTACAAACAGACACTTCAATTTTATTTATTTGTATAGATATTTGGAAGCAAGAAAAATCCCTGATGCCGAATGTATACATAACTCAATATCGGCCAAAATGTCGCTTCAAACAAATAGCCTTTCACCCCTCGAGTTTATTATCGCTTTATCGGTAAAAGAAAACATTGTAAAGAAATTGTGTGTCAAAGACTTCTTCGTAATGTTCTCGAAGATATGTGAAGTCTGCCAATCCACAATGGACCAGCTTGGTGGACTATAACACTTCTCACACTGAGAAGAGGCCCGTATCCAGTTAGGGAGCAGTTTTTATAGAAAAGATTTGTAATTTAGTTTGTAATGAATACACTCAAAAACCACAGGACCGGTTTGAAAATCCCTTCACCAATAGAAAACTATTTTATCAAGAAGTAACATTCTATAATATTGTTTTCTGTTTACGCGAATGTTATTCAATGTAACAGTATAGTAACATTCTAACTAATATTATAAATGTGAATGTGAGTTTGTTTGTTACTTCTCAATCGACCATCATAAAATTTGCATGCAAGTTCTCAGGGGTACCTTACATCCAGAAAAAAGTACTGCACCCAAGGGATATAAATTTGTCATTTATGCCAACTTACGGCCAAAAACTAGTAGGCTATATTACGCTACGAGCCTTGGGAGCGAAGCAGTATCGTGGGTGCAACTGAAGGAGACAGCTAATGCTTTATAATACCGGTCGAATTGTCCGATATGATACTGTTCGTCGTGTAAGGAACGCCTTAGATAAGTATTTTACGATCGTTTGAACTGGTGATGAATCGAAAGTCCATCGTTTTTGCATAATCTGCAGTGAATTATTTAGTAATAAAATGATGTTATTACATATTAAAGATGACCTAGCAGTTAAAGTTTAAAAGGTCGCCATTGCTTAAGCGTCGATTGTTGTGGATTTGATGACAGGTGTACGGAACAATATTCTTGTGCCAAGTTTGGTTGTTCTTTGTGACCATTGCTTCTATGTTTGTAAAGTAAGTAAAACCACGGGGTTAAGTGCTAGTGCGGGCGTGGTCTATTTTATGAAAACACTAGTTTTCACCCGCAGCTTCGCTCGCGTAAATGTAGGTTAGGTTAGGTTAGCAACAGTTCTTTTTTTTGGATGAAAGGTACCCTATGTCCTATTCTGTACCCCTGACAACGTGTATGCAAAATTTCATGTTGATCGGTTGAGTAGTTAAGGCGTAAAAGCGTAACAAACAAACAAACTCATTTTCGCATTTATAATATTAGTAAGGATTTCACATCTTACTTTAAAGTTTCTCTTTAAATAACTCAAGTATTATTTATAGACACGAGTGACTTAGATTTAGCGATAATCCAGTAACGATATCTTTGGAGAAAGATTATTGGTGCTGGAGAAGACAGATAATAGATTCTCATGCCTGTATAATTCACATTTCTTTAGCTACACTTTGATGAGCCCATTGGCTTAGTAGTCGTTTCGCACGAATTTGTTCGCACGAATCGTGCGAAAAGACACTTTTTTTAAATAATATTTTTTTTGTTGTCGTTTCGCACACATGGAATATATTTTCGTGCGAATCGTTCCCGTTGCGTGCGTGTCGTGTCGTACGTTTTGTATTATTATTAAAAAAAATATCAATATACAGTCGTACACACACTACTTTCAAGTGCATAATATAAATATTCCTTTTAATTATATATATTTTTTGATTTATTGGTATACCTTGTTTTATTTAAACCTATCACCTTCGTGCGCGAATGTACAATACTTCTACTATTATTAGCATAAAAAAGAAAACGTGCGAAATGACACCTGTGTTTTCAGACAGGAACGATTCGCACGAAAATATATTCCATGTGTCCGAAATGACTACAAAAAAAATATTATTTAAAAAAAGTGTGTTTTCGCACGATTCGTGCGACACAACTACTAAGCCAGTCCATTGCCATTTACCGGGTATGAATGCCAGACTTTGTGCTACTTACCACAAAATTTTATAGACAAACAATTTTTTGCCCGACAGAGTTACAAACACGAGACCTCAAGTACAGCGTTCACCATCGCTACTTCGAGCTCTATTAATTGTTCATTTCCTTAATTGCAATAGGAATTGAACATAATTTGTATCGACTTTATGTAAATATCAATCTCTAGAACGGAAACTACAGATCAGTGTTGTTGCAATAGCGATAGTTTCGCTATCGATAGTTGACCTTGAAAAATAGTCGATAGCGCGAATAGTCCTATCGAAACTATCGAAATGCTGCAATACTATCGTTAGTATCGATAGTGAAAATTAGGCGATACTATTGAAATTTGTTGATACTATCGAGATACGATATTATCGATAGTATCGCGTAAAAAAGTCGATAATATCGATACTGTCTATGATCTAGCGACGCGTTTTGATAGTATCGATAGTTTTGTTTTAGCAACCATCGACGTATTTTCGATACTATATATATATACACAGGGACACAAATATAAGCAACAATATGAATGAACTGCGAATATAAAGTATAAAGAATAAGGTGATAGATGAACTATGTAAACGCCAGCTATATTACACCTTATGAGCAAGCAATACTATCGTAAAATGTTCGACTATCGATAGGGCAAAACTAACGATAGTATCGATACTATCGAAACGCATTCTATCGATAGTTTCGATAGTATCGATAGTATCGATGGTGTTTGTACTGATACTATCGATAGTATCGATACTATTGATCTTTAGCAATAGTATTACTTATTTTTATCAATCGATACTATCGATAGTATCGATTCTCGCACAAGTCAAACATTTGTGTGCATGAACATGGATGTTTGTTTTGGTCTGGGTGTTTCTATGTATAATATGTATGTATTTACAAAAAAAAAGTATATAAATAAGTTTATCCATTGTCTAGTATCCATAGTACAAGCTCTGCTTAGTTTAGGCTAGATGGTGTTGTGTGTATGTGGTAGAATATATATATTATTAGAATATTTATTTCTTTTTTTTTTATAAACACGTAAGCTCTCATTGTAATCTAAATGCGAAAACATGTAATTGGTAGCTAGTTATATTATTTGTTTTTATCTTTAAGTTGTCAATGCTGTTTGTTTGCCGATTATAATAAAATAAAATAAAAAAAAAATAAAATAAAATAAATAAAATAAAATAAAATAAAATAAAATAAAATAAAATAAAATAAAATAAATAAAATAAAATAAAATATTATTATTATTTTGTTCCGTGTGGGATTTGAAACTACAACACTCGGCGTAGAGGCAGTGGCGAAGCGACCACTATGCCTCCTGTCAAGTAACCTAGTATGTATTATCTTGCTTGTCTTATTTAGGAAATAACAATCTCAAAAAAAAATCATACATACTCTCAGACTATATTAGTTCTCTATTATACAGAGACCACAAAATAAAAATGGCAATACACAGATTCTTGATTATTTAATTGAAAAGAACAACTCCTGCATTAGGGATAAATCCTTTATCGCGGCGTACTTTACAAACATTCAAACTATAGACACAAAACGCACAAAGGAGACCGACCACCTTGTATGGGACCCTGGCCTAGGCGTGAACAATTTTATATTGTAATAACAATATTAATTTTGAGTAGCCTAAACTAAGTAGAAAACATTATTCTTTGAAGTTTAGTATCAAGTTCGTTAAATAATAATATAAAACACATTTTTATTTATCACCTTCATAAGTTATTAAATTATTTTTCAAAAACTGGGCTGGTGGAATGACATTTTCATATCTTGCCCAGCTTAGGTACCATATTACAGACATTATGTGAGCACAGCAACCAACAGTCCTTCGGCCGACTATGCAGTTGCAGTAATAGGTACTGCCTTATTGCTTCCAGGCTGTGTGTATTATTTTGATATAATATATAAATAAAATATGTCAATTTCATACTACTAGATGGTAAACAATATTTATTATATATTCAAACAAAACTTTTAATATTTTACTTTATATATAAAACGATTGTCCACGTACAAGCCGAAAATGGACGGTTTCCTTTGTAACAATCGAACAGTACTGTGCCATGGTGACCGCTTCATCTATTACGCCATCTATGCAGTCTGGTCTCTATGAATTGTCTCAACCTACCAGAGATGCAAGAGATTATCTCTGATAGCTAGAGACAATATTCTCTCTAGCTACCAGAGATAATCTCTATGTATTGTCTTTAGCAACCAGAAATGGTCTTTATTTATTATCTCTAGCTACCAATACGCCATACTAGTCTACTAAATGAAATAATTAAATTTACTCACCTCAAATATGATCAGTATATACAACGCACATAGCAGTATACAGGAATAAATCAATCCTGAGGTCAAGTTGAGGGGATCCAGGGTATACCCGAAGGTGAACGGTATCGTGATGCTGGCAGAACTGCTTATTCTGATGGCATACGTGGTGCTATCGGAGGGACTTCGAAGGAATGTCTTGTTGGGAGCCAAGTGGAGGACTGAAGAACGTAGCTCTCCTTCTGTGAAGTCGATTTTGTCTTCAGAGTCCAGGACTACGATCCAAGGCTCCGATTGCTGTAAAGAAAGAGGAAATAATTATATTATTTATTACTGGCCATCCCTCGAGAACAGAATTTTTCTGAATGAATTTATGAATTTTTCCATATCCCTTTCTGTACCCCTGACAATATATTTGCAAAATTTGAGTAGTTTGCGCGTGAAAGCGTAATAAACAAACTCAGATTCGCATATATAATACTAGCTTTTGCACGCGGCTCCATCCGCGTGGTACCTACATCAATAAAAACTAGCCTACGTCCTTCCCCAGATTTTAAACTATATCTGTACCAAATTTCATCTAAATCGGTTGAGTGGTTTAGCCGTGATAAGGTAACAGACAGACAGACAGATAGACAGACAGAGTTATTTTCGAATTTATAATATTAGTACGGATTATTTTCTTGGTTTTACCTACGTTTATGATTAATGCTCCGTGCCCGAAGATCGTTGCATGATGTAACAGAGTAACCTTTCTCAAAAATTGGTCTATCAAGTGCAAAAAGATGTTCATGTATGACTGGTAGTTTTAGGAATTAGCGCTTTGTAAATTACTTGTAACAGTGTAAAGAAGCGATAACCCAGTAGGAGACTAATGGACTGCCACGCAGAGGTCTTGCGTTTGATCCCAGTACACGCACCTCAGACACTTAAAGTTATGTGTTTATTTATATGCTACTCGAGAGCTGCTGCTGAGAATAGGATTGCCAACTATTTTTGCCAAAAAAAAAACGTATAAAATGGTTTGAATAGGAAAAAAATAAAGTATTTGGAAGAAAAAGTATTTTTTAAATTTTATATTTTTATTTCTTTAAAAACGTTTTTTTGTGTGCTTTTAGCTCATGCTAACAATATTTTGCTATCTTTAAATTTTCAAAGCTTGTTTGACAATAAAAATTTAAATTTAAATAAATAAACAATTCGTTTTTAATTAAATTTATTGACGCTCTATTTCTTTATTCTCGCCACTTTAGATTCAGAAAAAGTAAGTAAAATCAAGTAAAGGTTGGAAATAAAGTATTTTCACATACTTTATTTGTATGCAAAAGTATAAAGAATAATTACCAAAAATAAAGTAGGATACGTTATTATAAAGTATGGTTGGCAACCCTAGCTGAGAAAAACCCAGCAGTGGAAAAGTTTATATGCAGTGCTGATATTAAGTTACCTGAATGGCGTTTCCTGAGCTGTTCTGCTCCTGCCACTTCTCCAGCCAGACTCGCATCGCAGCCTTACTTGGCAATTCACTATCGTTCAGTTTCCTCTGATACTGCTCCGATAAGAATGGCCCCTTCAGTTTAACTAGTACTGATAACTTCTCTTGGTTTGTACTGGTAATATTATAACCTAGAAAAAAGTTTTGTTATGGCATCGATCAAATATACCATAGATGCACGATCGTCGCTCGAAAAACGGCCCCAACAAAACTGTGCATAAATCAGTCGTATGCGCTATATTATGCACCTGCCCCACTCACTCTTGCGTGCGCTGCCCGTAAGCGAGAGCGAATCGACACCACTACTACGGTGGAGACCGTACCATATACTTAGTACGCTTGCGTATCGCGAGTAACACACTTAGGACCCCTTACATTGACGCGTTTTAACTAAACTATTACAAAATGTTTCTCAGTGGGCGTTCAATGGTTATTCCGGTTTATTTCATGGATTGCGTAATAAATGCAGACACTTATAAGTAAGTAGTACTGGTCGAGCAGCGATAGCTCAGTGGGGAGACCAACAGACTGCAATGCAGAGGGTCTCGGGTTCGAACCACGTCGCGCACCTCTGACTTTCGGAAGTTATAATGACTTTTCGAAATTATGTGCGTATTGATTGACAATTATCGCCTGCTTCGTGCCTCGGCGAGCACGTTAAGCCGTCGGTCCCGGCTGCCATGACCATCTATGGCAGTCGTTATTGGGAGAGTGTCGACACAAAAGATCCCACTGGGTCGAAGTGTCGCCGGTCTGCACTGACTGGCCCCCACATAAGATAAGATAAGATAAGTAGTACTGGTCAGTGCCACATATTGACGCGGTTTTTGTATGAGAATGTGCATCTATGGTATATTTGATCGAAGTGTTATGGTGATCAAATGGAAAAAAAAAGAAACTGCAAAGATGGCGTATTGGTTTTACTGCTACTAGGCCGAGTGTTGGGGTTCCAAACCCACAGGGGTGGAAAGATTGTGTGGCCCACAAATAGTTGTTTCCAGTCTTAGTTTTCTTTGTATCCGTTGCTTAAATGTTTATAAAATCTCTCATCATCATCATCATCAGGCTATATTAGTCCACTGCTGGACATAGCCCTCCCCCAAAGAGCGCCATAGCGCCCTGTCTTCAGCTTGCCGCATCCAGCATCTGCCTGCAGTCTTTCGCAGATCGTCATCCCACCTGGTCGGAGGGCGTCCTACACTACGTTTGCCGAGGCGCGGCATAGGAATTATCTCTAGTGTATGCGTGAAGTCATAATTATTAAATGAAGAAAATATACTTAGCTATCACGTTTATATTTGAGAATGGTTTGAGACTGAAAATCCTAACTCCTAACTAATATTATAAAACCGAAAATGAGTTTGTTTGTTTGTTTGTCACCCTTTCACGCCTAAACCACTGAACCGATCATCCTAAAATTTTGCATATACGTTAACAGGTGTATAGAAACGGACATAGGCTACCTTATATCTCGACAAAATTTACTGTTCTCGAGGAAAACAATAGTAACGTTCTTATGATAATAGATGGCGCCACATGTCTTTAGAATTATATTATTACAGGCAGAGTAAAACCCGAATTGATTGTCAAATTCAAAATTACCGCGAGCGAAGCCGCGGGCAAAAACTAGTATAATATATTTTTATTACACGCTTTTCAGTATATTTGAGGTCTATGTCGCTATTCACTTAAGCGCTGTGTAATAGCAATGAAAAAGGAAATACAAATATTCTAAAATTGTACGATCCCACATCCAAATGTTGATTAATTGTTTGTTACTAAGTATGATTCGAATCATAATCAATTATTCGATGATGGTACGATTGATATGGGTCGTGGTTATTAGAATAGATATCGTACTGGACAATGTTTCGTATGGCCTCAGACAGGGATGTTTAATGTTTTTAGGACTTCCATTGATTCACGCATTTTAATATTTATCAGTTTCGAATATTTTGAAATGCTTATGGAATCGAATATATTTTTAAACGATAATCGCTTACTTACTTTTGACCTCTCCCGGCATGACTGAGGAGAACCTAGTGATATCTTCTTTCTCGTTGTACATAAGGAACACCGCTGTGAAGAATATCCAACTCGCCACAAGCAGTGTCATCTTCACCAAGTGAAGGGTTTGTGCCATCTGTAATAAAGGCTGTTAAAATGTGTTTACAAGGTCGACAACGCGTAAGTGATGCCTCTGGTGTTGCAGGCGTCCATAGGCTACGGTGACCACATCAGGTAGGTCGTATGCTTGTTTGCCACTTTAGTAGTATAATAAAAAAAAAGTATAGTTGCGCTTGTTTCCGTGCCTTCGTAAGGGTTCAATTAAAAGTCAAAAATAATTTATTCATTTAAGTCACAAAGTAACACTTATGAACGTAAAAGAAATGTATAGGTTAAAGAGTTTACTAAGTTACATTTAGGTTAGTTGCTAGGGTTAAGACAAGGAGAAGAATCCTGTAAGAAACTCATTCCTGGACATTACATTATGTTGTGGTAAATTTATTTTTGGTAGATGACATTTGTTGTTTGGTAGATGGCTATAGGGCAGTATAGGGCCGTCATCTATTAGGTACGTAGGACGTAAAAACGTAGGTGTTACACCTCTGGTAACCTATTCGTAGATAAATAGACGTGAGAGTGTAAAAGTTAGTTATATAGATTTAGGATAACGTTAATAAATTTTTACAATTATTGTAATATATGTTTGTATATAAAAATCTCGTGTCACGGTGTCGCACTCCTCCGAAACGGCTCGACCGATATTTATGATTTTTTTTATGTATAATATGGGAGGTATGAGAATAGGTCGTAAAGTACATGTATTTCATAATGCTAAGAAATAATTTATATAAAAAATAGCAGAAGAACGTTTGCTGGGTCAAGCAAGTTAATAAATATTATAAAAATTATAATATTATAGTGTAATAAATAGCCATGTCTATATTCCCGAAGGTTGTATAGAGGTGTATTACAGCAACATCTCTATGTTGTTCGTTCTCATGTAATAGAAGGCTAGTTTATTGTCGTTTGCTGCTTTCTTGACAGAAATTCTTACTTACATTTTGGGAATAAAGCCTAGAACGCACTAGCGGCTGGCCGCGATGCGGCGTGCCGTTGCGGCAGGCCGTAGTATATACGGTCTGCCGTAACGACACGCCGTATTCCGGATAACCGTATCGTCTTGGTTCTATTACGGTCTGCCGCAATCGTCAGTACTTCTAGAAATATTGTACATGATGGACGTCGAAGAAGTTGCGGCAGTTATTTATTTATATTATCGTAGAAAAAATAAACCAGAACAACCGGAGCGGTTGACGGCTGGCCGCAAATCAGTGCGTCATTATCATGCGGTTTCATGTAAAAAATTATGTGCGGCCTGCCGCAACGGCACGCCGCATCGCGGCCAGCCGCTACTGCGTTCTAGGCCTAACAATTGGGAAATTTGGAAATAACAATAAGAATGACAAATGCGAATCGAACGCGAGATATCCTTACCGATACATCAAAGAGACAGTTTTTACGTGTACACACGGCTACACATCAAGTTAGACACCCTATATACGCATAACTACACTACATACAAAATAGAGAATTGTCGGCAATGGACAGTGCATAGTGGTGTCGGTAATGGTAGGGATAGAGCGTCGCGTCCCGTTCAGCGTGAATGAGACAAAATAATAAAAATATAATGTACTCTCTCGCACGATTCGCAGCGTTCAACTTCTAATAGTTCAAAGTCCAAACAGTCTAGGTTGATGTATGGCTGTGTGTACATGAATTGAAATTGTATAAAAAATTGTATTAAATTATGAATTGTGTTTGTGTTAATTTCTTACCTTTGAGAGTTTCTTAGCTGCCGGTTCATTTTCAAGACTGGAACAATATAATATACTTAAGTATAAGAAAACAAAAAAATCTTTGTTGTAATTATTACGTTACTAGTTTCTCTTTCACGGGTATATTCCTAATACGTTAGGAAAATACCCGGCCCTTTGGGAGGCTTACACGGAGACATGGGTCCAACGTGAAGAGGCCCTTCGAGAGTTTTAATCAAAGGTGGGATGGAACACCTACAGCGGCACTAGCCGCAGCAGGCGTAGGACTATTGCTACGTATGGATTCTAATATATGGGCTATGGGTATGGGTGTTTGATGGACTGGTATATTGGTAACTATGGATGATAAAACGGCGTCTGCCCTGAATACTCTTACGTTACTACATTATTACGTTAATTAATTGAAATTAAACTACTATATACAGATTTTATCGCGTTATTTATTTGACACTTTATTACAAAATTTTGAAAACTGTTACACTACTATTACTATTAAACTTTACTAATTATTAAGCTAATTAAATTATTGAAACTATTTAAACTATTTATATTTATGTTTACACTTTCCCCGACGTTTCGGTTGCTTTTCAGCAGCCATGGTCACGATAAAATCCGTATATAGTAGTTTAATTTCAATGAATAACATTCGCGTAAACAGAAGACAATATTATACGTTAATTAATTTAATTACGTCTTTGTTACTTAGAAAAAGAAGTATTTAAATATTAGAGTCATTAGCGGCGATAGCCTAGTGGATAAAGCGCTGAGTGCTGTGGCATCGATTCCACATTATAAAACTCACATTTTCTTCGGCTTCTCTTCGCTTGGCGGGCATTTGCTGCCATTGAGGAATGTGATGTCATCCTTTGGTACGTGATGATTGTTGTTCAAATGAGGCGCTGATGCTACGTACGGTAGACGCTTGGTCGACACAGCTCCGTTGGACCTTGACTTCAGAGGTATATTGTCCACTCCACCTGAGGGCAATAAGTACATCAGTCTCACGGCTATATGCCCAAAACGGTAGGCAGAGACATCCTAACTAATATTATAAATGCGAATATGAGTGTGTTTGTTTGTTACGCTTTCACGCTTTAAATACACGACCGATCATTATGAAATAGCGCTCATAGCCAGTTGCACTCACTGATCGGTAAACGATTAGCGAAGTAAAGCAACGTTGGGTGCGGTCAGTCTATAGATGGGTGACCGCTTAGTGGTATTTCGTCTGAGCGTCTCCGTGCTTTGGCGAGAACGTAAAAAGTCAGTCCCGGTTGTTGTCAAAAGGGAATTTTTTGATAATAAATAATATGTATAGTCTTTAAGTACTTCTTGATGTTTACTACTAGAGTTACTGTTTACTGTAAAGTTGCAATACCCGAATGGATAACTGTTGATTCTAATATTATGTAACACCGTTGTACACACAGTTTTATGCAATAAATATATGTATATGTCTATGACGCAGTCGTTAAGCCATGTCAGAGGCCTACGGGCGTCTTGAACAACTCTTGACAACAGGTTGGCCACTAACAACACGAAAAAAAAGAAAGAAAGATTATGAAATTTCGCATACATGTTATCAGAAAAAAGTTTTATCAAGAAAAATATTCTGTTGTTAATCTAGTAACAGAACGAACAGTAAGAAGAATCTATTAAAATAAAAATAATAGTAATAAAAATGATGCTATTATTTTTATTACTTTTTAAATAGACAACTCTCACACTAGGAATAAATCCTGTGTCGCGGGGGACGTTACAAACATATAAACAACAGACACAAAGAACTTCCAGACTCGGAACAAGCATATGCGAAGCACTCTCAAATTCACTCGAGTAGTTAAGGTAAAAAGCGTAACAAACAAACAAACTCACATCACATTTTTATATATAGACTAGATGTGCCCGCGGTTTTACCCGCGTTTGTAGTTACTGCGCCGCCCCCGTGGGTTGTAACGTGATGTTATATAGCCTATAGCCTTCCTCGATAAATAGGCTATCCAACACTAAAAGAAATTTCCAATTCGAACCAGTAGTGCCTGAGATTAGTGCGTTCAAACAAACAAACAAATAAACTCTTATATTAGTTTAGATATCTATTAGTTACGATTTCTATTAGTTACGATATCTTTTAGTTACGATATCTATTAGTTACGATATCTATTAGTTACGATATCTATTAGTTACGATATCTATTAGTTACGGTATCTATTAGTTACGATATCTATTAGTTACGATATCTATTAGTTGCGATATTTATTAGTTGCGATATCTATTAGTTACAAGCTATGTGCACAGATGACGTAGTGGTTTAAATCGTCACCTTTACCACTGAGCCGTGTGATGCTGGTTAGAATTTAACGCGGGACATTGACTAGTTCTATATAATCTAGTCTGCACGGGTGGGTGCCGCCGCACAGTGTTGTGGGTTCGAATCATCAAACAGTTATTTTTGTAGTGATTTTTTTTAAATAATAATAATTTAGAATTTTATTAAAATAAAAACACATAACAATTATTTTAAACCCACCAAACTGCATAACAGTTTGTCGGCGGGATTAGCGCTCGATTATAATTTATAACATAATATGTACATATATGTAACCAGTTTTACACTCTCGGTTAATACAGTGATTTAATAATTAGGAGTATCTAATGGTAATAACAATAAAATAAAATCAAACAATAAAGCAAGAAGTAATTAAAAAATAAAGCTCTGAGCCCAGGTGTTTTGTCTTCGTTATTGGCATTTTAGAAAGGACATAGGGCTTAAACACTAAGACGGGAGTTGTCTTTTATTAAAAGAAAACAAAAGAAATATATGAGTAAAGATAAATAGCTATACTCGTATAAGGCAACATTTAATGACAAAATTAAACACAAAAGAACTTTTTGTTTTTGTAATGACTGTCATTAAAATATATTTTTGTCTAAAGACATTGGTCATTATTAGTAATTACCTGTCATCATACTAAAGTTACTTAAAATTACTAAATTGGTCAATTTAGTAAACAATATATGAAGGTTTAAACGTTACTAAGTATAACGAATTAGTTTATTTACTTGGTGTAACTAAGGGCCGATTCTCTTACTAAACTGTTTAAAATCTACCTGCAGTGGCGTAGCTAGGAGTGGGCGAAGTGGGCCCTCGCCCACGGCCTCTCACTTAAAGGGGCCTCGCGAGGCCTCTATAAATGCGAAGCCACCAGACTTAAAATAAAATCCTTACTAGAGGACTTCTGTAAAGCAAAAAGTCGAAGAACACTACTTTTGTAAAAAATTTAATCACTTACGTTACAAAATAAAACCTTTTTTCAAATCTATATGCTTTTCAATATTCTCCCATCGCGCATTTATATTTTTCACTATCTTATGTAGGTATGTCGTGTCAAAGCATGTTTAGTAAGATAGATTTATTGGGTAGATCTTGGGAACGAAAGAAAAGGGGCCTCGCTGATGAGTCTTTGCCCACGTCTATATTAGTCCACGCTACGCCACTGTTTATCCGATCTGTTTTAATAAATGCAAGTTGATGTTTATATACCTACTACAACAATCTAGAAATTTCCATATCCTAGTTTATGTTTTTTGTTAATGGAGTAGTCTTAGTATCCTGAAATACAGGTTTCTGCCTAGTTTAGGCAAGCATCAGTCTCCTACAATGTTTTTTTAATTATGTAGGTTATAAATACTATTTTCGTAACCCTCTTTTATATTGTGGTGAGAGAAATAAAGATAATTATATTATGATTTTTGTAATTTCGGCAAATACCATTTGTAATATTAATGACAATGAGACTAGATCGAAACTCTATGTTGAACTGTTTTTATTAAAATTAGCCTCTAGAGTGTGAACACTTATCTATTTGTATCAATACGTTATTTGGATAAAATGTATTGATTTTAATCTATACAAATAAATAAAATTTAAGTGTCTGTTTGTAATGTCAAAATAACAGCTTTTTATCTAATGCATATAAAAGTATATAAGGTACCTATACAAAAACATATATTTTTAAAATTTTTGTCTGTCTGTCTGTCTGTCTGTTTGTTCCGGGTAATCTCCGAAACGGCTGAACCGATTTTGACGGGACTTTCACGTGCAGATAGCTGATGTTATAAGGAGTAACATAGGCTACTTTGATTTTAGAAAAAAATAGGTTGCGCGGAGACAAACACTTTTTAGTTAAAATCTACGCGGACGAAGTCGCAGGTAACAGCTAGTATTCATATAAGTACTAATATTATAAAGAGGAAAGATTTGTATTTTTGTTTGTAATGAATAAACTCAAAAACTACTGTTTTAAAAATTATTTTACCATTACAAAGCCACTTTATCCAGGCGTTACATAGGCGATATAACATCACGCCACGAGATACGGGAGTGGACCAGTAATCATAGTCTACTGTTATAGTCTTCTGATAAATTAGACTTGTTTATGAGCATGGCGAACGGTAATGAAGTAATAGACTGCAGTGCATGAGGTCTCGTATGGTAGGTTACCTAACAAATGCAGGTTATGCGAATGCATGCTCAATGGACCAAAATAAATATAAGTACTTATATAATTATGTAAGACGGCGTTCACCCTGATTTGCCAGTCTCCGTCTAGACTGAACGCAGTTATAAAAATTCAGACTGGAGGACATTATTATATCGGTTCTACAGATAATAATAATATAATAATAATATTCTATCACATACACACAACACCGTCTAGCCCAAACTAAGCAGAGCTTGTATTATGGGTACTAGACAATGGATAAACATACATATATACTTTTTTTTTTGTAAATACATACATATTATACATAGAAACACCCAGACCAAGACAAACATCCATATTCATGCACACAAATGTTTGACTTGTGCGAGAATCGAACCCGCGACCTCAGGCGTGGCAGTCGGTTACACTAACCACTACGCCATCGAGGCCGTCTAGATGGGATCAGGAATCAGAATAAACTTACCTTTGAATTTAATTCAAACTTTAAGCTACTAAATTATGTAACCGCAGTAAAATCCGTCAAGCTATTCCTGCGTAAAACTCAAATAAACAGGCAGATCAAATATTCTAAGATACGTTGTTTTGGATTTAGAAGTTCCTCAATAATGCTTTTACATGAATTTTCCAATATCCATGTATACATTTCTCGGTTTTACAATCTTAACTCATGTTATTAATGCGAATGTCAGTTTGTTTGTCACGCTCTCACGCCTTAACTACTCAACCGACCATCATTAAATTTCGCATTCACGTTGTCAGGGGTACAGAAATTGAAACGTAGGGTACCTTTTATTTAAAAAATTAATACTATTTCCGAACGAAATATCATAAATGCGAATGTGAGTTTGTTTGTTTGTTACACTCTCTCGCCTTAACTACTTGAGTGATCATCATTAAATATTGCAAACACCTTGTCAGAAGTACAGATAGGACATAGGGTACCTTTCATTCGGAAACTAATGTTCCGTGAGTCAAGCCACGGGCAAAAGCTAGTACTATATAACGACAAAATTATTATTCCACACTGGAGCGAAAGGCCGCCAACTCGCAGAATAATTTACCCAAGCACGCACACAGACAGACATATTAGTAGAGACACCATGTATTATACTAATACAATAGGATATATTTTTAATCATGACAGGATCTGGCTATTGTGGAGCTGATAGCATGAAGGGTGTAGTGGCTAAAGCAGTCGGCTCGCCACTGCCAATGTGACGAGTGTTTTGGGTTTGATTATAATTTTTTCTCTTTTACTGATATTTTCCTAGTATGTTAGGAAAACAGCTGGCCCTTAGGAGGCTTATACGAGAATATGGATCCAACGTGCAAAGGCCCTTCGAGAGTTTATCTAAAATGGGATGGGGCAGCTACCGGGACAGGAGGCGGCAGGTGAAGCAGACTATTGCTACTTTGAATCTAATAAATGTAGGTTGAGTGCTTGATACGCTGATAATTATGAATTAAAAACGGTGTTTGCCAAACATACCGTTTCAGTACGAAGTCGAAATGGCAGTCGCTGACTCAACAGTAGCAAGAAGCTCCAAAAAATTGCTTTAGACGTCAAGAAATAAAATACTGTTTATTTTAATTATCCGATCTTAATATACTTATTTTTTGTACAAAATGTTGGAAACCCTAACGACTACTATTTTTCTATTTTCCATATAAATATTGAAATATAAAAATGAGTCTTATCCGGGGAAATCCAAGCAGGCAGGCAGTCTTAGCGTCAGACACAGGTATGTATATATACCTGTATATATACTATGTGTTGTATAGTTAGGTACCAGCTTAGACTGGAATGAACCGGTTTGAGAGCTTTGCACTCAGTGACCTGACGCGATCGATGTAAATGTTTTTACTTGGCTTTCGTCATAAGGAAAAAAGACGCATCTAACATTTGTTTTCGAAATTGAGTACGGTATCTTACTTATTTGGAATCAGTAAAAAGACGCATCTGCCAGTATATTTATATAAAATCTTTATTTACTTCTTATATTTATTTACTGCTTATTCCTTTATGACGGCAGAATATAACTTAGGATTTAGTGTATAAATATTAAAATGAATCTTATCCGGGGAAATCTACGACTGTACGTATTCCTAGCGTCACACACAGGTATATATACCTGTATAAATACTATGTGTTCTGTAGTTAGGTACCAGTTTAGACTGGAATGGACCGGTTCGAGAGCTTTGCACTGAGTGACCTGACGCGATGTAATGTTTTTACTTGGCTTTCGGTTTATTTATTCAGTTTAGTGATTATTTTAGGGATCATCAAAAATACTAATTGGTCAGCAAATATTGCACAGAATAACGAGCATCTATACGCCTCAAATCACTGAACTCCGTCTCAGAAGTATTGGGTTATGTTAGGTTCCTTTTAAAAAAAAAAAAAGGTTCCTTTTTTAAACCCACCCAAAAATAGGAGCCCCGCGAAGCGGGGCTCCGTCGACTTAGTTTGATCTCTTTAAAGTTTGCTGGCCATGAGTTGCTGATCAATTAGCTGTTTCTGCTCACAGATTATATATTTCTGCTCACAAAAATACCAATACTATGCTAACCATTTAAATAACACCCATTATTTTAGGACTGAATCTTTGATTATAATTAACTATATAAGGTATGTATGATGCATCTGATTTTGCCGTCATGGACCCATGGTTTAATTTAACGTTTACAAAGGATTGTGAGGTCTCAGTTTTGGTTCCTGGTCAGATGAAGAGTTTACCTTTTGTTTTTGTTCTAAAAGTCAACCATAAGTTTTCACAGTACCAACGTTTTCTTATTCCATGAATGACCGGCGTTGTTTTCCTTTCTTCATTAATAATAAAGATTTAACTGGTGGTGCCAGAAAATATTTCTATCTATGAGGCATAGCCGGTGACTAAAAGTAAGATAAAAATTAATTGTGTGATAGCAATTATTGTTACAAGCACCGGCTCACTCCACTAACACGTCATAAAAATAAGATATAAAATATAATAATATAAGATAGGATATATAATTAATTATTTATTTGTTTATTTAATTAACCTTGAGCTGATATCGCTACTTTATACTATTAGGATATAATATTTTGGTTGTAATAGACTGTTATTTGATTATTGTGACGTAATTACTAATAGATATTTGTATAAAACGGAGTGTAACAGTCAAATCGGCCTCACTTTTGTTATCGCTTGATTGCAATAAACACTATATCTAACTTACTTGAGTTTACACGTTATTTTCGCCACCTGTTGTTTTGTTGTGCAACCCTAGGTGTTTCACAATTGATGTTTTACAAAAACCAGTCTTCACAGAATTTTCTACTAAAATTATAACGAGTTTTCTATAATTTTTTCGCCTAAATCATAAATTATTCGAATTCTACATATTCATACCTATGATCACTAAACCGTTAAATCCGGTCAAGTATTTAGTTGGATCTAACGGGCGAAACGCAGTAACTTTGCACCGGTTTCTCGTAAGAAAGTGCTTTCCGCGAGCCAACTCTTCAAACAATTGGCATTGTCTCTTTCCCACAATGATTTTATAGACTATATTTAAAAAGAAAACGTCGTTATACTCCACAGATGTTTACAAGGTCACAGACTGTAAAGATTTATAGCACCTATTATTATATTTGTATCTGCTCTTGTATGGAATACTTACAGACCTTATTTTTAGCGTCAATTTCCGCACTAGTAATGTCCTGTGTCCCGGTACACTTTAATCGAACTCTAGACCCATAACAACTATTTGCAAATAGCTAATAATGAGAAAGAATCTGTTTGTTTACCCAAAAATATTATTTTCGTACTAGCTTTTGCCCGCGGTTTCGCTCGCGTTAATTTAGAATTTGACAATCAATTCGGGTTGTACTCTGCTTGTAATAATATAATTCAATCATGATTCGAAAGACACGTGGCGCCATCTATTATCATAAGAACGTTATTATTGTTTTCCTCGGGAACAGTAATTTTTTTCGGGATAAAAGGAAGCCTATGTCCGTTTTTGTACTACTTGTCAACGTATATGAAAATTTCAGGATGTGTGATTTCGGTTTAGTGGTTTAGGCGTGAAAAGGTAACAAACAAACAAGCTCATTTTCACTTTTATAATGTTAATTAGGATTAAGATTAGCCTTGTAAGCAAACAAATTTTTGTTTCGTCTTGGAATCGAACCCATAACACTCGTGGCGGTAGTGGCGAAACAACCACATAGACCATTACGGTATCCATCACTTCTTTTTGAAGACATCTCCTGCTTGGTTAAGCCCTATATCCCGGGTGATTTTGGAATAGGTACTAAGCGCTCACAAAACGTGAAGCATTTGTTTTATTTCACGCAGACGAATGCGCGGGCAACAGCTATAGATAGATATTAAGACTATTCTAACTAATATTATAAATGCGAATGTGAGTTTGTTTATTACACTTTAACGCCTTAACAACCTACTCGACTGATGTCATGAAATTTCGCATACACGTCACGGGTCAGTACAGAAAGAAAATAAGGTACTCTTCATCCAAAAAAAAGTACAGCTCCCGTGGGATAGAAATTTATTGACAAAATCTATATTAAATCAAGCGAAACTGCGGGCAAAATCTAGTAATAAATAAATTTGCGCGGCAGTAATCGCGTTATAAGCAGACGAACACACGGACATGTTTTATTGACATACCGGTAGAAACTGGATCAGACCGGTTTCAAAAATAGCCCAGCGCTGTTGGAACTCTGACAAAAATTGCTAAATACTTATGTATTTGATATTGTGTACGTATTAAAGAGATTAGAGAGTAGGTATTACGAGGAGTGGGTGACTCGGTGGCGTAATTGTAGTGAATGCCTGCTGTGCGTGAGGTCTCGGGTTCGATTGCCGCGTCGGGCAAAGAGTTACTGGTTTATTGTTTTGAAATGCTCAATAGCATGGCGTCTAGAATTGGATCCGGTAGATGGCGGTAAACTCGTTCGTTATTAAATAGGATCTAAAACTGAAGCTGGTTAAATGTGTGTTTAGTTTATAGTTTATTACTTCATAAGAAAAACACTTAATCTAAGTACAAAACTTAGGGCTTAAGGAATACATAACAAACTGGAGAGCCTGACTTCTAAACTAGGTACGGACCTGTATCTTAGAAGCCAGTGCTACCCTCTGATAGTAACATTAATATAAGCCTCACAAATGGTTACAATCATTGATATTCTAATACATAGTGAGAAAATACTAAGTACAAAATAGGGCTAGGGAAAATGGCTTTCTTTATCTCTCTGTGTAATTAATCTCTGCCGACATCTTCAGGGATATAATAATAATAATGTCCTCCAGACCTAATTTCGGCCACAGCGGCCAATCTTAACGGAGACTGGCCATCTGCGCAAGAGATATTATAGTGCACAAGTGTGTGCGCAAACACAAGTGCACTCTCTGTTCCCTAACCTTCATGATCCGATGGGACGGTAATCCGACACAACCGGAGAGACATCAGGCGCAGGACCAACGGCTTTACGTGCTTTCCGAGGCACAGGGTGTCTAACACCGCCAACTTCCTAACTCCGGGCTCGTATTGAGATTTCTAAACAGAAAAACCCAATATCTTCTTGTTGGCCCGACCCGGGATTCGAACCCGAGACCGTGTGTACAGCAGGGATATAATAAGCCTATTTAAGTAACGTATGTAAACATCGGACACAAATGACATCTGACAGAGTCTGGGCGTTCATTGTTTGAATGTTTGTAAAGTCGCCCGCAACACAGAAAACTCCGAAGTTGTTTATTAGAAATAGAGATAGAATTTTAGACTCAGGGTTGCTCTTAAAATTTCTTGACAGAAAATCTCAATAATGCTGTGCCCAACCAGAGAATCGAACCCGAATTTACACACAGCAGTCGCATACACTTCCTTTAAAGCCATTAGGGGAACCTCTATTTACCACAGAAGCACATACTTTCTACTTTCTGAAGAAGTTCTTCCTCTACCGAGTTTCTTCGTTGTAGATAATCTGTAGTTAACTATTGAATACAAAAATATGTACTGAATATTTACTAATAATAATGGTGAATGGCAAATGAACTACAAAATGCTTAATATTGTCTTCTGTTTACGCGAATGTTATTCATTGAAATTAAACTACTATATACGGATTTTATACTACCTTATGTAAAGGGTGTCACTGATAAGATTGGCTACATCTTGAAGCGAGCTTCAATCAACACATACTTCAAGCCGCCAACGAAGATAAGTAAATTTTTACCATCCGTCAAGTGCCAACTACCTTTACAAGATGCAGGGATCTATAAAATAGATTGTGACTGCGGACTCTCATACATTGGTCAAATCAAGAGAAGCATAGACATCCGCATAAAAGAACACATAGCTGATGTAAAATACCAACGCTCGTTGAAGTCTGCTGTGTGTGAACATGTGCAACAGGGGACCAACCACCTGAGATTTGACAAACCACAGATGCTCGCTAAAGAACACCGATTCCTATCAAGGTTGCTTCGCGAGGCTATTGAAATCAAGAAACATCCTAATTTCAATAGAGAAGATGGTTGGAATGTACCACCAGCTTGGGATCCAGTAATTCTACTAGTCAAACGCAAGAAGAAGCAAACCACAGCTAGACTTCATGATACTTTGAGTTCATTCTGCGTAAATAGAAACACCCATGATTAAATTATGTTCGGGTACTTTAAAATAACTACACTGGAACATTGAGACAACTACCATCTTAGTCTCCCCGTGACCATGGCTGCTGAAAAGCAACCGAAACGTCAGGGAAAGTGTAAACATAAATATAAATAGTATAGTAGTATAGTAATAGTATAAATAGTTTGATAGTTTCAATAATTTAATTAGCTTAAAAATTAGTAAGTTTAATTGTGATTATAGTAGCGTAACAGTTTTTCAAAATGTTGTAATAAAGTGTCAAATAAACAACGCGATAAAATCCGTATATAGTAGTTTAATTTCAATACAAAATGCTTAGCCAAAAAGACTGCTAAAATGGGTAAGAGTCTAATTTCTGCAGATAACTTCAGTCGACTGGGAAGAAGGCACAGCAGGCATACAATCCCACTGAGTGCTGTAGGAACGAATGCCACTCGATTATTTTTTTTTAAAGCTACAACGTCTCGGGTGCCTTTATTATGGGGGCCTTGACGGCCTCGATGACGTAGTGGTTAGTGTAACCGACTGCCACGCCTGAGGTCGCGCGTTCAATTCCCGCACAAATCAAACATTCGTGTGCATGAACATTGATGTTTGTCTTGGTCTGGGTGTTTCTATGTATAATATGTATGTATTTACAAAAAAAAAGGTATATACGTATGTTTATCCATTGTCTAGTACCCATATTACAAGCTCTGCTTAGTTTGGGCTGGATGGTGTTGTATGTGGTAGAATATTATTATTATAAACATTTAAATAATGGACTCAGAATAACCGTTCTGTGTGTGGTAAGTAGTAAGTCCATTGTCTGTGGATCACACAATTCTTTTTTATTTGTGTGATCCACAAATGATTTTCCTGATAGGCTCAAGGCAATCATTTGTGGATCAGCTTTCGTTTGTGTACGATCATTCTACTTTATAAAGCCCCTTACAATACAGAAATTGGATTACTAAGGCGAGAGTATCTTTTTCATGTTGCAGGCGTCCATAGGCTACGGTGACCACTTACCATCAGGTGAAGAGCAGCGATAGCTCAGTGGGGAGACCAACAGACTGCAATGCAGAGGGTCTCGGGTTCGAACCCACGTCGCGCACCTCTGACTTTCGGAAATTATATGACTTTTCGAAATTATGTGCGTATTGATTGACAATTATCGCCTGCTCCGTGCCTCGGAAAGCACGTTAAGCCGTTGGTCCCGGCTGCCATGAACATCTATGGCAGTCGTTATTGGGAGAGTGTCGACACAAAAGATCCCACTGGTTCGAAGTGTCGCCGGTCTGCACTGACTGGCCCCCACATAAGATAAGATAAGATACCATCAGGTGGTATGCTTGTTTGCCACCTTAGTTGTATAAAAAATAAAAAACAAAATGTAGGCAGAAGTGGACAGCCAAAGAGAAGACCTTTGCTTAACAGTGGAACAGAAATTAGACTTAAACGTAACAGCGGATCATTGAGCGTCTTTACTCGACTGAGTCCAACCTGGTCCAATCTGCAATGGCATACGTAATCACATGTACTACTACCGACCATGAGAACTACGATTCGATTTCCGAACTGTGTAACGATAAGCTTCTAGTTCGCTATGAAGTTGCTATAGTTTGCGGAGTTTCATCCTATGTTCACCCCGAACGCCAACTTTTCGACATTGCGATGCTATTCACAGCTAGGGTTTGGGGTTAGGGATTTGTCCTAGTTTAGAAGGCATCCGGGGAGCGTCCGGGCGGGGCTTCATTTGTAGTCCGGGTTTAAAAATTTAAAGTGTTGGGCCGCCCGCGACACACACCGTGCCCGCACGCCGCGATCAACCGACGAACCGACTCGCTAAATTCACCGTCCCGTAACTGTTTTTTATTACACTGACTATGTTTAAAAAAACCAGTTGATATGTCCGGGAGTACTGGGCTCTAAAATCCGGGGTTTTCACGCGTCTTGTCCTTGTTGCCAAATTTTAAATATGGCAACCCTACTCACAGCAACTTCAGAGCAAACGTAAACTTCGGCGCAAGCTATACTAGTCTATCAATACTGAATCTCTAGCATTATGCAAGCACAATGCGCTTTAGTGACAACACGACATGCAAGTGAAATCGGGAACAACATGGATTTAACTTCATATAATGTCACAAAACATATCGCACTCTTAATAAAACAGCGACTTAACTCGAAATTTGGAAGAAAGGCAATTTGAACTCTAATTGTGTGCCTATAAGTTCTAATATTATATATTTATCAAGTAATTGCAACTGAGTTTAAATTTGCTTAATCCAACATACTCAGATAAGTCTCTGTTTTATTAAGAGTGCGATATAGGAAACTTGCTCTAAAATTTTTAGTACGCCAATTTGTTTCAGAATAGATTGCAACAATTGTCATCGACGTTATATCGTATTTACTGCGTATTACAAAATAGATAGACATTTTTAACAAATATTTAATTCAATTCAGTTCAATTCAATTCAGGTTATTTATTTGCGGAACAAAGGTGTACATAGATGTCAAATTAACAATATTGATTCTCTTTGCTCTACTTTCTAGGCATGCAAATATCGTAGATATATTTACAGTATAAAAATATATATATATACATATATATTAAAATAGACCATGCATTCATCATCATCATCATCAGGCTATAATAGTCCACTGCTGGACATAGCCCTCCCCCAAAGAGCGCCATAGCGCCCTGTCTTCAGCTTGCCGCATCCAGCATCTGCCTGCAGTCTTTCAGTAAGACATTATTATTTAAATATTTAACAAAACATGACAGAAATGAAAATAGTTTTTATAAGTCAAAATGTCAATGTAAAATTAAAATACATAGGTAATTAGATAAAACAAAATAGATAAAGCCCAAAAAAAATAATTATATAATGTCAAAATGTAATTTAATGTCAAGTGCACTATTAATATACAGGGTGTAAGTGACGGTTCACCGAAAACTGAAATACTAGCTTCGGACCATCATTCTGAGTTGGAAAACGTAGGAATTTTCCACCGGAAAATTATCGAATTTGTTTTCAAAATTTCACATTTTTCTAACTGATTATGATTACATAATGAGTAAACGACCCATTATACTAGATAATATCAATAAAAACTACATAATACCGAAAAACAGCTATGTAATCCAAACATACAAAATAAACACAGTTGAACCAATCAGCTGATCTTGCGCGGACAAGGCAATCACCAACGCAAAAAAGTTTTTTTACGCACCGGCAATAGTGTGCTGTGTAAAAACCCGCCCGCATCGTACCTACTACCACTGAACTAGGGAAGATCTATGGTCAATGATCGATATCGAAAAAAGTGTATTAAACAAAGCGGGATAGGTTAATAAATAAAATAGTTGCTTTCCTTTTAAAAGTAAAGGTTACATGAACGTGTTAGCACTATTTATTATTAAATTAGTCACGTAGATTGAAAAGATTGTAATGATTAAAGTAGCCTGTAATTAAATGTTATACTACTATCACTTTACAATACCCATTTGCATTTTAAATGTAAAAAAATATTAATTTTTTTGATATTTCGTATCGTAAATGTACATGTATGAGTTTATTTAATCACTTTTAATAATAATTAATGTAAAAGACCATCTAATTGTTTTAAAACAAAGCTTTTTGTACACAGCGATTCATACAATGTAATGTAATCTAGTAAATCTTTACTTAACTGTTAAAATACAAAACTGTAACAAAAATTTGTTAATAGAATTAGCCATAAACAGTTTATTACTATGTATAAGTATAAAATTAATCGATAGCCGATAACTCTCATAAAAATATTTTATGAGAGTTATCGACTATGGATTTATTTAATTAGATAGATGTATCTCATCCCTATCTAATATGACTACAACTGCAAAAGAAATTTATTTTTGAATTCTTTAGTTCGGTCGCGCTACTGTCAGGAATCGGAAGTACTTGACGTAATCTCTCGTATTCGCGAGTGTTTACTATTTTCGTTGCATTTTGTTAAGTTTTTTATTTTGTTTATAACTATTTTGTGTACTAAATTGTGTTTATTTACTGTGTTCATAACATTTTGTTAACGTTTTTGTTTTGTTTATAACTTTTTTGTGTAACTACAAAGTTGTGTTTGAACCATATCTTATAAGGCCCGCGAGATCTTAAGGTAAGGTTTAATTACTTTTACAATTTACTGTTAATTCAAAGAATTTATCGTAAATCACCCTACCTTTTTATTTTATAAGCACATTAGGCTTTCTGTTTTTACCTACACAAACATTAACGAAATGTGCGTATAAGATTAATTTTATAAGACGTTATTCAATTTATTAAAATTTTTTGTAAGTACAATAATAAAATTGTACAATCCGATTATTAGTCACAACGTTTAAATTATTATTGTAGTAGATCACTAAAATAGGTGATCCGGGCTCCGTCAGATAATGTGAGCGCGCGTAGCGTTGGTGCGCGGGAAGCGCGATACGATAGCGCGGACGGACACATTGCATTGGTAGCGATACATTGCGTAGTGTAAATTACAATGTACTAGCATAAAACTTTAATCGTACGTTTCATTTTTGTATTGACATTTCCATTCAGTTGTGTACTTATGGACAAACGATTGTGCAACGTTTTCGGTACACCGTCCCTTACACCCTGTATATGAATAGATTCATTGGCAAAAAAAAATGTCCTATATGGTATAAGTACGTTTTTACTTATAACCGTAGCACAGCGTGCTCTGATTCATCTCTTTCAAAATTGCAGGTGTTTAAATACTTATTTATTTCATACTAAGGTTCGCCCGACCAAATTCCGGTCACAGCAGTCAATCTTAACAGAAACTGACCACCTGCGCAGGCAATATTATAGTGTACAAGTGTGGGAGCAAGCACAAGTGCACTCTCTGTTCCCTAACTCTCATAAAACCGATGAGACGGCAATCAGTTTTACAAGCATGCTGATGCATAGGGCTGTGTTACACCACTAACTTCGCAACTCGGTCTGCTATAGAGATTTCTTGGCAGAATAAACCAATAGCTTTTGTTGACCCGACCTGGGATTCAACCCAAGACCTCATGCACATCATCAGTGGCATACACTAACGCTATGCCACCGAGGCAGACATACTACTATGGCAAACAAGTACATGACCATTTAATGGTAAGCGGTTATATTATTATTATGGCCCCTTGTATAATTTAGGGATTTAAATGTTCACTCTATAGAATCTTCTAGAAAAAGAGGCAATGTAATGTCAACGTAAAGCATGTACTGCAACAGTCTCCAATGATATGTAGGAATGAATTATTGGTCGTTCCACACAAATTTGTTCGCACAAATTGTGCTAAACGTCACTATTTCAATATAATATTGTTTCCAAGTGTCGATTCGCGCACCTCAATATAATTTGCGTGCGGAACGAACCAATCTCAAAAAGAAGGTGTGCGAATTAACACCTAAAAAAATATAAATAAATGTAATTTCGCACAATTCTTGCCAACAGATTCATGCGAAACGACTAAAAGCCAACTATACTTTTATGGATGTGGGCAAGATACTATGGTACATTACTATACAAGGATACATATCTAGGGTACACATATCTAGTATGTAGGCGAGATACTGTGGTACATTATGGGTCTGATCTGTTCGTATACTTACTTGTGCTACGAGGGCCCTCAAGGACAATCGGACCTATCGGCAAAACAATAGATTATGTATTATTATTCTGAATAATACCTGTTTTATTTTAAAAACACTACTTTTATCCACAAAACTGTAAAAAATATTGTAAAGAGAAATTAGATTTTATTTTTTGTTTGTTTGTAAAGATTTAAAGCAAAAACTGCTCAACCGTTTTTAAAAAAATGCTTTCTTTATTAGAAAGCTGTATTATCACCGAGTAACATAGGTTACCTATATTTCATTAAAAAAAAAACACTGTTACTAATATAACCTAACTTACCCAACTTTTACGCGAGCGAAGCCGCAAGTAAAAGCTAATAATAAATAACTTAAAAACTACTAAACTACTAAACTTTCTGAGTAGTAGAGCCTCGCTGATTTAAGCATGAATGGGGCGGCTCGACCGGGGAAGGACTACCTTCTCACGTGAAATAGCAGTATTCCTACTGTTGTGTTTCGTTTGTTGAGTGAGAGTGCTGGAGGCCCAAGCTCCCACTTTCCCACGTCCCGCTCCTTTTCCTTCCCACTTCCTTTCCAAAAGGGTCGGCAACGCGCAAGTGATGCCTCTGGTGTTGCAGGCGTCCCATAGCCTACGGTGACCACTTACCATCAGGTAAGCCGTATGCTTGCTTGTCACTTTAGTAGCTTGAAAATATAAAAAAAACTAATTTTATAGATTACTAGCTTTTGCCCGCCCGGCTTCGCTCACGTTAATTTAGAATTTGAAAATCAATTCGGGTTGTACTCTGCTTGTATAATAATACAATTCAATCATGATTCGAAAGACACTTGGCGCCATCTATTATCATAAGAAAAAAGTTATTATTGTTTTCCTCGGGAAAAGTAATATTTTTCGGGATAAAAAGTAGCCTATGTCCGTTTTTGTACACCTGTCAACGTATATGCAAAATTTCAGGATGATCGGATCAGTGGTTTAGGCGTGAAAAGGTAACAAACAAACAAACAAACAAACTCATTTTCGCTTTTATAATATTAGTTAGGATTAGGATTAGGATTTTATTAGTAAAAAGCTACTTTATCCAGAAGTAAGATAGGCTATATAGCATTACGCTACAAGTCACGGGAGCGGAGCAGTAATCATCAACGTGAGTAAAACCATGAGGGACAGCTAGTACTAATATAATAAACCTGAAGAGATTGTTTGTTTGTTTTTGTTTGAACACGCTAATCACAGGAACTGCCGTCGGATTAAAAAAAGAAAATTTGCATTTATCTTATTGAGTCGCAGCGGCACACCGGCGCGCGGCGGTGGCCAGACTCAATAGGTTTTAAATTATGTCTGGCATTCCAAGACTTGAAGGTTAATAGGCCCTATTCTTGAGTAATCTTATAGACTATATAACATCACGCTACGACCCACGGAGGTAGCGCAGTAACGATAAACGTGGGTGAAACCGCGGGCACATCTAGCCTAATATATAAATAATTTGTTTCTACCAAATTAGAAGTAGGTCGTCTCTATTGAATGTCCGTTGTTTGACTTACCCGCGCAAACATTAGCACTAATGTATATATAAACAATTATTATGTACTTATGTTTGTTTGTCGTCCTTCGATCCACCGAAACTGATATTATATTTACATTAATGTTAAACTTGTAGCCAAAACTGCTGGTTTATTTTATAATACCGAATACTAGTTATTTGCTCGCGGCTCCGCTCGCGTTAAAGTAGCTTAGGTAAATAACAGTATTTTTATTTAAATAAAATATACCTACCCCATGTTACTTCATGATAATAGAGTTTTCTAGAGTAGAAAGAATTTCTAAAATCGGTTGAGTAGTTTTTGAGTTAAATCCTTACAAACAAAAATACAAACAAAAAATCAAACCTTTGCTCTTCATAATATTAGTATAGATAGTACCTACACTTTGAAAAGCAGTGCTCCTTTTAAAGTCACAGAAGGTTCTTTTAACGTCAATATGTCAAAACTAAATTTACCGTGTAATTTACAATAGTTCGATACATATATACCATGACAAGTAAACAACTCTTTATGGTAAACACACCATATGTTATGGTAATTCTTGTGATACTCGTACATACGTCATCTATTCTAATATTATAAAGCTGAAGAGTTTGTTTGTTTATATGAACGCGCTAATCTCGGGAAATACATACATACATACATACATAGATTCACGCCTGTTTCCCAGAGGGGTAGGCAGAGACTACGGATTTCCATTTGCTACGATCCTGACACACTTCTCTGGCTTCATTCACTTTCATCACATTCCTCATACACGCCCGTCGGTACAAGGAGCTCTTAACCTGGCCTTTGTCCAGAACGCCTCCGATCTGGTCGAGAAACGTTCGCCTAGGTTTTCCTCTTGCGACAGTTCCATTCACACTAGCCTTATAAACTTTCTTAGTCAGTCTTTCCTCGTCCATTCTTTCTACATGTTCAAACCAGCTTAACATACCCTTTTCTATTCTTGTAACTATATCCACTTTCATGCCGCATCTCTCTCTAATCACACTATTTCTTATTCTATCTTTCAGAGTCACACCACATATGCTTCTCAACGCTCGGGAAATACTGGATCGATTTGAAAAAGTTGTGTTTAAACTTTTGATGTTGGATAGCCTATTTATCGAGGAAGGCTATAGGCTATATAACATCACACTACGCCCCACGGGGGCGGCGCTGTAAAGATAAACGCGGGTGAAACCGCGGGAACATCTAGTAGTATAATAAATTTATTGGCACGGATGGTGTAGTGGTTTAGCAGTCACCCCCCCCCAGTTGCCCCTGCCACTACGCCGAGTGTTAAGGGTTCGATCCCAAGCGGAACAAATATTTGTGTGAATAAATGGTTGTTCCGAGTCTGGATCTTCGATCAAATATACCATAGATCCACATTCTCATACAAAAACCGCGTCAATATGTGGCACTGACCAGTACTACTTACTTATAAGTGTCTGCATTTATTATGCAATCCAGGAAATAAACCGGAATAACCATTGAACGCCCACTGAGAAACATTTTGTAATAGTTTAGTTAAAACGCGTCAATGTAAAGCGTCCTAAGTGTGTTACTCGCGATACGCAAGCGTACTAAGTATATGGTACGGTCTCCACCGTAGTAGTGGTGTCGATTCACTCTCGCTTACGGGCAGCGCACGCAAGAGTGAGTGGGACAGGTGCATAATATAGCGCATACGACTGATTTATGCACAGTTTTGTTGGGGCCGTTTTTCGAGCGACGATCGTGCATCTATGGTATATTTGATCGATGATCTGGATGCTCTTTGTATCCATTGTTTGAATTTTAATATAATACCTTGCAACACAGCGACCTAAATCCATGGTGAGCGATATGTGGGTGCAATACGAGGTGTATGTTGGCTTAGTTATCGTGTAGCTGGATTTGTGCGAAACGACATATCTTGAAATATATTTTTTAGTAGTCGGTTAACACACCTTTTTTATGTGCATTGTGGTATTTGGTCGTTTCGGATTCAGAATAATTTGTAGTCTGCGAATAGAACCTGAACAAAATATTTTTAAAACGTGTCGTTTCGCACAAATCGTTTACCGTGACAGAGCCACGCTTCGGCTCGAATGGGCCGACTCGACCGGAGTGATACCACGGCCTTACAGAAAACCGGCATGAAATAGCATTGTGTTTCGTCGAGTGAGTGAGGGTACTGGAGGCCCAACCCCTTCAAGGAAAGGGAATTTAAAAGGCCGGCAACGCACTTGTGACTCCTCTGGTGTTGTGGGTGTCCATGGAAGGCGGTAATCGCTTACCATCAGGCGATCCGCCGGCTCATTTGCCTTCTATACAATTAAAAAAAAATCGTGCTAAACGACTACTAAGCCAACAGGTGTATTGCACCCCCATATCGACCAGTATCGATTTAGGTCCTTCACAATAAAGAGCGAGCATACCTTCTACTGGGCACAGTTACAAGCTCCATGATATTGAGAACTTCTTGACAGAAATCTAAATAATACTTTTGACTACTAAGTTATAAACCTAGTTTAGGAGCCAGGATACCTCTTATTGTTTGTCACACTGTGTAATTTTATTTTTGGAAAATAATAACTTATTATGTTATAGGTATTTTGCCTGACCCGGGCATCAAAGCTGAGACGTAGTGCACATCAATCGTATTCACTACCGCTGCGCCATTGAGGCGCCATTGTATAGATCCTAATTGATGATATTCGTCGATATAAATGTGAGTTTGTTTGTTACGCATTCACGCCTTAACTACTTAACCAATCATCATGTTTCACATACACTTTATAAGGGTACAGAAATGGACATATTAGGGTCTTATCTTTCATCTAGAAAAAGATTAGAAAATCAACATAACCTACTTTTATGCGAGTGGAGCCGCGGGTAAAATCTAGTATGTATGTACTCGTAGATATATATATATATATATATATATATATATATATATATATATATATATATATATATATATATATATATATATATATATATATATATATATATATATATATATATATATATACATATCTATATTTAACGAGTATAATTATTAATCCTCTAATTATATATATAACTACTCCAAAAATAAATTGTCTCAATTGGACCGTTGACAAATTCACACGGTACCTATCTAGAGATAGATAATTTTGATGTCTGCTTAGCAATTTGCCAGAACAAATGTAATACATATTTTCTTCCACATCCCGCTTGTCCAAAGCATACTACGAGTATATACATACATATATCTATATATACTAGCGGTCGCCTAGTACTCGAAATTCGACCAAAGTTTGCCTGTAAGATATTGCTGATATGTTATTATGTCATTATTATATTGATATATGTAACCATAGTTACGCGCTTCCACTACGTGTGTCAAATGCATGGTTGTGTGCGTGTAGTGCTTTTTCATTAATTTAATGTATTTCTAATGCATATTTTATATAAATATTAGGATTCGCCCCTCCTTCTCCATATAAACTTTAACTGTGCTAAATTTCATACTCCTCCGTTCGCACAATTTTTGTAAATAGGGGTACAAAGATTTTGCTTCACGTATTAATATATAGATAAAACTCAATTGCTGTTCGTTAGTCTCGCTAAAACTCAAGAACGGCTGCGCCGATTTAGCTGATTTTGGTTTTGAAATGTTTGTAGAAGTCCAAGGAAGGTTTAAAAGGTGACTAAATATGAAAAAAATGCTTGAAATAAAAAAAACAACAATTTCGCTTTCCCTTAGAAACTATTGCTACCTGTCAAAAATTTGATGGTCGTCCCGTTGTTTAGAAATCAATTAAATTTAAAAGTCGTTCAGAAAACAAATTAAATTTAAAAGTGAAGTTTTCTTTTTCATTTTTTTGGTTTTGAATGTCAAACGTTTGATGTTCGTCCCGTCGTTCAGAATTTTTGATCGCAACTATAATATTTTACGGACTTTGGCGGGAATCTGGGCGTAAAGGTCGCGTCGTCGCGGTTGAATTTTATTTTTATGTGCATAATGCGGTTTAATGTATGATGTGATGGTGTATCATGCAGTAAATTAGTATGTTCGTGTGCAGCAATTGAGGAATTCAAGCAGGAACACCACTGTCCTAAGTTTAGATTGCTTCAAAATTGGCATTGTATTTGGCAGTTCATCCAGAAAATGGACAAACGAGTGTATTTCAATCAAGGGAACGCAGCGGATAGAGCGGCACGTCCAATGTCGACCACATTAACAAGTTTCTTCTTAGTTAGTCAAACAGATGTTATCGCTCGCATTTTTTTATTTTTTTTATTTTGCTCGTCAAAATGACCACGCTCCACCTGATGGTAAGCAGTCGTGTGGTCTAAGAGCAGTGGCCTCCACACCGCCCTCATAGCAGCCGAGGCGATGTTGAGGTCTCTACTTTCACGGCCTGAGAAGATACTTTTTCACGCCCCGCTTAAAGGACCCAGGATTGAAGGAAGAAGGAAACACGTGCCGTGGCAGAGAATTCCATGCCTTGGTCGTTCGGCAGAGGTATGAGGACCCAAACTTTTTGGTACGCGCTCTAATCGACTCTACCGTGTAAGGATGGCATCTGAGCCCAACACGCGTTGTTCTGGATAGGAAAGGGGAGGGCGGGATAGAGCACTCCGAGTGGTATATTCTGTAGAAACATGCCAATGAGGCAATGTCCCTACGGAGTTACAGAGGTTCCAGTGAACTCGTGACCTCTGGATCTCCGATGATACGGACAGCCCGCCGCTGTAACCGGTCGAGAGCGTCCAGCAAGTACTGCGCGGAGCCATCCCAAAGATGAGAACAGTACTCCACGCAAGGGCGCACTTGTGCCTTATACAATAGGCACAGTTGCCCAGGCGTGAAGAACCGCCTCACCCTGTTCAGAACTCCGAGTTTTCGTGAAGCTTGCTTAATGACGCTCTCGATGTAGGTTTTCTGATTAAGGGAGCGGCAAAGATCCATACCTAAGATGGAGAGGCTGTCACGTATCACCAGTGGAGTGTTCTTCAGAGAAGGGAGGGGAAGGAACGGAGACTTTTTTGTTGAGAACGCGCATGCCTGGGTCTTCTTGGCGTTGAACTCGACCAAGTTCTTGGCACCCCATTCATAGATGCGGTCCAAGGTCTGGTCAAGTTCAACGACATTTTGCTGTATGCTGATGTGCCACGCTATTACACATGGAACGCATCGTTGAAAACGTTTCAGCGTCGAAAACAAGGAACACCAGTTGAAGGACATCCAAATATATTTGCTTCAGACGCTCTAGGTCGCATCTACACAGTACATCCAAATAACGACGAATCTTCGATTGTTGTTGGTGAATGTTCGTGGTCCGACATCGTTTCAACAACTGAGAACAATTAATGGACATCTGTGTGCGACTTACCGTGAGGCGTGTCAACTATTACAGTTACTTGAGAACGATTCGCGTTGGGATAATACGCTCAAGGATTCCGTCATATCTTCATCACCGCATCAAATTCGTACATTGTTTGCGATTATCATATCGACATGTTTTCCCTCGAACCCAAAAGATTTGTGGGTGAAATATAGGACCGTACACTACAAACTTTATTTTGTAAGCTCCTAACCTTTGTGACATAACAATTTTTCAAGCAACATCATGTGTAATTATAAATAATAATAAAACCTAAGTCATATCGAGCATTATTTTTTTTTGATTACGAATTCTTTTTGTTTCGGTTAAGTTTTGACGAAATTTTTTATCTACTACAGTTGAAACATTCTGCATTTATCATTCAGCTTTTTATTTATTGATTCTGAGGCGGTACGAAGTTTGCCGCGTCAGCTAGTTCTATATAAATATTATAAATGCGAAAGTGAGTTTTTTTATTTGTTTGTTTGTTACGCTTTCAGGTTTTATCTACTTGACCGATCATCATGAAATTTCGTATACACGTTGTCAAGAATACAGGAGAAAAGTAATAGGCCACAGGGTCCTTTTGACCTAGGAAAAAGTATAAATCCCGAGCGAAACCTCGGGCAAAAGCTAGTTAAATATAATTGATGCTAATGGTGACCGGTGCAACTATATTTTTACATATTTTCATCTACGTTTATCCTGGCTGATCACAAAAACATGGAGCTGTCTCTGTATCTTATTTTAACAGCATTATATTATGTATCTTTTTAAATATACCCTATAGCCAGTTGCTAAGTAAATACGGTATTCTGACGCTCGGTTTTAGACGTTCTCAATTGGACACAGTAACATTTTATAATATTGCAAATAACAATTTTGACTGCATTGATTTAAATAATATTTTCTGCTACGAGCACCCAGAACTGTTCATAGACGGCTGGTGCGTGGAGACAAACTATTTGCAATACGTACTTGCCGAACTAACACGGACCTGCATTAACCAATCCGCTAGCAATGGCTAATACATAAAATGACAGCTTTCCTAGCGTTTTATAGTTTAAATCTAATGGTAACGTATGAATATGGTCGTGAGTTGCATTACTACCTAGTTAGAAGAGATTCTATTGATTTTATATTACATAGTGTGCCTGTTTGATGTTCCTTCTTAATAAAATAAAATTAATCGCACCGTCACATCAAATGTACTTGTAGCATTATATAATAATATAATATATAATAAAAACATTTATTTAGGACATAATACATATGAATTAGTAACAATTTTCTTACAAACTATGTTAGTAAAAAGAAGTAAATTAAGTACATATACATTACAGTTTTCCCGTAACGATGCCCACCCAGTGTGTCTGTATGGGACAATCATTACGGGAGGCAATCATTTACAGAATGCTGTTGGTGCTACTACGCAATCTCTGAAAAAGTGACGCCGCTATTTTCCGCATTACAGCGTGAAAGCCGTCAACGCGCGCAACTGCAAACATCTACGACGCACTGCAATGACGCGGTAGCCCCAACAACATTCTGAAAGCGTTATTGTATTGTATACACAGGACTTTGTAGGCTCGTTGCGTATACGGAACCCACAGGCCGCTCGAGTAAAAAGATTGGCAATATGCCATAAAAAGAGTTAATTTTACTTCATTAGTACATCGAGCAAACCTGCGGGCCAGCATATTACTCCTCACTGCCAACGCCCTGCGTTCCCTCTCTATATCTGAGTCATCCTTAAGATATTCCGATATTACATGGCCCAGATATTTAAAGGTTTGTACATTTATTTTTTCTTCTGGTTATTGCAAAATAAACAATCAACTAACGCTAGAAAGAAACAAATAGAAACAATTCCTTGTGTTTCTGTGTTTTGGCAAAAGCTTAATATAGACATAAATAAATGTTCAGACTCACCATGTTCCTTCTCGTAGTGCTGTTTGAACTGGTCTAGCGCCGAGTCGTATTTAACTTCGTCTGGTAGTCTATGCCATAGTTGCAGCGCCCCTGCAGTGAGGTCCTTGTTCGACACCAGCGAATATTGACTCCTGGACAAATCCTCTCTCCTGTCGGAAACACCACGCCATCTTCTCACTTTCTTAACCAATTTTTCCATCACAAAGTACTTATTTAATCATATTACACAATAAATTTAGTCCAATATCTGATAACGGTATGACAATAATGACAATTTTGGGCTATCTGAAGTGATTTTGGTTTATATGAAGATATGAAAACTATTTGCAGCAATTATGTAGATAAGATACCTAGAGATAGATTAAATAGTCGGATTAATAAAACCTATATATATATAAAGGTGCTGATAGACTTGAGCATTCACTTGTAACCGAACATCGAGCCTTCGCCGCTTTTAAATTGTCGAACTGAACAACGAACAGAGCCAAGCATAAAGCTGAACATCGCTACGAACATTTTAAGAATCATTCTAGCGAGCGCTCTAGTAAATAATAATATAATATTAGCCCTATATTAAATTGTCCCAGGGTGCTGGGCACGGGCCTCTTCTCACTGCGAGAAGGTTTATACCATAGTCCACCGCGCTGGCCTAGCGCGGGTTGGCAGACTTCACATATCTTCGAGAACATTATGGAAACTCTCAGACATGTAGGTTGCCTCACGATGTTTTTCTTCGCCGATAAAGCAATTAATAATTAACTATTTAATACGCATATAACTTCAAAAGTTCAGAGATGCGCCCCTTGGGTTCGAACTCGAGCCCTCTGCGTGGCAGTCCAACGGTTTCCCACTAGGCTATCGCTGCTAAGCTCGTTAATGCTCGTCAGAAAAAATTCCCCACGAAGATATCAGACTAGACGGTCGCGTGTGCTGCATTTGTACTTAACAGAATGGCTCGGCTCGGCAAAAAGCTCGAAGCAAATTTACTGTCCTTTCACTACGATGCTTGCTCGAACACCCGCTAGAATGCTCGAAACGCTTCAGTTTATTTTTCTATAATATTACATTCGCTAAAATGCTCAAGTCTATCAGCACCTTAAAGGGGTTTCTAATCAAGTATTTTTCATTGCAATGCGTGGCTGCAATATTGCATATTGCAACTTGATTGCACGGAGTAGTTTTAGTCTAAGATTAGCTACTTATACTACGCCGATTGTTGAGGTCAAATCCCTCATGGGACAAACATTCGTGTGGTCCACAAATGGTTGTTTCTAGACTGGGTGTTATGTGCATTAAACCCAAATTTCGCCAGCTAAGGTTCTAGGTCCTACCTAATAGGCGCTGAGCCGACTTGAGATTAGATATTTGAAATATAATGCACAAGAAGTCACATTTACTACGGTTCTGCTTACCGAGGCTGATGATATAAAATACATTAGGTAATGAAAAAAGATTCAAGAGAAGCATTAACATCACGTGCACCCTGAAGGAGAAGGTTCAGGTGTATAATATTATATACATTCGGATTTATATATCAGTAGCGACTAATATTTAAGTCCGAATTTAAGCTTATCTAATATAATAAATGCAAATGTGAGTTTGTATATCACGCGTTCACGCCTTAACTACTCGACTGATCATCATGAAATTTTGTGAAATTTTGTCAAGGGTACAGAAAAGGATGTTTCATCCAAAAAAAAGGTACTGTTCCCGAGGGATAACTAGTGAAAATTTTGTACTCCTTTTTAAAGATATCGCGCGCACGGAGTTGTCCGTTATTTGATATAATAATAAAGTTTATATGGAGAAGGAAGGAATATAATTAGGTATTTTATACTTGTACTTGAACAATACAAATTATTATATTAATATTGAGTGCCGTATGTTCTTATCTAGTCGCATTCATATCAAAATAGCAATTCATTTATACTTAGATTACATAGCGAATAAACATGTACATAAACAGTTATTTAAAAACCATAAACTTACGGAGACGAAATCGTAATGGCGTCCAGTTCAACCAATTCCAACATGTTGCGACTGACGCTAACCAGATGGCGTTAAATCAAACTAATTTATTAAAGCTGAAGAGTTTGTTTGTTTTTGTTTAAACGCTCTAATCTTTAGAACTACCAGTTGGATTTGAAAATTTATTTTTGTAGTTGATAGGCCTATTCTTGAGGTCTGTTATAAGCTATGGAACTTCACGCTACGAGCCACGGGATCGGAGTAGTTTTTATAAACGTGGGTGAAACGGGGAACAGTTAGTTAGTGTATAAAACAATTAATTAATAATATTCCGTTATGTTTATACAGTTTGTGGCAATGACAAAGGATTTTATTCCTAGAATTTAATTTAAACGACCTCTAGTAGCTAAAATTTATTTATTAAGTGAAAACTTCTTTAGGCGCGTTGAGCACTTCTTGGGTGAACAAAAACCATGGAACTCGCGTCATCGTCACGCTTCCACGCTTTATTTTTTTTTTTAGAATATTAACAATATCTCAGAAATGGTGCGTCCTAAGCAAAAATATAATGAAATTTTAACCATCTACTTAATTTTTTTGGTTTAAATAGAAGTGTTTATGATCGAGGATTATAGTATTCACTTCTATCGGCAGTCTGCAAAGACTGCCCCAATTTTTTTTAATATTACTTTATTAATTTGAATTAGCCATGTGGACAATACTATTCGAATATCGGAATGAATTCCAAGTACTACACTGCATTTTTAACCATGAATAGTCTAATTTATCTTACATGTCTTATTAAGTAAACAAATATGGCGTACTGGTAGATAGAGACAATACCTGGAGCATATGGAGAGTGATATGAGCTCCTTTTTATACCGAAACCGAAACCAATGAAGTATGACTGATTCATACTTCATTGGTTTCGCTTTCGGTACGCAATAATAACCAGATTATACGTATACAATTATGTATCCTTAAACTGTATGAGAAAATCACCTAACATTGTGTTATGTTTACGCGAATGTTATACATTGAAATGAAACAAATTTCTACGGATGTTATCGCATTGTTTATTTTTTATAAAACACTATTATTACATAATTTTGAAACTTTAAGCCAGAGGCTCCCAGACTTTTTTTCTCATAGACCACTTTCAAAATTTAGCTGGTTCCGGTGGACCCCCTGCAGCTACATTTCTACCATATTCCTTGGCATTAGTATTTATATTGGTGCAGAATCATCACTACGGTGTAATCTTTTTTTAAAATTATCGGTACTGAAAATATATAAATAAATTTTCGTGGACTTACGAAGAACCCCCATTTTTTTGTCACGCCAACGTAGACCCCCGTCGAGTCTCCCGTGGAACCCTGGGGGTCCACCTGGACCACTTTGGGAACTAAGGCTTTAAACTATACTATTGTTTCGGTTGTTTTTCAGCAGCTATGTTCACGGGGAGACTAAGATGTTGGTTTCCTTAATCATTCAAATCAATCATTGAGACAAGCACCATCTTAGTCTCCACGTGTACATGGCGGCTTAAAAGCAACCAAAACGTCGGGGAAAGTGTCAAATTAAATATAAATAATTTTATAATTGAAATAGCTTAAATAGAAATAAACTGTAACTAGTAAAAGTGTTTAACAATAGTAGTTTAGAGTTTCAAAATTATATAATAATAGCGGTTTATGACAAATAGAGGATGCCCCCAATTACGACTGCACATGTTTTTTTATTTATCCATTTCTTCCCAATCCCGTGGGAATTTCGGGAAATCCCTTCTTAATGCACCTCTACAGTACCCAAGGAGCATACATGCCAAATTTCAGCTTCTTGCGTTTAGTAGTTTCGGCTGTGCGTTCTATTTCGGGAAATCCCTTCTTAATGCACCTCTACAGTACCCAAGGAGCATACATGCCAAATTTCAGCTTCTTGCGTTTAGTAGTTTCGGCTGTGCGTTCTATTTCGGGAAATCCCTTCTTAATGCACCTCTACAGTACCCAAGGAGCATACATGCCAAATTTCAGCTTCTTGCGTTTAGTAGTTTCGGCTGTGCGTTCTATTTCGGGAAATCCCTTCTTAATGCACCTCTACAGTACCCAAGGAGCATACATGCCAAATTTCAGCTTCTTGCGTTCAGTAGTTTCGGCTGTGCGTTCTCTGTCAGTCACTCAGCAACGGAAGAGTTTTATATATATAGATAAACAACTCGATAAAATTCTTGTTTCATTTCAAAATCACCTAACGTTTAACTTGCTCCGTAATATTACTCGGTAAATAGGTATGTTATTTAAATTTATTTATAATAACAGTTAAAATAATTCCTAATATTATTACAATTCACACATATTTCATTTACACTTATTAACGTTTTGTATTTATCGTATTAGATCAGTATTATCTTTAAGTATTCTAGAGATTTTTTTTTCCAAACTAGCCACTTTCGGTAGAGAAGTGTCAAGACAGAATTCTAGCTTTGAAGCACGCTCGAATAATGTTACTTGAAAGAAAGTTGTCGGTGAAATCGTACAGTCAGCCGCATATTTTTTATAGACGTTGTGATTTTGTTTAACAGGTATGTCAAACAAATCCACTTTTATCATTCACAGTTTAAATTAATAATTTTTTACTTAAGATTTACGTCAATTACATAAAATATTTATATAACTTTTTATTTTAAATCTAGCTTTTGGATTCAACTGATTAAGTATTCATTTTTAAAAGCATGTTGATATGGCGATGTGATTTTATGTATCTTTGGTAGTTTTACAGTGTCATAGCATGAAATATGCCAAACACAGGCAATAGCATATATTTATTTGTTAATAATTCTTTTATCCATATTAGGCGTAAGTACCTAAATCCTGTGCCGCGGGAGACCCCACAACAGACACAAGATAATCCAGACTCGAAACAACTTATTTGTGGATCACACACTTTTTTGTTTCGAGCGTGAATGAAACCAGCACCTTTCAGAACATCGTAGCGACGGTAACTTAAGATTTTCTCAAAATGATTTCATAAATGTTTCCTTCACAGTTAAAGCGAGCGACAATATCTAATTAATATGCAAATGAATTCAAATGGTCAGAGGTACGTGCCATGGAATTGAAGTCAAGATCTCTGCGTGGCAGTCCAACGGTTTCACACGAATAAATACAAGGCAGACATATTGAAGTCGGACTGTACAAAATTTCTCGCCATGCCATGTAGTACATGATCAGATAACTGTTATTGCATGTATCGCTGGTAAATAATCGTTCGCTCTAATGATATAAAAATACGATTTTAATTATATATTTCCTTTAAAACACTGTTAGAGTTATAATTATTTAAATGTGACTGAAGTCGTTATAATAAACTAGATGTGCTCGCGGTTTCACCCGCATTTATGATTACTGCGCTGGCCCCGTTGGTCGTAGCGTGATGTTATATAGCCTATAGCCTTCCTCGATAAATAAGCTATCCAACAAAAAAATATTTTTTCAATTCGCACCTCTAGTTCCTGAGATTAGCGCGTTCAAACAAACAAACAAACAAACTCTTCATCTTTATAATATTAGTATAGATCACGCCTGCATCTCGAATAGTGTAAGCAGATATACATATATCTCTACACCAAAAAATTGCTTTCATAAATAAATAAATTGAATATTTATGTAATGAAAAATCAGATTAATATTAATTAAACATACAGGTTTTCTCACGATGTTTTCCTTCACCGTTAAAGCGAGCCATAATTAACTATTTAATACGCACATAACTTCGAAAAGTCAGAGATGCGCGCCTTGGGATCGAACTCGAGCCCTCTGCGTGGCAGTCCAACGGTTTCCCACTAGGCTATCGCTGCTAAGCTAGTTAGTATAAAGATAATTTCAGTCTAGGAGACAAGGTTCTTTAAATACATAAAGAACTTCACTGATAGTAGCCATACATATTTAATATGATGCAATTGACTAACACTTGATCACGCAAGTACATACGTAGTAACAATGAATCGTTAATGTTACAGTTTAGATATATACAGATGCCCCACTCAAAAACACGTGAAGATAGACTCACTCACACACGGACGCGTGGATATGGCTAGCGAGGATTTAATCCCATTCCTGATATAGACACTTACAAATAGATGTCTAGATTTATGTAAGTACTTATAATATATCTTCGAAAGTGTAGACAGAAGTGTGTGTGAACATTCCACGGTCACATTTTGTCACCTATGTTTTTAAACCCACGTCATAGGTATTGCTGTCTATTAAAAATGTTTCTAGTTGCCGTGCAGTGAATTTCCTATAAGATTTTTTTTATCATAATTTATTATAAGGGATTTTTATACAAAATAATGAAAGAAAATTCTAATAGCCCTTTTATAGAATCCAAGCTTGTCAGTAAAACTACAATCGCGATACAAATGTGATACGTATTTCGTAAAACACAGTAAGGAAACCTGCATGTTTAAGAGTCCTCCATAATGTTCTTAAAGATAATATATATGAAAGGAGATGGGCAATTTTCTTAGGGCACTCTGCCTAGCATCTAAAAATATATGTACATTTACGAATTTTGCTTTATTTTAAATTTAGTATGCTCTGATATTAACTGTAAAAGTAACATAATCCACTAACTTCAGATTTCTTAGATATTAACAAAAACATATTTTGGTCATGAACCTACTCGGGCTCGTAATTCTCTTTACTGTTGTGATGTATTATGTATAAAATAAACCCTGTAAAATTAGTAGGACAGTAATGGAATGATTAAGTACCTACCTATGACATGTATAATTGGATAGACTCTTGATAAAAGGTTAGGAAGTGTCATATAGGATTGCAAAGTGTTAAAATAAAAACAAAATCTGAATAACTTTTGAATGAAATATTTAATATTAAAAAATTCTAACAAAAATATTGTCTAAAAATGATGCTGGTGGAGTAATATTGGTCTGATGTCTTGCCCAGCCTAAATACATGAGTTATACAAAGTTAGGTATTACATAAATTGATTTATTATAACATCTATTAAATACACAATGGGCAGACGTATTTGAAGCCCGCTTATAGTAAGGTAATGTTATTAGAGTAGAACTACGAGTTGGTGGTAAAATAACCGGTGGAGGTAAGATGAGGGCCTCTGGTGATGGTAAAATTACATTTTCATTTTGTATATTATCTGCAGGTTCATCAGTTTCTTCTCGAGATGAATGTTGATGTAATTGTCTATTAGCCGTCATCCAGCAGGGATGACAAACATAGTTCCTTGTTATTCCCTAAAACAAATAATATTGACCTGTAACTAATATAGCTTGTGATAGCTTAATGGTATAAATGTTACATAGAATGTAAAGTCTTAATGTCTTCTCGGTCTTACATGCATGTCAGATATTCATCTCTGACTCATAGAACTTACATAGCACTTTTCATATAAGGTGAAAGAATATCATATGAGAAACTCTTGCAACCTGTAAGTTATTTATACTAATTCAATATCTTTGGACATCTCACATAAAGCCATCTGTTCCCAAACTAACTCTACTTAGTTTGAGGTGTGTAGTGTATAATGCTAATACTATGGCAACCAGCTAGTTGATTATCACAAATATTTTAAAATACATATATTATCTATATAACTATGTCTTAACATACAGACGCAGAACAAGTACTTGTAGTAATTATGCAAATATTTGACAAGAATCGAACCCACAACCTTCAGCTTAACAGTTAGGGTGGTGCTACCCATTGGAACAACAAGCCATAATGCTCTCAAAAGTGTGTGAAGTCAGGCAACCTGCACTGGCTAATGACATAGGCTATAGTCTCATTTCACTTATTATTAGAAAGGGCTCACTGGAAAAATTATATTTTTTGATAATTACTTATATTTGTAGTATTTTCATACATCATGATAAATCATACCTGAAATCTTGCAGTAAAAGAAAATTGCAGTAAAAGTGGTGTCTCTGGATCAATAATGTGATGTATTATCTTATCGGCAACAACCAAGGCACACCATAGTGTGGCTCAGCATTCTATGATTGGCACCTTCTGAAGTTAGTAGCAAGAAGCATGGGTGACAAATATATTCATCTTCTGGAAGCTGAAAGGCAAAGTATATTATGAGAGTATAGATATATCAACATTTTATCAATTGTAATGTGAAGAAGGTTCTAAATAAATACTTTTTTAAATATTTAAAGGTGAAAATCAATTGTTTAAATGGAAATAATAATTGATTCTATAAATTATTAGATAAATATGTTTTATGTATATAAAAGGTTTTCATAATTTATTTTAAATAAGCACATACCTGAATTGTTCGCCATTGCACAAGCATTCTTTGGAAAGGCATGTCTAACGAAGACACAACATGTCTTCTTAGCCGTCCCGTACTCATTGTAAACAGTTAGTTGACAATGTCCAAAGCGTAAGCACAATCAAGTCCTTATTAATTAGCACTAGATAATCGTTGGACAATGGAATCAGTCCGTGTAGAATACCAATGATCGTTATGGAGAAAAGATAATCGCACACTTTGCAAACAAAAATCAAAACCACGCGAAAGTTGCGAGTACAAATGTCAAATGTGACAATTAATGTCAAACAAAAAAAAAATGCAGCCGGCGGATCACGGATGTCGTGCAATTGCCAAGCCTGTAATGTCGTTCCGTTTCGTTGTTACAAGAAAAAAGTTATTTAAAACAATATTTCATAGCATTCGAGTGTTTTTTATTAAGATTACGATAATGAATAATTATAATCATTTTACGGTCCAAATAATTTTTAATGTAACTCTGATGGAACATTTATTATAGCTTTACAGGGAATGGAACGTTTCTTCAAAATGGGTGCGCTATCTCGATACGCCGGAAATGCAGAACAACTATTTATGTTTAAATATTTATTCTGAAGTTGTACAAAAATATAAATAGACTTGTAATTTTCATTTTTATTATTATTTATATATAATTAGGCGTCTATTCATGTACATTTACATGTATCCCACTGACAAGCTAGGCAGAATCTGTCCATGTCCTTTGCCAAGTCGCATTGGGCCAGCAGCGTGGTGGATCTTTTTTTTTAATGTGGAAAGCATTGACGCATACCCTTCCGCGGGGGCAGGCGGAGGGGTTATGTCGGACTCGCCGGGGTAAAAGAGAAAGATGGAAAAAGGAATAATGTACCTCCCGGAATACCGACTAAACCTACCTCGGTGTTCCTCGACAAAACCACTATCGGCGGGGTCGCGCGAATAGCGTAGTGGATCATTGGCTTAACCTTTTTCAAAATAATTTTATTTATTTTCTCATCACAAATGTTTGAACAGTAATATGGCTTAATCTAATATATATACGAGTAAATATAACAAGACATTTGTGAGAGACTGGTACGGAATAGGAATACCTATGTTACGGGTAAAATGAGACGTGGCCCGTGTCCAGGGCTTATATCCTAACTAATATTACAAATGCGAATGTGAGTATGTTTGTTTGTTGTTACACTTTCATTATTTACACGACCGTTGTTGACCGAAGTTTTGCATACACATTGTCAGGGGGACAGAAAATGATATAGGGTATTTTTTATTAAGACAGAGTGCTGTTCCCGAGGGATAAAGATTTATTAGCAAAATCTTCATGAACGCGAGCGAACACTCGGCCAAAATCTAGTTACTTACATTATTATTGTGAAACTGCCGCTGTGCTTAGCGCGGTCCGTCATTTGGTACGAATATCATTAATATTTTGGTCTAGAAGCACAGCGTGCTGTATTACATGCTTTGTGGACAGTCAGTCCCGGCCATCTGTAGCTGACTAATCTGTCATAACCATGAACTCGAAGACTGACTGCAAGCTGTTCAATATTTATGGGTATAGGTGAGTAATGCACCTGTTGTAAATGCATTAAGTATATTGTATACGACGTCGAGAGTTACCGACTGCATCGTTATTAATGCTGTTTGTAAATAGTCATAAAAGATGCTCGTGAGCATCATATGATTTGTACTCATGTTATTTTTATTTAGAACTATCTGTACCTTCATGTAGGTACATATAATATAATAATAATATAATATTCTATCACATACACACAACATCATCTAGCCTAAACTAAGCAGAGCTTGTACTATGGGTACTAGACAATGGATAAACATACATACATATATACTTTTCTTTTTGTAAATATATACATATTATACATAGAAACACGCGTATGTATGTCCCTTGTGTTTATGATAACTGTTCCGCTTTAGTTGGTTGTAGCGTGATGTTATTATATAGCCTATGTCACTTCTCGATAAAGTAGCTTTGTAATGGTGTAAGAATATTTGAAATCGGTTTATTAGTTTTTGAGATTATTCATTACAAACAAAACTAAATGTATCGGTAACTTCCTATGATTTTAGCCCTAAGGGGTGACATTGGCCCTTCATCATCATCATCATCGTGTCAGCCAAAAGACGTCCACTGCTGGACATAGGCCTCCCCCAAGGTTTTCCACACAGACCGGTCTTGGGCCACCCGCATCCAACCGCTTCCCGCGACCTTTACCAGGTCGTCGGTCCACCTTGTGGGAGGCCTACCCCTGCTGCGTGTTCCGGTGCGTGGCCGCCACTCTAGAACCTTTTTGCCCCAACGGCCATCGGTTCTGCGTGCTATGTGCCCTGCCCACTGCCACTTCATTTTGGCTATCCGGAGAGCTATGTCGGCAACTTTAGTTTTCCTGCGGATCTCTTCATTTCTGAGTCGATCCCGCAGGGAAATAAATAAATAAATAAATTAAGGGCCAATGTCACCTCTCAGGGCTAAAGTCATACGAAGTTACGGTACATAATTTCGCTTGTAATAAACTCACCTCTTAATAATATTAGTGCAGACTAGACTTGTATCTACTAATAAATATGTATATACTAATATAGTAAAGTTGAAGTGTTTGTTTGTTGTTTTGTTTGAACACCGTCTCCCAACCCTCAGTGGGCCAGCGTGGTGGACTATGGCTTAACCCTTTTCACACTGAGAAGAGACCCGTATGTAGCAGTAGGACAGTTTAATACAGGGCTGATATTATTGCACAGTAGCTGACCCGCGCAACTTCGTCTGCTTCACATATGAGAATTTTCCTCGTTTTTGTAACATTTTTCATTGATGAACTGCTCTAAGTGTCGCAGCGTGATGTTAGCCTAGTCTTCCTCGTTAAATGGGCTATCCAACACTAAAATATTTTTTTTAATTCGAACCAGTAGTTCCTGAGATTAGCGTGTTCAACCAAACAAACAAAATACTCTTCAGCGTTATAATGTTAGTATAGATTTAGCACTCCGTCCGCGTCAGTCGGTACGAATGTCATGTCATTATTACTTTCGTCTAGAAGCGCGGCGTGCAGTATTTTCTCTACTTAAAATCTAGGTATACACTATACCGTTACACCTAGAAATAGCTTACGGAATGTGGATGACACAATTTAGTGAGAGATTGCAGGCGTGTCTGAACGTTATGTTTCATTTACGACGCAAGTTAACAAGACACAGATTGCCGAAGTCAATACAACACGCGAAATGATTGGGGTCATAGAATTATCCAGATTGTAACTATATTACAGAACAAATTTCGGTCATAGCACCCAATTTTAACATTGATGACCATGTTCTCAAGAGATATTAAAATGCACAAGTGTGTGCGCAACCACAAGTGCTTAGGACTGCACTCGAAATTAGTTCAGTAATACAATTACAATATGAGCTGTTGAATATAAATGAATAATTAAAATCGAAATAAATTTATAATAAGATATTAACATACACAAATTACCAACGCGCATATTAATTTATCTTAACAGAGACTAGCCATCTGCGCTATTAGGTATAGTGCACAAGTGTGTGCGCAAACACAAGTGCACTCTCTATTCCCTCACTCTCATAGTCCGATGGGACGGAGATCCGACATGATCGAGAGATCAGGGGCAGGACTAACTGCTTTACGTAAACTATATCTAAACTTTCTGGGACCACAACGGTGACATTCTAGAGGAAGGCTAGTTTATGACTACCCAAACGTACGAGCGTGCATCAACTGCCTCACTGTCATAATCTTCTTTCTTTTCTTTTCGTGTGGTTAGTGGTCAACCTGTTATCAAGAGTTGTTCAAGCCGCCCGTAGGCCTCTGACATGGCTTAACGACTGCTATCAATTTGACAACAACCGAGACCGACTTTTTACGTGCCCTCCGAAGCACGGAGACGCTCAGATGAAATACCACTAAGCGGTCACCCATCTATAGACTGACCGCACCCAATAATTTAATAGTACGACAATCCGAAACGATCAGAGAGAGACCAGGCGCAGGCCCTACGGCTTTACGTGCTTCTGATCGTTCTGTTACCACAGTCAGAGATAGAGAGACAGTAGAGTAGATCGAGATTGTCTTTCAGCGCCCTACGGTCGAAGGTTCTACTTCAGATTTATATTAAATAAATAATAATTCTTACACTTTCAATTATGCGCTCCAATTTTCCCGCGATGGAAATTATCTTTCGCATTTGTCTTTTTGGTGCTACTTGCCATCTGGCGCTAAGAGCGACCGCTCCTCTCGCTCTACCCTAGGCCTGACCACAGAGGCGAAATTTTAAACAAAGGCCACGTTATCAGTATCCATTTCTTTAAACGTGGGACATGGCTTCTGATGCTTACCGCCTCGCCACAAGGGGAGGCGAGAGGACTATGTCAGGCTCTCCTGAGACTTCGGGGCTGCCGAATAAAGCCACCACAGTGTGCCAACTAGATGCTTTATATGGTGGGTGGGTCGCTGGAACTGGAACTACATCAGCATCCTACCCAGCAGCGCCCAATGCAGAGAGGGAAGGTCTGCCGGCGACGTCCTTTGGACGACGCCCCAGCACCACGGAGGGCGTAGCATCGAATAAAAGGTTATTAGTACCCTAAGTCGAGGAGAGATCATTAAGAATGTGGAGAGAGTGAATTAAATCAAGTGGCAATCTGTACACTCTGTTTGTCTCCATACAAGCATGAGAACATGGTATGTCCAGATTCAGTGCCTATATAATAAACCATAGACCAAATACAAGTTTTGAATGAACAAGAAACATATTATGTACTCATATAAACAAAGAAATATTGTTCAGTTAGCATTGTCAAGGTCACAGGAAAATAGTTGAAAATCCTATTAATATGTATGAGATACTATTATTTTTATAGCTTTGTGGACAACTGTGTGTCACTGTATATGAGATTATTTTCTATTTTTATTTAAGGAAACTACCACACTAGGGATAATTCATGTTGCAGGGCACTTTACAAACATTCAAATAACGGATACAAGAAACACCCAGACGCGAAAAATTATTTGTGGAGCACACACATTTTTGTCTCGTCCCGGGACAAAAATGTGCCGATGTCCAGCAGTGGACGTCTTTCGGCTGAGGTGATGATGATAATGATGTGGGGTCGAGCCTACAACACTCGAAGCAATGTCGAGGCGGCCACTTAAACCATTACGCCATTATTTAAAATCTTCTGTAAGTCCAAAATGAGTCCGGCAATAAAAAAATGAGAATCCTATTATATTTTGTATGGTTTGCACACCTTTTAGATGATTTTGGATTAAAAAGAGACAACTGATAATCTGATATAACTGATTTATTGCACTGAAAATCTGATAATATTAAAAGAGTGATGTGAGCCGAACACGATCGTAATGCCGACTGAATGATACAAAGTTTAACTTAAACGTGGAAAAATATGATTGCTGAGTGCGCATAACGTGAGCGCGAATATGTGCGACAACGTACAATCCTACTCATTATACTGAAACACAGATCTCTGACCTAGTTCAGGTAATAAAATGTAAAAACAGACTTTATAAACAAGACTTTTTGTGTCCAATTTTTAAATTGTATAATGTTTTCCTTTATATTAAATATAGTTTTAATGTGAATTTAATACAATAAATAGCCTGTAATGTGTTTTGTAAAGACTTTTATTTATTTATTGAATACTTTTTTTTTATATAATCACGAAAGCAGAAATAAAGCTTATAATCACGAAATGGGAGGCTGGTTTTAGGTAACGCGTAAAAGATGGGAGCCTATTGTCGACTACCAAACCCAGTTCTCAACTTCGTGCTATTATTGAACATTTCTTAGCAGTCAATAATCCAATAACAAATGTCATGCATAGCAGACGCATTCGCTGCGCCAGTAAAGCAGAATACAATAATTGCTTTAATAAGGAAAATATCCGACATTTCGACAGCTGTCCGACATTTCGAGGTCGCTAGGACAAGCGATTGTCATTTACCTCTAATAAAGGCTTTATTGAAAAATACTAATAACCGTTTTACCCATGACTTATTTATATCTTGTTCAGTTATTATTTCAAATCACGTATTGTGATTGGTTGGGGTCGAGGTCGTGTTGTTGCGGGAGACGAGACAGACAGAAAATATTATATTGGCACATTTGTTAAATTTGTAAATAGAAAAGGCACGGGCAAAAGGATTTTAGTAGTTTTTATTTAACCCTGTATAATTCACATAGATAAAATAAATACAGTCTATATATTTACTACATGATATTAAAAAAGAAAAAATATAGAATCATTTAATGTTGTTATTTAGTATAATAATAAAATGATAGGTCATGAGGTAGTAAATAAAAAGTTGTATTCTTCGTAAAAACAAAAAGAATTAAAGAACAGGCTGAATATAACGTGTCTAATCAATAGAGGAAAATATATTACAAATACCGTACCGTACTCGCATAATGGAATGGAATCTGGGACTATTTTTTTATTGGTTCCCAGATGCATATAAAGAACTAGATGTTCCCGCGGTTTCACCCGCGTTTATCGTTACTGCGCCGCCTCCGTGGGTCGTAGCGTGATGTTATATAGCCTTTCTCGATAAATAGGCTATTCAACACTAAAATAATTTTTCAGTTCGAAGCAGTAGTTCCTGAGATTAGCGCGTTCAAACAAACAAACAAACTCTTCAGCTTTATAATATTATAGTATAGATTTAATATGTATTTTTACAAAAAGTTAAAATAATTATTATATGGAAAATGTTTTAAATTGACATTATATGATACTAGCTTTTGCGTGCGGCTCCGCCTGCGTGGTACCTACATCAATAAAAAGTAGCCTATGTCCTTTCCCAGGTTTTAAACTGTATCTGTACTAAATTTCATCTAAATCGGTTGAGTGGTTTAGCCGTGAAAAGGTAACAGACAGACAGACAGACAGATGGACAGACAGAGTTACATTCGAATTTATAATATTAGTAAGGATTTTATGTTTGAATGTCATTTCGCCTTATTATATTAGTAGTGAATAGTTTAATATTTGAATGCCCCTTGTGGGTCCATAACATGCTGTATTTTCATTTATTTTCTTTAGATCTGTGTATTACCATATTAATCAAAATAGATAGATTTACGTTTATCATAAAGCGCTAATAAACAAGTATTATTTTTGCTGTCTTAGTAAACAAACATTTTTTACTGGTGGGTTTAGAAAACACACAGTCTTGTCTCTATATATTGCCTTTCTTTTTATGCCATCTCTATATATTAGAGAAATATTTTAATCTGAAAGAGCGGCAGTTACCACTTACCACAAGGGAAGCTACTACGTCATCTATCACCACCAGCAAAAAGAACCATTCACGCTTCTTAGCTGGTGTTTACATATAAAGCCAGGAATCACGATAGACATTTTGTCACGCGCCCACCTACAGCGCCATTCAAGCCTGGCGATCTGATTCATTGATTCTGCACATGTCTTATGCATTTCTGACTTGTTATGAACAAGGCCAACTGGTTACTTTACATCTACACGATAGGTCCATTACTTGTGATTTTCTCACGGTATTATGAATCTATGTGAGGGACACGTTTATGTAGACTGGTTTAGGTAGTCGCCTCGCTATGCCACCGCGTTGAGTACTGAATACTCATAGAATTGTAAATTTACAATTATTATTTGTTTCCAAAAATTTAGAAAGAACTGCGTCGAAATAAATTTTGCGACGATGATGAAGTGAAGTTGGCAATTTCGACCTCGTTTGAGTTCATTATAATTATGTCCTCAAAGTGTCCTTAAAATAATAATAATAATAATATTCTACCACATACACACAACACCATCTAGCCCAAACTAAGCAGAGCTTGTACTATGGGTACTAGACAATGGATAAACATACCTACATATATACTTTTTTTTTGTAAATACATACATATTATACATAGAAACACCCAGACCAAGACAAACATTCATGTTCATGCACGCAAATGTTTGACTTGTGCGGGAATCGAACCCGCGACCTCAGGCGTGGCAGTCGGTTACACTAACCACTACGCCATAGAGGCCGACATTGTATTGTAAGATCTAGATTAGAGATAAATATTTGTTCTGAATTTGAGTGTTCTGTGTATCCGGTGTTTGAATGTACCCTGCGACGCTGGATTTATACTAAAGCGAGTGTTGGAAATTGTCTTTCAAAACAATAATGGTACATATGAAAATGCTGTTATGCCAGACTCCACAAAATTAGCATCGTAATGTTAATACCGATTTTGGCTGTTCATTGTGCCCTTTGTTCTTATGTATGTAGAGTTCTATGCATAAATTAATAACTAAACTCTTAGCTTAATATAACGTGTACCGAACTGCTCAATCATGGCGAATGCTCCGAAGAGTTATTTGACCTGATCCCACCTTCCCCCTTCCTTTTCAGAACTACAGGTGCCGGTCTTCGTAACCACGGATGGACGGTTAGCACAATCCCGTGTCCCACCAAAAGGTTCAGGAATTCCTTCTTATGCCGTACCATACAACTTTGGAATAGTCTTCCGGCACATGTGTTCCCTTCCTTCTATGAAATTGGGTCCTTCAAACGTAGTGTGAAGAAGCATCTGGTCAGACCGGCTTGACACTCGCCACGACTAGAAGACATCTATCTTCTCCTCGTCGTCACTGTCTCTGGACTGTAATTGGGCTATCCATCAGGTCCGTTATAATAACTTTGCAGAGACACAAAAAAAAAAAATTATGATTTGTGGACAGTTGCGAAATTTAGGCCTTTTTTGTTTTCATTTCAAGCATGGACAGGTTAACCTGTCAATTATTGGAATGGCAGACATAATTGAAAACCTGCTGTGTCTGGTTGTTGGGATGACACTGTCACTCAAAAGGTTAAATAGTGACTTATAGCTTGCTTCAACGGTGAAGAAAAACATCGTGAGGAAACCTGTATATCTGAGAGTTCTCCATAATGTTCTCGAAAATGTATGAAGTCTAGCTAAGAAACTAACATGCATTGGGCCAGCGTGGTAGGCTATGGTTTAACTCATCTCGTACTGATAAGAGGCCCGTGCCAAATACAGGGGTAATATTCAATTCTCTAAATTACATTATTAGAGCCAGCTCTAAGACTATTGACCTATAATAATGGACGATGCCGCTGATGTCATTATAGCGCGTTAATATATCGTGATAATGATCGTTAAGTATTCATAACGCACGTGTTTCTACTTAATAGATAAACAGAAACGTGTTCTCTTATCTATCTATACTAATATTCTAAAGAGGAAAGATTTGTTTGGTTGTAATCGATAAACTCTAAAACTACTGCACCGATTTTAATCATTCTTTCACCATGAGATAGTTACTTTATCCAACAGTAATATAGGTCAATTTCGCTCTTCGAGCCACAGAAGCCTAGCAGTAATCATAAATGTGGGTGAAGCAGCAGGAGACAGCTAGTAGGTACTATAATAATAATAATAATCGCTACTCAGGGGGCCCATCTAGTGAGTTGGCGAGTCACCGTCTGTCCATTCGATTGATGCTATTAGAGTATTCAGGGCAGACGCCGTTTTACCATCCATAGTTACCAATATACCAGTCCATCAAACACCCATACCCATAGCCCATATATTAGAATCCATACGTAGCAATAGTCCTACGCCTGCTGCGGCTAGTGCCGCTGTAGGTGTTCCATCCCACTTTTAATTAAAACTCTCGAAGGGCCTCTTCACGTTGGACTCATGTCTCCGTGTAAGTCTCCCAAAGGGCCAGGTATTTTCCTAACATATTAGGAATATACCCGTGAAAGAGAAACAAATAATAATCGTTTATTTTTTTCTCTCACACAGAAAATTGCAAAAAAAGATCAGAATCTTATGCTAGGTGTTACATTTATAAAGGGTGAATCTGTTTGAGAGACTGGTATCTGTACTAGGTAGAGCTGTATGACAGATTACCAGCCATTCCTGATTCTAGACAAGTTAGTGCTCGGATATAAGCAACCTGATTTTACAATATATTACCTTTAATATGTGAGGTGAGTAATTGAGTAGACTATAAGATATGGAGTGTGTACGTGCCCGTGTGTGAGGGTGTGTGTGTGTGAGGGTGTGTGTGTGTGTGTGAGGGTGTGTGTGTGTGTGTGTGAGGGTGTGTGTGTGTGTGAGGGTGTCTGTGTGTGCGTGCATGGGTTCGTGTATATGTGTATGTATATCTATACTAATATTATAAAGAGGAAAGATTTGTATGGTTGTAATCGATAACTTCAGAAACTGGTGTACCGATTTTAATAATTATTTTATCATTAGAAAGCTACTTTATCCAGAAACATAGGCTAACTTCGCGCTATGAGCTACATAAGCGGAGCAGTATCTAATCATAATCGTGGGTGAAGCCGCGTCGGACAGCTAGTAAGTACTTAACAATAAAGCTAAAGAGATTGTTTGTTTTTTTGTTTGAACGCGCTAATCTTTCGACCTAAAAATATTTTTGTATTTGGTAGTGAAGTGAGTCTATTCTTGAGGAAAGTTACGGTTAGTTAAGTTACTATATAACTTCACAGTACGAGGCACGGGAGTGGAGCAGTAACCGTAGACGTGGGTAAAACCGCGGGCGACATCTAGTTATTTATATAGTTCCTGCTGAGCGCAGAATCACATCGTTGATTACGAACGCAGATATATGCAAACCATGTCAATTGAAAATTAGGCTTCATTGTCGGCCTCGATGACGTAGTGGTTAGTGTAACCGACTGCCACGCCTGAGGTCGCGGGTTCGATTCCCACACAAGTCAAACATTTTTGTGCATGAGCATGGATGTTTGTCTTGGTCTGGGTGTTTCTATGTATTTACAAAAAAGTATATATGTATGTTTATCCATTGACTACTACCCATAGTACAAGCTCTGCTTAGTTTGGGCTAGATGGTGTTGTGTGTATGTGATAGAATATTATTATTATTAAAGAGCGCTTCTACTGAGAATTTGTTGTCAGAAACACCCATTAACACTTTGTGCAACCCGGGAATCAAAACCGAAACCACATTCACAGCAGCCGCATCCACCGCTGTGCAACTGATGCTCTCTATTCCTTGTTTAAATAGCATATCACTTCAAAAATCAATGAACTGTAATAAAAAGACTATTATTCCGTGGCGTTATTTTGTTACTGTTATTTTACCATGTGATAAAAAAATAACAAGCAGTTATGTTTGTGGGTCCGGCTGTTAGGGTCCCATTCCGGTACGCCCCCGGCCGGCACGCACCCACTGTAAAAAATTTGTTATTCCGCTACGCCCCCGGCCGAGACGCTCCCATTGTAAAACAACCGGAGAAGACACTTGAGCAAATACTGTTGAAAACAGAAGTGTGTTGAACAGCACAATTAATTTAGTATAGAATTGAAACAATACCATCTCTACAAACTGCTATATAGAGCAGAACTAACAATCAATAAAATTATGAGACTGATGCAAATGAGACATTGAGAGGATCGTGATCCATTTTGCTTTTTCATTCTTAATTATTGAACTACATATACAGAGGCTCGCCTCTGTCCTTCAAAAGACAAGAAGAGGGGTATTGTACTCACATTTTCAAAATATATTTTACGGAGTATAAGGAAAGCCTAGAACTAAATGTTTTATTATAACTACCACAGAATGAGATATAATATGTATTAATGTCCTCCAGACCGAATTTCGGTCACGACGGCCAATCTAAACGGAGACTGGCCATATGCGCAGGAGATATTATAGTGTACAAGCGTGTGAGCAAACACAAGTGCACTTTCTGTTCCATCACTATCATGATCCGATGCGACGGTAATCCGACACGACCGAAGAGAGATCAGGCGCACGACCATTTACGTGCTTTCCGAAGCACGGGTGTGTCTAACACCGCCAACTGCCTAACTCCGGGCTGCTATTGAGATTTCTTAACAAAACAACGCAATAACTTTTTGCTGGCCCGACCAGGGATTCGAACCCGAGACCTCATGCACCTAGTTGTATTCACTACCACTGTGTCATGGAGGCAGTTATATATATGTATATACACAGTACATAATATTATGACGTTAAGCATTGTGGTCTACGATCAAAGATACTATAGATGCACGATTGTCGCTCGAAAAACGGCCTCAACAAAACTGTGCATAAATCAGTCGTATGCGCTATATTATGCACCTGTCCCACTCACTCTTGCGTGCGCTGCCCGTAAGCGAAAGCGAATCGACACCACAACTACGGTGGAGACCGTACCATATACTTAGTACGCTTGCGTATCGCGAGTAACACACTTAGGACGCTTTACATTGAGGCGTTTTAACTAAACTATTACACAATGTTTCTCAATAGGCGTTCAATGGTTATTCCGGTTTATTTCCTGGATTCCATAATAAATGCAGACTTATAAGTAAGTAGTACTGGTCAGTGCCACATATTGACGCGGTGTTTGTATGAGAATGTGCATCTATGGTATATTTGATCGAAGATTGTGGTACCAAAAATAACATTATCGGATAATAGCCATCATGTTTTTATCATTAACCTAATTTTATTGTTCACGTATTCGAGTGGAAGTTTACCGAGAGTAAACTAGACGGTTACTTGTGCTTACGTAAAGGTTTACTTTACAGCGTAGAGCAACAGGAAAACTAAACTAAGCAAAACATTTTTGTGTTTAAAATAAGACTTGCGTAGTAAGGTCGTTTTACAAAACTATAGTGGACTAGCTGCGCTCCGCGGTTTAACCCGCGTAAGTCCCGATGTCGTAGGAATATCGGGGTAAAAGTAGCCTGTATGTTAATCCAGGTCTCCAGCTATCTATATACAAAGTTTAATCACAATCAGTTCAGTACTTTTTGTGTGGAAGAGTAACAAACAAACATCCATCCATCCATCCTCACAAATTTTCACATTTATAAATATTAGCACCTTTAACCGGCGACCGTGTATGGGGACATCCATTAATTACGTGAGCTCAAAATAGTGGGGGGGGGGTCTAGTAAGATCTCATCAAATCTCATTTAAACTGGGGGGTAGAGGGAAGGTCATAACTGAATATCTATCAACTTTTGAAAAACATAAATTATTATAGGTACCTATATTAAATAAACTAAAGAAATTGCTTTTACTTTTCTTAGAATATCCCATTCTGTACGTTAAAAAAACCTCATGGCTGTTAAAAAGATTTACTTCGAGAATAAGAAAAAGTAAAAGAAATCTCATATAAGGAGGACGGGCTGTCCCACCAAATCTCACTAAATCTCACCAAGGGGGAGGGAGGAGTCCAAATTAAAAGAAAAACAGCTCACGTAATTAATGGATGTCCCCTATGAGCAATGTGATGAAAGAGAATGAAGCCTAAGAAGTGTGTCAGGATCGTATCAAATGGAAATCCGTGGTCCCTGCCTACCCCTCTGGGAAGCAGGCATGAATCTATGTATGTATGTGTGTAATTATTCGTAGAATATGCATACTATTGGATAATAAGCAGTTACTAAGGACGGTCATGCTTGTCGTTTTAGTGCCCTCAAGCCTTTACAATACAAAAAGGTCATTACACCTTACTAGATTTTAGACGCGGCATCGCTCCCGTTAATCTAGTTTTTGCCAATAAATTGTTATCCTTAGGGAACTGTACTTTGTCTAAATGAAAGGTAATCTATGTCTTTTTCTGTACAATGCGTATGCGTACCAAACTAACCTACATTCGCATTTCTAATAGCTAATTAGTTAGGATATCAAAAACTTTAATCGTCGGCCTCGATGGCGTAGTGGTTAGTATAACCGACTGCCACGCCTGGGGTTACGGGTTCGATTCCCACACAAGTCAAACATTTGTGTGCATGAACATGGATGTTTGTCTTGGTCTGGGTGTTTCTATGTATAATCGCGGGTTCGATTCCCGCACAAGTCAAACATTTGTGTGCATGAACATGGATGTTTGTCTTGGTCTGGGTGTTTCTATGTATAATATGTATGTATTTACAAAAAAAAAGTATATATGTATGTTTATCCATTGACTAGTACCCATAGTACAAGCTTTGCTTAGTTTGGGCTAAATGGTGTTGTGTGCATGTGATACAATATTATATTATATTATATTATATTAAACCTATGTATGTATTTACAAAAAAAAAGTATATATGTATGTTTATCCATTGTCTAGTATCCATAGTACAAGCTCTGCTTAGTTTGGGCTAGATGGTGTTGCTTGTATGTGGTAGAATATGTGGTAGAATATTAATCATTTTTGCGCTTGCGCAAATGTAGTAGACTACCTTTAAATATGGTCACCTTTCTGAACGATAAGTTGTCATCTGACACAATGCCAACATATGATCCTAACTAATATTATAAATGCGAATGTGAGTTTGTTTGTTACGCTTTCACGCCTTAACTTCTCGACCGATCATCTTGAAATTTCGCATACAAGTTGTCAAAGGCGCTGAGGACACAAGGTACCTTTCATCCAGGAAAAAGTAGTTCCCGAGCGAGCGAAGCCGCGGGGAAAAGCTAATTATATACATATATATATAGTAATAATATGACGGTCACTCATATTGAAAATTATACACTATCGTTATCTATCATTGAAATGTAATCAGTGAGCTCACTGGTTTTAGAGTGGACAATTTTGCGTTTATCAGTCTTTCTTATAATATAATACTATTATACCTTCATAAAATTTGATATGGTTGATTATTTCTTTGCTAAGCCTTGCGCAAATACGTGTTATGGCAGAATAGAAGAGAAAGGAAATTACTATCTTCTTTCTCTTATATTGTGTTCTGCCCTAATATGTAGTAAGATGGACAACGAAGAGTACCCTACTGCAGAAATATTACGACAGGGACAGGTAAATGTAATCACTAGGCTAATACGAAACATCGTATTGCGAATACGATCGATTGAGTACTTATATCAAATGAAGTTTCGATTATTCGATTATGATTCGGAGCGTAATCAATGACGACAGATTGATCAGAATTCGAATGCGAGATGGTGCAACATTCGAATGCAATTTTTTCATAGCAATTGCCAATTGCACATCATAGTTTTAAATTCCCAGCTAGCACTGAAATAACTGTATCTAAATCCGCTCAGTGTTTCTAACGTGAAACACGAACATACAACTACACGCGAGACAAAAAACATAGTGTTGTATCTAGAAACTTTTAATTTGTCAATGTAATATAATATTCTATCACATACACACAACACCATTTAGCCCAAACTAAGCAGAGCTTGTACTATGGATACTAGACAATGGATAAACATACATACATACTTTTTTTTTGTAAATACATACATACATATTATACATAGAAACACCCAGAGCAAGACAAACATCCATGTTCATGCACACAAATGTTAGTTAGTTATTTTAGTACACAGACGGTATTTTTACAGGAGATAATTTTTATTGGCACCACATTAAAAGCCGACCTTAGACATGGCAATGACCATGAGGAGACTAGCGTACAATGTCAAAAAGAAATTGGATGACCAAGGAAATGATATTAATAACATATTATAATTATATCAGCCTTGTAAATAAACTGTCCTACTGTTCTACTAGGCACGGGTCTCTTCTCAGTCTGAGAAGGGTTAGGCCATAGTCCACCACGCTGGCCTAATGCGGGTTGGCAGACTGTTTATGTCTTCGAGAACATTATGGAGAACTCTAAGACATGCAGGTTGCCTCACTATGTTTTCCTTTACCGTTAAAGCGAGTGATAATTATAAACTACTGGCTGTTACCTGCGACTTCATCCGCGTAGATTTTAACTAAAAAGTGTTGGTCTCCGCGGAACCCTATTTTTTTTTCTAAAATCAAAGTAGCCTAAGTTGCTCCTTATAACATCAGCTATCAGCTATCTGCCAGTGAAAGTCCCGTCAAAATCGGTTCAGCCGTAACGAAGATTAGCCGGAACAAACAGACAGACAGACAAAAAATTAAAAATAGATGTTTTCGTGTAGGTACCTTATATACTTTCATATGCATTAGATAAAAAGCTGTTATTTTGACATTACAAACAGACACTTCAATTTTATTTCTGTATAGATGTATAGATTTAATGGGATCATTTGAAAAGTCAGAAGTGTGTGCCTCAGGATCGATCTTGAGACCTCTGCGTGGCAGTCAAACGGTCGCACACTAGGCTATCGACTACCTAGAATATTGCTGATGCAATACTAGATCTTGCCCGCGGCTTCGCTTGCGTAAATGCATGATAAAAGGTACTCTATATCCTTTTCAGTTCCCCTGAGAACGTGTATGAGAAATTTCATAATGATCGGTCGAGCGCTTAAGGCGTGAAAGCGTAACACACGAACAAACAACCTCACATACGCATTTATAATATTAGTTAGAATAACATATTACATAAGAATAATTCTAGTTATTTTGTATGACAACAAAAATGGCATACAAGCGTACATAGAGTCTGTAATTGATACACTTAGGCCTAAGTTTTTAGGGAATATGACCGTAGAACTATGTACATAATATATAATATACATATATTTATTTCTTAACTTTGCCGTTTCGGTTTCATCTTAATCGTATGTTACACGCCCTTCATCTCAGGTTATTGTGAATAAATCCGTGAAATTGGTTTAACTGTAACATGTACTATCGGCTCCAGCGACGGATGACCATTTCAGAAAAATTTTCGCTTGCACATGTTGACCAGTTGAGTTTGTATCGCCTTAGAATCAGTAAACAAATGTAAAGTGTAAAAAAACTCAAATAAAGAAAGGGGCGTGTCACGGGTACGGGTACCAAGTGTTAGCCTGCTATGCGATTTTAACCTTAGGAGTGGTCATCCGTCGCTGAAGTCGATAGTACATATATTAGAAAACCTGGTTAAAGCTAATTAAAATATTTTGCTCGTCAATATGACCACACTCTACCTGATGGTAAGCAGTGGTGTGGTCTAAGAGCAGTGGCCTCCACACCGCCCTCATAGCAGCCGAGGCGATGTTGAGGTCTCTACTTTGACGGCCTGAGAAGGTGCTTTTTCACGCCCCGCTTAAAGGACCCAGGATTGAATGAAGAAGGAAACACGTGCCTTGGCAGAGAATTCCATGCCTTGGTCGTTCGGCAGAGGTATGAGGACCCAAACTTGTATTATGTCTTATGTCTTTCGAAAACAATGATATTATATACTATACAGCGTGTACCAGAATAGTGTGATCTTATTTTAGTAAATACTAACGATGGGGGAACGATGAATTCGCAGGGGTAGTACAAATCGAACATGAATCGCTTTGTCTATTGGTGAAAACACTTTTATGCGAGAATGTTCAGTAGTAGTAAAATAACATTGGTTCGAATCGACGAAGTCAAAAATAATTCTTCGGTGATTCGCACCATGTTGCGAATCGACGAAGTACAAAAAAAAACATTCACCATTTCACACCATGGTGCGAAACGACTAATTTAAAATGGGTCCTTCTGCGATTCACACCGTGGTGCGAACAACCCGTGGTGTCAATCGACGAAAGACCCTACAGAAACGTGTCGTATTAGTTACGGATAGTTAAATGTTATATTTTTATACAATACTAGATGTTCCCGTGGTTTCACCCGCGTTTATCGTTACTGCGCCGCCCGGCCCCCGTGGGTCGTAGCGTGATGTTATATATCCTTTAGCCTTCCTCGATAAATAGGCTATCTAACACTAAAATAATTTTTAAATTGAACTAGTAGTTTCTGAGATTTGTGCGTCCAAACAAACAAACAAACTCTTCTGCTTTATAATATTAGTATAGATTAGCTGAACCGCGCAACTTCGCCTGCTTCAGGTAAGAGAATTTCCCCCGTTTTTGGTACATTTTGCATTGATGCTCCGCTCCTGTTGGTCGTAGCATGAGGTAATATAACCTATAACCTTCGCCGATAAATGGGTTTTCCAACACAAATGTAATTTTCAATTCGAGCCAGTAGTTCCTGAGATAAGGGCGTTCAACCAAACAAATAAACTCTTCAGATTTATAATATTAGTATAGATGGGTCAAAACTAACTGTCCGTAGGTAAAACTACTACATACATAACACATAGGAACATAAGAACCGGATAAAAGTGTGTGCTATAATATACTACCCGACCCACCCCGGCTTCGCACTACTTCGTACATCATTCGGTTAGTTTATGCCAGAGGTTCCCAGACTTTTTTCTCATAGACCACTTTTAAAATGTAGCTGGTTCCGATGGACCCCTGCAGCTACATTTCTACCATATTCTAAAAAAATTAATCAGTTTTTGGGGCTGAACTTTCTTTTTTTTTAAATTTTTCACTACCGTAAAATCGGTAGTTTCGAAACCACTGGTACTGAATATGGAATATGCAGAATATGCAAGGTTTTACAAGTAACAGTCGCTCAGTCGCTGAGCTTCTTAAAATATTATCTACCTCCATTCATAGATGAAGTGGAGCCAGCATTTTAGTTCTTCACTATCGAAAGCAAATAAATTTTCTCGTAGACGAATTGTGGACCCCAATTTTTTTGTCACGCCAACGTAGACCCCCGTCGAGTCTCCCGTGGAGCCCTGGGGTCCACCAAGACCACTTTGGGAACTAATGGTTTATGCGTACGGCACGGTACGTTAAGATTACATCGACGCTTTAAACGCAAAAACGCAAGGCGTAGCAATTTTAATTTTTAGTCACGGATGGCGTAGTGGCTTAAATTGTCGCTTCACGACTGCTACCGCGCCGGATGTTGTGGGTTCGAATCCTACACGGGACAAGAAATTGTGTGCTCCACGAAAGTTGTTTCGAGTCGGGGTGTTCTGTGTCCGATGTTCGTAAAGACCCAAGACACAGGAAACATTCCTAGAGCGGGAGTTGTCTTTCCTTACAAGAAGTATTTATTATTTATTTACTGTTTACTTCTATAAATTGTTTTGCATGTAATAAAATAGTATGCGGCAATCGCAATGCGTTCAGACGTATAATCGAGCCGACCGCTAAGTCTTACCACGCTTACTTTATTTCTGATGCGCGTCATTCAAATCTGCGATATCACTTTTAAAGTATTTATTCTTCGATCAAATATACCATAGATGCACATTCTCATACAAAAACCGCGTCAATATGTGGCACTGACCTGTACTACTTACTTATAAGTGTCTGCATTTATTATGCAATCCAGGAAATAAACCGGAAAAACCATTGAACGCCCACTGAGAAACATTTTGTAATAGTTTAGTTAAAACGCGTCAATGTAAAGCGTCCTAAGTGTGTTACTCGCGATACGCAAGCGTACTAAGTATATGGTACGGTCTCCACCGTAGTAGTGGTGCCGATTCGCTCTCGCTTACGGGCAGTGCACGCAAGAGTGAGTGGGACAGGTGCATAATATAGCGCATGCGACCGATTTATGCAGTTTTGTTGGGGCCGTTTTTCGAGTGACGATCGTGCATCTATGGTATATTTGATCGATGTATTTATTTAATTAAATTACTTCTTATCTATTTTAAATGTCCAAGGTAACTAACGTATTTTTCTGTATAAGGATTAATACTAGATTGTTTAAATGAGATTCTGAAATAATCTATTACATTACATCAATGTGTAAAAGATATAAAATATTATTATCAGTTAATCGTTTTTTGCGAGATAGAATCAACATCGCAAATTTATGGTAGGCATTTGTAAGGCCTTCAATTCTTTTGTGAATTATTTAGATTTACCTATGTATATACATAACTAGATGTTCCCGCGGTTTCACCCACGTTTATCGGTACTGAGCCGCCCCCGTGGGTCGTAGCGTGATGTTATATAGCCTATAGCGTTCCTCGTTAAATACTAAAAGAATATATAGGCTATGTAACATCACGCTACGACCCACGGGGGCAGCGCAGTAACGATAAACGCGAGTGAAACCGCAGGAATATCTAGTCTTTTATAAAATCTAAAATCTATTTACAATGCTGCATGAAGGAGAGCATACCTCGCGTTTGTTTAGCAACATTACACACATTTTAAAACACAAGCGCAGTCACGTGTAAATATATTATTTAATAATTTAACAGACTTATTCCGTGGCAAAGTTGGTATAATTAGTTCTGAGCACGCATTAATAATTAATTAGCACATTTTATTATAATTTAACATGAAATAGAAATATTTTGTAGTAGAACGACTTTATCTATACTAATATTTGTATAATATAATAATAATATAATATTCTATCACATACACACAACACCATCTAGCCCAAACTAAGCAGAGCTTGTACTATGGAGACTAGACAATGGATAAACATACATATATACTTTTTTTTTGTGTATACATACATATTATACATAGAAACACCCAGACCAAGACAAACATCCATGTTCATGCACACAAATATAGAGGAAAGATTTAATTTTTTGTTTGTTTGTAATGATTTATCTCAAAACCTACTTAACCGATTTTAATAATTCTTTCACCATTAGAAAGCTACATTATCACCAAGTAACATATGCTACATTTCATTTAAAAAAATACTGGTTCTAACATAACCTAGCTTAACCTACTTTTACGCGAACGAAGCCGCGAGCAAAAGTTAGTAGTCATCCTATTGACGCACAGTCTTTGCCTGGTATACGCAAAACCTGCTAGTCAAAATGTTCTAATAGAAGGACCCTATTACTTTAATCCCATTCGAGCTTTAAACCATGGACCTTACGCAAGGCAGCAAGAGGAAATACAAATTAATATCATAGATCAACAATGCAATCATATGTATTTCAGATATTTTTCAGCTATTGAACGTTGATGTGTTACAACTCCATAATCTGTCGATAGATAATAAACAGTGCATGTATTAGTACTACCGGCACCCAAACTCGAAAATACTACTTGGATGTGACCAAATAGTATATATATTTGAGCAGCGATAGCTCAGTGAGGAGATCAACAGACTGCAATGCAGAGGGTCTCGGGTTCGAACCCACGTCGCGCACCTCTGACTTTCGGAAGTTATAATGACTTTTCGAAATTATGTGCGTATTGATTAACAATTATCGCCTGCTTCGTGCCTCGGTGAGCACGTTAAACGTGGGTAAAGCTGAAGGAAACAATCAGTAGGAAAAGCTGAAGGAGGAAAAAGCTGAATTTTTGTTTGCTCAAAACTCAAAAACATACGTACCGATTTTAATAATTCTTTCACCATTAAAAAGCTACTTTATCCAGGAGTAATATAGGTATATAACATCACGCTACGAGCCAGGGGTGCGGAGCAGAAACCATTAATGTGGAAGCGTGGGACAGCAAATCTATATCTATACAAATAAATAAAATTTAAGTGTCTGTTTGTAATGTCAATATAACAGCTTTTTATCTAATGCATATGAAAGTATGTAAGATACCTATACGAAAACATCTATTTTTAAAATTGTTGTCTGTCTGTCTGTCTGTCTGTTTGTTCCGGGTAATCTCCGAAACGGCTGAACCGATTTTGACGGGACTTTCACTGGCAGATAGCTGATGTTATAAGGAGTAACTTAGGATACTTTGATTTATAGAAAAAAATAGGATTGCGCGGAGACAAACACTTTTTAGTTAAAATTTACGCGGACGAAGTCGCAGGTAACAGCTAGTTATGTAATATATTTAGATACGCGGTGCATGCTTTTAATGCGTCGCATTACATTTATTTGGCATACAATAAGAACACGTGTAATTATTTTCTCTATATATGTAGACTAAGATAGGACAGACAGACAGATATCATCATCATGTCAGCCAAAAGACATAAAGGTAAAGGTCGCGGGAAGCGGTTGGATGCGGGTGGCCCAGGACCGGTCTGTGTGGAAAACCTTGGGGAAGGCCTATGTCCAGCAGATATAGACATTGGACTAAAAATAATCTACGGCAATAAACCCTAAAAATAATAATAAAACGCTTACTGATTATATCTAAACAGCGTATAACAGAAAGGTGTGGTCATATTTTAGGGCCGTAATGTATTTATAATTTATGAAGTCATGGAGATTCGAAGAAGAAACATTTTAGGACTCTTGTTAAGACAAAAGTTTGAATACTGCTGTTTATGGTGGGTTTTGTGTGTTTTAATTCTTTAATATATTTTTTATGTTTATACTAATTGTGCCCGCGATTTCGCCCGCATTTATGATTACTGCGCCACCCACGTGAGTCGTAGTGTGGTGTTATATAGCCTATAACTTTCCTCGATAAATAGGCAATCCAACACTAAAAGATTTATTTCAATTCTAACTTGTAGTTTATAAGATTAGCGCTTTCAACCGAACAAACAAACAAACTCTTCAGCTTTATAATATTAGTATAGATTGCACCTGTGTCAGAAATAACTACCGACTTGCATAACTTATCTGCACTATGTAATTGTGTATCTGTGCAACAACTAGACTTAGCACTTATCCACACAACAAAAAAAGAATCATCAAAATAGTTTCACCCAGGCGAAAGTAATGAGGTAACAAACATTAAAAAAAAAATTAAAAAAATACAGACGAATTGAGTACCTCCTCCCTTTTTTGAAGTCGGTTAAAAATAGGGCCTATCAAATTAATATTATCTTACTGGTAACTAGATGTTGCCGCGGTTTCACCCGCGTTTATCGTTACTGCGCCGACCCCGAGGGTCGCAGCGTGATGTTATAAACCTATAAGGCTATAGGCTATATTATAACATCACGCTACGATCCACGGGAGCAGTGCAGTAATCATGAACGTGCGTAAAATCGCGGGGACAGATATCCTTATTAATATTATAAATGCGAAAGTAACTCTGTCTGTCTGTTACGTTTTCACGCTCAATCCGCTGAACCGATTTAGATGAAATTTGGGATGAAGATACCCTAAGACCCTGGGAAGGCCATAGGCTATATAACATCACGCTACGGTTCACGGCAGCGGCGCAGTAACCACAAATACCACTGACGCGGGTGAGACCGCGGGCACAGCTAGTTCATTATAAAGCATCATAGAGCACTTACGGTATAATAATATGTATGTAATTAATGAACAGAACTGGTTATCCCCACATTTGCTACATTGTATCGTAGATAAAGTACTTGAGGATGATAATGTAATCACCCGTACAAATAATTACATCAACTACTTATTATTTAGATTATATCACTTAAGATTAGTTTTGACTTTCGACGTGGTTTCAACGTGTGTTTGACGCGCATTTCAACCAAAATGATTATTGAAAATTTTAATAAATATACTTTGGTAAGTATATGAATTTACTAACATACTAAATACTAAAAAACTATCTGTTTTATTTTTATTGAGTTATCAATCAGGAGGAGATGGCGAGACGAGCTCGATGCATTTAAAAGGGATTGGCAACTGAGAACAAGCGATCGAGATAGATGGAAGTCGGAAGGGGAGGCCTTTGCCCAGCAGTAGGACGCCAATTAGGCTTATAATAATAATAATATCAATAAAAAGTAAATTTGTTACGCCATCACACCGTAAGTACACGATAGGTCATCATGATATTTCGTATACACGTTGTCAGAGGTACAGAAAAGGATATAATAATACACTTGTCATCCAGGAATAAAACTGTTGACGATAGATATAAATTTATTGGCAATATCTAGATTAATGCGAATGAAGCCGCGAACAAAATCTAGTTATTGAATATTCGAGGAAAACATATATGCAATAAATATGTCTAACCTTTTGTTTGCTCATTCCATTCATTCATCAAAGAATGGAAGCTACTCAACAAAATATAAAGAAAACAGAAAACCGACTACAAAAAAGAATATTCTATTGTTAAAATGCACTAAAAAGTTAATAAATAATTGCATAATCTTGTGAATAATTAAATTATTGTTATTAATGGAGTCGGTGTCAGCCAAGATAGGTTTGTAACTAATTAAGCATGAGATGTCTTACTATAATCATAGCATAACATTGGCATGTACAATTACACAGACGCAGCACGCGGCGCGGGCGGCTGACACCGACTCCAAAAATAACAATCATTTAATTATTCACAAGAATATGCAATTATTTATTAACTTTTTAGTGCATTTTAAGTTTTAGAATATTCCTTTTTGAAGACGGTTTTCTTTTTTGTTAAAATTTTGTTTATTTCTCGGTTTTTAGTGAACCTTGCCAAAAATGAGAACATCATCAATGTAGCCAAATACGCACTATTGAGGATAACTCGTAAACGAATGGTCAAATCTTGATCAAAATTAAATGGGACCACATGGGAAGCGCCAGCTTTCAATTAAAAAAAGAATCATCAAAATCGGTTGACCCAGCCGAAAGTTATGAGGTAACAAACATAAAAAAAACCGACGAATTGAATACCTCCTCCTTTTCTTGAAGTCGATTAAAAGTGGGTTAACGAACAGGGGGAAAAGTCGAACTAAACTGCTTTTCCTTTGCCTACATACCGTCAAAATACAGAAGAACTCATAATTAATTTTTAACAATGAAACAGCTGACCCAATTGTTCATATGAATAACAAAACAATGATAAAAGCTATTATCAAACTATTGCGCCAACAACATGTTATGATAAGTTTTGTTTATGCTTCCTGTGTCCCAGGAGAGATTTATCAGTTAGTAATGAATTCAGAAATTACTGATAATTAATAATAATAATAATAATAATAATAATATTCTACCACATACACACAACACCATCTAGCCCAAACTAAGCAGAGCTTGTACTATGGGTACTAGACAATGGATAAACATACATATATACTTTTTTTTTGTAAATACATACATATTATACATAGAAACACCCAGACCAAGACAAACATCCATGTTCATGCACACAAATGTTTGACTTGTGCGGGAATCGAACCCGCGACCTCAGGCGCGGCAGTTATATACAATTTTTTTTTAATTAATAATATAATCAGCAGCGATAGCCTAGTGGGAAACCGTTGGACTGCCACGCAGAGGTCTCGAGTTCGAACCCAAGGTATAGTTAATCTTATTTTTTGTTTTTTTCTTTATTTTTTTTCGGACTTATGGGTATAATATATATGACAGCCCCATCATAACAAAAGCAATTATAAATATACAAGCTTACAATTAATTACTTAGGTAACTGTAGCTATTGTAATAATATGTATTATTAAATTATATCTAAGACAAACACTGATTAATATATAGGTTACAAAATAGTCTTGCTTCTCAGACGACGGATGAGCCAAAACAGTTTCACATTCTTAATAAAACAGCGACTCAACACGAAATTTGGAAGTTCGGCAATTTCAACTCTAATTGTGTGACCATTCTATTCTAATATTATAATTATGTTAAGTAATTGCAATAGAGTTCAAATTTGTTTAACACAAAATTCACAAATAAGTCTCTATAGTATTAAGAGTGCGGTTTGTACTATACCAACATCTTATAATATCGCAATTGAACTCATTCATGAGCGCTTCCCTTTATCCTTTGTATTGAGATACATTGTATTATTTATGTCTTATATCATTTCTATATTCTATAACAATATTTTTTTAAAAAGACTATTTTGTTTATTTGTACGTGATTTAAAACCTTTGTCGGGAAGGTATTTACAAAAATTAGATAAAACAACGGACATGATGAACACCAAGACTCGAAACAACTAATTATAGATTACACATTTATTGCCTCATATGGGTATAGAACAACACTCGACTTAGTAGCAATGACGAGGCGTCCACTTAAACCAGAGGATGATGATCCTAACTAATACTATAAAAGCGAAAATGAGTTTGTTTGTTTGTTACCTTTTCACGCCTCAACCACTGAACCGATCATCCTGAAATTTTGCATATACGTTGACAGGTATACAGAAACGGACGTAGGCTGCCTTTCATCCCGAAAAAAACGACTGTTCCCGAGGAAAACAATAATGACGTTCTTATGATAATAGATGGCGCCACGTGCCTTTCGAATCATGATTGAATTATATTATTACAAGCAGAGTACAACTGGAATTGATTGTCAAATTCTAAATTAACGCGAGCGAAGCCGCGGGCAAAAGCTAGTATAATATAAATCTTAAAGAAGGATCCTCGCTGTGTCAGATAATAATATCGTCCAGATCGATTTTCGGTCACGGCGGCCAATCTTAACGGAGGCTAGCCATCTGCAAAGAAGATATTATAGTGCAAAAAGTATGTGCGCAAACACAAGTGCACTCTCTGTTCCCTAACCCTCATGATCCGATGGGACAGATGATCCGACACGACCGGAGAGAGATCAGGCACGGGACCATCGACTTTACGTGCTTTCCGAGGTACGTGTTGATGTACGAGGTAGGTGTTTGAAGGTCATAGCTTATTAGAGCCATCGAACGACGAGGTGGTGCTGGTCGGGTACCAGCACCACCTCGTCGTTCGGTGTCCACTCGTTGACGACAGGTGATCCACGGTTAACGGCGATGTGAACCAGTGAACATCAGGTGGTCAACGAGTGGACGTCGCGTGGTCAACGATTTGACATTGCGTTGTCAGTGAATAGATGAGTAGTTTATCAGGGATCGTCACTAGGATCTTCACGTGTATATTCGTTATGGCTAATTTTACAAACCGAGAATTGGCTCTCATAGCTGTCACGCTTAATGAAACCTGCGGGGTGACCACTTGCGGACGGTGCGTGAACCACACGCGGACGGCGCGCCATCCATTTGGTAACTGCGCGTGGGTAACTCAAGGCAAGCGTGCAGGCAACGGGTGGTCACCGAGTGGCCCACTCGTCGTCCGCGCGCAGTCAACCCGCGGGCGAGGCGCGCCGGAGTTGGTGCAGTGAGCGTATACCCATAGTATTCCATACTAAGAGTACTAACTGCTCGAGGCGAGGCGTTGCTGGTCGGGTGCCGGGTGCCTCTAATGAGCTATGACCTTAACACCGCCAACTACCTACCTCCGAAAAATAACAGAAAAATCCAATAACTTTTTGTTGGCCCGACCCGGAATTCGAACCCGAGACCTCATGCACAGCACTCGTATTCACTACCGCTGCGCCACGGATCAGAATCATCATAATCATAATAATACCAGCCCTGTATTAAACTGTCCCACTACTGGGCACGGGCCTCTTCCCAGTGTGGGAAGGGTTAGGCCATAGACTCAGATATCTTCGAGACATTATTTAGAAATCGCAGACATGCAGGTTCCCTCAAGATATTTTCCTTCGCTGATAACTAAATAATACGCACATAATCGAAATCGAATGGGATCGAAATCGAGACATCTGCGTAGCAGTCCAACGGTCTCTTAATAGGCTATCGTTATATTTTAAGTACCTACTTATACGATTAATCGATAATAATCGTTAATCGGTTAGTTATACCTATTGTAATCGGTAATCCCACACTGACATCCTGCTAAGTATCGTATTCGCATTGCATCGAATGATATTGAACATTGTCAGTATAAACAATGGAATGGCATACTTGGAAGTATGTATCTATATTCATCCTTTTTGTCGGCCTGGATGGCGTAGTGGTTAGTGTAACCAACTGCACGCCTGAGGTCGCGGGTTCGATTCCCGCACAAGTCAAACATTTGTGTGCATGAACATGGATGTTTGTCTTGGTCTGGGTGTTTCTATGTATAATATATAATTATTTACAAAAAAAAAGTATATATATGTATGTTTATCCATTGTCTAGTACCTATAGTACAAGCTCTGCTTAGTTTGGGCTAGATGGTGTTGTGTGTATGTAGTAGAATATTATTATATTATTATTATTATTTACGCGAGCGAAGCCGCGGTTGAAAACTAATAAATAATAAAACAAAATGCGGAGGCGATGCGGTGACGCGTGAGCGGCGGGCGAAAGCGTGTTCCTCACGTCACACACGTCGCATCTAAATAAGCGCTATTACATAATGACATAATTGATAAGAAAACCTTGTAATTACTCGTGTTAGGAATCTGTGAAACTGTTAGATATCTTATATCATTCCAATTATCTATTTAGATAAAGCTTAATACCGATAGCCTTGTAGTGTAAATTGGTAAACAGAGCTAGCCAGTTTTACGGTAGGCATTCTAAATAGAATTGCATTACGATTATGTCTTTTGGATGGGGTAAGCAGAGGTCCAGTATTCAGATTCCACCAGCTATGTTTATATAAGATTCATGTTTTTATATACCAACTAGCAACTACCTGCAACTTCGTCCGCGTAGATTTTAAATGTTTTTCTAAAATTAAAGTAGCCTAAGTTACTTCTTATAACATCAGCTATCTGCCAGTGCAAGTCCCGTCAAAATCGGTTCAGCCGTTTCGGAGATTAGCCGGAACAAACAGACAGATAGACAGACGGACAGACAACAATTTTAAAAATAGATGTTTTCGTATAGGTACCTTATATACTTTTATATGCGTAGATAAAAAGCTGTTATTTTGACATTACAAACAGACACTTTAATTTTATTTATTTGTATAGATAGGTAGGTAGAGGTGTACCTACCTATTATTGTAAATATTCTGTAATATGCCTATTATTGCGGCATGAAAGTGGATATAGTGACAAGAATAGAAAAGGGTATGTTAAGCTGGTTTGGACATGTAGAAAGAATGGACGAGAAAAGACTGACTAAGAAAGTTTATAAGGCTAGTGTGAATGGAACAGTCGCAAGAGGAAAACCTAGGCGAACGTTTCTCGATCAGATCGGAGGCGTTCTGGACAAAGGCCAGGTTAAGACCTCCTTGAACCGACGGGCGTGTATGAGGAATGTGATGAAAGTGAATGAAGTCAGAGAAGTGTGTTAGGATCGTAGCAAATGGAAATCCGTAGTCTCTGCCTACCCCTCTGGGAAACAGGCGTGAATCTATGTATGTGTGTATGTATGCTTGGCAATATATTGTAGTTCTTGTTTAGAAGCCCGTTATCTGGGTGGGCAGCCCTCTCGCATGTTTGCGGACCGCGCGGCTGTAGGTAATTATTTCAAGGACAAAGCCGAGTTACAATACTGTTAGATAACATTACCGTGGTTCTGTCTAGTGCGTTTTACAATGTTGCACAGCCGACGCGGTTTCTATTTAAGTGTGGAATAGGTACTATCGACTCCAGCGACGGATGAGCACTCCTAAGGTTAAAATCGCATAGCAGACCAACACTTGGTACCCGTACACGTGACACGCCCCTTTCTTTGTTTGAGTTTTTTTACACTTTACATTTGTTTACTGATTCTAAGGCGATACAAACTTAACTGGTCAACGTGTGCAAGCGAAATTTTTTCTGAAATGGTCATCCGTCGCTGGAGCCGATAGGTACTCTTTTTCTCAATAAATAAAAATATCTTACAACATTTAGATGTTTATTTGTTAGCACTACATATTAATACTGAGAATGAAATAATAGTTATTCAAAAAACTGTTTAAGATTCCTGCGGTATTTCATTATATTTGACTCAGTTCAGTCAGAAACCAAACACAATAGAAACGTAACGTATTGTCTCGGCTCTGGGGTCTGAGGCTTTTTTTTTTTTTTTTTTGTTATAATAATATTCTACCACATACACACAACACCATCTGCCCAAACTAAGCAGAGCTTGTACTATGGGTACTAGACGACGGATAAACATACATATATACTTTTTTTTTGTAAATACATACATATTATGCATAGAAATACCCAGACCAAGACAAATATCAATGTTCATGCACACAAATGTTTGACTTGTGCGGGAATCGAACCCGCGACCTCAGGCGTGGCAGTCGGTTACACTAACCACTACGCCATCGAGGCCGATTTGGCCAATATATTAATTGTAAGTATTTATTTTTAATGGTATTGTTTTTATTTTTCCTTCTTACACTAACAATGGTATTAAAAGATAAATATTACAATACAATTACAAATTACCACGACGGCCACTACTTGCCTTGGCTTCAGTGGCCGTCGTCATTTATCATTGGATATATTAAGGGTCGTCTTCCTTAAATTTTACATCCAGTACGGCGATCGAACCCGCGACATTGTGGGCATTGACAGGGGCGAAGATGTTTTGAAAATATAATTTACAAGGAAATGAAACAAATAATAAAACTTAACTAAATACTGTGACATAACTAACTTCTATTGCGCCGGTTTTTTGTTAGGGTGTGGTACTTCAACACCTGGAGGAGCCTCACGGCCTTTATCCCATAATAGGTAGGCACAGGTGTATAATAGTCACATTTCGCTAGCTATGATTTAGATCCTACGTAATAGAGAGCGAACCTATTGCTAAATAACTTCAAAATTAAAATACACAATCACTCTGTCCGACCCAGGAATCGAACCTAAACCCTCACACACAGCAGTCGCATTCACTACCGTTGCGCCACCGAGTCATTCACTAGTCCTAATCCTCTCCAAACTCTTTAATTCAACAGCACACGATAATAATAACAATCATTACAGACAAAACCGTACACTATAAGTCTATAACAGACCCTATCGGCCTCTATGGCGTAGTGGTTAGTGTAAGGGGACATCCATTAATTACGTGAGCTCAAAATAGGGGGGGGGGGGGTCTAGTAAAATCTCATCAAATCTCATTTAAACTGGGGCGGAGGGGAGAGGTCATAACTGAAATTCTATCGTCAATTTTTAAAAACATAAATTATTATAGGTACCTATATTAAATAAACTAAAGAAATTGCTTTTACTTTTCTTAGAATATCCCATTCTGTACGTTAAAAAAAACTCATGGCTGTAAAAAAATTTACTTCGAGAATAAGAAAAAGCAAAAGAAATCTCATTTAAGGAGGACGGGCTGTCCCACCAAATCTCACTAAATCTCACCAAGGGGGAGGGAGGAGTCCAAATTAAAAGAAAAACAGCTCACGTAATTAATGGATGTCCCCTAACCGACTGCCACGCCTGAGGTCGCGGGTTCGATTCCCGCACAAGTCAAACATTTGTGTGCATGAACATGAATGTTTGTCTTGGTCTGGGTGTTTCTATGTATAATATGTACGTATTTACAAAAAAAATAAAAATTATACAAGTATGTTTATCCATTGTCTAGTACCCATAGTACAAGCTCTGCTTAGTTTGGGCTAGATGGTGTTGTGTGTATGTGGTAGAATATTATTATATTATTATTATTATATAACACTAAATGATGAGGCGCTCATAGCCAGTTGCACTCACTGATCGGTAAACGATTAGCGAGGTTAAGCAACGTTGGGTGCGGTCAGTCTATAGATGGGTGACCGCTTAGTGGTATTTCATCTGAGCGTCTCCGTGCTTCGGAGGGCACGTAAAAAGTCGGTCCCGGTTGTTGTCAAATTGATAGCAGTCGTTAAGCCATGTCAGAGGCCTACGGGCGGCTTGAACAACTCTCGATAACAGGTTGACCACTAACCACACGAAAAGAAAAAAAAAGACACTAAATGATAAAAATAACAACACCATTTATATTATTGACATAGCCATCCCCAACAGTCACAACGTACAATCAACATTAGCCGATAAGCTTTCAAAATACCAAGACTAGCGATCGAATTAAAAATACAATGGAGAGCACGTACAGTGCATATTGTACCAATAGTCTTGTCATCAACTGGTATAATACCCAAAACACTCACTCAAAGGCTGGGACTCCACCAAAGCGGAGACGAGACGAGCGGAGAGGAGATGTTTTTTAAACAACCAATAGAATTGTGTTATTGACACATCTCTCCGCTCAGCTTCAGTGGAGATCGCTGTGTAATATTTGTATGGCGCGATGGAAGCGGAGATGTGAGCTGTGCGCGGACGACGCGCAGTGGACACGAGAGATGTGAGCGGCGTGCAGTGAGCGATGTCACCCTCCCCCCTCTCGCCCGCCAGCAACCCGCAAGCCCCGCGCGCGCGCCGGCCGGCCATCTTGCTTGCTGAAAAACATCTCTTCTCGCACAGCACACAGCCCACCGCACACATCTCTGCTTTGGTGGAGTCCCGGCCAAAGCCTTGACATCTTACACATGCCTATACACACACTACAACTATTGAAAAAGCCACGATTCTGAACACGTGCCGCATCACACGCAAATTTCTAACATCATCATCCATATCATCAACATACTTCATTTAACGTGCCACGCTTGGTCTTAGCCCGCATGACACGCCTTTACCCCTTCAAAAGTATATAGTCGGCCTATAGTCGGCCTCGATGGCGAAGTGGTTAGTGTAACCGACTGCCATGCCTGAGGTCGCGGGTTCGATTCCCGCACAAGTCAAACATTTGTGTGCATGAACATGCATGTTTGTCTTGGTCTGGGTGTTTCTATCTATACAAATAAATAAAATTGAAGTGTCTGTTTGTAATGTCAAAATAACAGCTTTTTATCTAATGCATATGAAAGTATATAATGTACCTAATACGAAAACATCTATTTTTTAAATTTTTGTCTGTCTGTTTGTTCCGGCTAATCTCCGAAACGGCTGAACCGATTTTGACGGGACTTTCACTGGCAGATAGCTGATGATATAAGGGGTAACTTAGGCTATTTTGATTTTAGAAAAAAGTAGGGTTCCGCGGAGACAAACACTTTTTAGTTAAAATCTACGCGGACGAAGTCGCAGGTAACAGCTAGTGTATAATATGTATGTATTTAGAAAAAAAAGTATATATGTATGTTTATCCATTGTCTAGTACCCATAGTACAAGCTCTGCTTAGTTTGGGCTAGATGGTGTTATGTTTATATTGTGATAGAATATTAAAAAGAGGGAGTTAAACAAATTTTCAAATATAATAATATCTAATAATATTCTACCACATACACACAACACCATACGATATATATACCTACATTATATGAGTACAATACATGAGTATTCAAAGTTATCCAAACTCCGTGCTATCATTAAGAATTTATGGACAAAAAAGCCTACTTGTAAAACGTACCAGGGACACCATGCGCAGCAATCACATACACTGTGGCATAATACCAATGATTTGCAAAAACATCTTTTTAAGTAAACGTGTAAAATCGCAACTATTAACACCTTAAACCGTTACGTCATACTATGTGCTATCAAAACAACATTTACTAATAGATTAAGTACTTACTATGAAAACTATATACCTAATAGGTATAGAATATATAATTATGTCTAGACAAACATCTGTATACATAAGAGGCTGTCTATACAGGTTGTGTCGTAAATAGTGGTCCAGAGTAAAGGAGTCGATACACTGTATTCTTATGTATCACATACCGAAATTTTAACCATTTTTTTTATGCCCCTAAAGTCATATGATTTGCTGAAGATGAGTATTGAAATTGGAAACAGATTAATTTCTTTAAGTACCTTTGACTTTAAAACATAAAAAAGGGTTTGGATATGATAGTACACATATTCAAGAGTAATAATAAAAAAACAGAATTAAAAAATATTGATATTTGTTGAAATGACAGCCAAATTCGTGAAGCAAGGTGCAGAAATTTTAAAAAAGAGCTTTTATTTTTTGTTAGGAGACCCTTAACTGAAAATGCTTAAAATGTCGGTATGTGATACATAAGAATACAGTGTATCGACTCCTTTACTCTGGACCACTATTTACGACACATCCTGTATATGGACGGATGATGCACCAGTTTTTTTATGACGTGAATTCGATCGACACATAGGACAAAAATATACAACATGTAACATAATAAACGCACATCCTGAAAGTAGTTTGTTCAAAATCGGCTACTGAATCAATTCCAAAAATTTTTACTATAGGTAATTATTTATCCTTAAAATAATTAAAACTAATTAAATTATAGTCACCCATTTATTAAACAGCTGAAATAAACGAAAATGTATCATAATTCAAGGCAATAAGGTTTTCGATGCAATAAAGGTAATAAATGTTAGATTTATTGTAATATACCCGATACTATCCACGCACAATAAGGAAAATTAATTCGTTAAATTATAATATTTAGGTACATAAAAGTAACATTTTAATGATTATATTAATATTACGATTTAATAATCTAATTGGGGTGTTTGAGGGTGTACGTTATATTTGTGACATGTTGTATATTTGTTTGTTGGTTATAGAAAATACAACTCCCGTACTAGGATAAAAAAATGTGTCGCGAGGACTTTACAGCCATTCAAACAACGGACACAAAGTGTACGAGCAAACCCGTACATATTAATAGTTTCAGTTTTATACTGACATCGACGCGCAGCGGAACACATAATATTACATATAAATTAATACAACTACAATATATCAGTAGTTGCAAACAGCTTTCCGGGCGATCTATCGCACAATTTACTATTTCGCAGCGTATCGATCACTATCACTGTAAATCTGTGTAATTCCTATAATTCAATATAATTATTTTTATTCTGTTATTTCATTTATCTTTCATTTATCATACGAAACCGTACCCAAAGAACACCCAGACTTGGAACAACCATTTGTGGATCACACAAAGTCTTACTCGAACCCACAACCACCGGCGCAATCGCAGCGGCGAAGCAACCTCTTAACCTTTTGACCGCCACAGCATAAAAGTAGCGTTGTGCCCCCTACGCCAGGCGATGATTAATGTAGTTTTAAATAATAGGTAAAAGGAACACAACAAACATATTTTTTATGTTTATTTTGAATTGTCGGCCTCGATGGCGTAGTGGTTAGTGTAACCGACTGTCACGCCTGAGATCGCGGGTTCGATTCCCGCACAAGTCAAACATTTGTGTGCACGAACATTGATGTTTGTCTTGGTCTGGGTGTTTCTATATATAATATGTATGAATTTACAAAAAAAAAAGTATATATGTATGTTTATCCATTGTCTAGTACCCATAGTACAAGCTCTGCTTAGTTTGGGCTAGATGGTGTTGTGTGTATGTGCTAGAATATTATTATTGTAAAATAGTCGTATTTTCGACGTGCCATGCCGTCGGGGGCGGCTGAGGTCACGGGTTCAATTCTCGCACAGGTCAAACATTTGTGTGGATGAACATTGATGTTTGTCTTGGTCTGGGTGTTTCTATGTATAATATGTATGTACTTACCTACAAAAAAAACAGTAATATATGTATGTTTATCCATTGTCTAGTACCCATAGTACAAGCTCTGCTTAGTTTGGGCTAGAAGGTGTTGAGTGAATGTGGCATAAAAAAAAAAATTTATGTAAAACCACTACACGCACACAACCATGCATTTGACACACGCAGTCGAAGCGCGTAACTATAATTACATATATCTATATATAATGACATAATATCAGTAATATAATTGGTCGAATTTCGAGCACTAGGAGACCGCTAGTATTAGTTAAAATGAATATTTAAATTTCAATTAACATAAGGATACACATTATTTAATAATGATTGCTTAATTATTATTTAGTTTGAAAATAAAGTAATTTATGTAGGAATATTAGGTGAACATTTAAATAAATTTATTAACGATGGTTAGAGATACATAATAAAATAATTATAGGTTAAATTTTTTTTGAAGCCACGAAACAATTTCTTTTTTTAAATAATATAATTTTTTAGATTATGTATTTTATGTTATAAATATTATATTTACAATATTACTTCGTTTGTACGTGAGTATGTATTATAATGCTTTTAAACCAAAATGCTTACTTATATCACAATACCTAATAATTTATGTAGCACATAAGAACTACCTACTTCGATGAATTAAGCCATCTTTTAGTAGACGTATCTAGTAACACCTATACTTAATAATATAAATTGCATGAGTAATATGTTTAACGCGAACGGAGTCACCAGTAACAGCTAGTCAAATAAACACAAAAGTGAAATACCAACGTGCCTTATTTTCGTGGTCAACATCATGTACTACAAATCTTAGTCATACGCTGTTGTGTAAACACAAACTAACAACCACATATTATGGAAAAATTAACACAAAAATTATGCATATGTGGTGTGACTCTGAAAGGTAGAATAAGGAATAGTGTGATTAGAGAGAGATGTGGCATGAAAGTGGATATAGTGTCACGTAATCGACTCGCGGCGCACGGCTGCGTGCGCGGCGAGCGAGATGGTGCCATCACTAGTCCTCCTCCGTTTTTTTTTTTGTTTGTGCTAATTGTTGGCCTCAGATGGCCTTTACAACTTTACGCGGACTGTGGGTGAGCGCAGAAGGCTCCCAACCCGTTATAAAATAAACTAGACAACGTTGGTCCCCAAGGGTGGACTACCACGGACCTGGGCTTGGGGCGTTGTCGGCAACGTGGATCTAAGGTGATCCACGGAATTAACATTAGCACGACGCGTATTCCGGCCTCTGCGGCGAGGGCGGAACCGCGGACGACTTTGTATGGCTTCGCGAGCCGTGTATGCTTTGTCTTGTGCGAGTGTGATGCTATCATCTGGTTCGTCTAATATGAGCCTAGGTCTCCTAATTTTGGTTATCCTAGATTGAGTGTAGTTTATCGCCGCAACCACTAGCGGGTTGGGGTGAGTCTGAGCAGAGTCAAAGTAGCAGTCCCCCTCCGAGCGGCGGCGGCCTATAATAGTGGATCGCGTCCTGGTGGAGTTCTTCCTTCCGCTGAGCTGCACATCAAGTTAAGTGGTTCTTCCTAATAAGAACCACGTAGGAAGCCTTTGAGAACCACGCCCTGATTTCTATTAATTGTGTAGCTTGCTTTAAGTGTGTTATATACTCATTGTTAATAAAAGTGTTAATTGCTCTAGTATCTTTGAATCATCTCTGCTTAAAGTAACCTCAAGACACCACGCCCCTACAGCGTGGCCTGTCGTTATCCTAACGTGAATGAAGCCAGAGAAGTGTGTCAGGATCGTAACAAATGGAAATCCGTAGTCTCTGCCTACCCCTCTGGGAAACAGGCGTGAATCTATGCATGTATGTATGTACATAAAGTATTAAAGTTGACTCTCATTTTTATAAAATTTATGCAAATAGATACATTATCCAAATCCTAAAATACAAAAAAAGATACAAAAATCTACTCAAAAATAAATAAGATACAAACGTTTAAAAATCTAATAGTAAGGGTAAATGTCAAATGACAGAAAAAGTATACGCGATAATTGTGACGTAACCGCCATTTAAATGCGTCTGTGCGAGGGAGATAGCGAAATTCTCCCACTACTACCTTACTCAGTCTATTAATAAAAAATATTAATTACTCTCTTAATTTGCAATCAATTTAATACTGTTACCACATAAAGATTTATTTTTATTGCTATTTGCTCTTGTTACACACAATATATAGGTAAATAATGTACAAAATCAAACATAGTCAACTACCCTCTTATGAGAAAAAACATGATCCAAGAGGACCGCGAACGGAGTCACCGGTATCAGGTAACAGCTAATCAAATAAACACATAAGTGAAATACAAACGTGCCTTATTTTCGTGGTCAACAGAATGTACTATCGACTCCAGCGACGGATGACCACTCCTAAGGTTAAAATCGCATAGCAGGCCAACACTTGTTACCCGTAACCGTGACACGCCCCTTTCTTTGTTTGAGTTTTTTTACACTTTACATTTGCTTACTGATTCTAAGGCGATACAAACTCAACTGGTCAACATGTGCAAGCGAAAATTTTTCTGAAATGGTCATCCGTCGCTGAAGCCGATAGTACCTACTACAATAGCGATCATAGTCATACGCTGTTGTGTAAACACAAACTAACACATGGAATAATAATTAACACAAACTTTATAATTAAAGGAATTTATACAGCACAGGTGACTCAGTAGTTGCCTCGCCACTGCCACTGTGCTGAGTGTTATGTGTTCGATTCCCATACGGGCAAAACTTTGTGTGATCCACAAATGATTGTTTCGAGTCCGAGTATTCTTTGTCTGTTGTTAAAATCTTTGTAAAGTAACCGCGACACACGAATTATTCCTAGTGCGGGAGTGTCTTTATATAAAACTAAAAAGATACTGAATTATTATATTACTAGCTTTTACCCGCGGCTTCGCTCGCGTTAATTTAGAATTTGACAATCAATTCGGGTAGTACTCTGCTTGTAATAATATAATTCAATCATGATTCGAAAGACACGTGGCGCCATCTATTGTCATAAGAACGTTATTATTGTTTTCCTCGGGAACAGTATTTTTTTCGGGATGTTAAAATCTTTGTAAAGTACACCGTGACACAAGATTCATTTTAGTTCGGAAGTTGCCTTTAACAAGAAAATGTATACCTGTCTCGGCGGCTCAGCGGTAGTAAAAGTGACTGCTATGCATGACGTCGATTCCTGGGTCGGACAAAAAGTTACTGGTTTTCCCGGTCACTTTAAGGCCTTAGTTCCCAAGGTGGTTCAGGAGTCCACGGGAGACTCGACGGGGGTCTACGACGGCGTGACAAAAAAATGGGCGTTCACAATTCGTAAGCGGGGTCCACGAAAATTTATTTGCTTTCGATAGTGAAGAACTAAAATGTTGGCTTGACAGGTGAACTATAAACGTCGATCGACGGATATTTTGAAGAATACCACTCACTGAAGACCAGAGAAAGCCTAGCACGGAGAATTCCAAAAAAAAAGAAAAAGAGTTCAGCCTGCAGAGATTTCATCTTGATTCTTGACCAATATAAATACGAATGCCAAGGAATATGGTAGAAATGTAGCTGCAGGTGGTCCACCGAAACCAGCTAAATTTTGAAAGTGGTCTATGAGAAAAAATACTGGGAACCTCTGCTTTAAAGCTTTATAGCAGTAGTAGATAAAAGTTTAGCAATGAAATCATAGTTTTAAAAAAATAATACTAGCAATTTGTGGTTCAAATTACCAGTATTCTGGTTAACCTTTCCAGCTAAGCTAGAATGCTTGAATTAGGGATGGGTTCACGTTGGTAGTGCAATTGGTGGAATTCGAACCAATTGTGTAATCCTGTAGTTGCAGTGGGCTGGCCATATCGCGCGATTAACTGACAACCGCTGGGGTAAGCGTGTTCTTGAGTGGAGACCGCGACTCGGCAAACGTAGTGTAGGACGCCCTCCGACCAGGTGGGATGACGATCTACGAAAGACTGCAGGCAGATGCTGGATGCGGCAAGGTGAAGACAGGGCGCTATGGCGCTCTTTGGGGGAGGGCTATGTCCAGCAGTGGACTATTACAGCCTGATGATGATGATGATGTGTAATCCTGTAGTTGTTTTGACTCTGAGTGATCTTTCGTTGTGTTGTTTGTATATTAATTTCTCGACAGAAAAACCCAATAGATTAGTAACACTTTGTACAACCCGGTAATCGAAAAACTATCGTGGCGCCGCGCCGCCGGCATAGCAGGTAGCTAACAATTGTGTGATCCATAAACAATTGATCCTAGTCAGGCTGTTCTTTGTAGCCGTTGTTTGACCGTTTGTTCAAACGGGGGACTTGCTCCGCGAAATGCACGATTTTTGTAAGATAGCATTTATGAGGATGACCTGGCTAATCACATCACTAAATAAATAATTATAAACACCAAGCTCTATTCTACCCAAATGATTAATACCATTTGCAATAATAATAATCAGACCTTGCGTTATACGTTACCTGCCCCTAATTGGTCTATTTAATAAATCACTACCAAGTAAAAGGATTATCCTTGTCTAAATTGGATTTCGCAGAATATCAGTGTTTCGATTTAACAATTGCAACGTACGCTGAGCGATGTCCAAATTTTGGCACTTATGGGACACAGACTTTCACATTACTTTTTAAACTTAACTCAAACTTAAGAGGAAACACTAAGGGCGTGAGAATTGATAAATAGGTATTCGTAAAATCTATTGCTGCCGCGGGAGACAACTGCAGCTTGGACCGAAAATACCTATTAAAAGTACACAAAATCAACGTTTCGTAGTCCCCTGAATCCTTCTCCAAAGCTTGACCGATTTAACTACTTTTTTATTAAAAATTAAAGAAAGACTTTGGCCATGTTCCTTCGTGGAAAAACGGCCCTTGTATTTCCCCTTAAATATTTGAATAGATTATTGCTTGTATCGCTGTTCACTGACAATACTAGCCTTGACTTGAATGGAGGCAGTTTCCGTAAAGTTAAGCGGAAGGTGTGGTGTTGCCAGTGAGCAGAAAAGAAAATGAAATTATAGTGTTAGTATTAATTGTTTTATTGTTCTAGTTTTATTATTGTTCTGCTTTATTATTTTGTATATATTTTTTTGTTTTATTTCTTCATGTTTTGGGTGTGCCCTTTAGTGCCAAAATAAATATTTTTTCTTTTCTTTTCTTTCTTTTCATTTAATGTATTTTGAAAATAATAATACAAAAAATCAGCAGAAGCTACTTGGATATCATTAGACTGCCACGCACCGGTCTCGAGTTCGATCCCAAGGCGCGATTCTCTGACTTTTCGAAGTTATGTAAGTTCAATCGCTAATTATCGCTCGCTTTAACGGTGAAGAAAAATATCGTGAGGAAACTTGCATGTCTGAAAATACTCCATAATGTTCTCGAAAATATGTGAAGTCTGCCAACCCGCAATGGACCAGCGTGGTGGACTATGGCCTAACCCTTTTCACACTGAGAAGAGACACGTTCCCAGCAGTGGGACAGTTTAATACAGGGCTGATATTATTGTTGTATCTTATAAATACACTTGTTTGTCTCTTGTGACACAAGAATTATGACTAGTACGAGATTAGTATACTTATATATTTTTTAAATAAATAGTTTCTTTTTGTAATATAATCGCTTAAATATTCTGTTTACATAAAGTTATCCTTAATTACACTGACGCTTTAAATACTTTTCCGCATTCATGTTCTCGACATCAGAGCCAGAATATATTATCTATACTAATATTATAAAGCTGAAGAGTTTGTTTGTTTGTTTGAACGCGCTAACGCGCCAATAAACACTCCATTATAAAGATAAACAATTTCAATTTTCGTTTGTTATTAATAAACTCAAGAAATCTCATCATCATCAGGCTATAATAGTCCACTGCTGGACATAGCCTTCCCCTAAAGAGCGCCATAGCGCCCTGTCTTCAGCTTGCCGCATCCAAGAGGACAGTGTAGGACGCCCTCCGACCAGGTGGGATGACAATCTGCGAAAGACTGCAGGCAGATGCTGGATGCGGCAAAAATCTCATGCATTTTATTAATATTTCCACCAGTAAGAACCTAGATTATTCGGCGTTGAAATAGGCTATATAATATACTGGAAGCAGTTATTATTAAGGTGTTCTTGACTATGCTAAATGAGTATTACGTTGTGTACATGTTGTATTTTAATATTATTCGAATACCAATATACTCGGATGATAATCGAATACGGTGCGCATCACTAACTTATAGCACAGATCTAGACTATGTACCGCTACAATAAATGTCTTGACAAAACAACCATTTGTGTCCAACAATTTTCAGTAGCCGAGTTCAGGAATCGAACCCGTGACCATTATATTTAACTGTCGCATAAATTTACTACCGCTTCGCCACCGAGACAGTTGAATAAAAAAGGTTTCAACGCTATTTTAAGACGTTCACCAAGGCTGTGTCGCGTTCAAAACTGTTAAGGATAATTAAATCTTAACTAACATAACAAGCGCGAATGTGAGTTTGTGGCTTAATAGTCGTTTCGCACGAATTTGTTCGCACTTATCGTGCGAAAAGACCCTTTTTTAAAATAATATTTTTTTTGTAGTCGTTTCGCACACATGGAATATATTTTCGTGCGAATCGTTTTCATCGAACATTCTAGCATTGAAATACGAAAACAAACAACGCACTAAAACAAAATCCAACATAATAATCTATAAATACTGCTAAAACGTATTAAAAATAACTATTTTATTATACAAACTTTAAAATTATGGCCGAATATCTTCAGATAACCCAAATTGTATCACAACAAACACAAAAAATCACCAAAATATTTTATTTTGACAGGTCACGGTCAGTAATGGCGGGCACTGTTACGTTTTTTTTTCGCGGGCACAAGCGACCGACCGCATTCAGCCGCGTTCTGTTCTCGACTGACGCGGCTTGCATGTTATTATCAGTAAGTTTTATTATTATCTCTGGATTTCCGTTTGTTTGTTTAGCTCTGTGAACTGAATTTCAGTGTTTAGGCTAGGTGATTTCACTTTGAGCCTAGACGGTTGCTATTTTAGGCGTTTGTTTTTAGATCGGAGTTCAATGACCTTGTGTTTTGCATTTTATAATGTCAACAGCCTATTTTAAGCTCAAAACAAAAACACTTATTGACGCGTAAACAGCTGCGCAGTTTCGGATGAATTTTGAAAAGTAAATTATAAGAGTAAAAATTATTAATACACATTAATGTTCTTCTTTACGGTTATTGAATTTAAATTACATGTAAATTTAAATTAAAGCAATCTTTTTTAAATAAACCACGAGGAAAATCGTATAAAGTACTAAAAATCCCATCAATGTAATATTTTATTTTGTTTTTCTAATTTCTTATTTGTTTTTGTAATATTTCCTGTTAAAAACATTTAACCTTAACCTAAAGTAAATAATAATCTTGTTATATAATTATCATTGCTTATTTTTACATATAATAAAATCGTAGGAAAGTCAAAACCGTACATTGAATATTTTTTTAAAAGAATACTTGGGGCGTGATCTACAATCGATATCGAAGCCAAAAATATAGTTTTTAGAATTTTTGTCTGTTTGTCTGTATGTATGTCCGGGCTAAGCTCAAAAAGTACTGCATGGATTTACTTCAAATTTAGCATGAATATTACTAACAGGTCGGGTCAACATATAGGCTACATATTATCACGCTATCACCTACGGGGGAGGAGCTGTGAATCTTTATTTTTCTTACACATTCTGTGACAGCGTGTAATCTAACGACGCATATTTAAAGTATGTTTTTGAGTAAGCCATGCTATTATGTAGCTTTACACTATAAAAACTACGCCATTTAAGTAACTTGGGCAGAGAAATATAGTTGGGTTCCGCGGCGACAAACACTTTTTAGTTAAAATCTACGCGGACGAAGTCGCAGGTAACAGCTAGTTCTTAATAAGTAGGTGTGTGTATTATTTACGAAATAAGTTAAGTACTTTTTCTTTGTGTCTGTTCTATATATTTGCACACCCAAAATATACGATTTTTATAAAAAAAGTATGGCAATCAAACTCGGAAAAAGGACATTGGTTAATTAGAGCGAGAACGGGACAAATAATCCTTACTTCCTTACTATATATACATCATAAATTCGAATGTAACTCTGTCTGTCTATCTGTCTGTCTGTCTGTCTGTTACCTTTTCACGGTTAAACCACTCAACCGATTTAGATGAAATTTGGTACCGATATAGTTTAAAACTAGGGCAAGGACATAGGCTACTTTTTATTGATGTATGTACCACGCGGGCGGAGCCGCGCGCAAAAGCTAGTTATCTATAAAATGCAAAAGTATTGCGAAGTATTTTAACGTTACATATATATTAGCTTTTTTGTAAATTGTTAAAACTGAAAGCTGATTCACGTCATAAAATCTGTACAAAACAGAGTTCCAATCTAGTCTAATAAACATCAAATGACAATTTTTAATGAAAATGTTTCATGAAACACTAAGCTTGGAAATATCGTCATGTTTTCTATCTTATTCTAACTTTAATAATATCCTTACTAATATTACAAATTCGAAAGTAACTCTGTCTGTCTATCTGTCTGTCTGTCTGTTACCTTTTCACGGCTAAACCATTCAACCGATTTAGATGAAATTTCGTATATGTATATATAGTTTAAAACCTGGGGAAGGACATAGGCTACTTTTTATTGATGTAGGTACCACGCGGGCGGAGCCGCGCGCAAAATCTAGTTATAGGTAAATAAATGCGAATTTAACTTTGTTTGTTATGCATCCACGCCTTAACTAGTCAACTGGTCATCATAAAATTTCGCATATACGTTGTCAAGGGTACAGGAAAGGAGATAGGGTACAATTAATCCAGATAATAGTTCTGTTACTAACCTAACCTACATTTACACGAGCAAAGCCGCGGCCAAAACCTAGTTAATATTGCAAAGTTAATACTACCAGGGATGTTATAGAGCTCCGTAACCGAAACTATCGGATATCCGAAATAAAAATATATCCGTATCCGTTGCACAAGTTTCGGATAGTTTCGTATAAGGGCGGAGTCTAAATAATTATTTTAATAGATAACACTTAAAATTGAGTAGGTATATAATAATTACTTACCTATATGACAGATTATAATACCAAATGATAACCTAGACTAGATAAAACCTATGAATAAAATCAAATGATTACATACTATTTGTGTTTATAATTTATATTTTATAACTTTACTTCAATCTAATACCTATCCGTAACCGAAACTATCCGAAACTAACGGATAATCCGAAATAATTACATATCCGTAACCGTATCCGAAACCGATATAATTTTATTCCTATATCCATATCCGTATCTAGATCCGAAATATCATATCCATAACATCTCTAAAAAATAAAAAATATAAAATAAGAAAAATAAAAATCATTTATTTTCAGACAAAACAGTCCATAGCCAAACAAGAATTTTATATGAAAATAAAAATAAACACAATAAGTAGGTACAGAACAGTCACTACCTCCTCCCCAGACCCTTCTGCGCACCCCTTACGTGGAGCTCAGTAAACCTACCGAATACTATGTACTATACTACTACTAAATACTACTATAGCATTACAATACTTTTAAAGAATACAATTGAGAAAATACAGCCCGCCTGTAGTGTTTTTTTTATATTGTTATATTATTTTTGTGGTTTATGGGATTTTCTAAAAATAAAATACAGTTGTATCTTACATTCAATTGTTAATGAACCCTTTATTTCTAAAAGTACATGCACGTCTTACAAGTACATTATATATGGTTAATCATCGTCGTCTGGAACTACAATAATGTTCTCTAATCCCAAAGCCAAACAACACTTGTAAATGACGAGCGTAGCTCATGTACCATATTATGCACATAATATAGAGCAGCGATAGCTCAGTGGGGAGACCAACAGACTGCAATGCAGAGGGTCTCGGGTTCGAACCCACGTCGCGCACCTCTGACTTTCGGAAGTTATAAGACTTTTCGAAATTATGTGCGTATTGATTGACAATTATCGCCTGCTCCGTGCCTCGGAAAGCACGTTAAGCCGTTGGTCCCGGCTGCCATGAATATCCATGACAGTCGTTATTGCGAGAGTGTCGACACAAAAGATCCCACTGGGTCGAAGTGTCGCCGGTCTGCACTGACTGGCCCCCATATAAGATATGATAAGATGCACATAATATGCGAACAGCACCCAGTCGTTCTTTTTCCTATCATGCACATGCAATAACAGTGACGAATTGCACTTCGACCAGATAATGTTGCGTCTATTACGATATAGATGTAATATTGGCGAGCTCGGACATGTCGAGATTGCAGTCGTCCTTGTATTATCCACAGACCGGTTCCTCCTAACTCTTCCGAATGTTAATTTGACATTTCATTGCTGAACTCTATTGAAAATTATCCGGTTTGGAGGGTTTGAGGATATGTTTGCCATAGTAACTTTTGGCTTGTTTTAATTGATATACGCCAAGAGCGAATAACAAAAGATCATCTTCACTCAGCCTCAGAAAATCTGCAAACTCTGGCATATCTGCTGTCATGAGGGTGAACTGTGCTCGTCTGTGATTATAATTAAGGCGATTAACCACTTCTGCTAATGCATTTGGTGTATTCATTTTTGACGTGACAACGTCTAATAAATCCATGAACGCCGGCTGCACGCACGAAAAAGGATGACCCATTATTCCGTTACGCTCATTGTCTCGTTACGCTCACTGTCCCGTTGAATAAGTAAGGAAGCTATGATTTTAAGACCTAATTACAATTTACAAGGGATCGAAACACCGAGCTTTTTGCCGCTTGCTTATTATTGTCTACACGTTGCAATTCCAAATTCTGTGCTGTTATTGAGAATTTCTTTGACAGAAATACTCCTTTCCAGATATTGAACCCGTTTCCTCATTAATCAGTCTCTTCGGACTGATAAAACTACAAAATGATCAAAATCTGTTCAGTAGTTTTGCGTAATACTGAAACAAATAGACTGACAAAAATTCTAGCAGCCATTGACTTTATAGTCAATTTATCTTTTTTGACGTGACAACGTCTAATAAATCGATGAACGCCGGCTGCACGCAAGAAAAAGGATGACTCATTGTCCCGTTACGCTCATTGTCCCGTTACGCTCATTGTAACGTTACGGGAAAGAAATTTTGTTATGACGGTGTAACGTTATACTATCGTCCGTAAACCGACTTTACAGACAACTAATTTTTTTTAAATTTTTTAATATGTGACAGCATGGGTGGCGTGCTGGTTTAAGTGGGAGTCTCGCCACTGCCACTGCGCCGAGTATTGTGGGTTTGATATCCACACGGAAAAAAAAAGTGTGCGATTCACAAAATATAGTTGTTTCGAGTTTAGTGTTGTTAGAATGTTTGTAAAATCTCCAGCGATACAAAAAATACGGCTAGGAAATGTATTTAAAAAAATGTATATTAGGCCTAGGCCGCACTACGGTTTCATCCCGCAAGCGGTAAACCGCTAAACCGCGAAACCGCCCGAAACGCATACAAAATCATTCGCGGGAATAACCGTCGGTGCGGTCGCTTACGTTCCCTTGACTCACAAAATTACACGGTTAAAAACCGCGGCGGTTTAGACAGCCAACAATTCTAGTTATGTACCATTGTTTTGAGTTTCGAAGACTTAAATAGTCAATTTACATTTTTAAAACCTTTTCAATGTACAGATAAAATCTCGTTACTGCTTTACAATACCAAAGACTTTGTTTGACGATTCTTATGTTAATGGTGACCATGTTTGCGGAGGCTTAAACAATAATATATACCTTTATCGTAAACCCACGACAAACTTAGATATAAATGGTTACTTCGCGCTATTTCTAATGCCTACAATGATTTCAAGGTGATAAATTCAGCGTAAGGTATTCGTATCCATCGAATTTCGAATTCTAAAAAATATCGTGAACCAGCTTTTGCCCGCGGCTTCGCTCGCATAAAAGTAGGTTGAGTTAAAGTACCAGTACTATTTTAAATAAAATATAGCCTAGATGTTACTCGACAACATAGCCTTCTGCCTAATGGCGAAAGGCTTTTTTAACCGACTTCAAAAAAAGGAAGAGGTTCTCAATTAGACGGTATTTTTTTTTATGTTTGTTACCTCATGACTTTCGACTGGGTGAACCGATTTTGATGATTCTTTTTTTATTTGAAAGCTGGTGCTTCCCGTGTGGTCCCATTTAATTTTGATCAAGATTTGACCATTCGTTTTTAGAAATTGGTTGATTAGTTTTTGGTTTAAATCCTTACAAACAAACAAAAAAATCAAATCTTTCCTCTTCATAATATTAGTATAGATTATACACCTAAACCTTTCTCATGAATCACTCTGTCTATTGGTGAAAACCGCTTGAAAATCCGTTCAGTAATTTTTGAGTTAATCGCGAACAGACAGACAGACGCGGCGGGGGACTTTGTTTTATAATAATAACATGTAGTGGTAGTCATGCGAATGTGAGTTTGTTTGTTTGTTTGTTACGCTTTGACGCCTTAATTACTTGACCGATCATCATAAAATTTCGCATACACGATGTCACACAGTGGATGCCAAGTAACGGGAAGCGACAACAAGGCCGGCCCACGAGGAGATGGCGAGACGAGCTCGATGCCTTTAAAAGGGATTAGCAACTCAGAACAAGCGATCGAGATAGATGGAAGTCGGAAGGGGAGGCCTTTGCCCAGCAGTGGGATGCCAATTAGGATAATAATAATAATAATAATAACGTTGTCAGAGGAAGGAAGGAAGAAAGGAAAAGGACACAGGGTACCTTTCATCCAGAAAAAAGTACTGTCACTAACCAAGCCTACATTTACGCAAGCGAAGCCGCAAAGCCGCAAAATCTAGTAATATTACTATATTTTTGCGTCAGTTATATCATGATATTACAATAGGGTAGCTGATTCATATTTTTTATTGTTTAAATCAAGTAATTACGTTACCTAAACACTTAAATAAAAATATTTATTACCAACTAGATATTCCCGCGGTTTCACCCGCGTTTATCGTCACTGCGCCGCCTCAGTGGGTCGTAGCGTGATATTATATAGCCTATAGCCTTCCTCGTTAAATAGGCTATCCAACACTAAAATAAATTTTTCAATTCGAAACAAACAAACAAACTCTTAAGCTTTTTAATATTAGTATAGATAACAATACAATATTGTCGGCCATGATGGCGTAGTGGTTAGTGTAACTGACTGCCACGCCTGAGGTCGCGGGTTCGACTCCCGCACAAGTCAAACATTTCTGTGCATGAACATGGATGTTTGTCTTAGTCTAGGTGTTTCTATGTATAATATGGATGTAAGGTGTTTCTATGTATAATATGGATGTAAGGTGTTTCTATGTATAATATGGATGTATTTACAAGAAAAAGTATATATGTATGTTTATCCATTGTCTAGTACCCATAGTACAAGCTCTGCTTAATTTGGGCTAGATGGTGTCATGTGTATGTGGTAGAATATTATTATTATTAAAATGCGAATGAGTTTAAACGCTCTTACCATTCGGACGACCAAAACCCGACAACTTCCTGGAAACTAGGAGAGCATATGAATGCTCTCCTAGTTTCCAGGAAGTTTTACCCAAGATAGCTAAGCAAAATTATTGTGGGAACCTTAGAGAACGAATGAACCAACATATTCGTGACGAGTAAAAGTCCGTAGCCCTGCCGAGACCCTCGGAGAACTATAACGTAAATAGATCATCTTTGTGTCAACCTAAAAGAGCAAAACACCAACAAAATCATTGTGAATAAAAATCCATAATCCCTGCTTACTTCTCTCGAGTTACTAGCGTGAAGATGTTGTTTAGTAATCCACCGTGACGAGACTGAAGTTGATATGCGCACACAGGAAACGGGTACTATTTCACAACTTCACCTCATGACATTGAGTGATAATATCTAACGAAGAATGCCATGACATGACACCTGAGACCACAGATTAGCCTGTTCTCGGAACTGTTAACATTACAATGTACGATAAGAACAAATAGTTAAATCGTAAGTGCGCCCTTCTATAGTAATATACATTCCAAACAGCGTTTAATTATTTTTAAAAAGCAATCGTGAAGTGAAATGTTCATTTTTTTATTTATTTTTTATTTTGCTCGTCAAAATGACCACACTCCACCTGATGGTAAGCAGTCGTGTGGTCTAAGAGCAGTGGCCTCCACACCGCCCTCATAGTAGCCGAGGCGATGTTGAGGTCTCTACTTTGACGGCCTGAGAAGGTGCTTTTTCACGCCCCGCTTAAAGGACCCAGGATTGAAGGAAGAAGGAAACACGTGCCTTGGCAGAGAATTCCATGCCTTGGTCGTTCGGCAGAGGTATGAGGACCCAAACTTGCCGGTACGCACTCTAATTGACTCTACCGTATAAGGATGGCATCTGAGCCCAGCACGCGTTGTTCTGGATAAGAAAGGGGAGGGTGGGATAAGGTGGAATAACTCTTCAGAGCACTCTCCGTGGTATATTCTGTAGAAACATGCCAATGAGGCAATGTCCCTACGGAGTTGCAGAGGTTCCATTGAACTTCGTGAGAAAACCTACAAATCTGAGAGTTCTACATAATGTTCTCGAAGATATGTGTAGTCTGCCAGCCCGCCCTGGGCCAGCGTTGTGGACTATGACCTAAGTTTCTCACTGAGAAGAGACCGTGCCCAGCAGTGGGACAGTTTACTACAAGCTGATATTATATCTATATATCCACTAGTTCATAGCTCGCGATCTGACCGCGCTCTAATATTGACATCATTTAAATGTACGATTTTCATTTACATATTCATTCATTACAATAATTATCCGTTTTTTTACTTGGGGAATGCATTGACGCATACCCCTCCGCGGGGGCGGGCGGAGGGGTTATGTCGGACTAGCCGGGGTAAAAGAAAGATGTTGAAATAATAATGGACCTCCCGGAATATCGATTAAGCCTACCACGGTGTTCCTCGACAAAACCACTATTGACAGGGCCGCGCGAATCCCTTGCACATGCGGTCGCGACCCCGCCGAGGTTTCGGCCCGCCGTATGAAACGGCAGGCCACTACACGAAGAGACCTACCCTAAGTCACCACTAAACAAAAATCCCTACTGTACCTCCCCCCCCCCCCCCCTAGAGGGGAGACGGACACGACACAGAGGCGCGCGTGGGAACACGCACGCCGCCTCTCGGACCTGGTGCTAAACGGATGGCGGGCAGGCCCACAAAGCCCGCCACCTCTAGGTCAAACAACAATTATCATTATCTTGCAACAATGTTATTAAGTACATATTACAACGAAGCTATGTAACTAAAATTGTTTGCATATTTAGTTTTATTTATAAAAATAATCCTAAATTAAACATATACAAGTTAACGCACTTGCCTCGTCCGTGTCCTCTTGTGTGGTTTGTCATGGGTGAAAATATCGTTATATTTGCGGCAAGTATCATACGTAAGTTAAGGTACTTGCGTGTGTTGTATGCATCATGTAACCGATGACAGCGCAAGTAACACTACAAGTGTTCCTAATAATAATTAAAGTATTCCTAAGCCATGGTTCAAGTTCCTAAAAAAGAAAGACTAACTATATTAGAAATAATTCTTGTGTCGCATTACAAACATTCTGTTTCAGGGTGGAAGACGCTGACGACTGTAACACAATTAATATTAGTACGGTCGTTAACGGCACCTTCTTGTAATAAGCTCAAATTAATAAAGACATTATTTGAGCTTATTATAAGAAATTATAATAAGCTCAAATAATGTTTTAATTAGAATACTTTTACTAATAATAAGAGAAAATTTGTAACACAAATTGAAAGAAAGAAATATAATTTATTATTATATTATTATTATTATTCAGACACCCAGACACCCATTATTTTTGAAAACTTCTTTAGCGGTGTTGTGCACTTTTTGTGATGGGTAAAAAATGTTAAACTCGCGTCAGGTCACGTGTACTGATCGAAAATTCGTAAGACGGAGGGAGAATTGTCAACTTTGTCAACTCTCCAAGTACTAGGCTAGCATAACCAGGAAAGAGTTGAAGTGAAAACTTTTTGTTGCCTTGGCAATCGTAACCATAGTTACGCGCTTCGACTGCGTGTGTCAAATAAACGCTTTGTCAAAACAATTGTCAGTTTTAACTTCTGCCGGCACTCCCGGAGTGCAACCCGTTGTTTTTTTTTTGTGTGTTAGTTGTTTGCCTCAGATGGCTTTGACAACTTTACGCGGACTGTGGGTGAGCGCAGAAGGATCTCAAACCGTCACCCAGACACCCAGTTTCGGAGCTGCTACAAATTGTTGTCTCGCGTGAGTATCGAAGCCACAACACTCAGACCTTCGGCAGTGGCGACGCGACCACTTAAACACCTGCGCCCTCCGTGCAGTCTGCTTGCGCAAGTTGTATGCATAATATTAACGAAAACCATCCGCGCAAATCCTTACTAATATTATAAATCTGTCTGTCTGTCTGTTACCTTTTCATGTCTAAACCATTCAACCGATTAAGATTAAATTTGTTACAGATATAGTTTAAAACCTGGAGAAGGACATAGGCTACTTTGATGTAGGTTGTATTGATGTAGGTATCACGCGGGCGGAGCCGCGCGCAAAAGCTAGTAACTTATATGATTAACTTGTTCATGTATACGGTTAGATTCTTTTTATGCGTTGTTCGAAGTAAATTTTGATATTTCTGAAAAAAAAGGTTTCCTTTGTTTTTCCTTGTACTTACTTATAAACTACCCTAAAATATTTAAAAGGTAGCTAAGTATTCATTTATAATTATTAGGAAAACTCATGTCAGCGATAGCTCAGTGGGGAGACCAACAGACTGCAATGCAGAGGGTCTCGGGTTCGAACCCACGTCGCATACCTCTGACATTCGGAAGTTAGATGACTTTTCGAAATGATGTGCGTATTGATTGACAATTATCGCCTGCTCCGTGCCTCGGAGAGCACGTTGAGCCGTCGGTTCCGGCTGCCATGAACATCCATGGCAGTCGTTATTAGGAAATCAGTGCCCTCTAATATTCTGACACTGGTCTAGCCTTAGGGTATCGTTAGTCTTCGGGTTGCGGAGATTAGATGGCAGTCGCTCCGTGTAAAAACTGATATCCAATCAAATCCGGTTAGACTAGAAAGCCGACCCCAAGCGACTTGGGCTAAAGGCTAGGGAGAAGAAGAAAAACTCATGTACGCTACTCAGCATTGAGTGTAACTTGTGGCTTGTGTTTGTGCTTTTTCTTGCAAATTGTCTTGTCGACATTCAGTCATTGGTGGGTATCAGTCTCAAGATCCATGTGTTTACATACAAATAGCCTTAAAATAGTTACCTCAACAACATGTATGATATTTAGGCTCGCTACTATAACCTAAGCTTAGTTATGACATAAGAAGTGTTCAGACTTTCTAGAAAAGAAGGAGGAAGAAGGTTAATTATAAGAAAAACTACCCTAGGCAAAGTTATTACCTATAGTTGTCAGACTCAATTTTATATCTATTTATTACTAGATGTTCCCCCGGTTTCACCCGCGTTTATCGTTACTGCGCCGCCCCCGTGGGTCGTAGCGTGATGTTAAAATAGCCTATAGCCTTCCTCGATAAATGGGTTATCCAACACTAAAATAATGTTTCAATTCGAACCAGTAGTTCCTGAGATTAGCGCGTTCAAACAAACTAACAAACTCTAATATTAGTATAGATTTGGGTGACTATTTTAAGCCGTTTTGTAAGTGGATCAGATCGATCCGTAAAGCTTATCAGCGCCAGGAAAATAAACAAAATAATTAAAATAGCCCGTTTTCAAACTAACGAGTATGTACGCATTGTTTATAAACATATTAAGCACTCACTGTACAACAAAAACATCTGTTAAAATGACACATCGCACTCTTAATAAAATAGAGACCTATCCAAGTATCCTGGATTAATCAAATTTAAACTTTGTTGCAATTACTTAACACAAATATAATATAGGAGTTTATAGTCACACAATAAGAGTTCAAATAGCCTTAAGAGTAGTAAAGCCTCGCTGATTTCAGCATGAATGGGCCGGCTCGACCGGGGCAGGACTACCCTCCCACAGAATATCGACGTGAAATACCAGTATTCCTACTGTTGTGTTTCGTTCGGTGAGTGAGTGTGCCGGAGGCCCAATCACCACCTTTCCCCCATCCCGCTCCTTCTCCTTCCAACTTACTTTCCTAAAGGAACGGCAACGCGCAAGTGATGGCTCTGGTGTCGCAGGAGTCCATAGGCTACGGTGACCACTTACCATCAGGTGAGCCGCATGCTTGTTTGCCACCGTAGAAATATAAAAAAATTGGTTGTCTGTAAAGTCGGTTTACGGACAATAGTTTAACGTGACAACGTCATAACAAAATTTCTTTCTCGTAACGTTACGATCGGAGCGAGAGCGCTACACGAGCGAGTGAAAGGCACGTTATGACGTGGTCACGTTAAACTATCGTCCATAAACCGACTTTACAGACAGCCAATTTTTTCCTTAGTCTGAGCTACGCATGTACATAAAACTCTACGCAAACAAACTTAGCAAAACACTAAACTTGTGTTGGACTGAACTGATGGCGTAGTAAGTAGTCGCCTCGCCGCTGCCACTGCTCAATGTGGGTTCGAATCCCACACAGGACAAAAATTAACAGAAACACGTTACCAAAAACTTCGTCCAACCTGGAAACCGATCCTCTGATCTCAAAATCGGTGGTAAACAAAGCGATGGAACCGACGAAGCAGATTAAAGGACATTGCTGTTATGTTTAAAGAATGCAAGCAACTTACAAATGATCCTGCAACGTTAACATATAAACAAACAATTAAAGTTTCATTGCCCTAACGTTTACAGTAGGCGTTTTAGTACTAACAAAATGTCCTTGCTGCGAACACATGTAGCCATCGAGATAATCAACTAGCGAATATTTCAATGCATAATGGCATACACAAATGACATATAAGTTATGCCAGCTAATTTATGCTATACTAGCTGTCCCGCGCCACTTTGTCTGCTTCATATAAGATAATTTTACCCGTTTTTGCAACATTTTTCATTGATGCTCTGGTCGTAGTGTAATGTTATATAGCCTATAACCTTCCTCGATAAATGGGCTGTCCAACACTAAAATATTTTTTTATTCGAACCATTAGTTCCTGAGATTAGTGCGTTCAACCACACAAACTCTTCAGCTTTATAATATTAGTAGGTATAGATTATTGGAATTAAATAGTGTAATTGGTGCAAGTCGTTATATTTAATGTAATCAAGAAAACCGACTCCAACTAGATAACAACTAGACAAGTAATAAAATAAGAACATCATTTATGTAGTCGGAGTTAACCAAATACGCATTAGGATAACTCCAAAACTACTGGTCAGATCTTGATCAATCAATTTAAATGGGACCACTTAGGAAGCAACAGCTTTCAAATAAAAAAGAGTCATCAAAATCGGTTCACCTAGAAAAAGGTAATACATAGAAAAAACCTGTCGAATTGAGAACCTCCTTCTATTTCTGAAGTCGGTTAGAATAAATAAAATCTCTCGCCAAATGTGAACGACTACGGACGAGGATGTCCAGGATTCTGCGACACAGCAGAGAAGCTGCAGTATAGCAGAATGGGATGATATGGATATTTCAGGAGGAGACTACACGATTACATTGATCCAAGTAGAACTGCCCGTAAATGGATCTAGACGGAGACCCAGAGACATGAAGGCATGCAATACTTCTGAAAAAGACGTCAAGGATAGCGCGAGGTGGAGACAGAAGTCAAATAGTGCTGACCTCACCACATGGCATGAATAGCCGGGCAGAGAGACAGATAGAGGGCGTCCATTAATTTCGTGAGGCGTTTTTGGCTATTTTTCGACCGCCTCCTCTCCCCGGCTCTGGTGGGATGTCTTGAGATTTGGCTCAACCCTCTACGGCATCCGCCAATCTCAAGTGAGATTCTGAAAAGGTATGTTTCTAGTGTAAATGTGTTGGATTTAATCTAAGAAAATATCTTAATACTTTTATTTAAGATTTTTTACCTGGGGGAATGCATTGATGCTCACCTCTCCGCAGGGTGACAGAGACGTTATGTCGGAATCACCGGGGGAAAGATGGCAACATCCCAGTAATACCGACTAAACCTACCACGGTGTTCTTCGACATAACCAGAGTCGGCGGGGCTACGCGAATCACTTTCACATGCAATCGCGACCCCGCCAAGGTTTCGGCTCGCCGTATGAAACTGCAGGCCACTAGGTACACAGAAGACCTAAAGACTAGTACGACTAGATTGCCACATTTTTTTTATTTAGCCCAATTTTCTCTTAAACTTATTCTGTTTCTTGCAGAAAAAAAGACTTGATATTCGCCGAGCATTACATCAGATTTGGCTCGACCTCCGCCCCTAACCGCCTAACTAATTAATAGATACTGGTAATTTGGGTCACTGCGGCTGATCTCAACACATGTGCAATCTTTATTCCCTGACTCACATATTTCGGTGGGACGACAAGCAGACACAACCGAGAGCGATCAGGCGTAGGACCAATATAGCTTTACGTACTTTTCAAGGCTTGTGGAAATTAGGCATGGAACATTTCACTTTTAACAGTGAAAAATCATATGAAATGATTTTTCATCAGTCACACTTGCTACTTCGCTTCACTATGCCCGCTAAAAATCACTCACGGTATGAAATCACAGATTTCTAAAATGGTTACTTAAACTTGAGGAATACAGTTGCATCGAGTAATCGCGGCGCCTAGCGAACGATTACAGTGCACGGTAGAAAGAGACAAACATTATTTTGTTAATTCTTAAATATTACCGGCTCATCGCATCGCCTCGCGTGGTGACGTATTGATGCATTAGGTATGACTTTGAATAGTTCGAGAGTACATACAAATATAGCCCTTACTCTCATAACATAAGGCTCGCTTTTCTCTGCAGTAAAAAGTAGCAGGAGGCAATTTCGCAGTGTTTGTTTACATTATGATTCTATAAGAAATTAAATTTTACAGCACGTGTTGCTGTTACTTGAACACGACGTTCGTTAGGCTTTCTAATTGAAGTTAGAATTACTGTTAGTTACTCGTACGTAAAAGAGATTATTATTAGTGTAAATAAATCTTCATGTTACTTTAAAATTGTAGTGTATATAACTTAGGTAGTAATAATTATTCTATAAATATTATTTAAATTAGAACAATGCGTGCATTGATTTGGAACTACTACTTATGAGAAACGAGCATTGCACTTGTAGGGTACGAATGTAAAACAAGCTATCATAATATTTAATTAATTAGGTAGTCTTATGCTATAATTCATATTTCATACTGAAGCAAATTGTACAAAATGCGAAGTTACTGCGACTGAGAATGAAAAATCATTGACTGTGAAATTTCACCTGTGAAAGCACTGCGAAAAAAATTCATCATTTCATTGAATGAAAATGAATGAAATGTAGCAATCATTTCCATGCCTAGTGGAAATGCAACACCTGCAATATTCAAACTCCAGACTGCCAATGACGATTTGATAACAGAAAAATCCAATACCTTTTAACCGATACACAACAATAGCATAAACTATTGCTTGTTGAAAGAAAGAAAGAAAGAAATAATTTTATTTGTTACATGCTTACAAGGTAACAGGAAACACAACCATGGTTTAGGAACGAATAAGGTCCTGCGTCAGCAATGTTGCAGAATATCCACACCGCCTGGTTGCATGTGTATAATATTAGCAGAATCTACCTATACTTGTACTACAGATCGCGCAATAAGTTATGGCCGGACTGAAGATAGCGTCTCCGAATTGTTGCGCATGTACAGTCGCTAAAAGGCGTCCCGCCCCCACCCCCTGTCACCAAAGAGACCTAAAACTTGCAACTGCGACGCCACTCGCGCAATGTTCGGACCGGTCATCATACAGTATGCGATCTGTACTACTATGTAATCCTACTAATAAGTATTAAAAACTAGATGTGCCCGCGATTTCACTCGCGTTTATGATAACTGTGCCGCTCCCGTGGGTCGTAGCGTGATGTTATATAGCCTATAGCCTTCCTCAATAAATAGGCTATCCAACACTAAAAGAATTTTTCAAATCGAACCACTATTTCCTGAGATTAGCGCGTTCAAACAAATAAACAAACTCTTCAGCTTTATAATATTAGTATAGATGATGAAAGATTGTGAGTATTGATGGATGGACGTTTGTTACTCATTCACGCAAAAACTGCTGAATGGATTATGATGAAACTTTACAGTATTATTGTTTATACATCAGAATAACATATAAGCTACTAAAAATCTATTTTAACATAAATCTTCATTAACGCGAGCGGAGCCGCTGGCAAAATCTAGTATTATAAATGTAAAAGTTTCTAAAGATGTTTGTTACACAATCACGCGTAAACTGTTAAATGCATTTAGATGAAAATTAGAACACAGATACACCACATTATGGATTAAGACATCATATATTATGCATTCTATTGGAAATCACGCGCACGTAACGAAAGCAAAGACAAACTACTAGGATATAAATATAGCAGGTACCTGCCTGAATAAAAAGTTTCTAATAAAACCAAGCTTATATATAAAACAAAAAAGGAATCAAAATTATTATATAGAAAATGACTTGCCAAATATTAAGATGTAAAGCGCCTGTGAATTTATGTACTGCAAATTACATTGACATTATTTGTTAATATATTTTTGTCAGGCGCGTCGACTAACATTAGTTTTATTTTGAAACCATGCTGGACCATGTTTGTTTTTAAGGACAAATTGCCAAACCTACCGTCTTTGACTTTTACTCTGCCTTTGTTCATTCTGATAATTAGCCAATCTGAATTTGGTGAACAAATGCCAAAATTGCCAAAATAGATAAAACTAGCTGTTACCTACGACTTCGTCCGCGTAGATTTTAACTAAAAAGTGTTGGTCTCCGCGGAACCCTCTTTTTTTTCTAAAATCAACGTAGCCTATGTTACTCCTTATAACATCAGCTATCTGCCAGTGAAAGTCCCGTCAAAATCGGTTCAGCCGTTTCGGAGATTAGCCGGAACAAACAGACAGACAAACAGCCAAAAATTTTAAAAATAGATGTTTTCGTATAGGTACCTTATTTACTGTCATATGCATTAGATAAAAAGCTGTTATTTCGACATTACACACAGACACTTCAATTTTATTTATTTGTACATATGTATATATGAATAGATATATAATTGACAATATAAAATTGAATTACATTGTAAACGTCAAATAAATTACGTACCGAATCAGTGCTTTAAAATGTCTCATCAAATAAGGTTAGGGGTATTGGGGATGCTCACGTCGCTAGGTACCTACTATTTGTTAGTAGAACGCTGATTTTGCGACCTTATTTTATTATTAGGGTTCAAATATCGAGCCCCGGCAAAATGAAGGTACATTAATTTTTCAAGAAATTCCTATTAAAAGCATAGTCTGTCAATATAAATAAATAAAGAATATTTCGTTAACGATATTAATTTTACAAAATTTCGTTTAGAAATCTCCATTAGAGTCCCGTTCTTCTATGAACCTAATCATATATTAGGTATTTTAAAATATTTTAGATTATATTAAAATTATTATATAAATAGATAAGACAACTGCCTACTCTCTCTATTACATGGGACCTTAAGAAAAAGTCTGCGAAATGTGGGTATCATTGCATAATCCACCGCGGACAAGCGTCAGTCTATGTATAAAATATCTTATATCGTTAATTAATGATGATCCCTCAAAGATATTAATAAAACACTTACGTCACATCTTTGTCGTTTTTTTCAGAAGCTGTGAATGAACGCCTTCTCCACGACTTCTTTATCTTCTTCTCCCTTACACTGCAGAAGATTGAACCTTTCAACTTGTAGAGAATATCAGAATCTGGATTATTCTGTACACGTTCTGTCTTCTTACAGCTATCTCTTTCTCTCTCGGTGGGAAAGTATTTTGTGTCCTTTTCTAGTGTACTGAAGTCTGAGTTATGTTGGTGATCTGTGTGTTCGTATGCTCTGTTTATTACTCCGGTACTTGACGCCATGTTGGAATCTGAAAACAGTAGTATAACATTTATTTATATGAGTATAATTTATTAGGTAATTAATCAAATACTCCTTAAATTGGAAGAATTAATTGAAAGTTTGGTCAGTTTTCGTATGCAATATGTATAAAATTTACTTGCAGGCAATTAGATAAATAAATTAAATTAAATCTCTTTATTTCAGACATTTTTTTAGGCCCATAATATTGTTAGTAGTACAACTTAAAAAACTATGTTAGTTAAATTTAGAAATTATTTTAATTTAAGTATTTACCACCCTCTGGGGCCCCGGGCACACGCACTTGTGCTTGAACCCGGTGCCACAGAAGGGGGCTGTCCAGCTTGTGGCTAAGCACGTTCAGGATGGTGTTGAATCATGAAGTAAGTAACATTGACGAGCGTTCATGAAATTCATGATGACTGCTGATAAAGCCGCTGCGTCGAGTATTGTGGGTTCGAATCCCACACGGGACAAAACTTTGTGTGATCCACAAATGGTTATTCCGAGTCTGGGTGTTTTTTGTGTCCGTGGTTTGAATGTTTGTGAAGTACCCCACGACACAGGACTTCTTTCTGGTGCGGGAGTAGTAATTCATTTAAAAAGTAAATGAAGAATTTGACGAAGTGATCCTATACAGGTTCCTTTTTCCTTTTAAGATACAGAACTATAAAAATGGTCCACAAATGGAAATAATAATACTTTTTCTACTTCCTCGGAAAGCGAGCTTGAAACTACACAGTCATGTAGGTATGTATTTTTACACAAATTTTACACAATAGTTAGCACTCATCACGAATTTAATTAATGTGTTCAGTTTGAAACACGTGGGCCCAAATCATTTCAGGTTAAAGTTCACAACAACAGAATTATAATTAGGTATCTATTTGTGGAAAATTTTAAAACATCCTCTTTAACTTATTTAAGACTAGTTTTCACCCACGGCTTCGCTCGCGTAAATGTAGGTTAGGTTAGGTTAGGTTTGCAACAGTTATTTTTTCTGAATGAAAGGTACCCTATGTCCTATTCTGTACCCCTGACAACGTGTATGCAAAGTTTCATGTTGATCGGTTGAGTATTTAAGGCGTGAAAGCGTAACAAACAAACAACCTCATTTTCGCATTTATAATATTAGTAAGGAAGTAAGGATTATTGATTGAAACAAAAGTTTTGTGCATTTCAAATTGATTAAATTGGATTTATAAATATATAATATGAAGTACCTAACAAAAATAAAACAGTGTTTCCTTAAAACTAAAACAATAATCATACATAATTTGTGTGAGTGTGTGTATTTTTGTGTGTGTGAGGGTGTGTGAAAACTAGCATAATATAAATATACCGAAGAGCAGAGACTCCTAGTACAGGCATGTCATGGTTAAAACCCCCTTTTAAACATGACTTGCCTGTCTTGTTTCTATACACAAACTCATATATGTAATAAAAAAATTAAAGTTATTTATTAAAATTATTATACTGAACTGGGCTCTTATTGACACTACTGTTAGACACACTTTATATGCATTTGTTTTTTTTGTTTTGGCTTCGTTTGCCTTAAGTTTATTTTTGTACCTATTTCTTTTTATTTCACTCGCGTTTATAGTTACTGCGCCGCTCCCGTGGGTCGTAGCGTGATCTTATATAGCCTATAGTCTTACTCGATAAATAATAAATCCAACACTTAAAGAATTATTCAATTCGAACCAATAGTTTCTGAGATTAGCGCCTTCACCCAAACAAACAAACTCATCAGTTTTATAATATTATTATAGATTTGTTATTATGTGTTTGTAGTATTGTGTTAAATAAATATTTTCTTTCTTCTTTCTTTCTACTTAAGTGCAGGCGCGGCGAGGGAGATAGCAAGGCACTGGCGAAGTAACCCGCGGGATACATCGCGCTAGCAACACTTTCGAATCGAACCCAAGACATCCTACATAGAAGTCGCATATACCACCACCACCAACACAATCCAAAATACATAAATAATGTATAACTTACCAATGTAAAACAGTTTTAATAAGTACAACAAAACTCGTTGCAATTTAAAATAATATTTTCTCTATTATTTCACAACACAAAAATGCGTTTATGCGACGTTTCATAGAATCCATTTGTTGACTTATCACTCTTATCAGTCAAACAGTGTTCGTACAAAAATCAATTAAAATACTTAACCCGTCACTAATTTGAAATACCAAACATAACATTTTCATTCAATACGAACTATTTGAATAAACCACACGGTACAACGCCTTTAATCCGCGAAAGGTAAGACAGGAGCGTATATATTACAAAACCTTAACTAATTTATTTTTATACTATTGGTAACTTCGTATGACTTTAGCCCTGAGGTGATATAGGCCCATAATTGGAAAAAGCTGTTTAATCGGAAGAAGCTGTTTTACTGATAGTTTATAGTGCTATCTATTGATTTCCAGGTGTATTTTTTCGGCAAAAAGTATGATAGTGATCTGGTGAGAACTTCAAACTTTTTCCAATTAAGGGCCAATGTCACCCCTCAGGGCTAAAGTCATACGAAATTACGGTACATATTTATAACATCTCGTTTCGTATTCGAATTTCGGATCGTGGAAAGTGCTATTGGGATGTTCTATATAGAAATTCTCAGTGTCTCTCTTCTTAACGAGTGACTGGTATACGGCATAGTGTGAGTATTGTGATTGGCATACGGCAATAACCTTAGCTAGCAAAATGTGGTTGTAGTACATATTATTATCTGCCAATCAACATTTATTTTTAAAGATTTAAATTCTTAGTGCCTAAAGTGGTCCAGGTGGACCTCCAGTGGTCTATGGGAGACTCGACGGGGGCCTACGTTGGCGTGACAAAAAATGGGGGTTAACAAGTCGTAAGCGGGTGTCCATGAAAATTTATTTGCTTTCGATAGTGAAGAACTAAAATGTTGGCTGAACTTCACCTATCAATGTAGCCAGATAATATTTTAAGAAGCTCAGCGATTGTTTTTCAGTAAAGAATTAATAAAAAAAATCAGCCCATGTTTCTTTCACCAATATAAATACAAATGCCAAGGCATATGGTAGAAATGTAGCTGCAGAGGGTCCACCGGAACCAGCTACATTTTGAAAGAGCTCTATGAGAAAACAAGTCTGGAAACCACTGGTTTAAATCATAGATACGCCCTGCTTTATACGTTAAAATATGGTCAACTTTCTTTTAATTAATAAATAAATAAATAAAATCGTTTATTAGACACAAGAATTACATACAATGGTCTTAAGGTAAATACAATTCGTTTACAAGATTTTTTTTTAAAGTAGGTACTGAAACTGAAAACCCAAACTAGGCAAATTGCCTGTATCTTGAGAAACAGAATAGAATAGAATAGAATAGAATAGAATATCTTTATTTGCTGTAAACAAGGTACATTACATTGATGTCATACTATAATAAATTAGCACAAGCCTGTTTAGCCGTTACAAATAGCATGCAAATATAGGTAGGTACATGTTATATGGAGTTAACAAAGTATGTCTCTTCAAACAATCATAACTAATTTCAAATTAACAATGTCATAATTCCTATTTGATTAGTAGGTCAATTTGGTACTCATCACGCCGTATGTTCCATAATTTTTTTAACAGAGTAAAAGTTTTTCTGCACGGAATGGTGGCGCTAGTTGCCGTGTAAACATCAGCTCCGTGATATTTAAAGTTTTAAAAATATTTAATAGTGCTATTATTGACTTTTTGTGATTGATAATCACTTATACTGGCCTAAAGTTCCTCAACCATCGTTTGTGAAAGCGTTCCTAAAGTTATACTAAAAATAACTGCATAATTCTTTCCTGGTCAACAAACAGTGAATTAGTAACTAAAGTGCATTTAAAAGTCAGTACATCTTTGAAATAACTGTTCAATTGTGATAGTGAAATAAATCGATAATATTAACTGTGTAAAACAACTTAAAATCTGTGAAAACAAGTTTATGAAAAGTACTGTTCGTTAATTTTATTTGAACTGTGTGACGATAAAGTGTTGACCAATCAAAACACTTTATAGACAATCTATTGGCGACGTACAAGTGGATATCTATAGATGCGAAATTTCACAATCAATTGGTAACTTGTCACAGCGTTGTGGTTTACGTGTATGAACCGAATTCAAGAGACTCGCGATCGATCCCCAGTTGCGCTGTAGTTGCGATTCCTTCGATAACATTACTTTCCGAAGAGCACGTACTCAATCTATGACAGAGATTACATGCGACGATAGTAGCTCCAACAACTCCATACTAGATGGCACTACTAGTAGTCTCCCTAATATCTCAACTGACGAAAACACTCCCATTCAAGACCTACAAAAAGAAATGGAACAACTAAGAATTCAACTCAATTCGGCACATGAAGAAATTAATAATTTGTCTATGGAAAACCAAGAATTGAGGGAAACTGTACAGTCACTAACATCTAAATATGACATACTAAAAAGGGCCACAAAAAACCACCTATCATTAAATACACCTGATAAAGGTTTAAAAATGTCTACACCTAAATGCATCAAGTCGAATATGAAAACACCAAAGGGAGCTAACAACAAAAAATTCTTCTGCTCATCAATTAATCCAGCTCATCCCGCTACTCAGAAACAAGCTATCGATTGCTCAGCTGTTAAACAAAAATCTACGATAGAAAAATGTATAGGTGATGTAGTACCCAAGCAGGATATGAAAACAGAGATTTCTAATAAGTATCTCAACTCAACAACAGATGGCGCCACATCAAATTATGTTTCACATCAAAATAATAATAATTGTTCTTATCCTAAATTAAACAACCGAATATTGCAAAATAAACTGTGCATACTTAGCGACAATAATACTAATAATATTCTTAGTCATGCTGAACGCTTCTTTCCTTGCACAACAATATGTCATTATTGTATGCCTAATGCGGGTATATTAAAAATGATCAATACATTAGATAAAAAATTATGGAACTTTACTAAACAGGATTATTGTATTGTATTTTTGAGTGAAAGTGATTTCTTGGTGTCAAAAAATTACGAAATGCTAGTGAACCACATTAAAGGTAAGATTGATGATATCACACACACTAATGTCATTCTGTGTTCACCCAATTTTATGCTTAATTGTCGCGCAAATTTATTTAACAGTAGAATAGAGGCTTTCAACAGACTGTTATATTTAAGCAATAAGAAATACGAATACACGTACTTATTTGACACTAATAAACATCTTAGCTATTCTTATAACATGTTCTCACAATATACTGGGAAAATAAATAACAAAGCCATGTCAAATATATTTTACTACTTGCAAAAATACATAGCTTATTTGAAAAGTTTTTTTGACCAAACATTTCATAATAATAGCTTAAAAGGATGTAGCAATGATACTGATAAGTGTAAGCCTGGCACTATACCTTATTACTTTAAAAAGTTAACAAAGAATGTATCTGTTCAAACAAAAAATTTAAGTGTATGTATTGATAGTCCTGTAACAACACCTGTACAGGCTTGTGATGAGAATGTAGACTTTTTTCGTCAATAACAAATATTTTTATTTACTCCATCAGAACATTGCTGGACTTTTGAACAAAGCTGATATGCTTTCTATTTATTTAGATGAGATGTCAGAAAAAATGCAAACAGTTGATGTTTTATGTATCACTGAACATTTTATAATGTCGGGTCATGAAGCACATTTGTATGTACCAAACTACACTTTGGCAGCGTTCTTTAGTAGGAAAAATTGTAAAAGAGGCGGTTCTTGCATATTAGTACGAAATGGCCATCACTGGAAACAGCTGCCTGATGCTTCAATGATCTCGGTAGTTAATGATTTTGAATGTTGTGCAATAGAATTAACTAAATACAAAATGATTATTATTTGTGTATACAGAGTACCAAAAGGAAATTTGAATATATTTTTTAGTAGATTAGAGCAATTATTAATTAAAATAAGTAAGATAAAATATGAGCATATAATTTTAGCAGGTGACTTAAATATTGATGTTTTAAAACACAATAATAGTACTCTGGAACTTAAGTGTCTACTGCAAGCCTTTAATTTGACACTATCCATAGAGCAGCCAACAAGATTAAAAAGCCAAACTTGTTTGGACAACATTGCTCACAATTTTCCAAGAGGGCACTGTAAGTTAAATATTGTCGAACTTGCCCTATCGGATCATACTGCACAGATAATTAAATGTCCTGTGGTGCAAAGAATTATGACTCCTCAATGGTTCTCCCTACAGAGAGATTATTCTAAAGAAAACATGAAAAAATTTAGATATTGTATCAGTAAATTAACCTTTTCTGAAGTTTATGAATGGGATAACCCAAACAAAGCATATAACTCCTTCTTTGAAACTTTTAAATTATTCTATGACTTATGTTTCCCTCTAAAAATTGTTACTATTAAAGTGAATAAAAAGTGCAAATGGATATCTCGAGGTATTAAATTATGTAGTTTAAAAAAAAGGGAATTGTTATGGCAAGCTAGAATTAAACCTACACTTAGAAATAAATTAAAGTACATTAGATACACAAAATTATTTAAAAAAATCATAAACCTAACCAAACGTTCTCAAAATATAAACAACATTAAAAATTCTCTCAATAAAAATAAAACCACATGGCAAATTATAAATTCGTCAAAAATAAATGTCCCCAAACAAACTATAAATAAAATTGTCATTAATGACAAAATTTTTCACGAACCGCAAGTCATAGCAAATAAATTCAATGAATACTTCATAGACAAAATCAAACCAATTCCCGAACGCGGAAAAAATGTTACCAGATATATAAATAAGTCTTTAAATTCTATGTTTATGGTTGCAAGTACTCGAAATGATATATTTAAAATTATTATAGATTTGAAAATTAAATGCAGTGTGGGCAATGACGAAATATCTACAAAAGTCATAAAATTTGTAGCAGATTTAATAGGTGACCATCTGAGCTATATCTTAAATCTTTGTATTATCCATGGCACATTTCCTGAACGGCTTAAGACCTCTATTGTCAAACCGTTACATAAAAAAGACGATAAAGATCTTATGCAAAATTATAGACCAATCTCACTTCTTCCAATTTTTTCGAAAATATTTGAGAAGTATATCTATAATAAAATATCTATCTATCTGGAATCAAACAACATTTTATGTTCTGAACAAAAAGGATTTCGTAAAGAAAGAACTATAAATATGGCTATTTACGACTTTTTAAATATAGTAATGTCAAGTATTGATAATAAAATACCGATTTCTGCTGTGTATTGTGATATGTCACAAGCATTTGATTATGTCGACCACAATATCCTAATAAATAAGCTTGATGCCTACGGAATAAGGGGTAATGTCCTTAATTTAATAAAATCCTATTTAAAAGAAAGAAAACAGTTAGTCGCAATAAAAAAACTTAATTTTAAAACTAAAAAAGAAGAAACATATATGTCTAGTCAGCGTAACATAGAATTCGGTGTTCCCCAAGGCAGTGTCTTGGGCCCGCTGTTGTTCATTGTTTATATAAACGACTTACCTAAAGCAGTAAAACATCCCGTAACATTATTCGCTGATGACAGCACGGTTACGATAGCTTGTAACAAACCTGATCTCTATGAGTCGGACATTAATGAGACACTATGTTCAATTATATTGTGGCTTGAAAATAATAATTTAAAGATAAATTTAAGCAAGACTCAAATAATGGAGTTTAGACAAAGACAGTATCATGATCACAAGCTGAAAATTAACTATCAGAATAAGGACATATGTTCTACAAATAACGCCAAATTTCTTGGTTTGACAATTGACAGCCAGTTAAATTGGAAATGCCACATAGAGGTTATTTGTAAAAAAATAAGTAGTTCGTCCTATGCTTTGCAAAAACTGGCACGAGTGGTAAACAAAGAAGCGCTTCTAACTGCCTATCATGGTATTGTTGCATCTATTCTTAGATATGGCATTATTTTCTGGGGGAACTCTACCCATAAAGAAATAGCTTTTAAGTTCCAAAAACGATGTATCAGAGCTATGTTTGGCCTCCAAGTGATGGACAGCTGCAGACCGTATTTCATTCAATATAAAATTTTGACACTTCCATCTATGTTTATATATGAAGTAGCATTGTTTGTGAAGAAAAATCCCCATTTATTTATTAAAATGTCAGATGTCGTCACACGCAGTAGACGTAAACACAATATATTATGTATTCGTAAGGTTCATACAGCGCTCCTATGGAAAAGTGTGTTTTGTTTAGCGCCGAAAATATATAATAAACTGCCGGAAACAATAAAAACACTTAATATAAGCCTTTTCAGAAAAAAATTACGAATATTGTTGACTGAAAAGTGTTATTATTCAGTTACAGACTTCCTGAACGACAACATTTAATGTTATATAAAATTTATTTTTAATGTATTTTCCATAAACTGTGTTAGTTTTTAGGTCTGCTTTTTTTAAAGAATTGTGTATTTGTGTATATTTCATTACCTTTTTTTAATATGTTTTGTATAATCATGTAAATATTTGTACGCCAACATTGGCAGGACGCAGAACTGCACGTCTATTATTTGTAACATCTCATTATCACCTGTGTTTAACAAATAAATTTGATTTGATTTGATTTGATTTGAGCCAACCACGTAGAACTGTTATAAATTTATTTATAGGGAGAGTTTTCATAAAATTTGGTAATTTATTATATATTTCAATACACATGGCGTACGAATTGTTTTGAAGCCGGCTACTTCTGGGTAACATGTTTAGAAGTGTTCAGTCGTGCAAGAAGTGACGGTGATTGATCTGACACACAAAGTAAACATGTAGAAATCTCTTTGGCTTCGGAATTATAAATATGGTAGATATTATCACGTTTACTCGTATTGAAAATTGTACACTATCGTTCTCTGTCATTTCATTGTGTGAGCTCACTCTTTTTATGCAAACAGTTTCTTGTGCGATCTAAGTAGGGTGAAAAGCAAATCTGTGATTTAAAACTTTGTTTTATATAATTTTTAGCTTAGTTTTCAATAAACATATTGATGTTTCGTTTGTGTAAATGATTGACAACCGTTATTTATTACCATTCCAAATTTCAAATCACTGCTGTTTGTTTAGATAAGCAGCTGTGACAGACAGACGGACGGACCGATAGACAAGGTCGCACTATGAGAAATATTAGGATTATGTACCAAAATATATAATAAAATCTATTCTTTCCTAAAATTGTTAAATCTAATTTAATACAAACCCCCCTAAAAATATAGAATACTATATTTTGCCTGCGGTTTCGCTCGCGTTAATGTAAGTAGGTTAGGTTAGTAACAGTATTTTTTTCTTGATGAAAGGTATACTATGTCCTTTTCTATTACCCTGACAACATGATCATCGGTCACACATACACACAACACCATCTAGCCCAAACTAAGCAGAGCTTGTATTATGGGTACTAGACAATGGATAAACATACATATATACTTTTTTTGTAAATACATACATATTATACTTAGAAACAGAAATGTAACTGTAATACACCTCTAGTTACCCCTCTGTGGATATAGGCGTGATAATATGTATGTACAAAGCCACGCCATATATCCTAACTTGATATTATAAATGCGAATGTCAGTTTGTTTGTCACGCTTTCACGCCTTAACTACTTAACCGAACATCACGAAATTTCGCATACTCGTTGTCAGGGAAACAGAAAAGAATAAAGAGTTTTTTTATACTGCTAAAGTGGCAAACAAGCATACGGCCCATCTGATGGTAAGTGGTCACCGTGGGCATGACGGACGCATGGATCACCAGAGGCATCACTTGCGTGTTGCCGACCCTTTAGGATAGGAAGTGGGAAGGCAGCGGGAAGGGGGGAAGCGGGTGATTGGGCCTCCGGTACTCTCACTCACCTAACGAAACACAACAGTATCAATACTGGTATTTTACGTCGATATTCTGTGAGAGGGTAGTCCTTGCCCGGTCGAGCCGGCCCATTCATGCTGAAATCAGCGAGACTCTACTATTATATAATTATATATATATAGTTTCATCCAGGAAAAAATACATTTACGCGAGCGAAGCCGTGAGCAAAATCTAGTAATAAGTAAATTACATACAGTCACATAGGTCATTAAATAAAATTACTTTATTGCACGTGCGTGTAAAATGCTGACTATCCTCTAGTGATTATGTGATACGGTTCTAAATCGTTATCGATCTATATAACGACACACACACACACATACATACATACATACACGAACACACATATAAGAGGGTAGTTAAGTATGTTTGATTTTTAAATCTATACTAATATTATGAAGCTGAAGAGTTTCTTTATTTGTTTGTTTGAACGCACTAATCTCAGGAACTACTGGTTCGATTTGAAAAATTCTTTTTGTTTTGGATTGCCTATTTATCGAGGAAGGCTATAGGCTATATAACATCACGCTACAACCCACGGTGGCGGCGCAGTAACGATAAACGCGGGTGAAACCGCGGAAACGTTTAATTATTTTATACACAAATGAAGCGATAGCCTACTAGGAGACCGTTGGACTGTCACGCAGATATCTTGAGTTGGATCCCAAGGCGCGCATTTCTGATTTTTCTATGTTATGTTCATGTTAAATAGTTGAATTATCGATCGCTTTAACGGCGAAAGAAAACATCGTGAGGAAACTTGCATATCTGAGAGTTCTCCGTAATGTTCTCGAAGATGTTTGAAGTGCGCTAGCCTGCACTAGACCGGCGTGGTGGACTATGGCTTAACTCATCTCACACTAAGACGCCGAACACATCGCCCCGAGCGGTGGTACCAACCACCAACATAATTTTAAATCCTATAATTTACGGTTTCAAAAACCGGTTGAATTGAACGCGGGTGACATTGTTTGGCGAAAAACATTTTACCGCAGTGATAAGAACAAATATTTTAATAAGAAATTTGCTCCTAAATGCATTAAATGTAAAATTGTTTCCAAGAAGTCACCGTTAGTCTATATACTGTCGGATATGTCTGGCAAATCTCTCGGCGAATGGCATGTTAAGGACTTAAAATTAATTAACTATAAGGAACAGTTTTGTGTGTCCTGGTCTAGTGGACTTTCACGGTACCGAACCCAAGACTTAGTCGTAGGGCTAGCCAGGCCCACGAAACTATTTTAATTTTTCACCTTAGGGTTAGGTGGTTAAAAGGTTACTGCCATGTCGGTCCACGGGTTTGATTCTTGTCCTTTGTTATTTTTCTTTTGTAGACATATGGCCGTCCATGTCCGTCTTGCTGGTATTCTTATTGCTATATTATATTCTGTACTATAAGAATAATATCGTAGTTGTCGTTCCCTAATACTTCGTGGCAACTAATTAAGGTGCAATATTATTATCATTTTAAACAGGTTCTTTATCTAATGGAGAATGTACACACTCGCCGAGACACCCCGAGACAGGCCGAGAGCGAAAATGTACATGGTGCTCTCGTCATGTCTCGCTCTCTCGCGCCATGCCTCGGTCGGCCTCGGTCGCTTGTCGGTTTTTTGCGCCCGAGTCAAAGAATCTCGTTGGAGTACCATCAAATGGAACCGTTTTCCATGGTGTTTCTGAAATATAAATACATATATACAATTACTAATAATATAGGTATACACACATTAACTTACCGTGTTCGTTCTTCAGTTTTAAATATATATCTAGGTACCTGTTTCTATTGCGGTGCATAGTAAATATCCACATTTTGTAGTAAATTTGTAAGAAATTATAATAGCTCACAGCACAAAGACAAACAGCAGCAGCAATTTCTACGTCCATTACTGCGGGAATCTTCAGTACGAATGAAAAAACGAGTGCGAACAGGTACACAGCCCGAGGCTCTCGGCGAGACATTCTCGACGAGTGTGTACAGCCGCCATAATGGTTTACATTCGATTTGCATTCCAAGTCAATGACTCATCTCACCTATGCCGTCATTTTAATAGATACCTGCTAATTACTAATCGTTTTGTTTACAACTATCGTGCAAGCTCATTGTTAACCTTATTATTATAATAGGATCATTAGATACTATTATTTTAATCCGTGAGACTGACACCACTACGCCTACTTGTTTCAGGATACCGGTCGGAAGCTGCTGCCGGAGGAGCAGGGAGTCCTCGGGAGACCGAATTTTCCCCAGGAAAAATTCTCCTCTAACGAGGGGGGTGTATCACGGGGACCGCTCGCGCCATGACGGCTGCGCGCGAGTCGATGTGGTGGTGGCGCCCCTCTCCCCTCTCTAACCCGGCGGTAGCTCTTAAATAAGCAAGACCACGCCCAGATGCTGTCTCCTTCCGCTGCGCTGTCTAAGTTAAGTGGCCTTTCGAGCTATCCAGACCACGTAGTAAGCCTTTCACGAACCACGCTCTGATTTACTACTTAATTTCTAGTCGTTTGTTTTATATAATTCGGGAAATATACTTGTAAAAGGGTTTATCTTAAATATAACCTTTTAATCGTGTTGAATAATATTTTAATTGTCTCCTCTTAGTTCATTCCTGGGTCAACCACGCCTCTAAAGCGGGTTAGACCAACTATAACGTTACATCATCACTTCGAGACAGTCCGGCCTGCCCTACTGTTCTTGACAGAGACGCAGATTCGTTGTCCTAACGATTACGCCTACCTGCTTTACCCCGGCTATACGCTCGAGGAGAATTTTCTGGCCAAAGCTGGGATCTATGCGTACATTCGTTCAGACGTATGCTGTCGACGTCTGCGCTGTCTGGAGGACCCTTCCTTTTCCACTATTTGGGTGCTCGTAGAGACCGGCGGTATTGATAATCAAGGCGAAGCTTTGGCAATCGGGCTGGATATTGCTAAAGCCTTTGATCGGGTTCGGCAGCGTGGTCTTCTCTCCAAGCTTCCGGCATATGGTCTTCCCAGCCGGCTAGTTCAATGGGTCTCCAGTTTTTTACACGAGCGAAAAATGCGTGTCCTAGTGGACGGATGCTCTTCACGATTCGCAAGTGTAAATGCTAGAGTCCCACTAGATTCCGTGCTCTCCCCACTCTATTTCTTATGCATATCAATGACATGCTACCTCTTGGTGGCATTCATTTCTATGCGGACGATAGCACGGTTCATTGTTGTTACCATCCACAACCACCTAGCAACCGGCAGAATTGAAAAATTCTTACTGCCTGAATTCACACCGGCAGAAAAGTTACCTCCGGGAGCCAAACTGCCTTGGCCAACCTGGAAGGCACTCAACAAGTTGCGTACCCAGGTTGGCCGATGTAAAGACAATCTGTCAAGGTGGGGATATATAGACACAAGTACGAATGCATGTGACTGCGGCGTATCACCACAGACAATGAGGCATCTGTTGTCGTGCCCCATGAGCCCAGAATCGTGCACACTGGATGACCTGTACCAGGCTAAACCAAATGCAACCCGCGTTGCCGAAAACTGGTCGAAAATTATATAAAATGTGTTGCCATCGACACGATAAGTAAGTACCGGCAGGATACTGAGAGGAGTCGGGTAAAGGTTGTCACTGACCTCAACAGGGTGTTGGATGACATATCCGCTTGGGAACCCCAATCTAACCTGGTTGAGTTCAATGCTAAGAAAACTCAGGTGTGCGCGTTCAGCTCAAAAAAACCCTATTTACTTCACTTCCTATTCTTCGGGGCACCACGCTGCCACTGCAGGATAGTCTTAACATCTGAGAACCACACGCGCCGGTCTTCGTAACCACGGATGGACGGTTAGCACAATCCCGTCTCGCACCAAAAGGTTCAGCAATTCCTTCTTATGACGTACTATACAACCTTGGAATGGTCTTCCGGCACATGTGTTCCCTCCCTTCTATGACATTAGGTCCTCCAAACGTAGTGTGAAGAAGCATCTGGTCAGACCGGCTTGACATTGGCGTTAAAAAAGAAATAAAAAACCAATTTCAGCGCCTCTAACGGTGAATAATGTAACTATTTTACGATAATATGATCACTAATGTTTGATGATATCATAAAGTAGCCGTCTAAATGGACGGCTACTTCATGTTCTGTCTATAATTCATGCTGATTATTCATTGATATGGCTGGACCATAATATAATGATATGAGCAGCGGGCATTAACCATTTCATGAAATACAACCATTGCACGAAAAAGTTGGCTACATCATGAAATTATCAATTCTATGAGCTGGCCATGACATACATACTAGATTTAAGCAAGGAAACCATTATGTCCTACCTCTTTTGAGGGTAGGTGGTAACTGCTACTCCTAGACATGACTGTCAGGAAAACCAATATCCACTTAGGCTAAATGCGAGCAAAAGGTAAAGGTTAGATACAGTTAATACCGGTTTCTGAAATGAGGAAAGTTACAAATCTTTTTTTTTATATAACTAAGGTGGCAAACAAGCATACGGTCCACCTGATGGTAATTGGTCACCGTAGCCTATGGACGCCTGCAACACCAGAGGCATCACTTGCGCGTTGCCGACCCTTTAGGAAAGGAAGGAAATAAAAAGAAAGTGGGAAGGAGATGGGGCGGGAAAGGGGAAAGAGGGTGATTGGGCCTCCGGCGCTCTCACTCACCGAGCGAAACACAACAGTAGGAATACTGGTATTTCACGTCGATACTCTGTGAGAGCGTAGTCCTTCCCCGGTCGAGCCGGCCCATTCATGCTGAAATCAGCGAGGCTCTACTAAATCGAATTTCTTTAAACATCTGTCAGCATTGACTTAAGTTCAAATATCTACTCAAATATTATTACATATACCTAGTACAGATGCGCGGCCGAGGCAGTCAGTAGTTATAAACATGATCAAAAGTCAAACTTCTAAGGTAACAAGATGTGTGTAAAAACCCAGAATTCCACCTCTTCGTCTTAAATGTAAAAGTAATGAAAAGAAATGACCGCTTTATCTCGGGGGTCTTTTGACCCACAAACTCGACCGAGGTATGACCTCAGGTTGCACACCAAGTTACAAATCAATATTTTCCCATTTAAAATATGTGACCCCTATATCTTGAGGATTTTTTGACCCACAGGGCCCATGTTCAAATTCGACCGAGGTATGACCCCAAGGTGTCTGCACACCAAGTTAGAAGTCAATATTTTCCCATTTAAAATATGTGACCCCTATATCTCGAGGATTTTTTGATCCACCGGGCCCATATTCAAATTCGACCGAGGTATGACCGCAAGGTGTCTGCACACCAAGTTACAAGTCAATCGGTCCAGTGGTTCCGGAGTTAGGCTGGTCACTAACAGACAGACACACAGACACACATAGTGTTTTCATTAGCCTCTTCGAAGAAGACTCAGAGGTTATTAAATATTTGTTATAAAAGACTTCTCGGGGTGGACTCAACAATCATTCACTCGTATATAAAAAAACCCAGACTTGGAATAACTATTTCTAGATCGCACAAACTTTTGCCCCATGTGGGTATTGAACGCACACCACTGATTAGCAGCGGTGTGGCAGCACTACGCCATCCTTACAGCCCAATATAATAAAAAAATATAAACTACTTACTTAAAAACACGACGCCTTTGAAAAACAAGAGCCGTACCGGCGTTTCACCACAAGTTCTCAAAGACACACACTAAACGTTATATTAAAAGTCTTAATACCCGAACATTCTCACAGAATCACGTACTTTACGTACGAAAGTCAAATATTACACTAACTAAAGTATATAACTAGATGATCATGTCTGTGTTTATAAAACAATACTTAGCACAATTGGACGAGGCGCTCATTTCTAAACATACTTGGTACAGTGGTGTACGGACGCCACTTTGTTAATTTAAGGAATGCGATGACAGCACTTTTTCAGTTGCATAACAAGCATAGTATTACAGAACTGCAGGGGTGGCGTAAAGGTTTTAATGGTCGCCTCGTTCCTGCCATTGCACCGAGAGGGTTCGCTCCCACACGGGACGAAAGTTCGTGAAATTCGCAAAAAGTTGTTCCAGGTCTGGAGGTTCTTTGTTTCCGTTGTTTAAATGTTTGAAAAGTTTCCCGCGATACAATAATTAATTCTAGTGGGAGAGATATCTTTAAAAATTTGCTGTTCGCTGCCTTGCTGGCAAAACGGTAGTGCATGCATCGAGATGGGTGTGAAAACCCAGGATTCAACCTCTTCGTCTTCATATGACCTTGTGACCCCTATATCTCGGGGTCTTTGGACCCACAGGCCCCATATTCAAACTCAACCGAGGTATGACCCCAAGGTGTCTGTACACCAAGTTACAAGTCAATCGTACCTACGGCTGGGCATGATGCCAACAGTTGGGCCTCATGTCCACTTTTGGACATCTTGCCCACTATTTGGCGTCATACCAACTGTTAGGCATTATGCCCACTGTTGGGCATCATGTCCACTGTTGGGCATCATGTCCACTGTTGGGAATCATATCCACTGTTGGGCATCATGAACATTGTTGGGTATCATGTCCATTGTTGGGCATCATGCCCATTGTTGGGCATCATGCCCATTGTTGGGCATGTTGTGTTGCAAAATGCAGCACAAAACAAAACTCGACTGCAAACAACAGCAATCAACTCGAATGAGTACACCACCACTCTGCATATAAATGAAGCCAGTTTGCAATTTAAAATACACGTGACCTTGTGACCCCTATATCTCGAGGGTCTTTTGACCCACAGGGCCCATATACAAACTCGACAGAGGTATGACCCCAAAGTGTCTGCGCATCAAGTTAAAAGTCAATCGGTCCAGTGGTTCCAGAGCTATGCCTGTCACTAACAGACAGACACACAGAGCCACATAGCGTTTTCATTAACCTCTTCGAAGAAGACACAGAGGTTAATAATTACATAAACCAAGTTATAGCGTAGGTAACTGTGATAGAATCGTACGTGGTTATTATCATTATCAGTCTAAACTATTTTTTTATTAACAAACAGATATATATTATATAGAACCGCTCATCCATTGTCGAACTATCCTGGAGATGCCTCCTGCTGAGGCGAAACACGCTTCGTCGCAAATATTGTTATCGAAGTGGCATATTGCAAGTTGGAGTGCATCCAGATCCCACGACGCAGCTGTCCCTAACCGCGGAGTTCGGTATTAACAACAGTCACCCAAACTAGATGTATGGTGGTCCGTTTAGTGGTAATTAAGCTGAAAGAGGTATTTAGTAAAAATTTGTTTGGTTGCAATCCACTTAGGTCATAAGTAACATTATGAGCCTGCGCTATTAGCCTATAGATGACTATTAAAACGAAATGTATGTGAACAGAGTCGCAGGCAATAGCTATTTACTTATAAATAATATAATTCTATAGAAAAGAAGCAGATATGGTACTAGCACACACAAAGTGAAGACTCAAAACTTCAAAGTAGTAGAGCCTCGCTGATTTTAGCATGAAGGGCTGGCTCTTTCCTCTTTCCCGCCCCTTCTCCTGCCCACTTCCTTTTTTTCTTCTTCCTTTCCTAAAGGGCGATGCGCAAGTGATGCCTCTGGTGTTGCAGGCGACCATAGGCTACTGTGACTACTTACCATCAGGTGGAACGTATGCTTGTTTGCCACCTAAGTTGTATAAAAAAACTTCGAAATTGGGACAAAAATTGGATTAAAAAAGTCTCTTGCAAAATATTAAAAGCACTTACTTGAGAACTCTCAGATATGCAGGATTCCTCACAAAGATTCCCTTTATCGTTAAAGTAAGTAAAAAAAGACTACTTAATACGTACATAACTTAGAAAGTCAGAGGATCTATATGCCTTGGGATCTAACTTGAGACACTTGCGTAACAATCATATGGTCTTTCTCATGCTATTGCCTGTCAAAATGGCTACACTCCTAATGGTGAGGCAGCAGTGTAAACCACAAGGAGAGTCCTCCAACCTACGTCTTCACTTGACGTAGTGCCGAGGTCTCTACTTTGACGGCCTAAAGAGTCGCTTCCTCGCGCACCGCTTAAAAGAACCAAGCTTGAAGGAAGAAGGAAACACGTAAAAAATGTTTAACAACAAGAATGTTTACAGTTTCCACAATTTTGTTAATAATAAATTTTGCCCGCGGCTTCGGTCACGCAAAAGTAGGTTTGGTTAGGTTATGTTAGTAACAGCAGTGTTTTAAAATAAAATATAGTCTATGTTGCCCGGTGATAATATTGGTGACCTTTCTAATGGTGAAAGAGTTTTTAAAATTACTCAAGTAGTTTTTGCGTTAAATCATTATAAACAAACATACAAACAAGCAAAAAATCAAATCTTTCCTCTTTATAATATTAGTATAGATAAAGTTTTCTCTTTGCCTGTACAGCGCATACTATCTGAAGTGTATTTGTAGCTACAAGGCTTGTATTTCTTATCCATGTAAAATAGCAAAAACGGTTGTCTTTGCCTGTACAGCGAGCACATATTATCTGAAGTGTATTTAAAGTTACAAGGCTTGTATTTCTTACCCATGTAAAATAGCAAAAACGGTAAAATTAAGTTTGAAATATTGATTTGTGCCGCCGAAATTCATCTGTTGTAGTTGTTTTATTGTGCGTATGCCAAAAACGTGTACAGGTGCTCTTAGTTAAATTATGTATGTATATACGTATTCCTTTGTCCTACCGAAACTACAAAACGCCTGAACCAATTTTGATGTATTAGGCGTAGCTAACAATGGTTGTAATTCTTAAATTATCACGTGTAACGTAGGCGAGATCAACGCACATACAGACACTGGACATGTTTTTATCGGTGTCGACGAAGGCGAATGGTTATTATTCCATTAACCTATTAAGTCGCAGCAGCACACCGGTGGCCAGACACCATCCTAATCCTAATCCTAACTAATATTATAAATGCGAAAATGAGTTTGTTTGTTTGTAACGCTTTCACGCCTTAACTACTCAACCGATCAACATGACATTTTGCATACACGTTGTCAGGGGTACAGAATAGGACATAGGGTACCTTTCATCCAGAAAAAAGAACTGTTGCAAAAACCTAACCTAAATTTACGCGAGCGAAGCCGCGGGTGAAAACTAGTAGGTTATAATTATGATTGGCGTTCCAACAATTGAGGTTACTAAAAGACAGCTCCCGCACTAGGAATGATTCCTGTGCCACAGACACATTCGAACAACAGGCATAAAGAACTTCCAGACTCGGGAGAATCACGCTAATATTTATCCCGTAATCAAATCCACAACACTCGGCGCAGTGAAAATGGCGAGGCGATATATAACTTAAACCAGAGGTTCTCAGACTCTTTTCTCATAGACCACTTTCAAAATTTAGCTGGTTCCGGTGGACCCCCTGCAGCTACATTCGTATAAAATTTGATACAATCTCTACGGGCTGACCTATTTTTTCTATTTGTAATTCTCTATCGAAAATTCGGTAGGCTCGAGACCACTGGTACTAAATGTGGAATATAAGTTTTTACAAGTAACAGTCGCTGAGCTACTTAAACTATTATCTGCCTACATTGATAGGTGAAGTCAAGCCAACATTTTAGTTCTTCACTATCGAAAGCAAATAAGTTTTCGTGGACCCCCGCTTACGAATTGTAAACTCCCATTTTTTTTGTCACGCCAACGTAGACCCGCGTCGAGTCTCCCGTGGACCCCTAGGGGTCCACCTGGACCACTTTGGGAACTAAGGACTTAAACCATGTTTTCAGTCACACATATGCAAACCAATTGCCGTGAACAAGGCACAGAGTCAGACTACATTATATCCACTGAGAATTTCTAGACAGAAAAGGTCACAATAACAGTAAATCGAACCTGATACCTCATGCCCAGCAGTCACATTTACTACCACTGTGCCATCGAAGCAGCTGTGCCATAACTAAGTAGGTAGTAACCAAACTCCGTTTCAAGGCTGAAATTATAAATAGCCTCGTGTTTAGTTAACTATGTTGACCATTGTTGACTAGAAGCCATGGGCTGACAATGTTGCCACGTCACGTAGCCATGTCTGACGCTTTGTCTTATTTGTAAGTGTATCTACAGGTGAACTTAGTGGACAGAACCTATGATTTCTGCTAAAGTTATTTCGTTTCAAATTGTAATTTCAAATTATTTTGTTCTAGCGATGGGCGATTATCGATTAAAATTAGTATCATTCAAATCACGAAATAAATCGAAATACTTATTCGATTTTTACGAATATTCGAATGCGTCAAACTTTGACATTGATTGATTACGTGAATACGTTGTTCTTAGATTGGCTTCACGAATTTTCCCAATTCTCATTGAATTGGGAAAATTCGTGAAGCCAATCTTAATATCATTACCGAGCAAGTTTCTCTATTTTATCGAAAGCTAAAGGACTTAATTAACAAGCATGTGCCTAAATGTAGTTTTAAAAATTCAAAATATCCATCATGGTTTACTAAGGCCTTAATAAAATTATTAAACGAAAAAGAAAAGTATCGTAAAAAATATCGTAAATATAACAACCCCCGTGATAAACTAGATTACGAACTGCTTCGAAGCCGTTGCCATACAATGATAAATAAAGACTACAGTAACTATAAACGCCACATTGAAAATACAATAACAAAAGACTCTAAAGCTTTTTGGCGTTACATAAAAAATAAATGTTGCAATAAATCGGGAATTCCAGCAAAAATGTACATGGATAACTCAGTAGCCAATAATGGTATTGATATTGCCAATCTTTTCGCAACCCACTTCTCGTCAATATTTACTGACCCTAATAGCTGTAATCCAATACAAAATGCTTCGGATTCGTTTGAAGTGTTGAGCAAGGTAGAATTCACGAAGAGAGAAGTACTAGCCAAAATTAAAAAGCTCGACACCACCAAAGGTGCTGGTCCTGATTCTGTTCCGCCTATCTTTGTGAAAGCTTGCGGAAGAGCTCTCGTGGAGCCGCTATGCTTCTTGTTTAATCGATCGTTGGATTTGGGAGTATTCCCTGACGAATGGAAAAAAGCCCGCATAGTACCAATTTATAAAAAAGGCGATTCCAGTAATATCAAAAACTATAGGCCGATCTCTATTCTGTCCTGTTTCTCGAAAATATTCGAAAGTCTTGTTTGTCCGAATGTCACTAATCATTTAGACGCAAATTTATGTAATAATCAGCACGGTTTTCGAGCTGGGCGATCCACAGAGACTAATCTTGTTAGGTACATTACAGACATTTCAGAAGCACTGGATGAAAGATGCGAAGTGGATGGCATCTACACGGACTTTAGCAGTGCATTTGACAAGGTTAGCCATCCACTCATGGTAGCAAAGCTCCAGTCAACAGGAATCCATGGATCGTTACTGAGGTGGTTTAATTCCTATTTAGCAAATCGTTCCCAATTTTGCTGTTGTATGTTTCCCAGGAGTTCTGTGCGCGTTCTGGTGTTCCACAAGGTTCGCACTTGGGTCCAGTCCCATTTCTTTTATTTGTGAACGACATAACATCTCAAATTCAGTACTGCCAAAGTCTTCAGTTTGCAGATGACTTAAAGATTTATAAACAAATTACCGATCCAATAGACTGCATACATGTCCAGAGTGATTTAACAAACATTGAAAACTGGTGCATTAACAACAATATGATCTTAAATCCAACAAAATGCTTCCACATCCGATTCTCTAAGAAAAAAAAATCCTTACCTACTACTTACAAACTATATAACACCACACTGGCAAACGTGAGTGAAATAAGGGATCTTGGGGTGATAGTCGACGATAAATTAAGCTTTAAGTCGCACATCAACGACATTGTCAAACAATCTGCTCAGACTTTGGGTTTTCTTAAACGAAATACTCGGGGATTCAAACTACCAACCACAAAAATACTTTTATTTAATACCCTGGTACGAAGTCGACTAGAATACGCTAGTACAGCCTGGAATCCTTTTTACGCAGTGAATTCTCAAAGAGTAGAGAGTATCCAAAGGGCATTCACAAAACATCTGGCTTTTATGTCCAACGATATCAGTCACCGTTCTCCATATCAGCAGCGCTTACAGCACTTTAAAATAAAAACCCTACGAGAACGTCGTTTATCCCGAGACTTAATTCTCCTATATAAAATTACAAACGGAATCACAAAATGCAATGACTTAGTTGAACGTGTCGCGTACTCAGTCCCTTCAAAACCTCCCAGACATCCAAACACCAGAATGTTTTACATACCATTCCGCAAAACCAATCTCGGTAGCAATGCACCCCTGCTTAGAATGTGTAGGGAATACAATGAACTTTCCAAAAGGTCAAATATAGATATTCACGGTCTGTCATTGAACAAATTCAGGAAAACCGTTTTAGAGGTGCAGGAACATAACGATGGCGCATAGTTTGTCATGATTTGTTGTATTGTTTCATTAAACGTTGCTGTATTTTTTGTTTTTGTGTTGTGTATCTTTTTTGTTTTTAATTTTTTATTGTTGCTTGAACTTTACTATGTGTTAGTATACAACTAGGAACATATTGTTGTCTTAACGTGATTGCTGTGTATACCAGTAATAGGCATGCAAGTCAGAACTGATTCATTATTGTAACAATAATTATGTAGATGTAACATGTAATGCTGTTGGTGTACCAACGAATAAATAAATTCTTTGATTCACATGTCATAGAACATGGGACTTGCCAATATTTCTAATATTGACAAACTATCATGTTCTATGAGCTAAAAGAAATACTGTATGGTGGCCACAAAGGCTTAATGTAATATTATAGAAGATAAAAGGGTCTACACTATCATTTGAGGCTATACGAAATATTGTCGAATCCACCCATCATCAAATATTTCGCGTATTCGATTTTGACTAGAATTACAATTAGTGAGAACGAATTTATCGACAATCTTAATGCGCGGTCATACGATTTTCAAATACTTATTCGAATTTCTTGTTTTGTTGCAATTACCTATAAGTAGCAAATTTATACTAATTTATTGAAAAGAGATGACATCTTTGATGTATTATATAGATTAAACTGAGACTAACCTCAAAAAATATGCCACGGAGGCCTTTCTTCAACAAGAGTGCCGTGACCTCGTCGATGAAAAGTCCTAATTTACTTGTTAAAATCTGTAGCAAAGTGTCATCGCCCTGGCATAAATGAAAAACCATCATAACAGTCATGTTTTAGATTCTTTAGTTCACCTTGAATAATAATACGAATCTTCAAAAACTACATAATTCTTTTTCTTTAACAAAATTAATAATAACATACAGACATAGCCAAAAATCTACTCAAACTTAAAATAAAAAAATTGTTTCAGTTTGAAGGTCGAAACAGGCAAATACGAAATTATGATTTTCTTGCTATAATCAGTCCGATAACAGTAGTTATCTCTTTTGCACATTGATATTTCGTTCGAGTCCAGCGCGACAGCAATAGATCTGTGAGAACATTGTCTTTAAATGTTTTGATACCCGTAAATATATCCTCTTAACTCTGACCGTTTAAATGTTGTACCTACATAATTATGTCTCTGTCTGCATACGGAGGAAAACGGCATGTATTAAATATGATCAATGTACGCCAAATTGCTTTAAAATGATTAGTATTTCTACCATTTTGATATGCGGCCACTTCATAGTTCTGATTTTGTACAGCAAAATAGTTGAATTTGAACCTAAGTCCTTGTTGATAAGTTTGCATTTTCAAGGTGTCATCAATCATTAAGGCGTCTTTAACCTTCCATAGGCTACGATGGAGCTGGTATGTTTGTTGCCAAAAGCCTCGAAATAATATTCCTGCATATTTTCCATATTTACAGAGATTATACTACTAATTCTGAACACAAATCAATACCCATACCATATTGAGAACAGGGATCCATCAGAGAGCGCTACTGCTGTCACTGGTGAAATCATCTTGGGTATGGAATATTATATTCCATACAGTGATGTCACGAGCGGCGGCAGGAAAAGGCCCTGGTTCGGTCGTGAATGCGCTGATGCTGTTGAACGTAAACAGACAGCGTACCGCGCTTGGACAAGGGCTCGCACTCTCCACGACCCTAACGTGGATCACCTGAAGGCAGCGTTCAACCAAGCCACAAAGATCTGCAAGAGGGCATACTTAATAGCGGATGCCCAGCGCGTCGCACGGTTCGGCCAGGAACTCATGGCGCATCCTACGGGCAGTCGTAGCTATTGGCGCCTGGCCAAAGCCGTGCAGTCCAACTTCTGCCAGACCTTGCTGCCCCCTCTGTGATATCCGAATGGATCAGTGGCTCATCGGCCGCAGGAGAAAGCAGATCTGCTTGTAAATCTCTTTGCGGCCAACTCCCGGTTCGCAGCCGCCTAACATTGCCAACTGCGGCTACACCATGCCTGATATATGTATCAGGCAACGAACCGTTCGTGCGATACTGCAGTCTCTCGAAGTTCGGAAAGCCAGTGGACCTGACGGCATCCCAGCTGTGGTCCTTAAAAAATGTGCAGTGGAGTTGTCTCCCACGCTTACGCACCTATACCGGACATCTTACGCCGCAGGCATTGTGGCTGAGGCTTGGAAGGAGGCGAACGTTCAACCGATTCCCAAAAAGGGGGACCGTTCCGAGCCAAGCAACTATCGACCCATAGCTATCACCTCGGTGCTCTCTAAGGTGTTCGAGCGGATTATAAACACCCAAATTGTCCGCTACCTGGAGGATCAATCGTTGATCAATGATCGCCAATACGGCTTTCGGGCTAAACGATCAACGGGTGATCTTCTAGCGTTCGTCACGCACCTCTGGGTTGAGGCTATGGACAAGCACGGCGAGTCTTTGGGTATCAGCCTTGACATAGCCAAAGCTTTCGACAGAGTCTGGCACCGGTCTCTTCTTTCCAAGCTTCCGGCCTATGGCTTGCCCCCTCAACTGTGCACCTGGATTGCAAGTTTCCTGCAGAAGCGTCGTATTCGGGTCCTTTGCGACGGTCGCGCTTCCAAATTTATGCAGGTCAATGCAGGAGTGCCTCAGGGGTCTGTCTTATCCCCTACGCTCTTTCTTCTGCATATCAATGATATGTTGAATCTCGGTAACATACATTGTTATGCGGACGACAGTACCGTGCATGGGCGATGTCTCGGACATCCTGGGGCCAAACAGGCTGAGGTTGAGGGGAAAAGGCAGAATCTTGTCGTTGAACTTGACCAGATCTTGGACCGCATCTATGAATGGGGTGCCAAGAACTTGGTCGAGTTCAACGCCAAGAAGACCCAGGCATGCGCGTTCTCAACAAAAAAGTCTCCGTTCCTTCCCCTCCCTTCTCTGAAGAACACTCCACTGGTGATACGTGACAGCCTCTCCATCTTAGGTATGGATCTTTGCTGCTCCCTTAATCAGAAAACCTATATCGAGAGCGTCATTAAGCAAGCTTCGCGAAAACTCGGAGTTCTGAACAGGGTAAGGCGGTTCTTCACGCCTGGGCAACTGTGCCTATTGTATAAGGCACAAGTGCGCCCTTGCGTGGAGTACTGTTCTCATATTTGGGATGGCTCCGCGCAGTACTTGCTGGACGCTCTCGACCAGTTACAGCGGCGGGCTGTCCATATCATCGGAGATCCAGAGGTCACGAGTTCACTGGAACCTCTGCAACTCCGTAGGGACATTGCCTCATTGGCATGTTTCTACAGAATATACCACGGGGAGTGCTCTGAAGAGTTATTCCACCTTATTCCGCCCTCCCCTTTCCTATCCAGAACAACGCGTGCTGGGCTCAGATGCCATCCTTACACGGTAGAGTCGATTAGAGCGCGTACCAAAAAGTTCGGGTCCTCATACCTCTGCCGAACGATCAAGGCATGGAATTCTCTGCCAAGGCACGTGTTTCCTTCTTCCTTCAATCCTGTGTCCTTTAAGCGGGGCGTGAAAAAGCATCTTCTCAGGCCGTCAAAGTAGAGACCTCAACATCGCCTCGGCTACTGTGGGGGCGGTGTGGAGGCCACTGCTCTTAGATCACACGACTGCTTACCATCAGGTGGAGTGCGGTCATTTTGACGAGCAAAATAAAATAAAATAAAAAAAAATACCCTAAAAACAAATTAAATTCTTCATATTGCTAAATAACAAATATCAACCCGTGTCTCGCACCTAACACAAAATCAACTTGTATTTAACGATTCTTTGTCACACGGCACGTGTCGCCAAAATACAATAGCAAGGATCATCGTACTGCGCACACGCAATGTTTTTCTTATTTTTTACTAGCTTTTGCCGGGTTCTCTCGGAGTCAGTACTTTTTCAGGATGAAAGGTACCTTACCTATATCTTTTCCGTACACCTGATACATGTAAGTGAAATTTCATAATGATCGATTGAGTAGTGTTATCAAGTACTCAATAGTAGCACACGGTTGTGACGTATTATATTGTTTTAATTGTTATGTTATAATTGCATATTTACATTTGATTATTTCTATAATTAATAATTATCATTGTTATTTGTTACTGTACTAATTTTACACCTTAAAATATAATTAATGGATATTTAACTTTCCATTTGATACATTGATAAAAATATATAAATAAGGTAGGAGATTAACAAATATTCATTCTCGTTACAACTGTCAGTTAGAACGTTACTCTGCTGAAATATATACTGGTTGTGTAAAAAGTATCTCGGCGTTTCATTGTGCATGAACCACGACTGCGTAATAGTAGTTAAGGAGGAAAGCGTAACAAACAAACTCACATTCGCATAAATAATATTAAGGAATTCTACCATTCTAAAATTCTACCATAGACATATTAGCAGTAGCTAAAATTAAATATGTCTATGGTAGGTACAATAAGTGGACTTTGTAAATTTATAGGCGAAATCAGAGGCATGCCGTTTTAACAGTTCCACTAGTTAGAAAAGCATTAAATACTATGTATCATTATAACTAACTACATAACGTCATACATTGTTTTGTGTATTTTTTATGGGTACCTATTAACACAGCTAATTATTATTTTTCTTGGAACATTATGTCCACACTTAGAGTTTTATACTGTAACTAGCTTTTACCCGCGGCTTCGCTCGCGTTAATTTAGAATTTGACAATTAATTTGGGTTGTACTCTGCTTGTAATAATATATAATAATATAATTCAATCATGATTCGAAAGACACGTGGCGCCATCTATTATCATAAGACCGTTATTATTGTTTTCCTCGGGAACAGTTATTTTTTCGAGATGAAAGGTAGCCTATGTCCGTTTCTGTACACCTGACAACGTATATGCAAAATTTCAGGATGATCGGTTCAGTGGTTTAGGCGTGAAAAGGTAACAAATAAACAAACTCATTTTCGCTTTTACAATATTAGTTAGGAAGTTAGGATTAGGATTAGGATTTCTGCCCACGGTTTAACTAGCCTTCTGAGCAGCGATAGCTCAGTGGGGAGACCAACAGACTACAGTGCAGAGGGTCTCGGGTTCGAACCCACATGGCGCACCTCTGACTTTCGAAAGTTATATGACTTTTCGAAATTATGTGCGTATTGATTGACAATTATTATCGCCTGCTCCGTGCATGGGAAAGCACGTTAAGCCGTTGGTCCCGGCTGCCATGAACATCTATGGCAGTCGTTATTGGGAGAGTGTCGACACAAAAGATCCCACTGGGTCGAAGTGTCGCCGGTCTGCACTGACTGGCCTCCACATAAGATAAGATAAGCCTTCTATTCTTCGTAAACAGTAATAAATTCTGGATAAAAGGTATCCTATGTCCTTTTCTCTTCTTTCCTTTTACCCATGATGACGTGTAAGCGAAATTTCATGATGATCGGTCAAGTAGTTGAGGCGTGAAAGCGTAACAAACATACTTACATTCGCATTTATGACGTCAGTTAGGATCGTGCTATAAATTAAGTTGTGTACTTAATATCTATGTATCTATACCAATATTATAAAGCTGAAGAGTTTGTTTGTTTGTTTGTTTGTATGAACGCGCTAATCGCAGGAACTACTGGTTCGATATAAAAAATTCTTTTAGTGTTGGATAGCCTATTTATCGAGGAATCCTATAGGCTTTATAACATCACGCTACGACCCACGGGGGCGTCGCAGTAACGATAAACGCGGGTGAAACCGCGGGAACATCTAGTCTATACAAATAAATAAAATTGAAGTGTCTGTTTGTAATGTAAAAATAACAGCTTTTTAGCTAATGCATATGAAAGTATATAAGGTACATACGCGAAAACAACTGATTTTAAAATTTTTGTCTGTCTGTCTGTTCCGGCTAATCTCCGAAACGGCTGAACCGATTTTGACGGGACTTTCACTGGCAGATAGCTGATGTTATAAGGAGTAACTTAGGCTACATTGATTTTAGAAAAAAAATAGGGTTCCGCGGAGACAAACACTTTTTAGTTAAAATCTACGCGGACGAAGTCGCAGGTAACAGCTAGTATATAATAAAGCTGAAGAGTTTGTTTATTTGTTTGTATGAACGCGCAAATCTCAGGAACTACTGGTTCGATTTGAAAAATTTTTCTCCTTTCTTTTCCAGAAAAAAGAACTGTTGCAAACCTTTTGGTACCCAGGAAAAATGCTTGATGCACTATCCGCCGGCTAGGGGACGGCACCGGCGGGGCGTGTGGGACTCCCCATTCTGGTATACCCACTAAAAAACCTGGGGTGTTCCCTCTCTCACCCAATGGAGGGGCCTGTTGGGAGCTCTTAAAAGAATTGAGTCATCCATAGCAGGCCCCCCCGTGTGGGTGCGGGCCGGGTCAAACGGACCCGACCACCTCTCGTCCCCAGGGGAGAGCCTCACCGCTCTCACCTTTCGACATTGGAAGGCGCGCGGGAACACCGCGCGCGCCCTCTCGGGGTTCTTAATTTGTGGGTGGCAGGCCCCCTGAGCCTTGCCACCCGGAACCCTTACGTGGGGGGCAAGAGAGAGACATAAGCGCGTCTCCTGCGCCCCCTCCTCCGGCGGCGGACTTCCGGGGCGTAAGGATCTTCCTCACGCCCCCGCTCCGCCGCCTCCTTCTGCGAGATGACAGATTCGCAGAAGGACCTCATTGCGCCCCAGCACCTGTCGTCGCCGACCATCTTGGATACGACGGTCGGCAACGAGAGGTCGGGGCCAATCGTAGCGACCAGGGCACAGCGCTCCGCGGCCCACGCCGGGCACTCCTCCAGCGTGTGCTGCGCCGTGTCCCGGTCACACTCCTCACAATGGTGACACCTGGTTGTAGGCTCCCTACCGGCTATCTTGCAGAGGTACTCTCCGAAACAGCCGTGTCCAGAGAGCACCTGAGTAAGCCGGTAGGTGAGCGGTCCGCGCCGTCTGTCCGTCCACTGTTTTAGTACCGGACGGACAGCCTCGACGGTCCTCACCCCGTAGGCTCCCTACCGGCTATCTTGCAGAGGTACTCTCCGAAACAGCCGTGTCCAGAGAGCACCTGAGTAAGCCGGTAGGTGAGCGGTCCGCGCCGTCTGTCCGTCCACTGTTTTAGTACCGGACGGACAGCCTCGAAGGTCCTCACCCCGTAGCGGGGCTGGGCCAGTCTAACTTCCCACTTTGCCTTGAGGACCAGTCGAGCCTGGGACCTTCGCGTTTCCACCTCCCTGTACGTGGGTTCTTCACCCTGGAGCCGGAGGTCAGCGCGCCAGTAATACACTGACGCTTGGACCTTCGCCTCCAAATCCCAGGGCGGCGATGCCGCCAAAACGCACGCCGCCTCAAAGGAGACGGCGCGGTACGCCCGTGACACCCTGATCGCCATCGCCCTCTGAGGTCTCCTGACGAGGGCGACGTTTCGGCGATCAAGGGCGTCGGCCCAAATGGGCGCCCCATAAAGGAGCGCCTATAAAGATAGACGTTTAGTGTGTGTTTGCTACATTTAAATTCTAAATCTTAGTAAAAACCGTACTGTTGCGTGAAAAATTTAGACTAACTTGTGAACTATTCAAAGACGAACAAAATAGTGTAAAAACAGTGACTGTGCACAAACGATTTCTCAAGTTATAAACAAAAATAACATTGAAAAAGTCAGTAGTAGTGTAAAACTGTGACTGTGGACGTGCTGTGTGACTTTGCAAATCAAAACACAAGGTCAGAAATCAGAAATCAGAAATCAGAAATATTTATTTGTAAACATAGGTAATACATAGGATGTTACAATAAATGGATATGTCGGTCTATGTCTTGCACTGAAGCGTACAAATTTGATACCATAATTAAGCTTTAAACAATAATATTCTAATAAATTTTACATTTCTTATAATAATAATAATAACTTCAACTAACAATAAATTAATATTTACTTATGAACAATAATTAATTAATCAAAAAACATAATTATCAACTTTAAAATGCCATATACTTAAATTAAAATGTCATACAAATTATAAAATGTCACATAAATTATACAATGTCAATATTTCAATGCCCTTTATTGATAATGTAATACATACATAATAAATTATAAATTATATTGATGTGTAATTAATTTGATCAGAGTTAATAAATAGGATCTGTTAGGATTTGCCTTCATTTAAATAGTCATCAATTGTATAGTAACATTTGCTACTGAGATATTTATGTATATGTTTTTTGAATGCCTCTAGTTCATTGATTTCTAGGATATTTTTTGGCAATTTATTGTATATTTTAGATGCCATACCCATAATTTTTTTATTAAATATAGCTTTTTTATGGCGTTTCATGCATATTTTGTTTTTATGACGTGTGCTAGTTAAGTGCTCATATAAATGGAGGTTTTCTCGGACATACTTAGCTACTTCATATACGTACAGACAAGGAAATGGTAGTAACTGTAGCTTTTGGAAAAGTGGTCTACAGCTTTCCGTACTTGGTATGCCACATATTGCCCTTACGCATCTCTTTTGTGCTTTAAACGCTTTTTCCTTGTCGGTCGAGTTGCCCCAAAATATAATTCCATATCGCAATATTGATGAGACATATCCATGATATGCTGTTACAAGCGTTGCTATATCTGCGGATTTTCTTAAATTGTAAAGAGCGTATGAGAATTGGTTCACTTTGATGCATACATTATTAATATGTGCTTTCCAGTTCACATGTTTATCAATCGTTATGCCTAGGAATTTTGTTTCGCCAGTCTCATTAATTTTCTTGTCACCGTATCGAATATTTGGACTTTTATAATTTGTCCTTTGTTCAAATGAGATGTATTTGGTTTTTTCTAAATTAATTTTTAGGTTATTTTTCGTTAGCCATGTTATTATATTTTCTAAACTGTCGTTAATTTCTTTTTCAAATGTCTCGTTGTTTATACTTTTAAATATTATTGTACTATCATCTGCAAATAAAACCATCGGGTTTGTAGTCATTTTTGGCATATCATTTACATATATATTGAAGAGTAATGGGCCTAAAACACTTCCTTGTGGAATCCCGAATAGGGCTTTACTTAAGTTGGAGCTATATACTGCTTCTGTTTTGGTATATGGGCAGATTTTGGTAATGCTTGTAAATTGTTGACGATCACTTAAATATGACTTGATAAGCTCTAGAGTATTACCTCTAATACCATATTTTTCCATTTTATGTAACAAATGTTATGGTCAACGTGGTCGAATGCCTTTGACATATCCATAAACATTGCTATTATAGGAGTTTTTTTGTCTATGCTTGTAAGAACATGTTCCATAAGCGAGTATATAGCAGAATTAATGTTCTTATTTTTCCTAAAGCCATATTGCTCGTTGACCAGAATTTTGTTCGTTTCTAGGAACGAATCGATACTTCTATACAAAACTTTTTCGATTATTTTGGAAAATATAGGAATGAGTGCAATGGGTCTGTAGTTGCTGGGATCCCAGCGATCGCCTTTTTTGTATATGGGTTTAATCAGAGAAATTTTCAGTTTATCTGGAAATCTACCCTTTTCAATACAGTTATTGATTATATGACTGAGTATTGGTGCTGTGATTGAAGATGTATCTTTGATAATCTTAGTAGTGATGTTGTCATACCCTGTACTATTAGAGTTCTTGAGTGAATTTATTATTTTTAAAATGTCAGATGGAATAGTAGGTGACAAGAATATCGAATTAGGATTGGAATTAAATGTTATTTTATTAACTTTGTTTTGGTTATTGTCACATTGACGTTTAGCTTGAGTAATGAAATAATTATTGAATGATTCGGCTATTTGATTTGGATTATTTATTATTTTATTGTCAATTACAATGCTATCTATTTCTACTCTTGGATAATTGCTTTTTTGTTTATTTATTATACTCTATGTAGCTCTGCTCTTGTTTTCTGATTTACTTATAAAATGATTGTTTTGTTTTTTTGAGTTTGTTTGATTATGTGCTTTAGTCTGTTTGTGTAAGTTTTAAGTTTATTTTTATTTACTGTATTAGGCTGTTTACGATATTCCCAAAGCATATCTCTTTTACGTTTCGAACATTTTTGGAGGCCTCTAGTTATCCACTTAGGTCTTTTGTGGGCTGATATTTTTATTTTGTTAATCGGGAAGCATAACTCATATAATAGTCTAAATATATGATAGAATTCATTAAACGCTTTATTGGGATCAGTCTGCTTGTACACATCACAAAACGTTAAGCTTTGAAGACATTCATAGAATTTCTTAATATGTTCACAATTGAAGTCACGTTTGTAGACGTGCCAGTGAGAAAATGCACAAGTTTTTTTCACCCGACATTTTAATATCTGGGATGCATGATCTGATAGAGCTCACATCTGCTGCCTCTGATATTATGAATGATGCTGTCTATACAGGTCCCGCTGCATAGTCGTGTAGGTAATCGTGTTAAGGTCAACACCTATTCGAAAAATCTACACAGATATGTTATAATCAACAAATTCAGCCACCTAAGCTAACATTACCGTGGCGCATTACACACTACGCCTGACTATTAGCAAAGGTGGAGGTCGTGGTATCAAATCCTGCACATAACGATACTTTTTGATATTTTTAATAATTTAATTTTTTATTTTTTGAGAATTTTAATTCATTTGAAGAACCTTCTCAAATGATAAAATGAAGTGTTTTGGCTGTTTAAAGGTCTCAAGGGATATTAATAGCATAAAATGTTGTTCGACTACTTGCGATAAAACCTTTTGCTCAATTTGTATCAGCACATCGAATATGCCAGCAGAGAAGAAAAAGAATTGGAAATGTCCCGATTGTTGTGCTTCTAAAAAGAAAGGAGGAGACAATAGTTTAACACCTGTGCGTTCCGCTGAATGTAACTTTTAGGAAGAAATGCGATGATTCCTCCGACAGCAATCTACATACCGAGGTTCGTGAACTCACCGAAGAAGTGCGTCTCTTAACACGAGAAATTTCTGGCTTGAAAAGTCGCCTAGAGAATGCGACATCTTCTCTGACCAGCTGCCAAGCACGTTTAGATGAATTAACCATAACTATAGCCTCAAATGACTCTCGGATAAAAAGCCTAGAGAGCCGTGACAAAGAAGTACAATTGCTTGAAACCAGAGTTTTAGAGCTTCAACAAGAGGTCAACGCTCAATCTCAGCAGCAGCTGCGCAACGAGTTAGAGTTGCCAGGGGTTCCAGAATGTAACAACGAAAACCTTTACCACATTGCGCTGTTAGCAGCGAAGAAAGTAGGTGTCGATATAACTGACTGTGACATTGACTGGGTGGCTAGAGTGGGACCCCGTGTCAAGCGCGCTGAAAACGATCCAAAACTCTCGAGACCTATAGTAATGCGACTACTTCGCCGCCATACACGAGACCAGCTGTTGAGAGCAGCAAAGTCTAGAAAGAACATATGTAGCGCGGACCTAGATGTGCCTGGTACATCCACCAAAATATACTACAACGAACGCTTAACTAAGGAGAACAGACTGCTTTTTCGAGCGGCGCGGGCAAAATGCAAAGAAAATGATTACGCCTACTGTTGGGTTACTCATGGCAACATACTTGTTAAACAACGGGAAGGAAAAGCTGCACTACCCGTGCGTATTATATATCGAATTTTCAACTGTTTCACCGAAAACCACGATAGCACAAACTAAATCAACATTTAGAGTTTACTTAAACCATAAATTTCTCCTGTTTAAAATTAAGTATTCTCTTATTATACTGTTTTATAGCATGTTTATTAATACGTCACACCATACACTAAACTTACTCTTACACAAACAATTATGTTACACTTCACATCATACACAACATTATACATTAAATGATATGAAACTGTGTTCATGGGGTACCACGCAAATTTTGTACTACTGTATTAAATCGATAGTAATGTTAACTAGTAAATGTTTACCTATAATTGTTAGTCCTATGATAATAAAATATTACATTTGTAATCTAGTGCATGTGTTGTTGGGCAGTCATCTTAATCCATCAGTCAAGTCACGAGAAACATATTTATTCTCTATATTATGAATAGCATGGATGTCGCTGATGAACTGGATTGTATAAGCATAAGCTGCCACACAATACAAGCGCCTGAATATTTTCACACAGCAATGAGCACAGACTATAATTTTAAAATTCTTAACTTTAATATAAGGAGTATAAACAAAAACTTCGATCAATTTACAATAACCTTGAAAAGATTTAATGATAATTTTGATATAATTATCTTAACTGAGTGCTGGCTCGATGAATTTTCTATTATACCTCAACTGCCACATTACACATCACACCACACACGAAAAAAACTAAATCAAAACAGCGGTGTCATAATATACATCAAAGAGACGCTAAGTGCATGTGTAACGGAGCCGAATATTGACGATGCGAACTGCCTACAGCTGGTTCTGTCAAACGCAATCACCATTCTCGGTATATACCGACCGCCTTCTTTCTCTAATACTAATAATTTCCTATGCTCGCTTGATCATATACTGACAGACCTCTCATGTAAAAACAAAACACTGATTATGGCAGGCGATATTAATATTGATCTACTATCATCAAGAAGCAATCAAGACCTAGAATACGTATGCCTCACTGCTGAACATGGACTTTTCCCCGCCATAACGAAGCCGACAAGGGATGCTGCATGTTTGGATCACATTTTTGTAAGCAATGTCCAAAACGCGTTAGGCATTGTTTGTTTGTCGAGCATCACTGACCATGATGTGACAATACTAGGGCTGGCTCTTGGGAAAACGAGGATAGCATTACGGGACAGGACATATATAAAACGGGATGTGGAAGCCATAAAAAGGGATATTATGGCTGAGGACTGGACCGTGTTAGGAAAATACACAGATATAAACCAAACTGTCAATCTTTTTACCGACCGACTTACGAAAATAATAGGCAATCACACAAAAATGGATCGCAAAAGCCACTCTAAATATAACATAAAACCATGGATTATCCCAGGGCTAATACGCTGTATAAAACATAGAGACAGCCTGCATATTAAAGTACAGAAATTTCCTCATAATATACCCTTGAAAATAACCTACACTCGGTACAGGAACTTCTGCAATGATCTCTTGCGAAAACTCAAAACAGAATACGAGAATAGTGAGATTTCTAATAGTACAAAAGACCCAAAGAAACTCTGGCAAACGATAAAAACTGCTTGCCACCTTCTTCTTAAACTGCCTGGTAGTTTCAGTGCCAAAAACTCGCTAGACATCTGCAACTCGTACTTCACTACCGTGGGAGAGAAATTGGCGGATAAGATGCTCAATAAATTACGAGTGAGCCAGGAGAATCTAGCTACAAACATTCATAGAAAACAAATAATGAACTCCTTCTTCTTACATCCAACAGATGAGCGTGAAGTCGAATCTTTGATATTGTCCCTACAAAACAATAAAGCACCAGGTCTTGATGGTGTAACTAATTCTCTTCTAAAAGACATAAAGAATGCGATTGTACCACCACTAACTGCAATATTTAACACCAGCTTAGAGTTGGGTGTCTTTCCAGACACATGGAAGATAGCTTGTGTTACACCCATTTATAAGGAAGGTATTAAAGCGTCCACTGAAAACTATCGACCCATTTCGCTCTTAACAACATTCTCAAAACTCCTAGAAAAGATTATTAACAAAAGACTGGTCAAATATATAGAAACGAATAATCTTATATCACCAAGACAATTCGGCTTTAGAAGAGGCAAGTCAACGGACGAAGCTGTCACACTCCTTACATCTATTGTATCCTCTCACCTGGATAATAATAAGGCTAGCATAGGAGTTTTCCTAGACTTGGCTAAGGCCTTCGATACCGTGTCAACACCAATATTACTTAGAAAGCTGGAAAACTATTTTGGTATCAGAGGCCTAGCCCTTAACTGGTTCAAGACTTATTTGACAAACAGGAGTCAGTATGTGAGAGTTGGTAGCCACAAAAGTGACCAACGAGCCATCAATTTTGGTGTTCCGCAGGGCAGTATTCTTGGTCCGACCTTGTTTATCATGTATATCAACGATATACAAGACAGTGTTAATGCTGAAGTTATATGTTATGCGGACGACACTGCTATCGTATTTCATGGTATAAACTGGGGGGAAGCCATATCAAACGCTGAGATTGGAATGAAACAAGTACTCATTTGGTTACAAAGTAATCTACTCACTTTAAATGCTAAGAAGAGCAAATATATTTGTTTTCACAAAACTGCTGCATCAGCCCCAACAATCAGTTGTACCATTCGACTTCACGAGTGCTCAGACCAGAACCAGGTTTGTAATTGTGAGACACTAATAAAAGCTGAGACTATAAAATACCTTGGAGTGCTGTTGGATCAAAATTTAAATTTTAAAGCGCACATAAACTTATTATCAGCTAGAGTTCGTAAGACTGCAAATATTTTAAGATTATTGCGCTCTTCGGCACCTATTAACATTCTGAAAACTGTATACTTGGCACTGACCCAGTCTCCTATCACATATTGCATCACCTGTTGGGGAAGTAATCTAAAAACAACAATGCTCCAATTGGAAAGGGCACAGCGTTCGGTAATCAAAACTATGTATAGAAAATCTTTTCGATACCCAACAACACCATTATACCAGGAAAGCCTACTGTTAAACGTACGCCAATTATTCATCCTGAAAACAGTTGTCGGTGCCCACAAGAAAGTAATTCGATCTACAGAATATCCGAACCTTCTGAAACGTCGCGTGTACAGACTACCAGTCCCGTCAGTCAACACAAGCTTTGCCAAACGCTTTAGCCCTTTTAAGGACGTATTTGTTTACAATAAAACTGCTAACGCATGCAAGATAAAGCAGTGTTCAGTGAAAGAGATGCAGTTAAAAGTCACTAAATGGCTCACTTCTTTGACATATGACTCCACCGAAAATCTTATGGTATGCCTATCATAAACACATCATACATACACACACACACACGCACTCACTCACGAACAACACACACACACACCCACACACACTCACACACACACATGTATGCACACACACACACACACACAACCATATTTTTTAGTCTTAAATGACACGTCGCCCGAGCTAAAATTGTTAAAAATGGAAGGAAATCGTACCTGGCACCCACAGGACAGGCTATGCCTAGTGTGGGGTCGCTGATCAATTGTTTATGTAATGATTAATGGCAATAAAATGTTTTTATTATTTTATTTATTATTATAAAGGGCCATCGACCGCACCACCCCCAAATAGAGGCGGCGGCAGACAACACTGGGCCCCCCGATATTCGGCAGCAGAGAGCTAAGCGCTCCCGCCGCCGATATCAGCCGGGGGGCCAAGCGACTAAAATGGACGCGAAAGTTCCAGCGGCCGTCGAGGTGGAGCCCCAAGTATTTCATGCTCGGCTCCACCCCGATGCGGACCCCTCCAACGATGATGTGGGCATCGGGAGGCGGCGCCCGCCGAGGCCCGTGAAATAACAGGGCCTCGGACTTTTCCAGCGCCACCTCCAGTCCCAACATCCTAATCCTGCCGACAACCAGGGCCACTCCGGCCGTGGCAAGACGGGCAGCTGCCCCGTAATCCTCTCCCCGGGCCGTAACCAGCGTGTCGTCGGCGTAACAAGTAACGCCGACACCCGGGGGCAGGGCGCCCCGCAGAACCCAGTCGTAGCCGATGTTCCACAGGATAGGTCCGAGAACCGAACCCTGCGGAACACCGCACGACATCTCCCTCCGGAACGTCTCTCCGTTCCGCCCCACACAGAACACACTCCTCTGGTGCAGGTAGTCCCCGACTATTCGGCGCAGATAGGGAGGCACCCCATGAAATCGGAGCGCCTCCCTAATAGTCGCCCACGGCAGGGTATTGAAAGCGTTGGCGAACCACCCCGCGCGAGGCGACCGTCTCTTCCGAGAGGGCCTTGACGCGACTGATCGCGTCAATCGTCGATCGCCCCTCCCGGAAACCGAACTGGTGTTCGGACAAGTCGGGGCCCACCCGCACCAGGTGCTTGGAGAGGCGGGCAACCACTACGCGCTCGAAGAGCTTGCCCACCTCATCCAACAGCACTATGGGGCGGTACACGGAGGGAGAATCCGCGGGGCGGCCCTCCTTTCTCAGGAGGACCAGCTTACCCGTCTTCCACATGGAAGGGAACCGTCCCGACTCCAAACAGGCGCTGAACAGCCTGAGGAGCCGGTCCCCTAGGGCGTCGAAGGCCAAAACCCAGGCGCGGGCAGGAATTCCGTCCGGCCCCGGGGCGGTGTTTTTGCCCCGAAGCCGCAACATTGCCGCGCCGAGCTCCGCCATGGTAACTTCTGGCGCCCCGGCATCGGTACCGTCCTCCTCAATTTCGGGCGGCGCCATTTCGGGAGGCGTGTGCTCCGCTCTCGAAGGAAAGAGAGCGGAGACCACCTCCTCTAAATGCCGGGGCTGAAGACTCTCGGTGACCGGCGGGGCCCAGGGGTGCAACTTGCCCCTGACCGCCTTATACGGACGGCCCCACGGATCTGCCTCGAGAGTCCCCAGGAACTCTTCCCATCTTTGGGTTTTGGCCTCGCTGATGGCGGACTGCAGGGCGTACTTCCGCTGTTTGTACGCATCCCGCAGCCGTGCCTCCACGGTCGGGTCACGGTACCGCCTGCGTCGGCGGTACCTAGTGTACTGGCGACGCGCCGCAATGCACGCGGGGCGTTTTTGACTGATGTCGTCAGACCACCAGTACACCTGACGCCTCGGAGCTTGAGTACTGGCCCGGGGCATCGACGCGTCGCAAATCAGCGTCATCGCACCCCGGAACCACTCCGCCTCTATCTCAACCTCCACAGGCCTTTCGCCCATCGTGGTCCAGGCCTGGACGATGGAGGCTTCCACCAGCACGTCTGCATCGAGACATTTCAACGCCCATCGTGGGGATGACGGGGTGTGCGCTCTCCTCGGGCGATCGTCCGGGGTCGCCGACGAGGCGGAGATGTCAAACCGCACGTAACGGTGGTCCGACAGGGACTCCGCCTCGACCAACACTTGCCAGTCCCGGACGCGCCGCGCTACGGCAGGGCTTGCGAACGAAATATCCACAATGGACTCGCCCTGCCAGCGTACGCATGTGGCGACCGACCTCCGGATAAGAACCACGAGGCCGGTCGCAATCGCCCACTCCTCCAGCGCGTCGCCGCGAGCGTCGGTGACAGTGGATCCCCAAGCCGTTGATTTGGCATTGAAGTCCCCAGCCACCACGACCGGACGCGATGGGTACCGATTAATCACGGCCCCCACCGCGCCCAAAAATTGCTCAAACTCGGCGAGGCGCCGGTTCGGAGAAAAGTACACCCCGATCAGGACGGTTCCCTCCCAATCTACACATACATAACCCTCGCCCCTGTCTGTCATCACCAGGAGCGAATGTCCGGACGAAACAATGGCCGCCGAGCCCCCGAGGTCCCCAAACCAGTTGTGTCGGCTGGGGACGCAGTAAGGCTCGGCGACCACGGCGATGTCTATTGACCACTCCGCCATGTGCTGCAGCAAGATATCCTGCGCCCTGGCGGAGTGGTTAACGTTCGCCTGTAGGAAGCGATGGGCCATAGTTAATTAATGTCCATCGCCCCCCTACTGCTCCCTGCTCGAGAAGGGGCCTGGGCGGCCGGAGTCCCTGCGACCGCCCCTCTGGCCCTGCGTCTTTTTGGTGGGGAGCAAGATTTGCTCCCCAACCGGTGCTCCGCCGGCTTTCCTGCAGTCGAACATATGCTGCAGGAAGCTTTTACGGCGGAGCAGGCGGTGGTCTTGTGGCCGGGCTGGCCGCAGCGATAGCACAGATCGCCGCGATCAGTTTCGGCAGTGCATTGCTGCCTCACGTGCCCCGGTTCGAGGCAGCGGTAGCACCGCTTAGGCCTCGGCTCTAGGAGATTCACCTGGGCCGAGACCATCCCGACCAGCAAACGGCCGGCCGCCACCTTCTTCGCCGCGGCGATGGGGCAGCGCACCACCACCGTGCACAAACCATTCTCGCCGCGGCGCATCTCCCCCACTCTGACCTGCGCCTGAGGGCAGGCTCCAGCTTGTGCCACCGCAGCGGCGACATCCTCAGAGGAGGCCGAGTCGTCCAGCCCGGTTACTCGCATTTCTGCGGACTTCACCGGGCGGGAGACCCTGACCTCATCAGGCGTGAATAGGGACCGTAATGTGGCTGCTATCCTGTCCGCCTTGTCGCCGGAGGTGACACCTGGGACCTCTAAAATCCTGGCCCCAGTGGCGGCAACCTTAAACACGACGCCTCCGGCAAGGCCCATCTCAGCGAGATTGCCTTTCATGGCCTGAGTGGCCTGCCGGAGGAAGCCCGCATAGCTGCCGCCCCGCCGGAGCCCCTCCTCCGTCAGCTCCATCACAACGGCGGTGGAGCGCGGGGGCCGCAGGTCGGCCGGGCGGAGGCCCTTCTTTTTTATATTGATGACCGGGGGCGCCTGGGAGGCCTTCTTCTTCTTCTTTTTCCTCTTCCTCCTGGTGACCTCCGTCCACGGCTGTTCAGCCGAGGTAGAGGCCACCGGGGCGGGTTGGGGCTGGGGGGCAGGGCGAGGTGGCACCACAGTGGCGATTGCCTTCCCTTTGCCCTTCCCTTTCCTCTTGGAAGAGGAAGCCGGGACCGATGGTGTGGGGGCAGATATCTGCCGTGCCCCCGGTTGGCCGGAGGGCGCCGGGCCAACCGGTGTGCCCCCGACCATTCGGGGGCGGCCCCCGAGCGGAGGGCCCGGGGTCGGGACGGGTTCGAGGCCATAGTTGGCCAGGCACGCCTCCACAACGTTGCGCGCCTGAGCCACCGTGGCCCGCATTAACTCCTCCGCCCAAGCGGGACGCCGGTCCTCCGCGGGAGTGACGGGCTGCGCTGCGCGCCGTGTGAGGGGCGGAAACTCCTCCCGCGGCCTCCTGGCAGGCGCCCCGGCAGCGGCAGAGGGCGCCTTTGCGGCGACGGCCCGAGCGGCAGTGGCAGCGGCCGCCTTCATGGCCGTCATCTCCGCCCGGAGCTCCGCCAGCTGCCTATGCAGCCCCTCATTCTCCGACCTCCAGCGCCTCTGGAGGTCAGAGGAGGTCTGCCCCCACATGTGGAAGAAGGCCTCCCTCATATCTTCCGTTGCGGTTCTAAGGTCCCGCACGAACCCCCCCTTTAGATTTCCGGACCGGGCCGCCACCCTCAGGACGGTCTCGGCGCCAGCCTCGAACCGTTGCCTGAGGTCAGCAACCGAGTCCCCTCCGGAGGGGGACGCATCCGGGACCCCAGCCCTCTTGAGGAAGTCTCAACGGGCAGGCAAAGGCTGCCCGAGGAGCTTCCTCGCGGAGGGAGGTGGCATCGGGGAACCAGCCCTGCCTCCACAGGGCGTCCCCTCCACTACCTCCACCTCCGTGTCCGAGCCAGAATCGGACTTCGCGTGGTGTGACGTCTTCCGGCGCTTCGCGGAAGCGCCGGGCGCCACATAGAGCTTGAGAGAGAGGGAAGCTGGGCTATCCCTCCCCTCCTCCCTCTCCCGTCGAGCCGCCGACGAGCATCGGAACTGTTGCAAACCTAACCTAACCTAACCTACATTTACACGAGCGAAGCCGCAGGTGAAAACTAGTAGGCTATATAACATCACGCTACGACCCACGGGGTCGGCGCAGTAACGATAAACGCGGGTGAAACCGCGGGAACATCTAGTGTATAATATATCGTATGATTTGTTATGGTGCTCGCGTGCCTATTATGATCTTTTATTTTGATTATCATGTATCTGAACCTTGTTACATAACTGTTTAATGTTTAATTTGGTGGTGACTCCTTACGTCGCGTCCGTGCGACATCAAAGGTCCGCACCAATGTATTACTTTTATGGTCCGCATTGAATATCACCGCTCTATTGTGGTCCTCTATGAACCACAATACAGCAATATAGCCGAGTGCGTACCGATTTGTCACAGATTATATGTAAGTTTGTTTCTTTTTTTTTGTACTTATCTATTTTATTTTATGTCCGGAGGCTCAAGAACCACCTTTTACCCCTCCCGCTCCTGAGAATTCTCACTTCCTTTCCTAAATAGGCAGATATGTTACTAGCACACACAAAGTGAAGACTCGAAACTTCAAAGTAGTAGAGCCTCGCTGATTTCAGCATGAATGGGCCGGCTCTTTCCCCCTTCCCGCCCCTTCTCCTGCCCATTTCGTTTTTCTCTGGTACCTTTCTTAAAGGGTCGGCAACGCGCAAGTGATGCCTGTGGTGTTGCAGGCGTCCCATAGGCTACGGTGACCACTTACCATCAGGTGGGCCGTATACTTGTTTGCCACCTTAGTTGTATAAAAAAAGATTTTTTTAACTTTTGTAATGTTATATTGTCTTCTGTTTACGCGAATGTTATTCATTGAAATTAAACTACTATATACGGATTTTATCGCGTTGTTTATTTGACACTGTTACAAAATTTTTTGAAAAACTGTTACACTACTATAATCACTATTAAACTTTACAAATTTTTAAGCTAATTAAATTATTGAAACTATTAAAACTATTTATACTATTGAAGTGGTTGAGTTAATTACCCTAGACCACTTGCTTAATAGTAAGCGAGGAGGATGCTAGCAGCAATTAAATATGCAAGTTATTCGGTAGCTTATATTTGCACGTTACAATATTAAAAGCAGAATGAATACACATCATTAACAACACACTATTTATACTAAACATTAGATAATAATAATTAAGGATCGCGCTTGACATAATTCTAATTAATAAGAATAAAGGTTCGGTCTTGACACTTTTCTAGGTAGGCGTTGACCGAAGAACAAAGGACATACGGCAGCCATCTTGCGCGCGCGCCGCTAGTACAATGGCAGGTGGACGGCCATCTTGCTGTAGGTGGGGCTAAGCGCACTAATCCTTTACACGTGTAAAACATCACGCCATGTGTGACGTAGATCGTATGATCTTGTGTTGCGTTGTAGCGTATGGTTCTACTTGCCTACTCGCTACACTATTATACTATTTAGATTTATTTTTACACTTTCCCCGACGTTTCGGTTATTTTGTAATGTTTGTATCTGTGGCAAATAAATGATTTTTCTTTCTTTTCTTCTTTCTTTTATACTCTATACCCTGTTTCTCTTTAATTGTAACTTGTTTTGTGAGCCAAATAAATAAATGTAGATGAGTAAAATTAATTTTCTATGCTTAAATAACTTTGTTATTATATGTTGTTTATCAGTTTATACGTCTACCAGTAGTATTGACACTTCTTTGGTTTTTGAAACATTATAACGACTTCTGTGTTCTATTGAAAAATGATTATCAGTATTTAAATACTTAATAATTATTTATTTACATTTCATGTGTTGTTAGCCAACATTAAATAATATAAATAATAATACCTTTCTGGACAATAAAATTCTGTCAGGCGTTCTGGACAAAGGCCAGGTTAAGAGCACCTTGAACCGACGGGCGTGTTGAGGAATGTGATGAAAGTGAATGAAACCAGAGAAGTGTGTCAAGATCTTAACAAATGGAAATCCGTAGTCTCTGCCTACCCCTCTGGGAAACAGGCGTGAATCTATGTATGTATGTATATAAGCTGTCCCACTGCTGGGCACGGGCCTTGTCTTATAGGCTGTAGACCACCACGCTGGCCCAGTGCGGGTTGGCAGATATCACATATCTTTGAGAAGATTACGGACAACTCTTAGACAAGCAGGTTTCCTTACGATGTTATCCTTTACCGTTAAACGAGCAATAAAATTAATTATTTAACTCGGACATAACTTTGAAAATTTGCATTGGGCCTAGCTTGCATTGGGTTCAAACTCGAGACTACTGCGTGGCAATCCAACGGTTTCCCACCAGGCTATCGCTGCTTTCTATGTAAATGTAGGGGATGGTAACAGTGAGAATTTTTCGCGGACTTTCTAAGAATGAAGTATTAACAACATAATTTTTAAAAGGGATTAAATATAATGACCACCAAAAATAATAATTGCACAGCAAAATATGCTTACTAAAATATATCATAACGAGCACCTATACGCCTCAAATCACTGCATTCCGACTCGGAAGGGTTAGGTAATGATAGGTTAATAATTTTAATGCAAAAAAGCGTGGGGTGGGAGTTATCAAAATATCTTAGAAAGCACCCCACGCTTTTTTACATTAAAATTATTAAATTATTTTCTACTTTTTAAAGCGTGCTTTTTAGTTTTTTCAATCTATTAATTATTTTATTTTATTAAACTACTATTGATTTTTTTTATTTTTTTTCTTAATTATTGTATTGTCATCGATCCTCGATAAGTGTGCAAAGTTTAAAATCAATCCGTCGGTTTAAAAGGGGTGAAAATCACGTTCAAAGATTCCGTTACATAGATACATACCAAATTAATAAAAGCGTGTAAAAAAGGCCCGTGCCCAGCAGTGGGACAGTTTTCATACAAGGCTTATATTATTATAATTGCACATCTGATATATGTTTCTCTTTCACGGGTATATGCCTAATACGTTAGGTAAATACCCGGCCCTTTGGGAGGCTTACACGGAGACATAGGTTCAACGTGAAGAGGCCCTTCGAGAGTTTTAATCAAAGGTGGGATGGAACACCTACAGCGGCACTAGCCGCAGCAGGCAGGACTATTGCTACATAGGGATTCTAATATACGGGCTATAGGTATGGGTGTTTGATGGACCGGTATATTGGTAACTATGGATGATAAAACGGCTATTATTATATTAATTATTAGAGATACAATATAGTCTAAAAGAAACTGCACTGACCACGGATACCGAGTAGTTTAAATGGTCGCCTCGCCACCACACGGGACAAAAAATTGTGTGATCCACAAGCGGTTATTCCGACTCTGGATGTCTTTTGTGACCGTTGTTTGAATGTTGTAAAGTTCCTCGACACAGGAATTATTCCAAGTGCGAGAGTTGTCTTTATATAAAAATAAACAAATACTGAATTGTTTTATAATGTACTTAGAAGACCTCCTCGTCACGCCATTTGCAATATCCTTACCATACAGTTATCTAAAACCAACCTTGGTCTGAACGCACCGTTAAGTAGAATGTGTAGGGATTTGAATTCGTTCATGAAGATTGTGCCTGATGCTGATGTGCATCACGATAGTGAGAGCCAGTTCCGGGTAAAAATATTGAAATCATTTAGAAAACACGATACAACACGATATTAAAAGTACTTATTGCTCTAAAACATTAAATTTAAGTAGAATAAGCAAAGTGTTATGTTTTGTTTATTTTTCCTGTTTTTCTTTTATGTTATTGTATTCATATTTAAATTTTAAAACCCTACCCTGAACATTGTAAACTCTTAACATAATTTTGTTGTCTCAATTATGAATGCTGTGTTAGCTCGTAAGTGGCATGTATATTAGAACTCTGTCATCTACATTTTTCACTAAATTGTATCATATATATGCTGTGAGTTAACCAAATAAATAAATAAATAATAAGTTGTCTGTGTGTCAATTAAAATAAACTAGAAAATAGTCTATAGAGTAAAACATATGCATTAGGTCAATGTTTAAAGGTTCAATAATTTAAACACTGGATTCATTTGACCTATATTGCTTTACAAAGTGTACTAAATACATTTATAGTATGCTTTGATTGCATATAATAGTGACATATTTTAAAGTGGAACATTGTCGACATGTGAACAAATTATTTGACTAATGCATTTGCTGATTGTCTGGATGTAAAAAATTAAGACGATCATATGGTCAATATTTACGGCCTCCTCTAAATATAAGCTTTTCACCGCGACACACGCGACACGAGAACTGTGCATATTTTTGGGATAGAAACATATGTGGTTCTATAGTTCAAAAACTATGCTACGTCTGTGCATAAAATATTATGGATCAGCTGCTACATAAAATGAAAAAGAAATTCAACAGCGTTAACAATCCAGAAAAGTTATCGTCAAAAGCACTTTAAATAATTAAGTATTCTGTCAAACGCTGGCAAAATTAAACAAAATAATTTTCTGTGGTCTTCATACTGGGCAAACGTGGAACCCCAAATTAACAATACATTACAAAAATACAATAAAAATTGAATGTTTGATATAGTATTACCAATGAATAGATTATAAATATGTATCTAATACTCGTCTGCTTCAATAAGAGACATTTTTCATCGATGCTCCGCTCCTATTGGTCGTAGCATGATGTTATATAGCCTATAGCCTTCCTCGATAAATGAGCTATCCAACACTAAAAGATTTTTCAATTCGGAGCAGTAGTTCCTGAGATTAGCGCGTTCAAACAAACAAACTCTACAGCTTTATAATATTAGTATAGATTACAAAACAGTGGTTCATACATTTATTCTTACATAATTTTACTTATAATATAGGTATTCATTTATTTTATAAATAGACAGTGACCGTCAATCTTGTCGTTGAACTTGACCAGACCTTGGACCGCATCTATGAATGGGGTGCCAAGAACTTGGTCGAGTTCAACGCCAAGAAGACCCAGGCATGCGCGTTCTCAACAAAAAAGTCTCCATTCCTTCCCCTCCCTTCTCTGAAGAACACTCCACTGACAGCCTCTCCATCTTAGGTATGGATCTTTGCCGCTCCCTTAATCAGAAAACCTACATCGAGAGCGTCATTAAGCAAGCTTCGCGAAAACTCAGAGTTCTGAACAGGGTAAGGCGGTTCTTCACGCCTGGGCAACTGTGCCTATTGTATAACGCACAAGTGCGCCCTTGCGTGGAGTACTGTTCTCACCTTTGGGATGGCTCCACGCAGTACTTGCTGGACGCTCTCGACCGGTTACAGCGGCGGGCTGTCCGTATCATCGGAGATCCAGAGGTCACGAGTTCACTGGAACCTCTGCAACTCCGTAGGGACATTGCCTCATTGGCATGTTTCTACAGAATATACCACGGCGAGTGCTCTGAAGAGTTATTCCACCTTATCCCGCCCTCCCCTTTCCTATCCAGAACAACGCGTGCTGGGCTCAGATGCCATCCTTACACGGTAGAGTCGATTAGAGCGCGTACCAAAAAGTTTGGATCCTCATACCTCTGCCGAACGACCAAGGCATGGAATTCTCTGCCAAGGCACGTGTTTCCTTCTTCCTTCAATCCTGGGTTCTTTAAGCGGGGCGTGAAAAAGCATCTTCTCAGGCCGTCAAAGTAGAGACCTCAACATCGCCTCGGCTACTGTGGGGGCGGTGTGGAGGCCACTGCTCTTAGACCACACGACTGCTTACCATGAGGTGGAGTGTGGTCATTTTGACGAGCAAAATAAAAAATACTACTAGGTCTTGAATTCGAGCCCACGGCACGCAACACTAACTTTTCATATTTCGTATTTAAATCTTAATATATGTATATAAATTACGTGTCACATTGTTTGTCTGCTATGGACTCCTAAACTACTGAACCGATTTTGATTAAACTTCGTAACCATATTCTGTAATTTGGTCCAACTTAAAAGATAGGATAGTTTTTTTTTAAACGTTCAAAGATTATCTATTATGACGCAGACGAAGTTACGCGGGACAGCTAGTACATATATAATTATCGCTCGCCTAAATGTTGAAGGAAAATATCATGAACAAATTTGTATGTCTGAAAGATCTTCATAGTGCTTTCGATGATATGTGAAGTCTGCTAACACTCACTGGGCCAGCGTGGTAAACTATGGCCTAACCCTTCTCGGCAGAAACCCTGATATAGATTATTGTTAAAAAATACAGCTTCACGCACATGTTTTTCGAAGTCTAGGCTACTTTTTAATCTAGTTCACTGAAATGTAAATTGCTTAAATCATGACCTAAATAATCTATACTAATATTATAAAGCTGAAAAGTTTGTTTGTTTGTTTGAACGCGCTAATCTAAGGAACTACTGATCTGAATGGAAAATTATTTTAGTGTTGGATAGCCCATTTATCGAGGAAGGCTATAGGCTATATAACATCACACTACGACCAATAGGAGCGGAGCAGAAATTAAAAATGTGGCAAAGACAGGGGAAATTCTCTTATATGAAGCAGATGAAGTTGCGCGTGTCAGCTAGTGTTTTATAAACTTATAACTAGCACAATAACTTGTACAACTAATGTATTGGAAATGAATCTCTATGAGTATGGAGCTAGAGTTCACAGTACCAAAACTAGAATGGGTGGCATAGACAATTATTATTCTCCTACGATGTTCTTGTAAGGTACTTTCAATACAATAGCTCGACGCTTGCATGATCAACATTTTTACAAACTGCTGATTAATATTTAAGGCGAAGTTTGTTACAATTTTATTGCTTTTCATATAGATTTAGTAGGTAGAGTCCTCGAGACAGAATTTTGATCACCTGTGCAGGAGATATTGTTACGCACAAATGCACACTATATTCTTCCACTCTCATAGTCGTCTATGAGAGTGGGAGAATATAGTGCGTCTTCTACTCCCTCCCTACTGTCATCAGTAGGGAGGCAACCCGACACAACCGGATACATCAGGCGCAAGCCTAACAATTTTACGTTCTTGCCGAGGTAAGAGGCCAACACAGCCAACTTCCTAACTTTGGGCTGATATTGAGGATTTCTTGACAAATGCACGGTTTTTATACATCCAATATCTATGCTGGCGTTTATATTACAGAAATAAATAGAACTATTCACTAATATAGTTTTTTTTTCTTTTTATACTATTAAGGTGGCAAACAAGCATACGGCCCACCTGATGGTATGTGGTCACCGTAGCCTATGGATGCCTGCAACACCAGAGGTATCACTTGCGCGTTGCCGACCCCTTAGGAAAGGAGGAAGTGGGAAGGAGAAGGAGCGGGAAGGGAGAAAGAGGATGATTGGGCCTCCGGCATTCTTACTCACCAAACGAAACACAACAATAGGGATACTGCTGTTTCACGTCGGTATTTTGTGAGAGGGTAGTCCTTGCCCGGTCGAGCCGGCCCGGCCCATTCATGCTGAAATCAGCGAGGCTCTACTATTCATAAATATTTTGTCGCCCATTGGTCGAAATTCGACAATAATTGATTAATTTGATATAAAGTTTATCTTCTGCATTTCTTCCCATATTAACTTTTACTATACCAAATCTCATACTCCTCCGTGAACACAATATGCATATAAAGAGGTACAAAGTTTTCTAGATAGCATAATAGATAAAGCATCTTTCTTGCGATCAAGAGATGTGAATTCAAATCCCACTCATTCAAGCGTTCTATTTTAGCAAGAATATTATATAAGTGATTTGTAATCTAAGTTGCTGGTAATCTTTTTAAAAGAATAATAAATACAGATAGCTTTCGCCCACGGCTTTACTCACTCGGGCATTGTTGGGACACGGGAAGCATGATGCAATAATATTTGATGTTGCACTATTTAGATTGCCGCGCTAGTCAGTCACTTCCCGTGAATGTAACAACTTGTATACAAATACTTGGTTTGATGCCGCGCAAATAAATGCGGTTCACATAAAGCACCGTTTTATTTCACTGTGACCTTCGGCCGGAGACTAGACACGCACGTCTATATAAATACAGTAAAGACATAACGCATTGTATATTTTTGTAGATGAAAGGTACCCTATGACCTTTTTGTACCCCTGACAACGGGTATGCGAAATTTTATGATGATGGGTCGAGTAGTTAAGGCGTGAGAACGTTCCTGGGTTCTGTAAGCGGGGCGTGAAAAAGCATCTTCTCAGGCCGTCAAAGTAGAGACCTCAACATCGCCTCGGCTACTGTGGGGGCGATGTGGAGGTCACTGCTCTTAGACCACACGACTGCTTACCATCAGGTGGAGTGTGGTCATTTTGACGAGCAAAAAAAAAAAAGTAAAAAAAAAAAAAAAAAAAAAAAAAAAATAACCAAACAGACCCACATTCACATTAATAATATTAGTTAGAATTGAAGGAAAAATTTAATTTCATAATGTAAGGTACGCCACGCTAAGCATACGCCTTAACACAATTACGCACACATCACGGCGTCGTTTTACATAATCATACGACATTTGAACCGTGTCATACAAACCAAAGACAATAGTTTCGAAACAAAACAAAACTTCGATCAAAGAAAAATAATTATATTAACCTGCAATTAGTTAGAACTATTTAAAATCAAACTTTAAATTAGTAACAACTAAGATTCAGCTCAAAACAGTCGTCCGAATTTAAAAAATAGAATTTCAAATTATAGATTTTAAATCTTGTCAACGTGTGTTTTTTAATTTGTTAGTTACATTTAAGATTAGAATCTTTTAAGATTAGAATTATATAAATTTAAAGTCAGTTTGGTGTATCAGTAAAAATGGGTTTTTTAGAAGACCGTGATTTAAACAATGTGCCTAATATACCGGAATTTTATAGAGGAAAGACAATTTTTATCACCGGCGGTTCTGGTAAGTTCTAGAATGAAGTGTAAAAATAGGTTATTAGCATATTTTTCGGCGTTATTTGTTATGTAAGTCGACCAATACAATGGTCAGTACATACATCATGAACATTTCTGAAGCCTGCACGGATGCCATAGTGCTGACTGTCTGGGTTCGATCCCCATTCTGACAAAAAATTGTGTGATTAACAAAGAGCTGTTGGTCAGAGTCTTTCAAAAACATTGGTAGACGGCAAGAAAACGGACTATCATAAAGGCTTCTCCCACACACAATTATTATTCAAAAACATTGGTAGACGGCAAGAAAACGGGCTATCATAAAGGCTTCTCCCACACACAATTATTATTCAAAAACATTGGTAGACGGCAAGAAAACGGACTATCATAAAGGCTTCTCCCACACACAATTATTATTCAAAAACATTGGTAGACGGCAAGAAAACGGGCTATCATAAAGGCTTCTCCCACACACAATTATTATTCAAAAACATTGGTAGACGGCAAGAAAACGGGCTATCATAAAGGCTTCTCCCACACACAATTATTATTCAAAAACATTGGTTGACGGCAAGAAAACGGACTATCATAAAGGCTTCTCCCACACACAATTATTATTCCTGTGACATAAAAAACAGCCAGACTCAAAATAACGATTTATAGATCAGACTAGCGACTTCGTCCGCGTAGATTTTAACTAAAAAGTGTTTGTCTCCGCGGAGCCCTATTTCTTTTTCTAAAATAAATGTAGCCTAAGTCACTCCTTATAACATCAGCTATCTGCCAGTGAAAGTCTCGTCAAAATCGGTTCAACCGTTTCAGAGATTAGCCGGCACAAACAGACAGACAGACAAAAATTTTAAAAATAGATGTTTTCGTGTAGGTACCTTATATATTTTCATATGCATTAGATAAAAAGCTGTTATTTTGACATTACAAACAGACACTTCAATTTTATTTATTTGTATAGATGTATAGATAAATTTTTGCCTCGTGTTGGCATCGAATAACACTTGGTTCAGTAGCAGCTACAACGCGACTACTGACACCAATACGCTATCCATGTTCAAAATCTTTTTTTCTTTTTATCTTTTGTTTTGTGTGTCTTCTCCAAGTGCTCCTTATGCATACCCCCTCGCCACGAGGGGAAGCGAGAGGGTTATGTCAGGCATTCTTGAGACTTTGGCCCCACGGTATGCCAACTCGCTGCTTTGTATGATGGGTGGGTCGCTGGAACTGAAATTGCATCAGCGATCCACCCAGCAGTGCCCATCCATGTCCAAATCCTACTTTAATGTTTTTTACCTCATAATAATTTACGAAATAACTTACTATGGCCAATGCTTATAAAATAACTCTATATTCATTATACATAACCTCACTATATTAGTCCATTGAAATGTTACAATTTAAGGACCTAATATTGCATTTATTAGAGGACGCAATTTTATTTTTGGGACATGTGTGGGGTTCAATAGAAGCTTAACCCCAAGTTTGTGGGGTTGCCGCCCTTGTCCCCCGGCCGCCATCTTGGAAAAAGGGGTGCAAACCCCTTTTTCTAAACTATGCGACCTACAAAAAATTCGTAAAGACATAATTTATAGCAAATCGCTTTGCCTACAAATATGTTCATATAACTTATTGCCCTAAATTTAAAGTTATTACCTCAGACCAATCTTGTAGATGGTCTTTTGAGAAAAATTTTTCTCTGTAATTTTTTTAAATTTCATTCATTTAAAACGCTGCAACAGCGCTCCAAAGTTGACCGGGTTCGTCAATGCTCATGAGAATCCGGTCAAAACGAAATTATTAATTTCAACATTAAAATTCAAATCATTCATGCAAATGATTTCATACATTAATTATAGACACCAAATAAAACGGTATGGGTTTTAGTAGGTAGATAGAAAGTTTTTGAGTACTAGAGCCTCGTTGATTTCAGCATGAATGGGCCGGCTCGACCGATGAAGGACTATCCTCTCACAGAATATCGACGTGAAATACCAGTATTCCTACTGTTGTGTTTCGTTCGGTGAGTGAGAGTACCGGAGGCCCAATCACCTTCTTTCCCCCACCCGCTCCCTTTCCTTCCCAAGTCCTTTCCTAAAGGGTCGGCAACGCGCAAGTGATGCCCTGGTGTTGCAGGCGTCCATAGGCTACGGTGACCACTTGCCATCAGGTGGGCTGTATGCTTGATTGCCAACTAAGTTGTATAAAAAAAAAAGTGGTATACAAAATTTTAGTACTGAAGCCTTTGCTAGTACTAAAGGTTTCAGTTATTCAGTATGAATATGAACGACTGCACAGACGGTGTAGTGCAGGGGCTCCCAGACTTTTTTTCCACTTTCAAAATGTAGCTGGTTCCGGTGGACCCGCTGCAGCTACATTCCTACCATATTCTAAAAAATTTGATCAAATCTCTGGGGCTAACTTTTTTTTAGATTTTACAAGTAACAGTTGCTCAGTCGCTGAGCTTCCAACATTGTAGGTCTTCACTACGTAACCTTTAGGGTTTAGTTAGGATAACGACAAGCCACGCTGTAGGGGCGTGGTGTCTTGAGGTTACTTTAAGCAGAGATGATTCAAAGATACTAGAGCAATTAACACTTTTATTAACAAGGAGTATAGAACACACTTAAAGCATGCTATACAATTAATAGAAATCAGGGCGTGGTTCTCAAAGGCTTCCTACGTGGTTCTTATTAGGAAGAACCACTTAACTTGATGTGCAACTCAGCGGAAGGAAGACTCCACCAGGACGCGGTCCACTATATATAGGCCGCCGCAGCTCGGAGGGGGACTAGTGATGCCACCATCTCGCTCGCCGCGCACGCAGCCGTGCGCCGCGAATCGATTACGTGACACACCCCCTCGCTGACAGAGAATTTTTCCTCGGGAAAATTCGGCCTCCCGAGGACTCCCTGCAGCCGGCAGCAGCCGCCGATCAGCACCCTGGAATCAGTTTAAAACAAGTGGTGTCAGTTGTTTAAATTAGGTATATAGTAGTTAGAAGAGTCTGTAGTAACATGACACCATAGCTGCGAACAGATAATTAGCAAGCAGATAAACAATAAAAAAAAGTTAAATGCAAGATGATTCATTCATTAGTAATGCGGACTCGACGACATACCGCTAGATAATAAACCCGTTTAGAATGTCAACAATATAATTAGTTAATAGTTTTGATATGAAGATTAATGAACTGCGATGTCATTGAAACAGTACAGAATATATAGCGATTAGTACGCCATCAAGCAGACAAGGACAACCACTATGCCTCAAAGAAAAAGGAAAAAAATAACAAGATAAAAAAAATCGAACCCGTAGACTGACTTGGCAGTGACCATTTAACTACTGAACCGTAGGGCAAAAAAAAATGATATGTTTAGATTTCGATGAGTAATTTCGAAAGCAATAATTGGCATGATGAAGGAATGCGTAACAAAGCCACAACGTATTGTCTAAAATAACAAATTTTATAATACATAAAGAATTTTTAGACATACAATACGCATTGAAGTACACAGTTTAGAAGTATATATTTTCTAGTATTACGTTAGGAAGTATTACTTTTGAAGTTAAGTAATTAAGTTTGTTATATGCCAATCACAGAGAGAAAAACACAACAATGTCGTGATCTAGCTAGCCCTACGACAAGGTCTTGGGTTTGGTACTACAAAAGTCAACTAGCTAGACCACCAAACTATTCCTTATAGTTAATCAGTTTCAAGTCCTTAACATGCCATTCACCGAGAGGTTTACCGGACATATCAGACAGTATATAGACCAACGGAGACTTTTTAGAAATGATTTTACATTTAATAAACTTAGGTGCCAGCTTTTTACTAAAGTATTTATCTTTATCACTAAGGTAAAACGTTCTTCTCCAAACAACGTCGCCTACGTTGAACTCAACGATTTACGACGTAAATTATAAGACTTACAATTGCGTTGGTGAGCGACCAATAATGCTGCTTGTACCTTCTCAAAAATCGAGGCTAAATAGCCAAGGTTCTCAGCGTAATTTTCATGAGGAATATGTACTATATTGGGATCAGAATCGCTGACACCAAATAGTGAACCACAAGTGACAAGCTCGCGACCATAGACAAGGAAATTAGGACTAAAACCGGTTGTCTCGTTAACAGCGCAGTTTATTGCAAACTGAATTTTTGTAGTTAAGGTGTCCCAGATTCGATGATCGGAAGTTATAAAAGTAGAAATAGCTGTCATAATAGTTTTGTTATAACGTTCAACCGAGTTCACGTGAGGAGAATACAACGGAGTATAATGCAAATTTGGAATTTTGTATTTAGATAAGAGATTCCTGAATGTTGCGCTAATGAATTGTTTGCCGTTGTCTAAGATAATAGTGGATGGAATACCATGCACTAAAAACACATTATCCTCTAGTATTTTTGATATTATGTCTGCGGTAGCCCGCTTAATAGGAAAAAGCAAGCAATATTTAGAAAAACAACAACTGACAACAAATATAAAAGTGTTTTGTCTCCTACTAGATGGTAATGGACCTATTAAGTCAATACTAATCATCTGAAAAGGTTTCTGACAAGATTTAGATTGGCCCATGTGACCCAAGATGGAATGATTTTGATGTTTGTGAGCTATGCAGGAATCGCACGAGTTTACAAACTTGATGACGTCAGAGTACATGCCAGGCCAATAATAATTAAGTACAAGACGCTTATAAGTTTTAAAAATATCGAAACGACCGGCTGTTGGGGAAGAATGATTTTCGGTTATAATGGTAGGCCGTTGATCAGACGGAACTACCTCTTTCCATTGACAGTCTCTAGCGAGAGGGTTAAGAGATTTTTTAAAACGATATAATTTATTGTTTACAACCTGATAATCTACAAACGACGTAGGTGAATCAGAACACCCGTTATAGATTTTTAGGTACCAGGAATCTTTAGTAACTGGGAGCTCCAAAGAACAATTAGTATGTTCCTTAATGGAATTTGAAATATGTAGTAGGTTTAGGTATCGATCGAGAGAGCAAATCAGGTACCAAGTTATCTGCATCAATATAACGTGAATTTAGTTTTGTGCAACCGAGACCCCGCTTCTGAGAAGAAGTATCGGTGAGTTTAGGGTTAATGTTGGAAGCGGTAGCTCTCTGATTGGCTTTTAGAAGACCATAAGAAACAAGATGACTACCGACATTCGCCTGTAGTTCAGCGACGTGTGCAACAGACTTATTTGAAAGTAAGATAGATCCCAAGTTGTTAGGAAATAAACCAAACCCTCTCCAAAAATCCATTCCCAGAATTAAAGGAGTCTGTAAATCGGGAACAATATGAACGACTAAATTAATTAATTTATTTTGAAATTTAATCGGAATAGCAGTTGATCCCAACGTATTTAGTTTGTCTCCGCTCGCGGTAATCAGTTCCAATTGTTTAGTATTATTAAGTTTATAGTTACTGCTTAAAAAATGTTTATGAGAATTGTTTCCAAGAATTGTCACAGAAGAGCCCGAGTCTAGAAGGCCAACAGCACTTTTGCCATTTACGGTAAGAGAAACATAAGGGGTATCCTCTATATAAGTATCGCTGTTTGAGGACGAGCGACAACAGTTAAAAAGTCACTCAGTTTTATTAAATTTAGAGTGATTGTCATTACCCCTATTCTTGCCAATTAGTTTTGACATAGTAGTAGCAAACTTAGACTTACAATTAGGACAATCAGAAACATGATAACCTTTCAATCCGCACTTAAAACAAATTAGATACCTCGGCTGACGACAAGTGTCTAGCGAGTGTGAAGTATTCCTACAGCGAGGACAAAACCGGTTATTATTACTAGATGCGACACCGATAACATTCACGTGTGCATTAGTATTAAAAGATGTACTAGGCCGATTATGAAAGTTATAACTTTTATAATTAGGAGACGTATTATAAAAGTTTTTATTATTGAAACTGCCTTTATTAGTAGTAGTAGAACTAGAAGAAGGATAATTGTAAGCAAATTCAGGTGCTAGGGTATTAGGAGACACTTTAGGTGGTTCCTTAAAGTCCTTAGAACGGCTAGCAAATCCTTCAAAGTTTCTACACACGTTAATTAGAGAAGGTATATCTATTACGTTGGTAGTTAAAAGACAATTAGTGTAGCAAGGCCTAATGTTATTTAATAATATTTCCAATTTGACAGACTCACTAATAGGAGAATCGAGTCTAGAAAATAAACCTTGCATTTTTGCAATATATATGGTTATGTTTTCTGACTCGCCTTGCGATCGTTGTCTTATTTCAGACATCAGCTTATAATCGTAATTATGGGGGCTAAAATCCCTCTTTAACAACTGACACAATTGACCCCAAGAAGTGACGCTATCCCTAACACTACGGACCCAAGTTAAAGCGTCGTCGGAAAAGATCTCAAAAGCAAAAGAGAATATTTTATTCTCAGGTATGTTCCTGGCTGACATAAATTCATTAATCTTTTGTATAAATGCACGCACACAAGACTTGCCATTAAACTTAAATTTTGATAGTTCAGAGAATAGTTTTCTCTCATAAGACAATATATTTATTGCCTCAATCTGCTCGCTAACTAAAGTGCCATGTGTTTGTGAAGTTAATTCCTCCGGCTGAGAAACTAAGGTTTTATATGAGGAATATAAGCCGTGGAAATCATCCCAGATGGATTCCATAGTGCATCTAATTGTAGAATTGTCAAGACAAACGCGGTTTAATCTATGGAAAATGTGATTTAAATGTGACTCTGTTCTAGCTAATAGATTACTATCAAACCTTGTACGCAAGACTTTAATATTATTGGATGCTCGAAATAATGAGATCTTCGGGAGACAATTGAGAATCCAAGATGCTCTCAGAAGGAGAACCTGGTGCAAGCTTGGCGATTGACTTTCGTAGTTGATCAACCGTGCCAGTCTCACCACCACGTAAAGAGACTTCGTAAAGTAATTCCGACTTACTTAACAACGGAAACTTAATTTCGTACGCTATCTTGTTAGAATGTTCGCGACGCACACGAGGTACCGAACGGCCGTGAATTATCACTAATTACGCAGGTAAATTAACAATATACGCAGCGAGAAAGCACTAATATAGAACATAGTAGAATATTTGTGTATGATTCTGTCCAAAGAAGTAAGGAAAAGAAATGCGATAGCCAATTAGCAATATAGCACGTGTACCTAATGGAATTAACACTAAAAGCACGGCGTAGATAGCGATTAAGATATATAATTCCACTACGCAATCACACACGTGGTTGATTATACACTTTAAAATAGCAAAATTACATACCTCTTTAGAACAGAATACACACGCACAGTACACAGTATATAGCAGATATAGAACAGTAAAAAATATACACCACGTAGCAAGCCTTTTTAGTCTAAATTGCCGGGCGCCATTGTAACCTTAAAGGTTTAGTTAGGATAACGACAAGCCACGGTGTAGGGGCGTGGTGTCTTGAGGTTACTTTAAGCAGAGATGATTCAAAGATACTAGAGCAATTAACACTTTTATTAACAAGGAGTATAGAACACACTTAAAGCAAGCTATACAATTAATAGAAATCAGGGCGTGGTTCTCAAAGGCTTCCTACGTAGTTCTTATTAGGAAGAACCACTTAACTTGATGTGCAGCTCAGCGGAAGGAAGACTCCACCAAGACGCGGTCCACTATATATAGGCCGCCGCCGCTCGGAGGGGGACTAGTGATGCCACCATCTCGCTCGCCGCGCACGCAGCCGTGCGTCGCGAGTCGATTACGTGACAACTATCGAAAGCACATCAATTTTCTCGTGGAACCCCGCTTACAAATTGTGGACCCCCATTTTTTTGTCACGCCAACGTAGACCCCGTCGAATCTCCCGTGGACCCCTGGGGGTCCACCTGGATCACTTTGGGAACTAATAGTGTAGTGTTTATGTGGTCGCCTGGCCATTCCCATTGTGTTGTTAATTCGATCTTCACGCGGGACAAAAATTTACATGATGCACAAATTGTTGTTCTACGTCTGGGTGTTATCTGTATTCGTTGTTTGAATGTCTGTAGTCCCTCGCGATACAGGCATCAAACCAAACGCGGGAGCTGCCTTTTTTAAAAATATGTGAATACCTGCTTGACCGAGGTGCTACTTTCTTTCAGAATTACTACGTAAAGTACCAGTATAAATAAATGTCTACGTTTATCCGACTAAATACTATGAAGGTATTCAGAGCACAAGTAGTTTTTTCCATATAGATCAATATACCGGTCTATCAAACACCTGCCCCTATAGACAACATTTATTAGGTTCTATGTAGCAATAGTCTTCTACATCTGGCACGGCTAGTGTTTCGGTTGGAGTCTCCCTTTACATTTAAACTCTTAAGGGCCTCTTCATTTGGACCTACTTACTCAGCACGTAAGACTTCCAAAAGGCCGAGTGGTTTTCCAACCCAATATGTAAGAAAAATGCCCAAATACGAAAACTTAATAATCCAAAGCGTTTCTGAACGCATAGCATGCTTATATTGGTGGTATATTGTATTAACCCAGGTAAGTTAAACGTATTAGTCAAGGGTATTAGTAGTAACTGAGATAATTAGCTGTGACAGACAGGAGAACAGTTAAGTTGCACCACAGGTAAATCGTTTTTATAATTGGACGTACTTTCTGAAAAACGTTCCAACCCACAAAGTTAATATTTTGAGATAATCGTGATTGAAGTTCAATCCCGTATTGCTTCTTCATACATGTGGGTTTGGGCTACTAAGTCATGATTTCATATTTTGAGTGATAGTAGAGCTACCAAATTTTTCCAGCTAGTAAATAGTAACCCCGTGACTAATTTGCTAATAATAACTCGATTTTGACCCGAGTGTGGGTTGGAACGTTTTTCAGAAAGTACGTCCAATTTTGGTTCTGAACCTTCAAAACGCGTCAAAGGAGAGTTACACAGTTACTACGTTGCGCTCGGAAAGTAAAATTCAAGAGGCTCACATAACTCTCCTAATCCTATTCTTTTACCATTCCTTAACCTATCAAGCCACAAGAGTCGATTGAGACACAAGAGCAAATGGCATTCATAAGAATTCTTTTTGTGCTAACTGTATCAAAATTGGTTAGGTAATAAGGGACTAATTGGTATCCTAAATTTGGATAAAAGAAAAAGTGGGTGATATCTCGCTATCTCCCTCGGACAGCAGCGTTTTAACAGCGGTTACGTCACAGTTTGTTTTGTGCATCCTTGTGTTCCCTATGTGGGGGCCAGTCAGTGCAGACCGCCGACACTTCGACTCAGTGGGATTTTTTGTGTCGACACTCTCCCAATAACGACTGCCACAGATGTTCATGGCAGTCGGTACCAACGGATTAACGTGCTTTCCGAGGCACGGAGCAGGCGATAATTGTCAATCAATACGTACATAATTTCGAAAAGTCATATAACTTCCGAAAGTCAGAGGTGCGCGACGTGGGTTCGAACCCGAGACCCTCTGCATTGCAGTCTGTTGGTCTTCCCACTGACCTATCGCTGCTTTTGACTTTTTCTTCTACTACCAGATTTAAAATGCTTGTATCTTATTTATTTTAAATGATGATGCCATAAAATCTTTGTATTATAAAGTTTGGATAATATAACTATTTAACAATAAAAAATGTGAATAAACCTATTACATCTGTCATTCCAACAATGGGAAGGTTAACCAAATAGTTGGTTTTTCACTCAAAAGTATATAATATTATGTAATCACTAAACAGTACATTAGCACAGTACACAAAAAAACGCCGATTAAATAAGTCAATTAGGTTAACATTGACTTAATTACTAGTGACCTTTGCACGTATGAATTAAATTAAAAAAAATATTTATGTCGGTCATTAGGTATGGACATTAGACATCGAAAAATATATATGGTTTTATATAGATAGAATCACGGCTATACCTCAGAAGGTGTAAATCTACATAAATCCTAATCATAATCCTATCCTAATCCTATCTTATCTTATCTTATGTGGGCGCCAGTCAGTTCAGACCGGCGACACTTCGACCCAGTGGGATCTTTTGTGTCGACACTCTCCCAATAACGACTGCCATAGATGTTCATGGCAGCCGGGACCAACGGCTTAACGTGTTTTCCGAGGCACGGAGCAGGCGATAATTGTCAATCAATACGCACATAATTTCGAAAAGTCATATAACTTCCGAAAGTCAGAGGTGCGCGACGTGGGTTCGAACCCGAGACCCTCTGCATTGCAGTCTGTTGGTCTCCCCACTGAGCTATCGCTGCTATCATCCTAATCCTAACTTCCTAATCTTAATCCTAATCCTAACTTCCTAACTAATATTATAAAAGCGAAAATGAGTTTGTTTGTTTGTTACCTTTTCACGCCTAAACCACTGAACCGATCATCCTGAAATTTTGCATATACGTTGTCAGGTGTACAGAAACGGACATGGGCTACCTTTCATCCCGAAAAAAAATTACTGTTCCCGAGGAAAACAACAATAACGTTCTTATGATAATAGATGGCGCCACGTGTCTTTCGAATCATGGTTGAATTTATATTATTACAAGCAGAGTACAACCCGAATTGATTATCATTATTATTATTCTAAATTAACGCGAGCGAAGCCGCGGGCGAAAGCTAGTATTATATAAATCTATGTCACGGTGTTTGTGGTCACACTTCTCCGAAACGCCTTGACCAATTTTGATGAAACTTTTTATGTATATTTGGTAGGTATGAGAATAGGTAGTAAAGTATATTTCATACCGCTAAGAAATATTTTATATGGCAGCACATCGTTTGCAGGGTCAGCTAGTAATCTATAGATACTAATATTATAAAGGGCAGAGAATTGATTTTTATTTGTAAGGGTTTAACTCAAAAACAACTGAACCGATTTAAAATTTCTTTCAGGATTAGAAAGCTATATTTTTAGCGCGTACACATAATCTACATTTTATTTAAAAAAAGTTAGTTCCTAATATAACTCAATTAGGAAATAGATAGCTAATATAGTCATGTCTGTCTGAGTCACAAATCACTGGACGATTTGTGTTTATCTGTGTTTTATTGTCATTTGTAATTATTGTAGGTATGTTTACTAACAATAGTTAATAAGTTGCTTTGTAATACTAATCCTATGGACCTAACAGTCTGCAAATAAATAATAATAATAATTATTATTATGGCCTAACCTACTTTTAGGCGAGCGAAGCCGCGGGCAAAAGCTAGTAATGTATATCTACAGTAGCTGCTGTCCTTAGTGGTTTCACCCTCGTTTATGATTACTGCTCCGCTCCCATTGCTCGTAGCGTGATGTTATAACATTACGCTCCCAGTACATGTTACTTCTAGACAAGATAGCTTGTAATGGTGAAAGGAAGGAAAATCGGTGCCGTAGTTTTTAAGAAAATCGAAGGCAGAAAAGCAAGTTTCAGACCAAGGAGAAGTTATATGGATCAGTTTAAGAAACAAGTAAAAATCATGTCGAACCAAGAAGACAAAGTAATGGTGGAGAATAGAGGCTTTTTAATGATAAATTTTTATTTCCGTTTCTTTTATAATTCCGTTTATTTTCCGGTAATCTCTCATACAGGTCTCCTAGTACAGATAGGTACTAGTCTCTTACATAGTAGCAAAAACATGTCTAGATTATTTTGTGCAATTTTGTATTTTGTAGCTATGTGAGAGAGAAACAATAAATTATTATTATTATTTTATTATTTTATTTTTACTAGATGTGCTCGCGGTTTCACTCGCGTTTATGGTTACTGCACAGCCCCCGTGGGTCGTAGCGTGATGTTATATAGCCTTCCTCCATAAATAGGCTATCCAACACTAAAATAATTTTTCAATTCGAACCAGTAGTCCCATTAGCGCGTTCAAACAAACAAACTCTTCAGCTTTATAATATTAGTATAGATAGCTGACCCGCGTAACTTCGCCTGCGTCACATAAGAGAGAGAGAGTGGATCGTAGGCACCTATAATACAATTTTAAAGGAGCTGAAACTTTCTTTGTTAAATCCACGAACCACATAAGAACCATTGAACAAAATTTTATAAATATACCTACAGTGCTAATTTAAAATCACGATACGAAGTATAGATTAATATATGCGCTAATTACTCAAGAACACGTCGTTCAAGAAGTGTTTACACATTTTTATAGAAAATTAATTATTTTTGACTTTGACTTTGACTATGTAGGTGTGATACACTTATGCCTACCGCTTCGGCGACTTCTTTGTTCTGTAGGAAGACAAGTATCGTACTAGGAATAATTTCTGTGTCGCGAGGGACTTCATAAACTTTCAAACGACAGACACAAGCAACACCCACACTCAGAGTTACCTTACAATACTACCTTTTTAGTAAAATTGTATTTGGCATGGGCCCAGTTATTATAATGAAATGCCCGATACTATAAATAATGAAACAATCCAATTATTCAAAAATAATCTGACAGCAATTCACTTCAAAATGCTATTATTCAATTGATGATATTTTAAAGCCTGGAAATATATGATTATTATTATTATTATTTATTATTAAATGATAATAATAGTTAATTGACACTGATGATAATATTTTAATGATATTATTTATAAATTTAGATGTATAATTTTAGTTTATTATTCATCAATAAAAAACCATTTACTAAAATAAATGTAAAACCAAACATATAAATTTTCAAATAATTGTATTTGTCCGTAGTACTGTAGGTATGTTTGGTTTTACATTTATTACCCGACTACGGCGAAGCTAAAAGGAAGGGTAATGATTTTGGCAGTCTGTGTATTTTTACTTTTACTCCTTAATGTTTGCATGCCTAACGTAAGGCAGATTGTACAAGAAACAACAAAAAACATTTTAACATAAATATTTCATGTACCTACCTACTTTCTGTACAAATAAATTATTATTATTTTTATTCCGTGTGGAAACGTACAACACTAGGCGCGGTTACATTAGTGAGGCGACCAAACACTAAAGGCGATAGAATTGAAAAATAGGTATTTATAAAATCTATTGCTGTCGCGCAGTGCCTTGTACAGTATAATGAGCGCGATAGAGACAACTGCAGCTTGGACCGAAAATACCTATTAAAAGTACACAAAATCAACGTTTCGTAGTCCCCTGAATCCTTCTCCAAAACTTGACCGATTTAACTACTTTTTTCATTAAAAATTAAAGAAAGACTTTGGCCGTGTTCCTGTGTTCCTTTTTTTATATAATCTAGTCAAATTTCTTTTCTGGATGTTCGAACACAGCGGAAAATCTGGTCAATTTTTGAGGGTTTTGAAGGCTCATGTCTCTTTTAATAATTAATTTATGAAAAAAAGGAAAACATAGGGACATGCCAATAGAGCCCATACAATTTTTGGAAAAAAATTATTGCTTTACTGGCATTATCCAGGGAAGAAACAGGCGACTACGTTTGTATGGAAAAACGGCCCTTGTGTTTCCTCTTCAGACTGCGCCGAGCGTAAGACGCGGTTGGACTGAATGACAGAGCTCGATATTCAAATCGGCGCGCGGCCGCCATAGTAAAATTGTATGGAGGATTTGAAGTGCTTTTTTGATAAATATGTATCTTTATTGTCAACCAATAACTTAAATATTTGGGACGGACAAATTGTAATATAACTATTTATGTTTCATTTAATCTGTAAAATAGGATAGATTTCTAATGTTATAATCTAAAAATCACGTAACACGAGCTTACGTTTTTGCATTTGTCGTGCAAATTTACGTAATTTTGCAGGCGATAATATTGATTATTTAAGATTTTTACACGGAGTAATTGTAAACACATTCATTCTTATGGTAAATGTATATTTTATATTTGTATTACACAAAAAGTGTTGATTTTATCAACTTAACTGTGACCGCCTGTTTTGGCACATTGCGCTAGCGCAGTCTTAAACCGCCACTTAACACTACGCTATCCATGCTATCATATCTCTCTATTCATATATTATGTAGTACATAACCTGGATTTTCCTACATGGTCTACTGTCTATTTTCCAGGATTCATGGGCAAGGTTCTGATTGAGAAGTTGCTGTACTCCTGTTCCGAGCTGGACAGGATCTACCTTCTCATGAGGAACAAGAAAGGAGTCAAGTCTGAAGATAGGCTCGAGCAGTTGTATTCTTCTATGGTAAGTATTATTATCATAGATCGGCAAATGATGAGGATACTATTGGACTGTCGCGCAAAAGTATTGAGTTCGATCCTAGGCCTAACTTTGACTTTTCGAAATAAGTTGCCTATTAAAATGTTAATAATCCCTCGATTCAACGTTGAAGAAAAACATTGCTAAGGCTCGTGAGATTAAGTTCTATATTAAGTTCTCCAATATCTGCCAACCCGCACTGGGCCAGAGTGGTGGACTATGGTATAACACTTTTCACATAGGATACACAGGAGAACCGTGTCTAGCGGTCCATCCAGCTGATAGTTTACACATAGGACTGTTAATAAGTAATTATAATTAATTGCTTCTCCCTAGCCTTTATTATTCCCAAATCACTTGGGGTCGGCTTTCTAGTCTAACCGGATTTGACTGGATATCAGTTTTTACAAGGAGCGGCTGCCACCTGACCTCCGCAACCCGAAGTCTAACGATACCCTAAAGCTAGACCAGTGTCAGGATATTAGAGGGCACTGACTTCCCAATAACGACTGCCATATACGTTCATGGCAGCCGGGACCGACGGCTTAACGTGTTCTCCGAGGCACGGAGCAGGCGATAATTGTCAATCAATACGCACATAAAAAAAGTCATATAACTTCCGAAAGTCAGAGGTGTGCGACGTGGGTTCGAACCCGAGACCCTTTGCATTGCAGTCTGTTGGTCTCCCCACTGAACTATCGCTTTTTATGAATTACTATTACTGGATAATTGATTTCTAGGAACAATTCCTGTGTTGCAACACCTTTAGCAACAATGAAGCTATAGATACGAAGATTACACCGACTCGGTATAATTACTAGGTACCCATAATAATTCTGAGTCTGAGTGATCTCAAAAGTTAAATTACATTTACTCCTTACAATAAAGATGATTATTCGGACTGATCCCTGCCGCCTCTTTTCGCCATCGTCCTACGCGATAGAATTTCCATCCCCATCATTTAGATGGTTGGCAGTCCACAACTGTGCATTTTCCAGAACTATTTTGCCTCGCACGACTAAACTATGGAATGAACTGTCGCCTGCGGCTTTTCCGAACCAATACGACCTACAAACCTTCAAGAAAAGAGCATACCCCTTTTTAAAAGGCCGGCAACGCATTTGTAACTCCTCTGGTGCGGTGGTAATCGCTTATATTTTTTTTGATAGATTTAACTCTTAGATATATTTTGTCTCTTTCTTTACAGTGCTTCGACAGACTGAGAAAGGAAAAGCCAACTCTCTTCCCATCCAAAGTGTTTGTTGTAGCTGGCGATGTTATGGAGATTGGACTTGGTGAGTACTCCCATAGATAGTGCAGCGGTATTAATTGAATTATTGAACTAGAGATATTGTGCAAACATAGGCATCGTTACGATCGGGATCAAATCAGAAATGAGGACATCCGCTGGGAAACTAAAGTTGCTGACATAGCTCTCCGGATAGCCAAGCTGAAGTGGCTTTGGGCAAGGCACATAGCGCACAGAACCGGCTTTTAAGGCAGAAAGGTTCTGGATTGGCGCCCACGCTCTGGAAGATGCAGCAGGGGACCGACGACCTGGTAAGAGTCACAGGAAGCGGTTAGAAGCGGGAGGCCCAAGACCGGTCTATATGGAAAACCTTGGGGGAGGCAGCAGTAGACGTCTTTCGGCTGAGATGATGAAACATAGGCTCACTGTCTTTTCCGTCATGTTTTCAATTCGACACGACCGGAGGACAAGAGGTCAGGCGCAGAATCAACGGCTCTACGTGCTTTCCGAGAAACGGAGGCGTGAGATCAACAATGCCATTACGCTTTACATGGCTGCCATTAAAAAATTTTTGGCAGCTAACCCACTAATGCTTAAGGCTAAGATCAGCACAGATTAGATCCCAGAAAGCAATAAACGGCAGCTATAAGATAGACTGGTGCAAATTAGCGCATACCATAGAGATGTGGAAAAGTAAAAGGCAGGCCTTTACACTACAGTGAGGCAAGACAGGCTAAAATAAATAAACTCTATAACTTTTTATCCGATATTGTCTAACGTTTACGCGAATGTTATATATTGAAATTGAACCACATTACACGGATTTTACCGCGTGTTTTAATTTTTTTAATCACTATTAGAACATAATTTTGGAACTTTAACTTACTTTTAACTTCTATTTTAGCTAAGTATCTAAATAATAAAGAGACTATTAGATTTAATTTAACACTTTCCTTGACGTTTTGGTTGCTTTTCAGCAGTCTTGTGTTTGCAGACATGTTCATGGGTAGATTTGCCGTGGACATGTATGTTGCAAAATTATGTAATAACAGAGTTTTAAAAAAGAAATTACTTGTCTCCGGGCGCAACTGAGACCTCATGCGCAGCAATCATACTACCGTTGCGTCAGGCAATCACTTGACTAGCATACGAAATGTTCAATATATTAGTGAGAGTTTACTATACGAGTATGTATAATTTGTCATTCCAGGCTTGTCTGAAGAAGACCGGACTCTGCTGATCAATCGTGTGAACATCGTTTTCCATGTAGCGGCGAGTGTTCGGTGAGACAATCACTGTTGCTTGACAGAACTAACATAGTCCTTGGAGTGTATTAAATATTTTTTAAAAAAGGCCATCTACATTAATAGCATTCAAAACTTCTAGATATAATACTCATTTAGGACGTTGTCACTCGAAACAGACTACATGGCGTCAACGCTCTTAACGATTACATAGTCACAATAATAATAACACATCGCGATGTGTACTGAATAATAAAAAAAGGAAACACAATAATGTGGATACCGCTTAGAACACCTCTTGATACTTTCAGATTCGATGACCCTCTACCATATGCCGTGAAGATGAACCTTAGAGGCACGAAGGAAATGGTGGAGCTGGCGAGCGAGATCAGAAATCTTTGTGTAAATAGCTTTTACCTATTTTAACGCGTGAAAAAGTTTATTCTCCAAACTGTATTTTGGTCAAGACGCCTAAATCTTAAGGGAAATGAACCTTTTGTGCAGAAGATATATAGTGCACAAGTTTTGCCCAAACACAATTACACCCTCATAGTCCAATGGGATGGCAATCCAACACTACTGGCGATAATCATTTGGCTAGCTATGGTTTTAGCTTCCACGTAAACAAGGATATATGCTACTATCGTTTCCAGGCGCAGTTCTAAGCTCTGTTCTAAAACTTCTTGACAGAAAGCACCTCCTCACCAACACACCTCATGCACAACAGACGCATTCAACATACGCCATAAACTATCGCGCCACGATGGCGGCGCGGTAGTTTATGGCTATTCAAACAACATACACAAAGAACACCCAGATTCGGAACACCTATTTGTGTATCATCATCATCATCATCATCATCATCAGGCTAATAGTCCACTGCTGGACATAGCCCTCCCCCAAAGAGCGCCATAGCGCGCTGTCTTCAGCTTGCCGCATCCAGCAACTGCCTGCAGTCTTTCGCAGATCGTCATCCCACCTAGTCGGAGGGATCACGATTTTGTGTGTCAGGATCGTAGCAAATGGAAATCCGTAGTCTCTACCTACCCCTCTGGGAATCAGGCGTGAATCTATGTATGTATGTACTTGTGTAATACATGAAATTTTGTTCCTGGTGGGGATCGAACCAACGATACTCAGCGCAGTGGCGGTGTCACTGAGCGTCTTTGGCGTCTACTTAAACCACCACGCTATCCGTGCAGTCATTTCCTCTTAAGATTTAACCAACCGAGGACCAGTAGTTCATTGGACTGTCTCTCTCTCCCTGTTTCTATTTATAAATCATTTCTACTATTCTTCTGTTTCAGGCCTTTGTCCACGTGTCAACGTCATACTCCAACACGAACAGGGATCCAGTTGAAGAGATTTTGTATCCGCCTCACGCCAATGTCAGAGATGCTCTGACCATCTGCGAGAATGTTGACGAGCATACTCTTAGGGTTTTTACTCCTAAGTAAGTACTGACGTGAGTCTATGTCCCTGAGGGGATAGGCAGAGATGTATTACAGATATAGGTATATCGCTAGCTTATGTTATTAAGAGTAGTAGAGCTTCGCTGATTTCAGCATGAATGGGCTCGACCGGGGAAAGACTACCCTCTCACTGAATATCGACGTGAAATACCAGTATTCCTACTGTTGTTGTTGTATTTCGTTCGTGAGTGAGAGTGCCGGAGGCTCAATCACCCCCTTTACCCCATGCCGCTCCTTCTCCTTTCCTGTCCTAAAGGGTCAGCAACGCGCATGTGATGCCTTTGGTGTCGCAGGCGTTCATAGGCTACGGTGACCACTTACCATCAGGTATGCTTGATTGCCACCTTAGCTATATAAAAAATTAAGGTACCACGATATATGGATACATTTGAATCAGCTACATGTCCAGACGCCGTGACGTTACTAAGTATTTCCTAAAAGAAAAAGGCAATACATGCATAGTCTCACGCCTATATCCTAAAGAGGTCAGCAGAGTAGGTCCTATGTAATAAGAGGCAGGCTATTGCCAAATACCGAGTTTCAGATCGAGATCAGTTACTTCGTCTGCTTCACATAAGAGAATTTTCCCAGTTTTTGCAACATTTTCCATCTATGCTCTGCTCCTATTAGTTGTAGCGTGATGTTTTATAGCCTATAGCCTTCCTCGATAAATGGGCTACCTAATACTGAAAGAATTTTTCAATTCGAACCAGTAGTTCCTGAGATTAGCGCGTTCAAACAAACAAACTCTTCAGCTTTATAATAGTATAGATTCCTTGAAAGGAATCCTAATAACACTGTCCGACCGGATAATGGAACCCGTAATACTACCCAAAATAAGCAAATCAAGCAAACGAATGTGTGTCCTTTAGATTATATTATATCCTATAGATTACTATGGAACCATCTGTGCGCGAATCTGATCCGCACTTTTCCGGTTTTTTACTTAAAAAGGGACAATTTACGTAAAGGACATTTTGCTAAACAGACGTTTTGCGTAAAGGATATTTTGCGAAATAGACATTCTGAGAAATTGACGTTTGATGACCTGTAGACATTTTGCAAAGTGGACATTTTGCAACGGAGGGACCTAGCATATTGCGAAAAGAATTACTTGAAAGAAAAACATTTTGCCCGACCCCCGAATTGAACCCGAGACATCATACACAGCAGTCGCCTTCCCTGCCGCTGCGTTACCGAGACACCCTAATATCTATTATAGATTCCTTATAAGATATTCCTTTACTTACACGAAAATCTCTATGTTTTCAGATACTTGGGCGAAGTGCCAAATACATATGCGTTTTCCAAGCAGCTAGCGGAACATATGGTGTTTGAGCACAGGGGAAAATTGCCTGTTGTCATCATCAGACCATCCATAGGTGAGGACTTTATCTACATAGGGAAGAGTAACCTATATTGAACCGGCGCTTAAATTGTCTTCTTCTTCCTAGCCTTTATTATTCCCAAATCACTTGGGGTCGGCTTTCTAGTCTAACCGGATTTGACTGGATATCAGTTTTTACACGGAGCGACTGCCATCTGACCTCCGCAACCCGAAGGCTAACGATACCCTAAGGCTAGACCAGTGTCAGGATATTAGAGGGCACTGACTTCCCAATAACGACTGCCATAGATGTTCATGGCAGCCGGGACCGACGGCTTAACGTGCTCTCCGAGGCACGGAGCAGACGATAATTGTCAATCAATACGCACATAATTTCGAAAAGTCATATAACTTCCGAAAGTCAGAGGTGCGCGACGTGGGTTCGAACCCGAGACCCTCTGCATTGCAGTCTGTTGGTCTCCTATCGCTAAGCTATCGCTGCTATAACCGGCGCTTAAATTGTACCACTTCTATATTTCTACCAAATTGGCGTTATTTCTTTACACTGGCAACAGAAAAAGAGGCGACTGTGGCGCCACTAACACTCTGTCATTTCCACAGTCGCCTCTTTTTCTGTCGAATGTTGCATATTTTTTAATCTTTCTTTTAAACTTTTTTCACATGATACCTATATCATGTGAAAAAAGTTTCACTCGAAAATCTAACACCATGAAGGTTTTATGTCAATTCAAAGTATGTATCTATTACTAATTCAAAGTCGCTCAGCGAGCTATGGAGAGAGCTATGCTCGGAGTTTCTCTGAAGGATAGGATTCGTAACGAATATATCCGACAGAGAACCAAAGTCATCGACATAGCTCAGAGAATTAGCAAGCTGAAGTGGCAGTGGGCTGGCCATATCGCGCGAAGAACCGACAACCGCTGGGGTAAGCGTGTTCTTGAGTGGAGACCGTGACTCAGCAAACGTAGTGTAGGACGCCCTCCGACCAGGTGGGATGACGATCTGCGAAAGACTGCAGGCAGATGCTGGATGAGGCAAGCTGAAGACAGGGCGCTATGGCGCTCTTTGGGGGAGGGTTTTGTCCAGCAGTGGACTATTATAGCCTGATGATGATGATGATCTATTATTATACCACGGCAACTTCATACTTTAACCCCTATTATTAGTATAGATAACAATGGTAGTTTCTTATTTGTAACTTGAATTTATCCGCAGCTACGCTCACGTTGATGTAGATTTTATCAATAAACTTTTATCCCTCGGGAACTGTTCTTTTTTGTACCCCTGACAACGTGCCTGCGAAATTTCATGATGACCGCTCGAGTAGACGCGTTACAAACAAACAAACTCACATTCGCATTTATAATATTAGTTAGGATATTCGAGTAAATGTCATGTTATATTTTCATCCACAAAATAAAATATGAGATTACCTATGTATACAGCAATTAGTTATCATCCAACGAGGGCGGACTCACCGTCGTGGGCACGATGGGCATGCCCACAACCCTAATAGACTTGTGACGTCACACTTTCATGGTCTATTGAGATTGATAATAAACGCTATACGACTCCTGAGACAGCGTCAAGATACCTATTCACTCAGTCTAGTGTCCCTATATTGGCTTACTGGCTACTAGAAAAAAAGAAAAAATAATAATTTATTGATTGTAATTGGTTCGGAATTTAATCAAAACTGTTTGACTATTTACTTGGTCGAAATCGGGTCTGACTTCCTCCAATGATTATTTTCATTCCTAAGGTCAAAGTCTTGTTGCGCGGAAAAAAGGAAATAATCAAATTCAAAGGTCGTTCATGAGTCATGATTGTTCATGAGCGAGTTCGTACTCCGACTCGCACTTGGCCGATTTTCGGGTGGCTGTGACCACAACCTTTTTTGAGGGCTGGATCCGCGCCTGACATCCAAGAGGTGGGAGCAGGGTTATCAGTAACACAGGTTTTCCTACTATTTACACCAGTCTCTCCACAAAGGATTGAGAATTTGGTATATCTGTACTGTGTTATCTTATGTATACTTACCTTTGTGAAAGAGATCAGTCTCTCCACAAAGGATTGAGAATTTGGTATATCTGTACTGTGTTATCTTATGTATACTTACCTTTGTGAAAGAGATAAATAAATACTTATTTTTATTATTATTTACAGTCATATCGAGTGTGGAGGAGCCATTCCCGGGGTGGATCGAAAACTTCAATGGTCCAGTTGGCTTGCTAGTAGCATGCGGAAAAGGTATGTTCTATTTTTATATAAAGTGCTTATTTAATTAAATAATGTATTTAATTAAATAACTACTCCGGTATGATGTAGTACGGGTTTCAAAAAGCTTGGTTAAAGTGGTTGCCTCGTCACTGCCACTGCTAGTGTTACGGGTTCGATCCTCACATAAGATAAAAAATTGTGTCATTCACTAATAGTAGAACTTTGCAGATGGCGTGGTGGGTTAGGTGGTCACCTCGCCATTGCCACCAATGCGAGTGTTGTGAGTACGATGCCCACGCAAAAAATTGTGGGATCCGTAAGGGACCCCACACTAGCGTCTTTCGAACGTCTTTTCAGCGGCCGCGCAACGTCGACGCGTCGCTGGCGACGCCGACGTTAAGCGGCTCCCGAACGCCGGGTTTACGCAGCGCCGGCGTCGTGTTGGCGCGGCGCAACCCCCTCGCTCCGCTGTGCCCTTCATTTTCACACTGATTGTACCCGACAGGCGCAACGCTAACGCGGCGTCAGCGTTGCGTAATCCTGCTGTCCAGCGCTGGCGTCGCGGCGCCGCCTCGCCAGCGCTACGTCGACGATTTGCGGGCACTGGCAAAACGACGACGCTCGAAAGACGCTAGAGGTCCCTAAATAGTTGTGCCGAGGTTGGGTATTCTTTGTGCCCTTTGTTTGAATGTCTGTAAAGTAAAGTCATACAGAAATTATTTCAAGTGCGAGAGTAATAATTTCTAAAAATTATAATATAGGCGAAAATTTTCTTACTGTATAAATTATGTTACATTAGTTTTCTTTAAAGCAAAGACAGCTCCCGCACTAGAACAAATTTACGTGTCTCTAGACCGTGGTTATACAGCGTGTAACAGAAACTTGTGGTCATATTTAAGCGTCACATAACAACAGTAGAAGTTTGAGTAGTAGAGCCTCGCTGATTTCAGCATGAATGTGCCGGCTCGACCGGGGAAGGGCTACACTCTCACTGAATATCGACGTGAAATACCAGTATTCCTACTGTTGTGTTTCGTTCGTTGAGTGAGAGTGCCGGAGGCCCAATCACCCCCTTTCCTCCATTCCCGCTCCTTCTCCTTCCCACTTCCTTTCCTAAAGGGTCGGCAACGCGCAAGTGATGCCTCTGGTGTTGCAGGCGTCCATAGGCTACGGTGACCACTTACCATCAGGTGGGCCGTCTGCTTGTTTACCAACATAGTTTAAAAAAAAAGAAACACCTGTACAACGGAAAACTGTGACAAATAAAGTCCTTTACATTATATTTACTACAATATAGCATTTTCTTATTTATAGACTTATCAATGTCCTAAATTCTAGATATATATTCGATACTTAAACAACACTAATAGCTGACTCGGGTGATAACCGAGTGGGTATGCGGTTATATTACTTTTCACACCAAAGCGGATTTCGCTATCCTTGTGGGTAGAGTTGATACTAAATACCTGTGCGAAACCCGCGCGGCAGGCACTTCTACCGACAGCGGCGGCAGCGAATACCGCTCAGGTCGGTCTAGCCGCGGAACTTGATACTAAATACCTGAGCGAAACCCGCGCGGTATATACCTCTACCCATAGCGGCAGCGAATACCGCTCAGATTTGAATAGGCCTTTACGATTCTAAAATATAACCATAGTTTATCTGAGATACATTTTTCTGATGAAATACTCTGCAGCGACGGCGGTCATATTGATTGATGAGGACTTCTCGACCCCACTAGCAACTTGTGTCCTGAAAAAAAAGTATATTAACTAACTTTCAACGTCTTTTTCTTATCATGTCATTCTTATCTTAACACCTAGACTCGGAACAACCATTTATAGATCACACCATTTTTTGTCCCGTGTGGGAGTCGAACCCACAACACTCAGCGCGATGGCAGTGGCGACGCGACCACTTTAACCATTACGCCGTCCGTGCAGCCGTTCATACTGAAACCAGCATGACTTACTATTAATTACGGTTACAAATTTGTACCTATATACTTATGACGCGGGGCTCCTATTTTTGGGTGGGCTTAAAAAAGAGAACCTAACATAACCTAACACTTCCGAGAAGGAATGCAGTGATTTGAGGCGTATAGATGCTCGTTATGCTTTGCAATATTTGCTGACCAATTAGTATTTTTGATGATCATTATATTTAATCCCATTTTGTATTACACATGGCGTTACAGCGTTATAAGCCTGTGCTACATTAAAGTGTAATCATGTGTCATATTGCGCAGGTATCATGAGGAGTCTGTACACTGACCCGAGTCTGACGGCGGACTACATGCCTGTGGACGTCGCCATCAAGAGTATGGTGGCGGCAGCCTGGCTGAGAGGCACTAAGAAGTAACATTTTATTTATATAACTTACAAGTAGATTAGTTAGGTAGTTTTTTTGTTGCGGGGTCACAAGCAGACTCAAAGCAATGCAAACTGGCTGAAACGTCAAGCTTTTTAAAAATGTATGTAAATACTAAGCATGATCGCGTTTATACCTGTTTACCGAGATAAATAATGCAACGCAAAAGTATAAAAGTGATTGTAACATCTAAATCCTTGAGACGTTCATAGCCAGTTGCACTCACTGATCGGTAAACGATTAGCGAGGTTAAGCAACGTTGGGTGCGGTCAGTCTATAGATGGGTGACCGCTTAGTGGTATTTCATCTGAGCATCTCCGTGCTTCGGAGGGCACGTAAAAAGTCGGTCCCGGTTGTTGTCAAATTGATAGCAGTCGTTAAGCCATGTCAGAGGCCTACGGGCGGCTTGAACAACTCTTGATAACAGGTTGACCACTAACCACACGAAAAGAAGAAGAAGAAGAAGAATCCTTACTAATATTTTAAATGCGAATGTGAGTCTGTTTGTTACGCTTTCACGGCTTAACTACTGAACCGATCATCACGAAATTTCGTAAACACCTTTTCAGGACACAAAAGGATACACCAAGAAAAAAGTACTGAACTTGAGGTATACACACCGTCAGGGGTACAGAAAAGTATATAATATACCTTTCATCCACAAAAAAGTACTATGCTCGAAGTATACCTAGTAGAGATATAATACGGAGTGAAAGTTTGAAAGTAACATTTAAAATGTGATTTCCTGAAATGTTTTCAAAGAAGGTTACTTTTTCATTTACCTACAGTCGTTTTTCTAAATCATTTTTGCTTAGAAATGTATAATTCTAAACCCAGTTTATTTTATGCAATATTGTAATTTAACTTTCTTATATCCGGCAATTTACGGACCAATTAGGCAGTTTTCGGACCGGGGTATAGAAAAGGACATTGGGTACCGCTCATCTAGAAAAAAATACTGTGACCAAGATATATAAATTAACTAGCTTTTGCACGCGGCTTCGCTCGCGTTAATTTAGAATTTGACAATCAATTCGGGTTGTACTCTGCTTGTAATAATATAATTCAATCATGATTCGAAAGACACGTGACGCCATCTATTATTGTCATAAAAATGTTATTGTTGTTTTCCTTGGGAACAGTAATTTTTTCGAGATGAAAGGTAGCCTATGTCCGTTTCTGTACACCTGACAATGTATATGCAACATTTCAGGATGATCGTTTCAGTGGTTTAGGCGTGAAAAGGTAAACAAACAAACAAAACTCATTTTCGCTTTTATAATATTAGTTAGGATTAGGATTAAAATTAACAAAAAAGAAAACCGACTTCTAATTCTAAAACTTAAAATGCACTAAAAAGTTAATAAATAATTGCATATTCTTGTGAATAATTAAATTATTGTTATTAATGGAATCTATGTACGGTGAGGATGTATCTATCATTTAAATCTTTGCACACCATTTCGCCATCCATCCACACATCCATCTAACACCACAGACACTGATGACAGTTTGCATCTTCCAGAGTCGAACCCACTGACGACATCCCTATCTACAACTGCTGCGCCGGCAAGCTGAACAACATCACTATGGGAGAGATGGTGGAGACAGGACGTCAGATCTACCCCTCCGTCCCACTTAATGACATGCTCTGGCATGTGGGGGGGGAACTCACCACATCCAAGACTATCAACTACATAAAGGTGAATAATACTAACAATATAGTAGCAAAAGCCTGGTGGGAAACCGTTGGACTGTACGCAGAGCACTCGGGTTCGATCCCAGGGCACGGGTACGTATTACAATACCGAAATTTCATAATAACTATGACTGAAATACCGACGTCCAAAACAACGAAATTCAAAATACCGAAAGTTTTAAATGCCGATAGCCGTTATATCGAAACATAAATTACCGATGTCCAAATGCCCGAAAGGATGAAACCGCGAATGGAATTCCTCAGTTCTATGGTAGAACTAATGGGAGTTTTAGACGGAGCTTCGCGGGGCTCCTATTTCTGGGTGGGTTTACAAAAGAGAACCTAACACAACCTACCGCTTCCGAGTCGGAATCGTACGGATGACTTCGGGAAATGGAGCTTCGGGATTTTAACCTTTCGGGCAAATTAACTTTCGGGATTTAAATCTTTCGGCCAAACAATCATTCGGCGTTGAATTTTTCGGGATTTCTTCCATAGGTATTTTAAAATACGGTCTTTTAAATTTCGGTATTGTAATACGTACTCCAAGGCACACACCGGTTACGTGCGAATTACATAATTATTTACCGCTCGCTTCAACGGTGAAGGAAAACATCGTAAGGAAACCTTTATGTGTAAGAGTTCTGTATAATGTTCTCGAAGAAGTGTGAAGTCTATTAACTCACACTCTTCCAACGTACTAGCCTGTGGGCTAACTCTTCTCATACTGAGCAAAGGCCTGTGCCCAGCAGTGGGACAGTTTATACACAGGGCTGATATTATAATAATACTAGATTTTGCCCCGGCTTCACTCGCGTAAATGTTAGGTTAGGTTGGTAACAGTACTTTTTTCTACCTACCCTATTTCCTTTTCTGTATGACAACGTGTATGCAAAATTTCATGATGATCGGTCGCATAGTTCAGGCGTGAAAGCGTAACAAACAAACACACTTGTGCATTTATAAAATTAGTTAGGATAAATAATATCAGACCTCTGTCTTCATATTTTCGAGAACGTTATGGAGAACTCTCAGACATGCAAGTTTCATCGCAATATTTTCCTTCACCGTTAAAGAGAGCGATAATTAACTGCTTAAGGCAAGTGTTATGATGATGCAGCGGTAATGAATACTAGTGTGCATGAGGTCTCGGGTTCAATTCTCGGGTCGGATAAAGTGCTATTGGGATTTTCAGTCAAGTAATTAGAAGAAGAATTCTCAATAGCAGTGCGGAGTCTGTAAGAGTGCCCGGGAGATGGCACTAGGGTGACCCGCAAGGCAGAGGTATATTACAACCTCACTTCGCTAGCTATTTCAGACCCTACAAATAGGAGCCTATCTGCCGAACTCAGTTTCAAACTCCTTGGTGCTACTGAAAATTCTTGATAGATAAACCCAGTAATACTTTGTCCGACCCGGGAATCGAAGACCTCATAATTATACAGCGGTCAGCGGTCATATTTATTACAGTTGTTTCACTGACATAGTCAGTCATATAAAGTCAGTTATGAACCTATACCTACTAATAGAAGAATTTGATTTTTATTTGTTACTAGCTGTTACCTGCGACTTCGTCCGCGTAGATTTTAACTAAAAAGTGTTTGTCTCCGCGGAACCCTATTTTTTTTCTAAAATCAAAGTAGCCTAAGTTAGTCCTTATAACATCAGCTATCTGCCAGTGAAAATCCCGTCAAAATCGGTTCAGCCGATTCGGAGATTAGCCAGAACAAACAGACAGACAGACAAACATTTAAAAAATAGCAGTTTTCGTATAGGTACCTTATATACTTTCATATGCATTAGACAAAAAGCTGTTATTTTGACATTACAAACAGACACTTCAATTTTATTTATTTGTATAGATGATTTAACTAAAATACTGACGCAACCGGTTTAAAAAAACACCACTATTAATATTATTAGAAATAACAAATAAAATAAAAAAATTCTAATAATTAATTATTAGGTAGCTATATTATCAATCAACGAGTAACATGTAGGTTATATTTTATTTAAAAATGTACTGATTCACCTAACTTAATCGAAGCTACTTTTACGCGAGCGAAGCCGCGGGCAAAAGCTAGTAGACAAATAAATGTATTGTTTGCAGGTCATTTTTCTGCATCTATTGCCAGCTGTATTCATTGATACACTTCTATGGGCGCTTGGTCACAAACCGATGTAAGTATGAAGGGACATTCGGCACTTACGACAAGCAAAAATATTCGCTTTTAATAAGAATATACAAATATTCCTATTTAAAGCAACCTAAGCCGTGACTAGTAACTAGCATCATTATAATGAGGGAACTATGCATTTTAATTAAAATCCTCAATTTCAGGTTGATTAAAGTCCAACGCCGCATTTACATAGCAAATCAGGCCCTGGAGTATTACATCACCAAGCAATGGACGTTCGATAATAAGAACTTTATAAAACTCCGCTCTTGTATCAAGGTTTGTTTCATTATTATTAGTTTAATTAGTTTTATGTAAATTCTGTAAACTCATTAACCCTTTTGACGTTCATAAGTGTTACTTTGTGAATTATTTTTGACTTTTTGGGAGAGATTGAGCGTTCGATATACGGGAGTGTCTCAGAACAAAAGTCTTTGACCAGTGTGTATTGCAATTGATGATATATGGATCGGAGACCTGGTCAGTGACAGAAGTACGATAGTAGCAAAGCGGTAGTGGATCCAATTGCTGTGTATCGCGTTTGAATCCCATCTCGGGTCAACAAAAACTTGAGAGGTCTCAAGGGACACCCGGATGGAACGAAGTTCCTTTCGATTAATTAGTGAAGGAATTGCAATAAGATTTTATTTTTTTTAAGTTATAATAATATTTTTTTTATTATTAACAAATATAATGTAATATAAACTTAATCAGTAGGCTCAATTTTAGTAATAATTGGCTTGTGGACATTAAAAATACATACATATTAAGAAATAACCTTAAACTTACAACTATAGCAAAAAGTGTCGTTACAACTTTTAGTCTTAATTTTTTTCCGTCTAGCCCCCCCCCTTTCGCAACGCGCGATAAGGAACTTCGTTCCAAAAATTCATTGGGTCTTTCAGTAAAACCAATTCTCAATACCAACCCGAAGAGCACTACCAAGAAGAAGCTATAGTATTACGCACGCCCGTGCCTTTGAAAGCACGTAAAGCCATTGATCCTGCGCATGGTCCCTCTCCGGTCATGTCAGTTTGCTGTCCTATCCGATGATAACCCACCAAAAGAGAAGAACGCCCAAACTCGGAGCAATTATTCGTAGACACACATATTTTTAACTGACAAGGGTGAAGTTCTCAATTCGACTGTAATTTTTTTTATGTGTTACCTCAGAATATTTTTCTAGGTGAACCGATTTTGATAATTCTTCTTTATTTGATAGCTGGTGCTTCCCATATGGCCCATTGTGTGTATTGATTATTATTATTTTTTATTGGGTAGTATTTAACTGCAGAGCAAAAAAATACTAATTGCACACCAAAATATATTTAAAGAGATCAAACTAAGTCGACGGAGCCCCGCTCCGCAGGGCTTCTATTTTTGGGTGGGTTTAAGAAGGAACCTAACATAACCTAACCCTTCCGAGACGGAATGCAGTCATTTGAGGCGAATAGGTGCTCGTTATGATATATTTTAGTAAGCATATTTTGCTGCGCAATTAGTATTTTTGGTGGTCATTATATTTAATCCCTTTTTTATTTATTTGATTGTTAACTTGTTGTGAAGTTTAAGTGGGTACCTACTTTCTTGCGTGGAAAACGCATAGATTGTACATTTGTAGAAAAATAAGTTGATTGTAAGTTGTAGACACAAGAACAAGCAAATATTTTTAAAATTTTTAATGTATTGTTTGTTTAGAATATTCTTTTTTGAAGTCGGTTTTTTTGTTTATATGACTTCCCCAAATCAACATCCGTGCAGTTTCTGATAGATGTTTTGTGTCTAATTTTGAATGCTTCATTCCTAATAAATTTAATATTATGTTCTTACAGGAGGAAGACCAGAAGCAGTTCTACTACGAGATAGAGAAGGTGGACAAATACATGTTCTTCTACAACTCTATCATTGGAGGAAGAAAGTACCTCCTACATGAGAAGGATGAAGATCTACCCAAGGCCAAGATTCATTACAGAAGGTGATTTATATATTTATCTTTTAAACTTAAGCGAGGATGGCGTAGTGGTTTCAGTAGTTGTGTTAAGTTCCAGGAGGTCTACCATGAAACTGTCTATCCGAAACTTTGAGTCGAAGGAAACCAACTTGTAAAGAAGTTTAATTAGATTTCTTTCTTTTAAAATAACATGATTTCGTTATACGGACTGCTTCATGAAAGGATTTAGAACAATCAAGAGGTTACATATCGAAATTTAGGATGAATTTCGAAATAAATGTGTTTGTCGGTACAAACAGTCAGCCCGAAACTTCGGCATTTACGTTTCATGGTAGGCCTGCAGTATACTTTGTCTCGGTTTATAATATGTTGGCAAAGTCCTCTTTAACACAGAAATTCATATTCGGGAATTTTTACCAAAATAATGAATAACCCCCGTGCATCGGATAGCACATAAAGCCGTTGGTCCTGCGCCTGATTTCTCTCCGATCGTGTCGGATTACCGTCCCATCGGATCATGAGAGTTAGGGAACAGAGAGTGCACTCGTGTTTGCGCACACGCTTGTGCAATATAATGTCTCCTGCGTAGATGGCTAGTCTCCGTTAAGATTGGCCGCCGTGACCGAAATTCGGCTTGGAACACATTATTAACAGCCAGGTGTTCAAATGAAACAATGTTCTATTATATAAAATCTTAATTACGTTTAGAATTAAACCCACATTTTGCCAACTATGTTTGATAGAAAGAAGTCCTATAGCCGACAACCAGACTCTATTCCACACACTGTGCTGTAAGTGAAAATTTCGTGACAGAAAGGGCTTGTACATAAAACTGCGAATCGTCGCAAGGCGTCTCTCTTCCACGATTCGGGTGACCATTCCTTCGACGACCATCAACCTTACTGAACGTATTTTGTAAGTCGTGACATGGATCGTAAAGAGAAGTGCGCACTTCTGTTATTGCTAAGAAGATACAGGAAAAAGAACCAAAGATTGAAAATTTAAAAAAACAAAAGTGAAATTTAAAAACATACATACATAGAATCACGCCTGTTTCCCAGAGGGGTAAGCAGAGACTACGGATTTCCATGTGCTACGATCCTGACACACTTCTCTGGCTTCATTCACTTTCATCACATTCCTCATACACGCCCGTCGGTTCAAGGAGGTCTTAACCTGGCCTTTGTCCAGAACGCCTCCGATCTGATCGAGAAACGTTCGCCTAGGTTTTCCTCTTGCGGCTGTTCCATTCACACTAGCCTTATAAACTTTCTTAGTCAGTTTTTCCTCGTCCATTCTTTCTACATGTCCAAACCAGCTTAACATCCTTTTCTATTCTTGTCACTATATCCACTAAAATTTAAAATTTAATAAAGAAATTAAAATATATAATTAATAATAATAATAAATAGTAAAATATAATAAAAATCAATCAACCTCACACTTGTTGACGCCAATTTAGTCCGCTCTGAGGCAGGTTGAATCAATTTGAAAGTTTTCAAATTTAATTATATTAAATTCGTCGTCGTCGTCGTCGTCGACGTCGCATCGCAGTTTTGTGTACAAGCTCATAAACCCAATAATTGGACCCAACTGTAGCCGAACACGAACACACACCGCTGCGTCAGGAACCAGCGACTCTTTCCTTTTATTAAGGACTGCTCCCGCACTAGGTTTGCATCTGGTGTCGCCGGGACTTTATAAACATTCAAACGACAAAGAATACACTGATTCGGAACAAGTATTTGTGGATTGTCACGTGTGGGGATGGAACCCTCAACTCTCGGCGCAGTGGCAGTGGCAAAATGACCTCATAAACCACTACGCCATCCGTGCAGTAATTTTTTTTTGTAAAGTAAAATTAACAAGATACGTGTAAAAACCTAGGATTCAACCTCTTCCTCTTAAATGTAAAAGTAATGAAAAGAAATGACCCCTATATCTCGGGGGTCTTTTGACCCACGGGGCTCATATTCAAACTCGACCGAGGTATGACCCCAAGATGTCTGCACACCAAATTACAAGTCTCGATGGCGTAGTGGTTAGTGTAACTGACTGCCACGCCTGAGGTCGCGGGTTCGATTGCCGCACAAGTCAAACATTTGTGTGCATGAACATGGATGTTTGTTTTGGTCTGGGTGTTACTGTGTATAACTCTGCTTAGTTTTGGCTAGATGTTGTTGTATGTGATAGAATATTATTATTATTCATCGGTCCAGTGGTTCCGGAGTTATGCCTGTCACTAACAGACAGACACAGACCCACAATGTTTTCATTAATCTTTTTGAAGAAGACTCAGAGGATAATAAAAGATCGCTACTAAAAATATTTGGTAAAATGCAGATCAACACCTTGTATTGATATTTTAAGTTTTAATAATGTCCTCTAGACCGAATTTCAATCACGGCGGCCAGTCTTAACGGAGACTGGCCATCTGCGCAGGAGATATTATAGTGTACAAGCGTGTGCGCAAACACAAGTGCACTCTCTGTTCCTTAACTCTCATGATCCGATGAGACGGTAATCCGACACGACCGGAGAGAGATCAGGCGCAGGACCAACGGCTTTACGTGCTTTCCGAGGCACGGCGGTGTCTAACACCTCCAACTTCCTAACTCCGGGCTGCTATTGAGATTTCTTAACAGAAAACCCAATAACTTATTGTTGGCCCGACCCGGGATTCGAACCCGAGACCTCGTGCACAGCAGTCGCATTCACTACCGCTACGCCACGAGGCAGTCAGTAAGTTTTAAACGAATAATACGGCCTCACAAGTTCATGACATGCACAGGTGAAATAAATTTCAATACATACTGAGTGTAAATGCAGCTTTAGTTAAAATACGTTTATAGGTCAAACTCACTGGGCGGCGCTTGCGTATAACGTTATGCAAATATAAATAGTCACATGTCACAGGAATATCAGACACAATCTATACTAATACTAGCTGTCCAGACAGACGTTGTCCTGTACAAAAGAGAAAAAAAAAAGCATATCTAAACCATCCTCAAATCAACTTGAACACACAGGTAAAGGTAGTAGATCGTCGCTGGTTTCAGCATGAATGGGCCGGATCGACCGGGGTAGTACTACCCTCTCACAGAATACCGGCGTGAAGCAACGGTACCCGTACTGTTGCGTTTCGTATCGGTGAGTGAGAGAGCCGGAGGCCTAGTTACCCCGATCCTTTTCCTATCCTTTCCTTTGTCCTTTCCCTCCTTCATTCCTTTTTAAAGGGCTGGCAACGCACTTGTAACTCCTTCGGGGTTGCGGGTGTCCATGGGCGACGGTAATCGCTTACCATCAGGCGATCCGCCTGCTCGTCTGCCACCATATGCAATAAAAACAAATAAAAAAAGTTTCATTCAAATCGGTCCAGCCGTTTAGGAGGAGTTCACTGTCAACACACGTACAGAAGAATTATATATATAAAGATAAAGCTGAAGAGTTTGTTTATTTGAACGCGCTAATCTCAGCAACTACAATACGATTTGAAAAATTCTTTTAGCGTTGGATAGCCTATTTATCGAGGAAGGCTATAGGCCATATAACATCACGCTACGACCCACGGGTGCGGCGCAGTAACGATAAACGCGGGTGAAACCGCGGGAACATCTAGTAATATTATAAGAATACTGTTCCAAGTCAATAATTTATATTGAATTCAAACTTTGTATAAGGCATTGTCGCAAAATAAATGCCAAATATAATAATATCAGCCCTGTATTAACCTGTCCCACTACTGGGCACGGGCCTCTACTCATTGTGAGAAGGGTTAGGCCATAGTTCACCACGTTGACCTAGTGCGGGTTGGCAGACTTCACATATCTTCGAGAACATTATAGAGAACTTTCAGACATGCAGGTTTCCTCACGATGTTTTCCTTCACCGTTAAAGCGAGTGATAATTATTTAATACGCATATAACTTCGAAAAGTCAGAGATGCGCGCCTTGGGTTCGAACTCGAGACCTCTGCGTGGCAGTCTAACGGTTTCCCACTAGGCTATCGCTGCCAAATAAGTACTTAAAATTATGCCAAGAAGTTAAAAGTCAAAGTGTTATATCAAATAATAAAAGTCGGTGATCCTAACTAATATTATAAATGCGAATGTGAGTTTGTTTGTTTGTTACGATTTTACGCCTTAACTACTCGACCGATCATCATGAAATTTCGCATACTTTATAGATATAATGTTTAATGATGATTATTTGTTTCAGAATGATGATCTTAGACAAGGTGGTGCAGTGCGTGTTCTGGGGTTACATACTGTGGTGGTTAATGAACACAAGCATCGTGCAGAACGCCCTCACACAACTCAATGATATGCTGTTCTTCTAGCTCGATTAGTCTGTGTAATAAATGGTTTATAATATAAGTTGTTTATTAATTTGTTTGTTTTTCTTATATGTAACGAAAGTTAGATGTCGTCTCGCTTTGGACGTGATTATTATTTATTTATTAATACAATTTTTTTTATTAATAACCTGTATTGTCCGGTGTCCCCCAGCAGGGTAAAAGCCTTCCTCTCGTTCTTCAACATATTCCTATTATGCGCTAATTAGCACTAGTCTCTCCTGTAGCTAATTTATTCGTCCCGCCATCGACGCGCGACGTTTTGGTCTACCACGTTGCCGCTCATTGCCATCTGGGATCCAATCTATACTGATTTTAGCCCAAAGCTCCTGCGGCGCACGGCAAACAAAATTAAATGTATCCGAAAAGGCCCGTTTGGTTGTTCATGGACGACTATTAGTGCCTACACTTATGTATGGAAGTGAAAGTTGGGTATGGCAAAAGAAGCATGAGAGCAGAATAAATGCTGTAGAAATGAGAGCGTTGAGAAGCATATGTGGTGTGACTCTGAAAGATAGAATAAGAAATAGTGTGATTACAGAGAGATGCGGCATGAAAGTGGATATAGTGACAAGAATAGAAAAGGGTATGTTAAGCTGGTTTGGACATGTAGAAAGAATGGAAGAGAAAAGACTGCCTAAGAATGTTTATAAGGCTAGTATGAATGGAACAGTCGCAAGAGGAAGACCTAGGCGAACGTTTCTCGATCAGATCAGAGACGTTCTGGATAAAGGCCAGGCTAAGAGCACCTTAAACCGACGAGCGTGTATGAGGAATGTTATGAAAGTGAATGAAGCCAGGGTCAAATGGAAATCCGTAGTCTGTGCCTACCCCTCTGGGAAACAGGCGTGAATCCATGTATGTATGTATATAGATTTGGCCCGCGGCTTCACTCGCTTAAATATAGGTTAGGTGACAGTTTAGTAACATGACTATTTTTGGATGAAAGATACCCTATGTCCTTTTCTGTTATCCTGACAACGTGTGTGCGAAATTTCATTACAATCAGTCGAGGAATTAAGGCGTGAAAGCGTAACAAATAAACTCACATTCGCATTTTTAATATTACTAGCTTTTGCCCACGGCTTCGCTCGCGTTAATTTAGAATTTGACAATCAATTCGAGTTGTACTCTGCTTGTAATAATAGTTGTTGCGTTCTTATGATAATAGATGACGCCACGTTCGAATCATGATTGAATTATTAATATAATTCAATCATGATTCGAACGTGGCTCCATCTATTATCATAAGAACGTTTTTATTGTTTTCCTCGGGAACAGTACTTTTTTTCGGGATGAAAGGTAGCCTATTTTCGTTTCTGTACACCTGACAACGTATATGTAAAATTTCAGGATGATCGGTTCAGTGGTTTAGGCGTGAAAAGGTAACAAACAAACAAAGAAACTCATTTTCGCTTTGATAATATTAGTTAGGATTACTTAGGATTTAAAATATAACCGAAGTATACATGATGTGAAAGTGCCTGCCAAAGGGCGCCGAAAAGCAATCTCGCTCTACCCTCATCAAGGCCTAAGGCCGAGACTGCCTGCCTAATCCTTTTTGTGAGTACAAACATCAGTACGTCGTTGTCAAAAATTTAAATCATGGATCCTACACCGTATTTAGATCGCACGACAAAGTTATGTAAGAAAATTGATCTTACGCTTTAGATAGAGAATGATAGCGTACAATATTCAATATGGGATTAAATATAATGATCATCAAAAATACTAATTGGTCAGCAAATATTGCACGGCATAACGAGCATCTATACGCCTCAAATCACTGCATTCCGTCTCGGAAGTGTTAGGTTATGTTAGGTTCCTTTTTTTAAACCCACCCAAAAATAGGAGCCCCACGAAGCGGGGCTCCGTCGACTTAGTTTGGTCTCTTTAAAGTTTGCTGGCCATGAGTTGCTGATCAATTAGCTATTTCTGCTCACAGATTATATTTTTCTACTCACAAAAATACCAATACTATGCTAACCATTTAAATAACACCCATTAAATATCAGTAAGCGTGACAATACTATAATTCGGATTGCGCAGTGGTTTAAGTGCATCGCCACTACTACTCCGAGTGGGTTCGATCTCCACACGAGACTATAGTCTACAAAATAAAGTTTTACTGAGTTTGGTTGTTCTTTGTGTCCCTTGGGAACCCCCGCGACACAGGAATAGACCCTAGTACGGTACTACTCCTTTAGAAAAAGAAAGAGTAATGAAAATGTTTGGGTTGCCCCAAACTATTTTATGATTGATATTAAAAGAACTAATTGATATTTTAATAGTTTATTGATTGATAGGTATATGAATATTGATAATAATAATGAGTACGCGTCTACCGTGAAATAGGCGAAAACGTGAGCTAACGAAATCTATATCTATACAAATAAATAAAATTGAAGTGTCTGTTTGTAATGTCAAAATAACAGCTTTTTATCTAATGCATATGAAAGTATATAAGGTATCTATACGAAAACATCTATTTTTAAAATTTTTGTCTGTCTGTTTGTTTCGGCTAATCTCCGAAACGGCTGATACGATTTTGACGGGACTTTCTCTGGCAGATAGCTGATGTTATAAAGAGTAACTTAGGTTACATTGATTTTAGAAAAAAAATAGAGTTCCGCGGAGATAAACACTTTTTAGTTAAAATCTACGCGGACGAAGTCGCAGGTAACAGCTAGTAATTAATAAAATGACGCGTACTGATGCATGACCTACATAATATTGATGACTATGAAATATGTATGTACGGTTGCACCGTACAGAAAAAGTTAAAAAGGTAAAAGGAAAAAGAAAGAGTAATGAAATACCTAATTCAAATGTCATATTGGCATTGTGTGCCCGCAATGTCCAGAAAGGTGACCATATTTAAATTTGTATTTTTGTTTTTGTGAAGTTTACAAGTGTGGTAAATGATATTAACTTCTAGACGCTATTAAACATTTGACTTATGGTAATTATTATACATATGTTTAAATGTTTAAATAAATACTGAATAATGCAAGTTCAATTTCCTTTAACGAATATTCATTAACTGCATAGTATAATGTCTAAATAATCTGCCAATCGTCACTGGTGGACTATGATCTAATCAGTCTTGCACTGAGTAGCTCGTGCTCAGCAGTGGGACAGCTTGTAAAAATGTGGATATATATAAATATCCGAACTTATATTTATATATCGGCCTCGATGGCGTAGTGGTTGGTGTAACCGACTGCCACGCCCGAGGTCGCGGGTTCGATTCCCGCACAAGTCAAACATTTTGTGTGCATGAACATGGGTGTTTGTCTTGGTCTGGGTGTTTCTATGTATGTATGTATGTATTTACAAAAAAAAGTAATATATATATGTTTATCCACTGTCTAGTACCCATAGTACAAGCTCTGCTTAGTTTGGGCTAGATGGTGTTGTGTGAATGTGGTAGAATATTATTACTATATATCCGAGAAGACAAGTATGTTTCCTCACGTTGTTTTTCTTCACCGTTAAAGCGAGTGGTAATTAATTAACTATTTAATAAAAAATTGGGGCAGTCTTTGGGGACCGCCAATAGAAGTGAAAACTTTAATCCTTGATCATAAACACTTCTTAAGAAACCAAATTATAAACCAAAAATAATTCAAAAATGGAAAGCGTTCGGTGACGATGATGAGTTCCATGATTTTTGTTTACCCAACAAGTGCTCAACGAGCCTAAAGAAGATTTCACTCAAAAAATAATGGACGGATCGGATGCTAGTTCCTGATACTCTCTTGCGGGTTATTAAGGGTTATTAATAAAAATTGCGTTATTTTTTGCGTAGGACGCACCATTCCTAATATATTGTTAATATTCTAAAAAAAAGAATTCAAAAATGGAAAGCGTGGAAACGTGATGATGACGCGAGTTCCATAATTTTTGTTCACCTAAGAAGTGCTCAACACGCCAAAAGAAGTTTTCACTTCAAAAATGTATAACTTCGAGAAAAATCTGATGAGAATACTTTGGGGTCAACCTCGACACCGCTGCGTGGAGTCCAACGGTTTCCCACTAGATTATAGCTGCTGTTCTATTTTTTTCTATAAAAGAAAACGTCCACACTAGCCGTAATTTCTTTGTCGCTATGTTTCAGTGTGCCGCCCCTATGTTTGAATTTAAATGTTTGTAAAGTCTTAAACATTCAAATAACGGACAGAAAGAACATCTAGACTTGGATCCATAGACTTATATTTTAGCTTTGCTCAAAGGATCAACAAAGTGCTAGAGCGAGAAGTCTAGATTAAGTATACATTACTGGAGAAAAGAGACAGCGAATAAGTATCCGTATGTCATAATATTTACATCCATCGCAACCCATTGTGTTGCTATTTGTTCTAAAGCAGGATACATTTTCGCATAAGTACTATAATTTCGTTATAGAATGTACTTAATCCTAAATAATAATAATAATAATTATAATAAATTCTTTATTGTAACAAAAAGGTCCTAATCCTAATCCTAACTAATATTATAAAAGCGAAAATAAGTTTGTTTGTTTGTTACCTTTTCACGCCTATACCACCGAACCGATCATCCTAAAATTTTGCATATACATTGTCAGGTGTACAGAAACGGACATAGGCTACCTTTCATCCCGAAAAAATTACTGTGCCCGAGGAAAACAACAATAACGTTCTTATGATAATAGATGGCGTCACGTGTCTTTCGAATCGTGATTGTATTATATTATTACAAGCAGAGTACAACCCGAATTGATTGTCAAGTTCTAAATTAACGCGAGCGAAGCCGCGGGCAAAAGCTAGTTAAAAATAAGTAAAAGTATTAGTCAGTTAGTTACTGCAGTTTTATATAAACCGGTTCAAAGTACAAACATTCAACTAACACTACGTACACGCTTCGATTGTATTTAAATCAGTTAACACGCACGGACCTCCACGTGAAAAAGAAAGTTTAATTTAATTATAAATGCCGTCATTAACTATTGAACTTAGACCTAGTTGCAGTAAGAGTCACATTAGACTGCTCGGAGGGCGTAGTGATTTAAGCGGTCGACTTGCTATTACCACTTCGTCAAGGTGAATCTCACACGGGATAAAAATCGAGTGATTTACAAATAGTCTAAGCAGCTCTCATAGCCAGTTGCACTCACTGATCGGTAAACGATTAGCGAGGTTAAGCAACGTTGGGTGCGGTCAGTCTATAGATGGGTGACCGCTTAGTGGTATTTCATCTGAGCGTCTCCGTACTTCGGAGGGCACGTAAAATGTCGGTCCCGGTTGTTGTCAAATTGACAGCAGTTGTTAAGCCATGTCACAGGCCTACGGGCGGCTTGAACAACTCTTGACAACCGGTTGGCCACTAACCACACGAAAAGAAGAAGATAGACTTTAAATATACAAGACTAGCATAGGTTTCGCTCGCATAAAAGTAGGTTAGCTTATGTTAGTAATAGTACTTTAAAAATATATATATCCTAAGTTACTCGGTGATATTATAGCTTTCTTATGGTGAAGTAATGTTTAAAATCGGTTGAGTAGTTTCAGAGTTAAACCCTTACAAACAAACAAACAAAAAATTGTATGAAAAATTCCATCTTTTGTTTATAATATTAGTATTGATATAGTTAGATAATGTAGGTTTCAGAACAACTTTATTTCTCATAAAGAATTGTATACATAATTCACTTACTGAGAAACTAAGATTAATATTTTAGACCACAGCACATTACTAACCATCACTTGTGCCATTCCTCAGGGCTCAATATTGGGTCCATTGCTATTTGTCATTTACATAAATAACATACATGACTTAGGTCTACACGGTGTAGAGCAGCAATAGCTCAGTGTGGAGACCAACAGACTGCAATGCAGAGGGTCTCGGGTTCGAACCCACGTTGCGCACCTCTAACTTTCGGAAGTTATATGACTTTTCGAAATTATGTGCGTATTGATTGACAATTATCGCCTGCTCCGTGCCTTGGAGAGCACGTTAAGCCGTCGGTCCCGGCTGCCATGAACATCTATGGCAGTCGTTATTGGGAGAGTGTCGACACAAAAGATCCCACTGGGTCGAAGTGTCGCCTGTCTGCACTGACTGGCCCCCACATAAGATAAGATAAGATAGGTCTACACGGACACATCACTCTATATGCTGATGATACCTGTTTGTTTTATTTTGGTGCCTCAATACATGACTTAAGCTTACAAGCCCAAGAAGACGTTAACACCTTGTATAGCTGGTTTCAGTACAACCATTAACACTTCCAAAACCTGCTATATTTTATTCAAATCGAAAAATAAACCAATACCAGCATACTCTATCCTTACCGTTAACAATATACCAATCCAACAAAAAACGCATGATAAATATCTTGGACTGTACTTAGATAGCCAATTAACCTGGAGTAACTATATGGATAGCATAATAAACAAATTAATAGCACTCCGTGGCTCACTCCGTAATATTGTTCGATGTTTACCCAAAAAATTACGCTTCACAATATACAACGGCTTAGTAAAACCACATCTGTTATACCTAATAAAAATATGGGGTCTGCTGCAAAAACTAGATTAGCTAAACTACAACGACATAAAAATACAATTATTAAGTTGCTCTTTAATTACCATTTCCAAACGTCAACAAAACAAATTTAAAACGAAACAAATATAATGAACATCAAAGAATTTAACAAATACAATATTTGCATATTCATTAGAAATCTTTAAATCGGGACATCCGTACTAATATAACATTCACTAAACGTAAACAAGTTATCGGCCGCCACACTCGGCGAGCGAGCTACCTCATTATACCTAAGCACCGAACAAATTACGGCAAAACAATGATAACCACATATGGTGCGAAACTTTATAACGGATTACCCTCTAGTTTAAAAAATGCGGCATCCTTTTATACCTTTAAAAAGCGATTAACCCGGCACCTCACTGCAGAGACCGAATAATAATATGTTGCGGTTACTTACATAATAATGTATATTCTTAAGTAAAAAAAATAGTTTTTTTTTTTATTTTGCTCGTCAAAATGACCACACTCCACCTGATGGTAAGCAGTCGTGTGGTCTAAGAGCAGTGGCCTCCACATCGCCCCCACAGTAGCCGAGGCGATGTTGAGGTCTCTACTTTGACGGCCTGAGAAGATGCTTTTTCAGGCCCCGCTTAAAGAACCCAGGATTGGAGGAAGAAGGAAACACGTGCTTTGGCAGAGAATTCCATGCCTTGGTCGTTCGGCAGAGGTATAAGGACCCAAACTTTTTGGTACGCGCTCTAATCGACTCTACCGTGTAAGGATGGCATCTGAGCCCAGCACGCTTTGCCAATGCCAATGGGTTGCCCGCCTTCACTACTCTTATGACAGAAGTACAAAAAGGTCATACGGTACCTATCTTCCAGAAGAAAGTACTTTTTCCGAGAGCGAGCGCAGCCGCGAGCAAAATCTTGTTGTGATACATTTGACTAGTACCTTTGGCAAGTTTAGGAGTAAAACCAGCGGCCTAACTGATGGCAAACTGTAAGCACCACTCATGAACATCGCTGTAATAGCACAATACCAAGAAAGCAAATCAAGATATATTTTCTAAAGTAGAGCCTCCTGATTTCTGCGTAAAAAGGCTAGATCGACCGACGAATGTATTCTCTAAAATGATTTCGGCTTGTAAGTCAAAGGCAAAGCCAAAAATCATTTATTCATTTAGGTCACAAAGTAACACTCATGAACGTCAAATATATAGGTTAGTGAGTTTACTAAGTTACTGAAGCTATATTTTATTAAATACAGTTATTCTATATTTATTTTTGTTAAGCTTTTACGTCTGTCAAATTTTCCATTGTGATTTTGATGTTTTTTTTTCGGAATAACGGATGGCGCTGAGATACAATTGTCTACTAGTACAGGAGACAGGAGATCTTTTCCATTTATTTTAAGAAACCTATAACCCTTTTTTTAAGTGTGGTAATGCTCGTGATGCATACCCCCACGCCACAAATGGAGGCGAGAGGACAATGTCGGGCTCTCCCGAAATTTCAGGCCTACCGACTAAAACCACCATGGTGTGCCACCCCGCTGCTTTGTAAGGTAGGTGGGCACTGGAACTAGAACTACATCAGCGACCCAGCCAGCAGAGCCCGATGCAGAAAAGGAAAAGGTCTGCGAACGACGACTCCTGGGCGACATCCCGGCATGACAGAGGGCGTCACTCCGACTCAATGGCTGGCGGGCGGAACATCCTCGTACCTGTAACCTGTAACTCTAAGTTATGCTGTGTGTCCATAACGTGACTAACATCTGCAGTACACTGCGTTTTTCTTATGAACAAAAAGTTTATATTTATGTTTATGAAATGGTAAACTTATATGTAAATAATGATAATATGATATTCATTAAAATCATTTAACACACACACACCAAGATTCAGAATAACCATTTCTGGATCACAATAATCTTTGTCCCGTGTGGGGATCAAACCACACAGTCGGCGCAGTGACGTTGGCGAGGCGACCAAGTAAACCACTAATTCCTACCTACAGTCAACCAAAATATTTTAACAATATTTAGTATATTAGTGAGAAATACAGTAAGTAAAGGGCTTGGCAAACTTAAACTATCAATTAACTACAGTAAAATAACTTAAACCTATTCGGTAGTTTCTTTAAATCATTTGTAATACCGCGGAAGGACTACCCTCTCACAGAATGTCGACGTGAAATACCAGTATTCCTACTGTTGTGTTTCGTTCAGTGAGTGAGAGTACAGGAGGCCCAATCACCCCCTTACCCCCTTCCCGCTCCTTCTCATGCCCACTTCCTTTCCTAAAGTTTCGGCAGAGCGCTAGTGATGCCTATGGTGTTGCAGGCATCCATAGGCTACGGTGACCACTTACCATCAGGTGGGCCGAATGCTTGTTTGCCACATTAGAAGTATAAATAAATAAATTGCAGCAGTACTAAATGAGGTGCTAGACTCGATTTCAACGTATTGAAAATGTTATTAGGGATTTCTATAAATAATTTTTCAGTGGCAGCACTGATTTTGGAGCCGTACGATAGATAATAAAAAAATATATTTATTCAATCTATACCTACTAATATTATAAAGAGGACAGTTAAGATTTTTTGTTTGTTGGTCTTTTCTTTTTTTTATTTTGCTCGTCAAAATGACCGCACTCCACCTGATGGTAAGCAGTCGTGTGGTCTAAGAGCAGTGGCCTCCACACCGCCCCCACAGCAGCCAAGGCGATGTTGAGGTCTCTACTTTGACGGCCTGAGAAAGTGCTTTTTCACGCCCCGCTTAAAGGACCCAGGATTAAAGGAAGAAGGAAACACGTGCCTTGGCAGAGAATTCCATGCCTTGGTCGTTCGGCAGAGGTATGAGGACCCAAACTTTTTGGTACGCGCTCTAATCGACTCTACCGTGTAAGGATGGCATCTGAGCCCAGCACGCGTTGTTCTGGATAGGAAAGGGGAGGGCGGGATAAGGTGGAATAACTCTTCAGAGCACTCCCCGTGGTATATTCTGTAGATACATGCCAATGAGGCAATGTCCCTACGGAGTTGCAGAGTTTGTATGTTTGTAATGATTTAACTCAAAAACTATTAAAGCGATTTTAAAATTCTTTCACAATTAGAAAGCTATATTATCACCGAGTAACATAGGCTATATTTTATTTGAAAAGAACTGTTACTAACATAACCTCACCTACTTTTACACGAGCGAAGCCGCGAACAAAAGCTAATATCATGTTAACGTCTTTACAAAACCTATTACAGACTACTTACTCTATTAAATTCACATTAAACTTAATTAAATCTAAAGAAAACATTTACAATTTAAATATTATATACACAAAAAAATGTTGTCTGTTTTTATACATAATATTGTCTGTACTAGGACAGAACTGTGTTTCAGTTTGTTTCTAATTAAAACATAGGAGCAAAAACCCTTGAAATATGAATACGGCATAAAATTATGTATGTACTAATTAAGATTGTAAATTACTATAAATACATGTATATTCATAAACTGCTGCAATGACTGAAAGGTCTATCGATAATTTAATATGGTGTAAGCTATTGGCAAGTACAGAGTTATATCACTACATTTATAAAACAAAGTACCCCGCCTCGTCTGTTCGCGTTAAACTCAAAAACTACTAAATTGATTTTCATGCGGTTTTCACCAATAGACAGAGTCATTTATGAGGAAGGTTTAGGTTATTAGTCAAGGTTTTGTACTAGGTACCCGTGCGAAGGGGCAGGTCACTGGACTAACATGTAAATCACAAACGAATAGTCTTTAAGTTTCAAAATGGTCGCTCAAAATTACAGTTCAAAAACCGCTTTAAGTGAATCGTTTTAAAATTAACATAAATGCTATTTAGTATTTACATTGCTCGTAAGTTCTTTTTAATTAATTTTAAATTTATGTGCGTATATGTGTTTAAACATTTTAGTTGAAATTGAACATTCGTTCAGCAACCTTTAGGACGCAAAGTCGGGGACACTGCTCTGGTAAGTTTTTTTTTATTGTCCATTATATTTATTTATTCCACTGCTGGGCATGGGTTCAGTTTGACAAGTAGGCTGGCTCAATGCGAGTATTAGATGTCTAATTGGTTTCCAAATTGAGAAAGGTAGCAAATCTCAAATAATTATTCTTAAATATTTTTAACAGAATCAAATTCTATCAAACCGCTATAAACTTAGCATTTATTTAAGTATGTTGTAAGATGTTCAAATACGTACTTAATTATTTTTTCAGTTTAATAATACTTGTTATAGAAACAAAAAATAATGTTTAAGTAATAGAGTTTAAGTAGTTTTAAACATATTATAATTCTTAATTCGTGTCTGGCGGCCTCGGTGGCGTAGTAGTAGTGCAACGCCTGAGGTCGCGGGTTCGATTCCCGCACAAGTCAAACATTTGTGCGCATGGACATGGACGTTTGCCTTGGTCTGGGTATTTCTATGTATAATATATATGTATTTACAAAAAAAAAGTATATATGTATACTTATCCATTGTCTAGTACTCATAGTACAAGCTCTGCTTAGTTTGGGCTAGATGGTGTGTGTATGTGATAGAATATTATTATTATTTATATTTTATTGGTTTTATCCTCGCCCATTACTGGGGAAATTCGTCAGAATTGCGATCTTTTGACCAAAAAAACTCTGATGGTGTGATGATTAATCTATAGATAAAAACTTTCTGAGAATTCTGCATGTATTTAAGATAACTGCTTTCTGTAGTAGTGTGTAGGTGAGAGGATGAGAGGATGAGGAGGAGGCTTGTATGGAGTGTTTTAGGTATGACGCCTGTGCCGGACATCATTATGGGCATGGTCTTGACCGTATGAACTCGCCACTGGGTTTTGAGTTCAACAGTCAAATCTGCGTACTTGGAAAGTTTGTTAGTATGAGTGGAACTTAAGTTGTGTGTGTTGGGTATGGCTACGTCTATGAGATATAGACTTTATTTTGCTTGTCGTGTAGTGTGATGTCTGGTCTATTATGACGTATTGTTTTGTCGGTGAGTATAGTTATATCCCAGTACATTTTGAAGTTTGGTGAGTCTAATATAATTTGAAGTGTGTATTTGTAATATGGTGTTTTTTTCAGATAGTAGTTTGTGTTTGTAGGCAAGTGTTTGGTGTATGATAGCTGCTACCTGGTCGTGTCTGTGCTTATAGTCTGTTTGTGTGATTGATGAGCATGCGCCTGTGATTTGTTGAATTGTTTTAGGTAATTTGTAACAATGCCGACAATGATCGCTAGTTAAACTGCTGTCTCGAATGATGCACTGTCCTGTAATTTTTTGTCTCTATAACCTGGTCTTGGATCGCTAGCATAAAGCCTTCTGTTTCAGGAAACAGCTCGCCTCGCTTTAGCCATGCGTTTGACGCTATCTTGTCAACATTAGAACTATTTAAGTCGAGACGATGTCGGCCATGTAGAGATTTTTGAGCCCACATATCAATTTTTTGTTGTTTAATTATTATGTTAATTTGTTTAGTCTGATCAGTGAAAGAGAGTGGTGTGAATGTATCTGCCTGGCATATAGCGTTTTGTAGTTGTGAATGGGGTGAACGGTTGTGGAATAATGCCCTGAGTAGTGTGATCTGTTTGTTGTGAAGGTTTGTGATGTCGATGAGGCCTCGACCACTCTCGCTTTTAGGTAAAGTTAATCTTTGAATACAAGCTCTGGGGTGATGTTTCCTATATTTAGTCAATGTGGTGTTAATGATTCTTTATAGTGTAGTGAGGTCTGTTTTGCTCCAGCGGATGATTCCAAAAGAGTAAGTTAATATAGGAATAGCGAATGTGTTAATAGCTTTGATGGTGTTTCTTGCGCTAAGATAAGTGTGTAGTATTTTGTGTAGTCTACTCCAAAAATTTTGTTGTAGTAGGTTTTTGGTGTTTCTATGGTGAATTTCTTGTGATTGGTAGTATCCTCAATACATAGTCAGGTCATAAGTTCTGTCACATGTTTAATATGAAATAATTGAGACATGTTTATTATTGATGTAAACATTTATATACCAAAATGAACTTAATAAAACACAGATTCTTATGCTAATAAAGTTTATTCAAAATGACTCCCGCGATTTTGAATACAGGCCTTCAACCTGCGCGGCCAGTCGTCTATCGCAGCACGAACGAGGTCCATGTCAATTTCGGCGGCTGCCTTAAACAAGGATGCCTTGAGTGACTCCAAATCAGGATGACGCGTTGAGCAGGCCTTTTTCTCCAAGTGTTGCCATATCTTGTAATCTAACGGACTTAAATCTGGTCTGGAGGAGGGCCAGTCTTCGTGCCGGATGAAGTCAATTTCGTGCGCCGCCAGCCAGTCTTGAGTGTTTTTCGCTCTATGAGCTGGCGCAGAATCTTGTTGGAATACCCAGCGCCAGTTATTGAACATGGTATGAGAAACAGGTTCCACAAGGTTCGTGAGGACTGTATTTTGATACACAACTGCATTCGTTTTTACGCCTTTCTCACAAAAATGTACCTCAGTTAAGCCCCAATAAGAGACTCCCAACCAAACCATGAGTGAGGATGGAAAATGGCCTCGTTGGACACGCGGAACACGGTTGTTCGCTTCTTCGCTGCTATGTGCGTACGCCTTATCATTTTGTTTGTTGTAGCTCTCTTCCACATTGAAAATTTTTTCATCCGAAAAAAGAATTTCTTGATGCTTGTTTCCCGCGTACCACTTCAACAAAGCACGACATCTCTTCAACCTCAGGTCCATTAAACGAGCGTCCAAGCGATGTCCTGTTTTCTTCGATATGCCCGAAGCCCTAAGTCTTCATTTAACACCCTTTTCACAGTGGTTCTGCGTAAACCCTTCTGAAGGGCCAAAAGTTTTTGCTTACATATGGGATTTCTTTGAATTCGCGCCTTCACAGCTTTTATCACTGCTGGAGTCCTAACAGAGCGAGGGCGACCACTTCTTGACCTGTCATCTAAACTAGAGTCTTCATTTTATCGTTTGATGGTACGATAAACGAATCTTAAGGTTATATTAAAATTTTTCAATATGTCAAAGAACTGAATTGGCGCGTAACCGCAACGATGCAACGCAATAACCACAACACGGTCTTCTTTAAGTGTCCACTCCATATTTAAAAATGAGTAAAATTCTAAAAAATACACATTTTTATATTCATGAAAAATCCGAAATTCTAATACAATAAACTTTTTTGTGGCCAGCATTTTAAATTCTAAAGTTTTTATTGTGTGACAGAACTTATGACCAGACTATGTATTTATATCCTACCACTGGATCCACGGCATCTATAATTTCGTGATTTGCTAGTTCTTACAAAGTATATTCTACTATACCTTTGTTAACAGATTGAATTTTGCATTTATTAATTCCAAATTCCATGTGTATATATGTTGAAAATGCTTGTGTGATGTCGACAAGTGTGTGTATTTCATTTAGTGTACTTGCAAAAAGTTTGATATCATCCATATATATGAGATGAGTGAGAGTTGTTTGCTGTGAGTTGTTTTTAATTTTGAATCCTATATTATTTTTATTTAACATGTGAGAGTGGATTATGTGCAAGGCAAAACCATAGAGGACTCAAGGCATCACCTTGGAAGATACCTCTTTTTATAGGGATGAAATCAGTTTCGGTGATTTTATTCGAATTGCGTATTTTTAATTTCGTATTCCAGTTAAGCATAATTTTTTCTAAGAATGAGGTGATTGTGGGATGGATTTTATAATGTTTTAATATACTGTGGTACTAAATCAAATGCCTTTTTATAATCTATAGGTACATTGTGTGGATGTTGCGTTTTTGGAAATGTGCCTGTTTCGACGCTACGGCATCAATCGTAAGTTTTTCTTTGCAACCTTGGCTGTTTTTGCAGCATCCTTTCTGTTCTTCTGCCAGAATGTTATGTTCCTGTATGTGTTCGTGAATATATTCACTTAAGCAAGATGTTATAATTTTATATCTTTTCTGTAGGCATATAATAGGGCGATATTTAGCAGGGTTTGCTGAGCCTGATAAAGCTTTTGATAGCATATATGTGATGCCTTGTATAATATAATGTGGTATCGTATCAGGTGACTGAAGGAATCCGTTGATGTGTGTGTGTAATAGTATGTGAGTGTATGTCAACTTCTTGTACAGTCAGCTTCTTATATAAAGTGACAGATAACATATCCAGATATATAGGAACTCCTAAAGTGATCAATTATATTAATACAACCAAAGTCTTCTAATTATGCAAATCACCCATCTTGCACAAATATATCGGAACATGGACATCGTCAAATATATGAGTTCATTCAAAGTGTCATAATCATAGTAACAAACACAGCGCCAATGGTTTCTAAGCATCCAAAGTATTCAAAAATATGAAGCATTATATGAAAATGAACTCTATCTCTATATATTTGAGGTACTCTTAAATATTCCGGCTATAGCTATTTATCTCTGAAAAGTGTTGATGTGAAATAGACATTGCTTTGACAAATTTTAAAAAGTTTTAATATAATTACTAATTTTTTGATTAGGTACTGACTACTTGATTATTTTCTCTTTTAACCGTCTAGGTGCATCCTGGTAAATTTAAAAACTTTTGTTAGGACATAGGTCGGTGGTATAACTGACTTTTTGTCAAGTAAGGGTCATACAGTTGAAGTTATCATACCAGACTTTATACGGATTTTATCGCGTTGTTTATTTTTTATAAAACACTATTATTACATAATTTTGAAACTTTAAACTACTATTGTTAAACACTTTTACTAGTTACTGTTTACTTCTATTTAAGCTATTTAAATGATACAACTATTTAGATTTAATTTTTACACTTTCCTAGACGTTTCGGTTGCTTTTCAGCAGCCATGGTCACGGGGAGACTAAGATGGTAGTTATCTCAATGTTCCAGTGTAGTTATTTCAAAGTACTCGAACATAATTTAATCATTGGTGCTTCTATTTACGCAGAATGAGCTCAAAGTATCATGAAGTCTACCTGTGGTTTGCTCCTTCTTGAGTTTGATTATTAGAATTACTGGATCCCAGGCTAATGGTACATTTCATCCATCTTCTCTATTGAAATAAATTAATTCGTTGACACGTTGTACAGGGGACCTGTTGTAAACGTTCACACACAGCAGACTACAAAATGATAAAATGCGTATAAAGTTTGTTTAATTTCAATGTATAACATTCGCGTAAACATAAGACAATATTAAAATATATATCCTTCTCTAAGGCACAAGTGAATACGCTGTTACTAGACCAACGAGCTACATCTTCGATCTCATCAACACTTACCATTAGTTGAAATTCAACGAATTATATGATCTAAAAAATGTATTATATTGGCCAACACTAGCATATTAAGGTATTACTGTGCCTACATATCAATTACATAATTTCAGTTTAAAATAATAAATCGTAAAATAACAAGACTTAAACTAAACGGATTTTTATTATCTTAAAATTTTACATAACAAAAAAATATCAAAAACGTTTATCCACCTTCAGCAATAATAACCTCGCTAAGTCGCTGACGCATGGATTGCACTGCATTATAACAAAGTCTGTCTCCTTTCAACGTGTCTCCTAAGTGTTCAGTACTTCTTATCGTAGTATTATCTCATAGTTGAATAATTTTACCCCACAAGTTATCTATTGGGTCAGGACTACGTGGAGGAAAAGTTATTCGTTCTAAATGAAAACAAATGCAAACTCATACTACTCTTTGACATCTAATCTTTATTCTTGATAAATAAGGTTCATTTCGTATATTTTGCCTAGTAGAGCTAGTTAGCAATAAGTACACCTCACAATTATAATTCTAAATTACAGACATGAACAATAAACAAAACACATGCCAATGACGTCACGCTCAAATTGAAAGGAACAACCGATGCTTTGTCTTCTTCATTTTGACAGAGAGTATTTTTACGGTCGAAATCATCAGTCTATGGCTATACCAAAGGGTACCGAATATATGTAGCGATAAAGTTCATTTTTATATAATGCTTCATATTTTTGAATACTTTGGATGCTTAGAAACCATTGGCGCTGTGTTTGTTACTATGATTATGACACTTTGAATGAACTCATATATTTGACGATGTCCATGTTCCGATATATTTGTGCAAGATGGGTGATTTACATAATTAGAAGACTTTGGTTGTATTAATTGATCACTTCAGGAGTTCCTATATATCTGGATATGTTATCTGTCACTTTATATAAGAAGCTGACTGTGCCAAAAATTGTGTATATTGTTGGCGCCTGCAGCTTTTCAATTGTGCGTTCTAGCAATTACTTTCTTTAGAAGATCTAACTGAATATGTTCAAATTTCATTTCTGGTATATCTCGCAATGTTTCTTTATCTTCTTCTATCCAGTGATTTTGTTGGTGTTGTATTGGATTTACCAAATGTTTGACCAAAATGTATGTAACATTTCAGAGGTAGGTAAATTAGGCTCATTTTCATGTAAGTTGTTGTGTTGTAGTGTAATTTGTCTGTAAAATAATTTTCATTATTGCAGAACTGTTTGTTTTGTACTTTCCTAATCGCTTATACCTTCTTAGTCGGCTAGCTAAGGTGTTAAGTTTTTGTTTTAAAGTGTCTAGAAAGTGTGTTATGTTAGTATTTTGAGTTTCGTGTTATGAGTGTATTCTATACTAGCTTTTGCCCGCGGCTTCGCTCGCGTTAATTTAGTATATGACAATCAATTCGGGTTGTACTCTGCTTGTAATAATATAATTCAATCATGATTCGAAAGACACGTGGCGCCATTTATTATCATAAGAACGTTATTGTTGTTTTCCTCGGGAACAGTAATTTTTTTCGGGATGAAAGGTAGCCTATGTCCGTTTCTGTAAACCTGACAATGTATATGCAAAATTTGAGAATGATCGGTTCAGTGATTTAGGCGTGAAAAGGTAACAAACAAACTCGTTTTCGCTTTTATAATATTAGTTAGGATTAGGATAGCTGTTTTATTTTACATACATGTTTTTCTAATGCTGGTGACCTAACACCCCTAGTATACTCAGTAAGTCTCCCAATACTTGCTCTGAGATGGCTAATCCTACCTTCTAGCCGTTTCTGCCATCAAAGTGCCTTGCGGTTTATTAACGACTGCATTATCTCCTAAAATTCTAGCACTGTTAAATTTGGCTGAAGTGTAAGCTGCACAGTAAATAGATGTATGTAATGCTTTAAAGTCTGTATCGGTTGTTAATGTTTTTGGGAGTATGTCAGTGGTGATATGGCTAATAATAGATGACAGTTTTGACGTGACAACGTCTAATAAATCGATGAAAGCCGGCTGCACGCACAGAAAAGGATGACTCATTGTCCCGTTACGCTCATTGTCCCGTTACGCTCATTGTAACGTTACGATAGGAGCGAGAGCGTTACACGAGCGAGCGAAAGGCACGTTATGACGTTGTCACGTTAAACTATCGTCCGTAAACCTACTTTACAGACAACCAATTTTTTTTAGAAGATTGTAGTTTATAATAATAATATTCTATCACATACACACAACACCAACTAGCCCAAACTAAGCAGAGCTTGTACTATGGGTACTAGACAATGGATAAACATACATATATACTTTTTTTTTGTAAATACATACATATTATACATAGAAACACCCAGACCAAGACAAACATCCATGTTCATGCACATAAATGTTTGGCTTGTGCGGGAATCGAACCCGCGACCTCAGGCGTGGCAGTCGGTTACACTAACGCCATCGAGCCATTATCCGTCATTATAGTCCGGCACTCTCACTCACCAAACAAAACACAACAGTAGGAATACTGCTATTTCACGGCGATATTTTGTGAGAGGGTAGTCCTTCCCTGGTCGAGCCGGTCCATTCATGCTGAAATCAGGAAGGCTCTACTACTCCGTTTGAATTATATTGAGTGCTAGATCAATATAATTCGAATCGCCATCAATTATTCGATTATTATTGACTAGATTTTGCCCGCGGCTTCGCTTGCGTAAACGAAGGTTATGTTAGTAACAGTGATTTTTCTGAATGAAAGGTACCCTATGTCCTTTTCTGTTCCTCTGACAACGTGTACCTATGTTAAATTTCATGATGATCGATCAAGTAGATAAGGCGTGAAAGCGTGACAAACAAACGAACACACATTTGCACTTGTCCTAGATTTTACCCGAGGCTTCGCTCGTGTTAATGTAGATTTAAGTTAAGATTTTATTTAATAACGGATTTTGATTAAACTTTGCAGTATTAATACTGCAAGGTTTAATCAAAATCCGTTCAGTAGTTTTTGCGTGAAAGAGTAAAAACTAACATCCTTTCATCTATCCTCACAAACATTTACATTTATAATATGTGTGTGTTTGTTACTCTTGAACCGATTGCGATGAAACTTGGTATGTAGATAGCTGGAGACTTGGATTAACACACACTTATGCGGGTAAAACCGCGGGACGCAGCTAGTTTATGATATTAGTAGAACTTACATTAAAATACGCAATCATGCAATTTTCGAATATTTGTATTTCATACTTAGCCCATCGCTTCTTTAAGCCTGCGCCTTTTCGTTAAACTACGCCTTAGCTAAATATATTATTTTCTTTTCATGTTTTCAAACAGACTTAATTCTAGTATAAACCATGGGTTTTCTCGAGGAGCGAGACTTGTCAGATGTCCCGACTATACCAGCCTATTATAGAGGGAAAACTATCTTCATTTCTGGCGGTTCTGGTAAGTAAATATATACAAAACGTATCTTATTTTATTTTATTTATTTATTTGTGGTCTGTTTACAAATTCGGATCTTTAGTTAACTGGTCCCACTCTAAACTGATCCCGCAGGATGAGTTGACTAGTTCATTTATTTTATTATTTATCTTTTGTCAACTGGACCCGCTTTTAAATTAGGCAGAACTTTTAAATTGTATATTTTCAAATTTGTGTACAGACGTGCGGAAAACGTTTAAGAAGTACTATAAAAACGAAGTGCATAGTGGCCATATAATGCTTTCTCGCTCACACAGGTGCATAAAAAAGACTCGCTGCCCAACGTCAAACTCGCGTCTTTGATGCATGTGATTGGCTGAATCCAGGTATTCGTATTCTCACAATAGGACTATTTTACCTTGTATTGTACTTGACATGAGTACGATATGTCTCGGCTTCGTAGTAATTAATGTCTTGGTCATATTAATAATTATTATTAATGTATGAAACCTTTCCCGTGTTTGTACAAATTATAAAATTATGAAACGGGATCAGTTGACCAATTCGAAATATACGTTAGGTCAACTGATCCCGCGGGTCCAGTGCAAGCGGGATCAGTTAACTAAAGAGCCACAAATTCTATAATAATATAATACATTAGGATAACAGGCTTCGTGGAAATGGTACATCCAATTATAAGCATCCACTACGTGCACTTAAAATAATTATGGATAACTTTTTTATAAAAGAAAAAGTAAATTTTAATAATATGATTTACAAAGGGTGTTTTATTGTTTTACGGAAGTAGGTACGAGGATCTACCGTACATTCTACGTATATGTTTACGAAATCACTATAGTGTCAAACTAGCAAGCACAATCAAGGAATAAAGCTAATATTAACTTAACTAACTGGAGGTTCAAAGACCTTAGCGTTCACGGTGGAAAAAAGTGGTCGTCTCGACTCTCGTCAACCGATCGACGGTCCGCGTCCGTCTGATACCCACAGTCCCACACCGTACAAATATATTTTGTGTTAATCACAAAATCTAGTTGAGTTTAGTTGTTTGAACATTTGTTAAGTCAATTTAAGTACATATTGATTACTTTTGACACTGATTTTATTTACTAACCAACTTTAGAATGTGAGATTGAGAAATAGAGAGAATGTAGACAAAAAATTACGCTGCCCGCAAAACGTGTCTAATTAGGATATTCATTCATTACTTTAATATTTAAAGGGGTCTCCCCACTAAGATTATCGGCTTAGGTAATGCGTACACTGATTCTCAAAAGCTTATAAACGGTCAAGTATAAGTCCTACTCGCACAAGGATTTGCAACCATCGCCTAAAATATAAGACTATGTATTGTTTTTGTTTCGTTGTTATAGCGTCAATAGAAATACACAAACGCAAATTTCAACTCTCCACTTATTACAGTCCGCTGACGAACAGACGAACGAAGCGAAGGCTAAGTAATACAGTCCTGATGGCTCACTTAAAATTATCAAAATTCTCCATTTATTTTTGCAGGTTTCATTGGCAAGGTTCTGATAGAGAAGTTACTGTATTCCTGCTCTGAATTGGACAGGATATATCTGCTTATGAGAAACAAGAACAATGTCAAATCCGAGGATAGGCTGGCCCAACTTTATGCTGCACCGGTAAGTCCTATTCCAGGTTTCGAATTTATTACCTGCTATATTTCAATATGGTGTACAGTTCTTGCTACTCACGAAGGCGAGCGGGCTTTACTTGTAGTTGAATGTGTACATGCACAGTGCGGTAGTGTGTGTGTTTGAGAGAGCGGTCACATCACTTACACACACGTACATATTCGCGTTTACCACAAATAAAGCCCGCTCGCCTTCGTGAGTTGCAAGACCTATAGTATGGGTTTATATACTGCACTGCTCGGATAGTGTAGTGGCTTAAGTGATCTCCTCGCCACTGCCACTAAGGCGAGTGTTTGGGTTCAAATCCCACATGAGATAAAACTGTGTGTCATCCTCATATAGTTGTTTTAAGTGTGAGTATTCTTTGTGTCCGTTATTTGAATGTTTGTAAAGTTTCCTGCGACACAAAATTTACTAAGAGTGTGGGAGCTGAGCTGTCTTTTCAAAACCATTACTAGCTGTTTGCCATGCTTACACTCAGGCTTATGAGAACTGCGCCGCACCCGTGGCTCATAGCGTGATGTTGTATAGCCTATAACCTTCCTCAAAAAGCTATCAAATGCAACGACAATTTTCGAATCCGACAGATTATGCCAGAGATTAGGGCGTTCAAATAAAATAACAAACAAACTTTATTATAATATATCGGCCTCGATGGCGTAGTGGTTGGTGAAACCGACTGCCGCGCCTGAAATCGCGGGTTCGATTCCCGCACAAGTCAAACATTTGTGTGCATGAACATGGATGTTTGTCTTGGTCTGGGTGTTTCTATGTATAATATGTATGTATTTACAAAACAAAGAAGTATATATGTATGTTTATCCATTGTCTAGTACCCATAGTACAAGCTCTGCTTAGTTTGGGCTAGATGGTGTTGTGTGTATGTGGTAAAATATTATTATTATTTATTATAATATTAGTATAGCTTTTTACAATTGTATTGCTAAAATCACGAGATAATAAAATTAGTATTGATCCCAATCGGACGCAGATAAGTTGCGCAACTAATTGTACATTGTCGATGCATCGTACTTGTGACTATTGACTGCACGCCACCTACCGTATGACCGACGCATTACCGAGATTGATGGCGTATTAGAATATTAATTAACTAGCTGTTACCTGCGACGTCGTCCGTGTAGATTTTAAATAAAAAGTGTTTGTCGCCGCGGAACCCAACTATATTTCTCCGCCCAAGTTACTTAAATGGCGTAGTTTTTATAGTGTAAAGCTAGATAATAGCATGGCTTACTCAAAAACAATATTTAAATATGCGTCGTTAGATTACACGCTGTCACAGAATGCGTAAGAAAAATAAAGATTCACAGCTCCTCCCCCGTAGGTGATAGCGTGATAATATGTAGCCTATATGTTGACCCGACCTGTTAGTAATATTCATGCAAAATTTGAAGTAAATCCATGCAATACTTTTTGAGTTTAGCCCGGACATACATACAGACAAACAGACAAACAGACAAAAATTCTAAAAATTATATTTTTGGCTTCGATATCGATCGTAGATCACGCCCCAAGTATTCTTTTAAAAAAATATTCAATGTACAGTTTTGACTTTCCAACGATTTTATTATATGTATAGATATGTCGATAAAAAATCAAGTAATTTTGCTACACAAATGTACCTACATGGCGTAGTGGTTAGGCGATCACTTAGCTGGCCTCGCTGTTGGCACGACACCGAGTATTGTGGAATTAAATCTACACGGAGCAAAACTTTTGTGATTCAAAAATGCTTGTTCTGAGACTAGGCGTTCTTTGTATACGTTGTTTGTTGATAATACAAAATATTGACTGTTTCAATGATCACACAAATTCTGGATTCCTCGATGGAGTAGTGGTTAGTGTAACCGACTGTCACGCCTGAGGTCACGGTTCGATTCCCGCCCAAGTCAAACATTTGTGTGCATGAACAGGGATGTTTGTCTTAGTCTGGGTGTTTCTATGTATAATATGTAGGTATGTTTTTACAAAATAGTATATATGTATGTTTATCCGAGGATTCCGGCGACTGGGACCGCAATTAACCCGGACCGCGGTCCCAGTTGCCGGATCCATTTAATTTTAATATTTTTCTTCCGGCAACTGGGACCACCCTGAAATAAATAAGTATAAAAATCAATTGTTCAAGCCAAAAGCAGTACAGTCAAAAATCAAAAATATCATTGGCTTTAACAATAGATTTTTGTATTTATTTATGGGTGGTCCCAGTTGCCGGCAGAAAGATATTAAAATTAAATGGATCCGACAACTGGGACCGCGGTCCGAGTTAATTGCGGTCCCAGTCGCCGGAATCCTCGTTTATCCATTGTTTAGTACCCATAGTAGGTACAAGCTCTGCTTAGTTTGGGCTAGATGGTGTTGTGTGTATGTGATAGAATATTATTAAAAAAAAAAAGAATCTTACCCACAACTCTGCGTAGTGGCAGAGGCGAGACTACCCGTTCGCCATCTTATTAAAGAACCTAACAACATTTTTCTCCGCCCGAGAATTGAACTCGGCCTCTCACGATCATTCGCAAACTTATGCCATCAGACCAATAAGACAATCTATATTATAGCCACATTTCTTTTCCAGTGCTTTGACAGACTCAGGAAAGAGAGACCAGGCGTCTTCGAGTCCAAGGTCTTCGTGATAGCAGGAGAGATCATGCAGCCAGGACTTGGTAATGAAAACTATGCATAGTCTCACGCCTAGGTTACCTATCCAATTGCATACATTTTTTTTATTGCAAAATTTTTGTAATAATTATATGCCGTTTTTCATCCATAGTTACCAATATACCGGTTCACCAAACACCTACACCTATAGCCTATATATTAGAATCCATACGTAGCAATAGTCCTACGCCTGCTGCGGCTAGTGCCGCTGTAGGTGTTCCATCCCACCTTTGATTAAAACTCTCGAAGGGCCTCTTCACGTTGGACCCATGTCTCCGTGTACCTAAGCCTACCTAAGAGCCACGTATTTTCTAATATAATACGTTAGAAAATACCTGTAATAAGAGAAACATAATATTAATAATAGGTCATTTTTATTTATTTAAAGATAACAGAGATCCACTTGTTAGTAAGACTTAAAATAAGGGTTAGTCAAAGTCAAAGTCAAAAATCTTTATTTCCTTAAAATATGCAAACAATTCTTGGACACGTCAATTCACTATTATATTAATAAAAAAAAAAATCAACGGGTTGCACCCCGGGAATGCCGGCAGAAGTCAAAACTTGAATATTAACGTTGTGCATTTTTGATATTTTGCAATGGTTAGGGAATAATTTTGCACGAATTGCTTTAATTATCAGTATAAAAGTATCTACTATCATTTATGTGGTAAAATACAATATTCATTTATTGCGCTATCGTACACTAACATGACAATTCTCTCCCTTCGTCTTACGAATTTTCGATCAGGTCACGTGTCCTGACGCGAGTTTAACATTTTTAACCAGTCACAAAAAAAGTGCACAACGCCGCTAAAGAAGTTTTCACTTCAAAAATTATAAAAAAGCTTTCATGAGAAGAAGCAGGCAAGAAACTCACGGCCACTCTTTTCAATCGCCAAATGTTTACATCAATACAATTCAATGTTATATTATTTTCCTTATGTTAATAATATAACATCTAGTTTATTTATTTATTAAGGATCTCCAACAAAGAATATACACAAAATTGCACAGACAAATGGACATTAGTTTTGTATAGTGTACTCCTTTACTTATAGGAGACCACAGCATGCACATACATATAACAACAAAGCATAAAATAGAAAAATTTAAAATTAATTAATTAAAATAAGCTACACGTTAGGAATTAACTTAACAAAAGAAATAAACAATCTGAAACTTAATGAAAAACTTAACTAACCCGTTCTAAGTGTGTTTTACATTTTGGTAAGGGTTGACTAATATCAATATCGTGAGACTTTGATAAATTATTGTATTGCCTACAAAGCCTTGGTACAGCAGCGTAATGACCCAGGTTGGTTTTTGAGAATGGAACATCCAATAGGTTATAATTACTTTTTCTTGGAATTCGGTTAGGTATTTTTATGTGTAAGGCGCCTAACAGTTGTAGTAGTTGACACACCAATGCTCCGACAAAATGCGTTAATATTGATGCGTCATGTTTACATGACAATGTTTGCAGAATGTTGTTGTTGCTACCTCTAATTCTGTTTAACAAGACTGCGGTCTTGTTCCATAATATGGCATAAAAGTCATTAGTTCGCGCCTCAGCGAACAGGCCAGACGCACTGCAGTAACGGAGCAGAATTTTTATTTGGGTGTTATTTAAGTGGTTAGCACAGTATTGGTATTTCTGTGAGCAGAAAAATATAATCTGTGAGCAGAAATAGCTAATTGATCAGCAACTCATGGCCAGCAAACTGAGATCAAACTAAGTCGACGGAGCCCCGCTTCGCGGGGCTCCTATTTTTGGGTGGGTTTAAAAAAAGGAACCTAACATAACCTAACACTTCCGAGACGGTATGCAGTGATTTGAGGCATATAGATGCTCGTTCTGCTGTGCAATATTTGCTGACCAATTAGTATTTTTGATGATCATTATATTTAATCCCATTTTATTTGTCCTAATTATATTTCCTATGTCCAGCAGTGGACGTCTTTTGGCTGACATGATGATGATGATGATGAATTATATTTACGCATAATTATTTTTAAGCATAATCATAAAGTTGAATTGTATATTATCACAACTGGCCGCTTGGGACAGCCCAAGGGCCACCCCGCGGCAACCTGAACCTATTTTTCGGGTTGTCACTAAGATAATTATTTCAACATAAACTGTATGCCAAAATTATGGCAAAGTAATATTATTCCAAAGTTAATGTTCTTCAGACCGAATTTCGGTCACAGCGGCAAGTCTTAACGGAGACTGGCCATCTGCGCAGGAGATATTATAGTGCACAAGTGTGTGCGCAAACACAAGTGCACTCTCTGTTCTCTAACTCTCATGATCCGATGGGACGGTAATCCGACACGACCGGAGAGAGATCAGGCGCAGGACCAACGACTTTACGTGCTTTCCGAGGCACGGGGGTGTCTAACACCGCCAACTTCCTAACTCAGGGCTGCTATTGAGATTTATTAACAGAAAACCACAGTTACTTTTTCTTGGCCCGACCCGGGATTCGAACCCAAGACCTCATGCACGGCAGTCGCATTCACTACCGCTGCGCCACGGAAGTAAGTATATTAGGGGGGAAAACATTATGCTAAAAGAAGGGATCCCTCACGCCCATTTCCCTGGAGGGGTAAGCAGTCAGACCTATTCCACGCCCACATGTCGCTAACTATGTCCTTAAGCCTTATGTAATAGGGACAAATATTATGAGTAGTAGAGCCTCGCTGATTTCAGCATTAATGGGCCGGCTCGACCGGGGAAGGACTACCCTCTCACAGAATATCGACGTGAAATACCTACCAGTATTCCTACTGTTGTGTTTCGTTCGGTGAGTGCGAGTACCGGAGGCCCAATCACCTCCTTACTCCCTTCCCGCTCCTACTTCCCAATTCCTTTCCTAAAGGGTCGGCAACGCGCAAGTGATGTCCCTTGTGTTGCATGCGTCCATAGGCTACGGTGACCACTTACCATCAGGTTGGCCGTATGCTTGTTTGCCACCTTAGTTGTATAAAAAAAGCAATAAGCACTACTTTAATATGGTCACTTTCTGGGCGTTAAGGTGTTGTCTGACGCAAAATGTCAACATGACGTCTGAATTATAAATATAGTCATATCATCCTCACTCATATTAAAATTGTACAAAATCATTCTCTATAATTTAGGTACATAATTATCAACACACTTAGCGCCTGTGTGTACTTAAATATACACCAAGGGTTATCTTGTCACAGGCCAGTGTATACGTAAGTATACACTGCACTATATCAACTTTGCGGGTCAGAGTGTACAACAGAATACACCGTTTCATACAAATCAGTCTTCTCCCTAGCCTTTATTATTCCCAAGTCACTTGGGGTCGGCTTTCTAGTCTAACCGGATTTGACTGGATATCAGTTTTTACAAGGAGCTGCTGCCACCTGACCTCCGCAACTCGAAGGCTAACGATACCCTAAGGCTAGACCAGTGTCAGGATATTGGAGGGCACTGACTTCCCGATTACGACTGCCATAGATGTTCATGGCAGCCGGGACCGACGGCTTAACATGCTCTCCGAGGCACGGAGCAGGCGATAATTGTCAATCAATACGCACATAATTTCGAAAAGTCATATAACTGCCGAAAGTCAGAGGTGCGCGACGTGGGTTCGAACCCGAGACCCTCTGCATTGCAGTCTGTTGGTCTCCCCACTGAGCTATCGCTGCTCTCATTATACTCGTAAATAGCGGTTAAGTACATCATAGTTTGTAACTATCTAAGCCTAACCCCATACTTTTTCTGTCATTCGACAAATACTCCTACTATCAGATTTGAAACACTAGTTTCTTATTCTTTTTGAGTAAATTTAAATAATTATTTGTATACTGGCTTTTAGCCGCGGCTTCGCTCGCGTTAATTTAGAATTTGACAATCAATTCGGGTTGTACTCCGCTTGTAATAATATAATTCAATCATGATTCGAAAGACACGTGGCGCCATCTATTAACGATAAGAACATTATTGTTGTTTTCCTCGGGAACAGTAATTTTTTTCGGGATGAAAGGTAGCCTATGTCCGTTTCTGTACACCTGTCAACGTATATGCAAAATTTTAGGATGATCGGTTCAGTGGTTTAGGCGTGAAAAGGCAACAAGCAAACAAACTCATTTTCGCTTTTATAATATTACTAGTTTTCACCCGCGGCTTCGCTCGCGTAAATGTAGGTTAGGTTAGGTTAGGCTTGCAACAGTTATTTTTTCAGGATGAAAGGTACCCTATGTCCTTTTCTGTACCCCTGACAACGTGTATGCAAAATTTCATGTTGATCGGTTGAGTAGTTAAGGTGTGAAAGCGTAACAAACAAACAAACACACTCATTTTCGCTTTTATAATATTAGTTAGAAAGTTAGGAAGAATTAGGATTAGGATAGGATTAGAATTATCGTTTGAGCATTTTTTTGGATTTTATTTTTGTATTTGTATTAAAAAGACAAATCTCGCACTATGAATAATTCTTGTGTCGCGGGAGACTTGACAAACATTCAAACAACGGGCACTAAGTAAGACTTGGAACAATCATTTGAGGATCACATAAATTTTTGTCCCGTGTGGGATTCGAACCCACAACACTCGGTGTGGTGGCAGTGGCGAAACGACCACTTAGGCGACCTAAATAAAAAAAGGTGCAATTACCATAATATATTGTGTTTTTACTTACAGCTTTGTCGCAAGAAGATAGAGCTCTTCTCGTCAACCGAGTCAACATTATATTTCACATAGCTGCCAGTGTCAGGTACGTTCAAAATAAAATAAGTGTAAGCTATCTCCATGTCACGTTTCATTAAAATCGGTTCAGTAGTTTGGATGTAACAAAGTAACAAATTATGTTTCTTTTTCAAAAGAAACTTGTGGCGCGGAGGACGATTACAAAAATACAATTCACAATCACGCAAATATTGTTTTTTTTTTAGATGGCAGACATAGGCTTGTCTGCCATCTAAAAAAAGGACAATTATTTGCGTGACTGATAAAAGCAACATAAATTAAAACTAGCCAAGGTCGATTTGGTGTGTAGGTACCTACACTATGGAGGTAGTTTCCACGTCACGTAGAGTGATTCTATTAACGTCTACCAGGCTTAACTACGTACACCGTGCCGTTACTGAGGAGTTCACTACCGCTGCGCCACGAAACAGTGAAGTGCAGTTCCTTAGCCGTGTGTTATGACCCACTGCTGGGCAATTTGTTCGAATATTATATAATAATTAATTTATTTGTTTAAGGTTCGACGATCCATTAAAGTTTGCTGTACAAATGAACTTAAAGGGCACTCTCGAAATGATAGAGTTGGCGAAAGATGTCCGTGATTTATCTGTAAGTTTTAAATCAAATTTATGGAAAATGCGGGCTTTGGAACATTTAAAAGATATACTTGATTTTAACCAATATATTGCAGTCGCGTTGGGCCAGGTATAACAATGTGGAAACATATTAAAAATCATACTTAGATACTAACTTAATTTTATAGAGCACTAGATTTTATTCAGCCTGTTCTTTTACGTATATGTCAATTTTCCATCCCTCGAGAAGAGTACCTACTTTTAATCCACTTATTTTAACCAGATTTTGCTAACGACTTAGCACGCCTAAATGTAGGTAAGGTTAGTTTAGTAAGTATTCTGGATGAAAGGTACCATGTACGATACACGTGTACCATACACGTGGTCAGGGGTACAAACAAGGACATATTGTTTGTACCCCTGACCACGTGTATGCAAAATATTATGATGATCGACGGTTTATACGGTCGAGTAGTTAAGGCTTAAAAGCGTAACAAACAAACAAACTCACATTCGCATTTAGAAAGAAAGAATTATTATATAAGTTAGGATTAATTACTATTATTTTAGTGTTTATGAAAGGCAAGTTATGAAATGTTTCTAATTTAGATCATTCTGTTCGCAGGCATTCGTTCACGTGTCAACATCGTACGCTAATACAAACAGGGATCCGATAGAAGAAATGCTATACCCACCGTTAGCCGACTGGAGGGAAACAATCGCTATTTGTGATACTGCTGATGACCATACGTTAAAGGTTTTAACTCCCAAGTAAGATATTAATTATATCGCCATCTGTTTTCTAACAATGATAGTAACAGCAATTATAGGGTTGCGCCATCTATTGTCAAATTATAGTTTTATTAATTGCCCAATAGATGGCAGCAAAATACAGCCAGTCTATGTTATTTATTACGTAAACGAAGTTAAATAAACTTCAGGATAATTATATATTTATTATAGTATATAATTATTATATATACTACCAAATATATTATAATATTTTGTGTGTTACTAATAATATGATGTTGATAAACGTAAAGTACTAAGTAGTACAAAAATACACAAATGTTACAGCAATATTTCGATAGATGGCATTTAAATAAATGACTATAATGAGTTTAAATAATTATGTAAATAATTATATTAATTATTTTATGCATTTTATAATAACTTAAACTTTTTTTTTTAGGTTTTTAGGGGAGCTGCCCAACACCTATACCTTCTCCAAACAACTGGCTGAGCACGTGGTTTGCGAATATCGGGGCAAGCTGCCTATTTGCATAGTTAGACCGTCTATTGGTTAGTAAAAAAGTCTGAAATAAAGAAGCTGTAACTTATTTGCTTGATTAATAATATCTTGTATAGAAATAAAAGCATATTTATTTTGTTATTTAATATTTTATAGTAATAGCCAGCGTGGAAGAACCATTTCCTGGCTGGGTAGAGAACTTCAACGGTCCAGTCGGCATTTTCGTAGCTTGTGGCAAAGGTAATAAAATAAAACTATGAAGGTAAACAATCTTTGTAGATGACGGTTGTGTTTGTTCCTTTCGTTTGCTGTTGCGGTAAAGATTTTGATATCGTGGAAATATCGTTGATAAGGAATCGGAACCATATTACCACGACTAACCGATAGGAATTAGTACCCAAATCTATTTATAGATGTCGCTACTAATTGAAAAATATTTCGTCATAAAAATATCTGTAAAAAGAAGAGGAAGGTACTATGTATCGGAAATTTTAGTATCTCATTTAATAATATACCTAATAATATATTAAAATTGACAAATTATGCTTAAAAAATTATAATTGAGATAGTTTATTATCGTTTTCTTACATGCTATTTTATAATCGGTACCTAGTTGGGGTACTCCTTTTAAGTAAGTACTACCTATGTAAGGAGACCCCGCTATAACTTATACATAATAAAAACTTTATAATGTTTAATTGTTTAAAATAATGTTAATAGAACAACTATTTCATCCTTAATTAACAAGTCTTCGGTAGTATAGTGGTCAGTATCCCCGCCTGTCACGCGGGAGACCGGGGTTCGATTCCCCGCCGGAGAGATCCTTTTTGCAATTATTTTCTTTTATTTATAACATTTTTTTATCATTTACAATATTTTTACACATCAATAAATACTAAATCCTGTCTAATTAATTTAACCGCCTATTTTTTTTAAATTTAATCATTTTGTTTTGTCTTATGGGCCTGAGTTCTAATGAGATCTTGTAATTATATTTTTACATAGTCCGAAATTCATATAATAATAATAATTTTATTTCCATAATTCTGCAATCACGGTGTAATATAAATACTTATTGCACTTATTGTCCAAATAAACTTTAACCACTTGTCCTTACGCGCAGTATGTTTAAAAGGGGTTTATAGAAAACAAACACTTAATTTTAGGAAACGAATATGGCGTATTTGTTTGTAATTAGAGACAATACATAGATCCATCTCTATACTATATTGTTATGAACTCTGAATGCACCAATTGCATGATGGCGGGTGTCACAATAGTTCAAGTTGTTAATTCGATGTTTGACTCGGATATTCTTTGTGTGTTGTTTGAATGTTGGTAAAGTCCCCCACGATTCGTGAATTATTCCAAGTATGGATGTTGTCGTTAAAAAACAAACATACATTATCTTATACTAGCTTTTGCCCGCGGCTTCGCTCGCGTTAATTTTGAATTTTACAATCGATTCGGGTTGTACTCTGCTTGTAATAATATAATTCAATCATGATTCGAAAGACACGTGGCGCCATCTATTATCATAAGAACGTTATCATTGTTTTCCTCGGGAACAGTAATTTTTTTCGCGATGAAAGGTAGCCTATGTCCGTTCCTGTACACCTGAAAACGTATATGCAAAATTTCAGGATGATCGGTTCAGTGGTTTAGGCGTGAAAAGGTAACAAACAAACTCATTTTCGTTTTTATAATATTAGTTAGGATTAAGATTAGGATTTAAGCGAATGTTATTTGAAATAAGCAAATAAACAACGCAATAAAATCCGTACCTATATAGTAGTTTAATTTCAACAAACATACATCATGTGTTTTTTAAGACCTCCCCCGCTCTAACAATAGACACAAAAAAACAAGTATTTGTGGATTATACAATTTTTTATGTGATTTACCAATACTTGCTCCGTTTTGTGTTGGGATTGAACCCACAACACTTGGCGTGGCGGACGTAGCGAGGCAACCCCTTAAACCACTACGCCATCCGCGTTTATTTGTTTGTAAACCAGTAAAAAAGCTACACTACATAATATAACAAATGGGTCCAACCGTTAGGGTCCCATTTCGGTACGCCCCCGGCCGGGGCGCACCCACAGTAAAAAATTTGTTATTCCGCTACGCCCCCGGCCGAGACGCTCCCATTGTAAAACAATCGGAGAAGACACTTGAGCAAATACTGTTAAAACAAAAGTGTTTTACAACAACATTTTTTAAACATATTTTTAAAGAGTATACTTAAAACTAATATTACTAATTTTAAAGCTAATACATCATAGTAAAACACTTGTTTTCAACAGTATTTGCTCAAGTGTCTTCTCCGATTGTTTTACAATGGGAGCGTCTCGGCCGGGGGCGTAGCGGAATAACAAATTTTTCACTGTGGGTGTGTGCCGGCCGGGGGCGTACCGGAATGGGATCCTAACGGCCGGACCCTAGCAAATAGTCTAGTCTAAAATACACCTACCGTACATGAGTCATAAAAGGTGAAGCCCTACTTTCTTCAGTCGAACTGTTAATTATATGCTGAACAATTGTTTTATTTTTGCTCTAGGAATAATGAGGAGCATTCACACGAAGCCTGAGATTGTTTGTGACTTCATACCAGTAGACACCTGCGCCAGAAACATCGCAGCCGCTGCGTGGATAAGGGGAACCAAGAAGTATGTATCAATAGTCTCTGCCCGCGGCTTTATCTTTGTATATAATAGTGGGCCAAGAAACCATGTCCATCCCGGGATTGTCAGGCCCCAAAATGTAAAGTTTCAACTCAAAAACTTTTAGCAGGGACCGTTAGCGATTAAGGTAATAAGGTTTCGCTACACCGGTATGAAATACTGAAATAATTATTTTCTTCAGTGTTTCGAAACTTTGGTAAGTTTTGTATTTTCAGTATTCTATTGTATTGAGGGGTGAGAAATAACCATCTTTCTCTCTTGTAAATTTTTCGCTATTTCTAATTGCCTCTAGTGCGTTGCGTTGCGTCGTTCTCCATATATTTTTTGTGACATGCCACATAAATGCGTTGTGTCGTCGCACGCGACGTTTTAACGGATTGACGGACGAGAAACAAAGCGGGGGGCAGGGTGCTGCGCTGCGCTATCGAAGCTCCGATGCGACGACGGACAGTGTTCCGATTCATTGTGGAATGAACACTGAAATCAGTGCGTGCGTCGCCCTTTTGCAGATGTAGCACACAATGCGTTGATCCGTTGCGACGACGCAACGCAACGCACTAATGGGGCAGAGCTTTAATAGTTCCATGTCAAAAGCGATCCAAAGTTTTATCGTCGTACTAAAAACGCTGATTATCTCACAAACCACCTAGAGAAAAAGTGACAAGATAACTGTCGGCTTATTTTTAGTCGTCTTATACGATAGAATTAAAATAGCAATGGTTTTACGAATTAAAGTTTTCATTAAATATTTTAGTCGTGTGAGTCGCCCACGTACCTATGTAGTTCAAAAGGGCTTATGTTTAACTTATCACCATATAACAGTCAAAAATAGTAAATGATCACCAAATTGCACAGCAAAATTTATTGAAAGAGACCCGCTTCGCGGGGCTCCTATTTTTGTGTGGATTTAAGAAGGAACCTAACTTAACCTAAGCCTTCCGAGACGGAATGCAGTGATTTGACGCGTATAGGTTATGATATATTTTAGTAAGCATATTTTGCTGTGCAATTAGTATTTTTGGTGGTCATTATTTTTAATCCCGAAATTTTACTTAGTGTTTCGAAAATTTGGTAAATTTATTTTTTTGGGTATTCTATCGTATAGAGGAGTGAGAAATAACCATCTTTAAATGTTATAAATTTTTTGCTATCTCTTATAGTTTCACGGGAAAAGCGATTCAAAATTTTATCGTCGTATCCTAGACAAAAAGTCCCAATATGACGTTTGGTTTATTTTTAGTCGTTTATTAGGATAGACAAATAAAAACACGAATTAAGAAAATTTTAATTTTTGCTCAGTGCCCCGTTTCGTACACTTCAACCCTTTACGTGTGTGACACCTAGCCGATGAGACTGAATTAGTGTGTTTGACACAGTCCTTGGTTTTGAACCACCAGGTGGCGCTGCGATCGGGATCTAGAACCTTTTTTATTTTTTGTCAATATTTTAGCTCACTTTTTACCAAGATAACATTAATTAGATGCGCTAGTTAGTCTGTCAAGTCTTAAGGACCAGACATAATTAAATTTTTATTTTTATTGTGGCCACCCGTGTGTCTCTGCGACTCAATAGGTTCATAATATGGAGATATTATTATGTTTTCTAGGCTAGAGGCAACAGATGACATCCCCTTCTACAACTGCTGTTCCGGCAAGCTTCATACAATTCTGATGAGTGATCTGGTGGACATGTCGAAGCATGTCGCCAGTAGAGTCCCCCTAGACGGCATGCTTTGGAATATTGGCGGGAAAATCACTTCTAATGACAAATTACATTATGTTAAGGTAAACTATTTTTTGTTGAAGTCAACAATCATTATTCATTTAGGTCACAAAGTAACACTTATGAAGACAGTAAGGAAAGTTCTAATTTAATAGTAAGTTTAGTTGTATAGGAAAACATCGTAAAGAAACCTGCATGTCTGAGTTCTCCATAATGTTCTCAAAGACATGTGAAGTCTGCCAACCCGCACTGAGCCAACGTAGTGGACTATGGCCTTACCCTTCTCAAACTGAGAAGAGGCCCGTGCTCAGCAGTGAGACAGTTTAATACAGGGCAGATATTATTATTTACTACATTAGGTGTATGTTTGATTATTTTAAGCCTATTTATAAGCGAAGAGATTATATTCTCATCTATCAGATATAGTTCTGTAATGCTTCAGACATGCTCATGACGAACCCCGTCCGCCCCGGGAATAGAACCTGTGACCCCATGTACTGCCGAAGCATTATTATCGCAGCACCACCGATTGTCTTAATTCTGACAAATATTTTTCATATATTTCAGGTAATGCTTCAACATCTGTTTCCCGCAATTTTAGTGGACACACTGCTCTGGTTATTAGGTAAAAAACCAATGTAAGTACAGTCTTTTTATTTTAATTGTATTTTACACACACACATATATATGTCGGAGTTTATCCCGTCCTTATCAGCCATTTTATAGGATCAAAGCACGTGGGCGTGCAGTGGGAAATGTTGGTTTCAATCCATAGAAAACACGTAGGTAGTCAGATAACTTGTGTTCGAATTCAACTAACAAGTACTTCACACTAAGAGGGATGAGAAAAAATAGAAAGATGTATTTTCTATCTTTTTCTGATTGTTTGTATTTTTTTGTGTCCGTCGTTTAAAAGATTGTGAATCAAATACAATTGTGTAGAATGTAAGAAAACTATCTGAATTTTCTTAGTAGGTACAGAATTGTATTTGATTCACAAATTTAAGACAAAATTTGTGAATCAAATACATTTTTGCACAAAGAACATCCAAACTCGAAACAACAATTTGTAAATCAAATCCTTTTTATCTCCTATATTACCTGACTCACGACACTCGCTTCTAAGATAATCAATTTGAACTCTATTACAGGCTAACTAAGATTCAACGTCGTATTTACATCGCAAACTTGGCATTACGATACTACACAACACAGCAGTGGACTTTCGACAATCAAAACTTCGTGGCTCTTCGAGCTTCCCTCAAAGGAAGAGATAAAAAGACTTTCTATCCTGTCGTAGAAGGAATTGATGTTATTGATTACTTCACTAAATGCTGTTATGGAGGTAGAAAGTTTCTTTTAAAAGAGAAAGATGAAGATTTGCCTTCAGCCAGGGCTCATTGTAGACGGTAAGTGATCATCTATTTAATTATATAATTTCAGCCCTGCATTAAACTGTCCCACTACGCCACTTTTCAGTTTGAAGATGGTTAGGCCATAGTCCACCATGCTGGCCCAGTGCGGGTTGGCAGACTTCACACATCTTGAGGATATTATAAAGAACTCTCAGACATGCAGTTTCCTCACGATGTTTTCCGTCACCATTTAAGCGAACGTCAGTTTTTCAGTCAGAACGTCAGAGATGCGTCTCTTGGGATTGAACTCGAGACCTCTGCGAGGCAATCCAACGCGACAGTCTTCCACTAGGCTATCGCTGCTTATCATATATATATACACATATATATATATATATATATATATATACACATATATATATATATATATATATATATATATATATATATATATATATATATATATATATATATATATATATATATATATATATATGCCCCACTGCTGGGAACGAGGTAGCTCGCTACAACGAGAACCAAATCCTTAGATTTGAGGACAAAGTTGTCTATAACTGATCTCAGAAGGTGCTCTATATCCTAAACAGAATTAACCGTGGAATGGAGACTGTCCCACTGCTGGGCACGAGTAAGTAGAGTAGAGTACGAGTAAGTAGTAGAGCCTCGCTGATTTCAGCATTAATGGGCTGGCTCGACCGGGGAAGTACTACCCTCTCACAGAATACCGACGTGATTCCTACTGTTGTGTTTCGTTCGGTGAGTGAGAGTGCCGGAGACCCAATCACCCTATTTCCCCCTTCCCGCTCGTTCTCCTTCCCACTTCCTCCTTTCCTAAAGGGTGGGCAACGCGCAAGTGATGCCTCTGGTGTTGCAGGCGTCCATAGGCTACGGTGACCACTTACCATCAGGTGGGCCGTATGCTTGTTTGCCACCTTAATAGTATGAAAAAAAGAACTTCTCAGTTTGAAAAGTGTTAGGCCATAGTCTTCTACGCTGGCCCACTGCGGGTTGGCAGACTTTACATATTTTCGAGAACATTATGAAGAACTCAGACATGCAAGTTTCCTCGCGATGTTTTCTTTCGCCCTTAAAGCGGGCGATAATTAACTACTTACTTAATACGCACATTGGCTGAGGCGTTGGCTGGACTGAGGACGGGTCTGATGGGGGTGGCATATCCAAGCCCTGAAGACTTCAGGCTTCTCCCTCTGAATTGTACACTGCGGCTTATGCAATACATTCATATGGAGATAGCTAAGGGTTAAATCTTGGGGCCGACACAAAAGATCCCACTGGGTCGAAGTGTCGCCGGTCTGCACTGACTGGCCCCCACATATAAGATAAGATAAGATAATACGCACATAATTTCGAAAAGTCAGAGGTACGCTCCTTGAGGTCGAAGTCGAGACCTCTGCGGGGCAGTCCAATGGTCTCCCACTAGGCTATATTGCTACTATTTATTATATTAATATCAGTTTTCTTTTGTTGCAGAATGACGATTATTGACAAAGTGGCACAGATACTGTTTTATGGAATAATCTTTTATTTGTTATATAGTAAAATGAAAGCATGGTATGGCCATCTGTTTTAAATATAAGTTATATTTACAATTATAAGTTTTAAGTTTAAATTATATTGATTGTATTTATGAATCTTATGGCCAGTTGCTGTCAGTTATCTAAAAGATAAATCGCAGGCTGTCTCACTCTTGTTAGGTTAAAGAAGAGAGATGGCGACCTTTTACCTTATAGATTATTATATGCTATTTGGAGGTTGTGGGACAGGCCCTTAATTATATTAATATTGTATTTGTATATTCATTAAAAAATATAAGTAATCATTTTGATGGTTAATATTTTTTATTTCATTTATATCTTGATTTGATACGTAAATTTCTATGAAGGAAAATACTATTATGAAAAATCTTTTTAATTTTAGAAATAAATTTTGTATCTAAGTATAAATAAAAGTAAATGCCCACATTGAAAGTGTGCGTCTATGATTTGGGTGTCGGTTTGTCGAATTTTGATGATAACAAAAGAAGACTATAAAGATGATAAGTATAAATATCGGAGATTATAACACAAGTAATATTTTTAATTCGATTTGTAAATCCAGTAAAAATGTTTGTGTTATAGGCAATGTACATTGAAGGTGAAGTTGTTCTCCTGCCACGAATCCAAATGATCCCTTCAGACTCACCCATTCCATTCAGACGTCTGCAATTTCCAATTCGATTGGCATTTGCCATGACTATTAATAAGTCACAAGGTCAAACAATGTCGATTTGTGGGATAGATCTAGAAAATCAGGTATTTACACATGGCCAATTATATGTGGCGTGTTCTCGGGTCGGAAAACCGTCAAGTTTATTCATTTATACTCCTCAGGAATTGACTAAAACTATTGTTTATCAACTCGCATTAAGATAAAATTAGACAAACATTATTGATTAAATCGAATTGTTTTTAGGAAAATTGATGTTATTTCAAAATAATGAATAACAAAATTATTATATTATTTGTCTTACATTTCTTACTTTGTTTAATATCCTAATCGCTTGGTATATCATGCAGGACAACGTCAGTCGGGTCCGCTAGAAACAAATAAAAACTTCAATAGATAAACAAAATCATTTCCTTTTCTTTAAAGAATTTATTTTCTAAATGTTTTTTGTAGGATGGAGTAAACACAAAGGAAACACATGAATTTATTTTATTTATTTTTAATAACTCATAATATTTACAAAATTATCGACCAAGTACCAAATGTAAAGAATACTTCTGTTCCTTATAATTATTGAAAATAATGATTTGTTACATAACATAGTTATTAAAATATAAAAATTAACTTACCTACATTACATTCTTTATCGGATAACAATTAAAAAATTCAATACAAAATAATTTATTATTCCCAAAAATACAATTAAAATATTAAGTTATAAATTCGTTATTTAGCAAGAAACAACTTTATAACAAAATAAAATCGATTAATTATAATTTATAATTATAATTATTATAATATCACAACTTAGTTTATAACCGTGGCCTGGACACTGTAAGGCCATTTAATAAAATCCCATTATAATTAATATTGCCACATAATCTAAAAACTTGATGGTTTAAGGCCTCAGTGATAGGCCAGGCTTATTAAGGCCAACTTTAGGCAAAAATGTTTCATCACTTGTGCACTATAACAAAAAATATTGATGCAAAGTGTAGAATGCAGCAGAAGAATCAGAATTATAAAAATGGCGTCCATTTTTTATTTACTTATCTTATTTAGTAAACAAAAATGGCGTACTGGTAGCTATAGAGACTTATCTCTACACATTGTAATTTTTTTTCTATCATCTCTATAACAGAACTTATAAAACTGAATAATTTTATAATTATTTATTTGTTTAGTAATATAGTTATGTGGCATTGCCAAATTATAAAAGCTGTACATTCATAAATAATTTAAATAAATATCTTTGTATCAATATTCTGTAGTACTGATGGAACAGAGACTTAAATATCTTAATGTATGAATCTTATGTTTACTCTATTCTAGCTGTCTATAAATACAGGTAGATGTGGTTATGGAATGTTATTGAGCAATACGTTCTTATAATTAATAGTCTCGATAAGGCCTCATAAGAGGTCTCATTAAGACCAGGCCTCATCTAAAATAAGGTCACTTATAGGTATGGTTCCCAAGGATCTATTTACTAGTTGAGGCCTCAAAATATAGGTTGGTAATTAGCCTTTGGGATGTAAATTATAATTAATATTATTTTCTGGATGATTTCTTTTAATTAAATAAATATTAAAATTGAAATTATTACTTTTTGAGGAAAACGAAAAGCTGAATTGTATTTCAATTTTGAAAACGTTCACTGGCTTTAAGTAACAGAAAAACATAAGAAATCTCCAGAAGCGCTTCTGTTTTAAAAAGCGAAGCAAATGAAATACATAGTTTAGATTTAAATGTACTGGAACAGTCTATGTAATATCTGGCCAGTAACATTTGTTTCATATGCTTCAATAGTAACTATCGAAGCAAATAACGGATACGTATAGGTTTCATTTAATATGCTACGTGTATCAGAGAGGTGTGGTAATATTTATAGGTCGTGATATAGTAATTATAACACTCTAAAATACTTAAATAAAACCACATTTCTCTCATACATGTCCCATATTTAAATACAATATTAAAATTACTAACAATCCAAATAAAATTGACTTATAACAATTTATAGAAATGCAAAGAATAAAAAAGAATGATTTTCAAAGAAAATATCAACTCCGCTCCTTGCTCGGATCAAATAGAAAAGAAATTAAATAATAACAAGACATGCTTCTTTCAGAAGCATAAAAAATCCGAAGCGAAGCGGAGGAAACCATACTTCGTAACATATAAATAATATCAGTCATTTTGATGGCAAGAAATATTAGGTTATAGGGTGATTTGACCTTTATAAGCAGTCATCGGATATCCTTTCATGACTTTACTTTAACAGTGATGAAAGGAAATCCTTGATAAACTCTCATATGCACATGGACCACTACGTAATAGACATTTAGGGTCATATACCACCTTACCAAGATCATAGCTATATATGTAATATTTGTGAAGATGTTTGTTTATCAATCATACAAAAGCGTTTGGACAGGTATGTATGAATCTTGGAACAAAAATATGCCATGTCATGTGGTATAGATACGACAGAAGTCTAAGTTTCGTTCAAGATTGACAATCCATTTTAGATTTTTCTCTATTTGTTAGATCTTTATTTGCTTCGATCTTGTGCTTGTTGGAATCCAAAATCTTAGTAAAGCTAGCTGTGTTTTTGTGCTTATATAAAAGTACTGTGTACGGTCGCTTCTAATTTGTTCTAAGATTTCTAGTGATGGCTATGAGACCCATTTTGCTGTCTTTTCTTTTACTTATGAATGCCTTGAATGGTCAATGTACATTGAACTAGTCTTTAACCTGTATACATAGAAATAATAAGTACTTATGTACAACCGTAAGTGCTTATTGAGTCCATGCTTATATATGACTGATTGACAGACAGACTTCTTTGTATGTCAATTGTCATGACATTTGACAGGGCTTGAGAATTTTCTATACGTAAAAGTCTGTCTACTATTCAATAATATTATATTGTTCAAAGATTTAAATCATAGATGCGCTCTACTAGTTTTATATATGGTCTTAAGTTATCATCTGACACTTAATGTCAACATGACATCTCAATTATAAATATAGTATTATCACGCTCAGTAATATTGAAAATTGTACACTATCGTTCTGTATCGTATGTACTTACAACAAATTTTACGTACGATCTAGGTACGATGAGGGCCTATTTATGATTTAAACATTTTATACTATCACCATCACAAGCAAGCTTTACATCCATGAATATTTTATGGCAAGTTTCACCAATTATGGACAGACATCCTTCGATAAGTTTATTGGGATCAGCAACAACAACATTAGTGTGTGTATAACACTTAAAATATCATTTTACGATTCCGTCCGATTTACAGCCTCAAGACTTTTTAACTTCTCAGTCCTGTCTGTTTCGTATAATTGGCTGGACACTAGATCCGATCCATCGTCTAAAACTTCAAGATATCTGCAATCATCCTCACTGTCACTCTGTTTGACGGCTGCATAACCTTTTTCATTCTCTTTCACGTCTTTCTTATCGAACACATGTTTAACATGGTTAAGTTCGCCAACCATTTTGTCTTTGACACTGCCTACTGTATCATACATTTTATCACTGAGCTTAGAGCTCAGATCTTTAAGTTTTTCACTGTGTGTTTTTAAAAGAAATTTGTTGTTTTCTACGTCTGTATCTGTGTCGCTAAGAGGGATCTCACAGGGTGCATAAATACCATCTTTTTCCTTCCAATGGTCGAAGTCGCGAGGTTTTCTGAACATGACTTTGAATGTTAGAATGTAGACGGTGGTAAGGATGAATATGGTTCCTGTGACGAAGAGTGCATACATAGCGCTTTGTTCTGCGAGTGGGAGAATGTTCAAGTAAAGTCCGAAGCGTTGCTGCAGTGATGGTGGTAGTGTGTACATTTTCTGTGAAAGAAGAGAAGTTTTGTTAGAGAATATATATACAATATAGAGTGGCATAGCACGCCGTGGTCAATTATTTGGTAGAAATGAGCCAGCTTGTCTGGTAAAATACTAACCGAATGGAAACAAGAAAATCAACGTAAGTGAATTTACACTATTACTGCATTATGCTCAATAAGAACAATTTTAGGATTTAACCAATTTTTCTTCCTCCAGTGACGTAAATATAGTACTGGATACGTAGCAAAATTTTGTGACCAATCTTGAGGGTCCAGGTTAAGTAATGTTACTACGTATTCTCTATAGCAGTTCGAAATCTGGATACGTGGTCGATAGACGACAATACGTTGGTCTTCTACTGCATAGAGCAGCATCTCTGCTTACATTTCCAGGGGTACCTACTGAAAGTTTGTATATGTATATACTTACGATATCAAACCACAGCAGTGGCAGGTATATATTGGAGAACCCTTCGACATTGTTGATTGAGGATATATCACCCAGCGCCATGTTGATTTGAAATTTGGAGCTCACTTCCAGCGGAACACCTGATTGGGGTTCGATCCAGAAACTGTAACAAAGACAACGTTGGTTTAAAAGATGTTGCTATTTGCGTGTAACCTATAGATTGTTGGAATGCCAGACGTAATTAATAACCTGTAATGTCTGGCCGCCGGTGTGCCGCTGCGACTCAAATGGTTAATTTAATAACTAAACCACAAAATTGTTGTTTGGGTTGCTTTTAAGTCATAGAGGTGCCCTCACCGTGACTCGATTGAAAAGTGTTGTTACACATTACCTTTTCAATATGGGTAAGCGTGATAGTACCTACTTATATTTATAATTCAGATGTTGGCATTGTGTCATATGCCAACTGAACGTCCTAAAAGGTGAACATATTTATGACGCATCTATGATTTAAATTATTTTCACATTAACATTTAAACAACAGACAAGAAGAGTAGTAGAGCCTCGCTGATTTCAGCATGAATGAGCCCGCTCGACCGGAGAAAGACTACCCTCTAACAGAATATCAACGTGAAATAGCAGTATTCCTACTGTTGTGTTTCGTTCGATGAGTGAGAGTGCCGGAGGCCCATTCAACCCTTTCCCCTCATCCCGCTCATTCTCCTTCCCACTTCCTTTCCTAAAGGCTCGGCGACGCGCAAGAGATGCCTCTGGTGTCGCAGGCGTCCATAGGCTACGGTGACCACTTACAATCAGGTGGGTCGCATGCTTCTTTACCATCTTAGTTGTATAAAAAACAAAAGAATCAGATCAGAATCGGTAAAACTAATTAGTTTTAGCGATTTATACAATGAAGACACCATTTTTTATCTTGTGTAAGGATTTAACGTACAACATTCGGCGTAGAAGCAGTAGCGAGGCTACAACTTAAACCACTCAGCACTCGGTGCAGTCAACTGAACCATTATTCTTTGGTACACTTCCATTTAATATCCTGTCGTTCTATTTCAAAGTCATCTATAACATTCTAGAAAGAATTCTTGGTATACTTACGCAGTCTCATGTTGCTCTTGGCTAGGTGTTAGACCCTCGATCTTCTCGAAAACTTGTTCGTCCGTCTTCCAGAAGTGAGGGTATGAGAGAGCGATGGGGAATCCGTAGTAACAGTCAGCGACGTCGATGAGACCGGCTGGGAGGCATTTACCTATGGAACAAAATGTTCATGAGACTTGGGTTCTATCTTTGGCATATAAATAATAATAATAATAATTTATTTATTTAAAAATTGAAATTACATTGTAGTTATATACACAGTCTTATTGCTATACACATGACAGTATACATTAACTACAATATAACAATGATTGTTAGTAGTTTTCATAGCTTGGTAATTAGTGATATTCGTGAAGTTTCACTCGTGTGTTGACGACTCACGATTGATACTCCTAATGCGGTAAATGTTTTTGTTTTGTTTTATAAAGATAACTCCCGCACTAGGAAAATGTCTGTATCGGGGACTTTACAAACATTGACACAAGGGGCAGAAAGGACATCCAGACTCAGAACTATTATTTGTGGGTCTCAAAAATGTTTGCATCGTGTGGGAATCGAACCCACAACACTTTGCCCAGTGACACTAACGAGGCGGCCTCCTATTAAACCACTACCTACGTCATCCGATCAGTTAATATAAGTATAATCTGTACGTACCTTTTCTACAGAAGCACTTGTTGTCCTTGATGTACTTTCCGTTGTCCATCATGTTTTCAGGGAAAGTATACTTGTATCCTTTCAGACCAGCCTTCACACCTTCGTCTACGGGTATCTGGTGGATAAGAAAATATTATGTGTACTCTGCAATGATAAACTTATGGCTTAGTACTAGGAGCTTGCATCCTGCATATGTCTCCGCGGTTTAAGGAACCAAGGAACAACGATAAAGAGGAACTTTTTCCTATTTCTGGATGCTATTGTTAAAATTGAAGTAGATTAATAGGGTAAGGACTAAGGAGCTATCCTCTAAAAGATTAAAGACAAATAACCTTGTGCTGTGTTACTTTAGTGAATAGAGCTCCCAGGCTTCTTAAGTAGGCAATGTGCTGTGAGCTAAGGACAAACCTCCATGCATTGGCAGCACAGTGAATTTTTATTTTTATTTTATAGGAATTTTAATTTTGTGTTGGAAGTTATTATAAAAGATTGTAATAGAAAAGTCTAAAACATTCTAGCGAGGCATGTCCGATAGAGACATTAAACCATGAGGCAGACCTAATGCTCATTTGTCGTCTAAATCTTATAAAAGTCAGATTGGCCAAAACAATCTGTGCAACCTTTGTCAGCATACTGGATACACTATCAAATGGCCACTTCAAGTATCACATTACAAAAATAGATCTACTCACCAAAGGAGCGGCTCTGCACAAGCTTTTTCTGTAGAACAGTACGCTCTCGTTCTTGGTGACGCCACCTCTGAACTTGGTACCATCAGAAGCGTACTGAACGTTGGAACAGTGTTTTCCTTCCCATTGAGGCAGGTCAGTAGAGCCCCTGTATGTGTCTAAGAGGCCGGAGTTTCGGACGTCATCGCTACCGGTAAACACAGTTTCGTAGTCACCATCGAAGTCGTACATCTGAAATGATCATATAACATTGAAATCTCTTTCATACGTCTCCAAATCAGAGGCCTAAGAGAGCTCTACTCTAAAGAACATGGCAATCAAATAAATACATTTTATTATTACAGTGAATAGGGTTTTCAGAGCTTCTTCACACTTTCCGGGACAGACCGCCTTTCAACGTTATCTCGATATATCAGTACGGCTACGGGCGGCGAACTTTATTTCATGTAATTTGGCAAACCGTCGATAGCCGTAGCTTTTCCATAACATTTCTAGGAAGCACGTGATCTCGTGTCGCATCACGCGGCTTCATTCGTTCGTAGGTGACACATTAAACTCTTTTCTAGACATTTTTCAACACACGCATACGCAATGCTTATGCACCAAAACAAAACATTCACACCGCCGTAAGGCGTAGACTGAGCCCCTACGCGTCAACGTCTGTGAACGTAATTGTCGTATCAAAAAATCAAAAATATATGTAATATGGTAGTACGGTTATAGACGGTATGATAAAATGTATGGGATTTTGTAGTGTCATATTACATTTGCAAAAAGTCGAGTGTCCCGGAATATGTTGAAGATGTTATACTATCTTTAGAAGACCGGCATTGATGTCCTTAGCAGTGGTAACTGACGATATTTCTTATACGGTACACAAATGACTAAAGCGACTAAACTAGAATTTCCTTATAGGTAAACCCAATAAATAGTTCAACTGGTTCTAAATTAAAACCCTAATGTGTAGCAGTTGACCGGAGCAGAATGTAGAATAATATTTACATTGAGGAGGCAATAACCGTGCCAGTACATCCAAAAATTATATAAGTATTCAAAACCTACTAAAACTACAAATTATAGCGCGTTTTCTAAGCGCCTGATATGTTCTGAATAGCAACCATATTTTTACAATAAGTGGTTGTAATGTTACTATTCTATAATCATCCAACATGGCATCCTAGTGGGCAGATCGCTGATGTGCCATTTTCAGGATTCGATGTTTCGAATGATCATTCACTTTAGCTGTAGATCTGTGAGTAGTTAATTATACTTTTAAACACGTGGAAAGTTGCCGAACTGCATTATTCAGCGTGGTCGACTATACCTTAACTAGAGCAGCGATAGCTCAGTGGGGAGACCAACAGACTGCAATTCAGAGGGTCTCGGGTTCGAACCCACGTCGCGCACCTTTGACTTTCGGAAGTTATATGACTTTTCGAAATTATGTGCGTATTGATTGACAATTATCGCCTGATCCGTGCCTCGGAGAGCACGTTAAGCCGTTGGACCCGGCTGCCATGAACATCTATGGCAGTCGTTATTGGGAGAGTGTCGACACACTTTATTCCACTGGGTCGAAGTGTCGCCGGTCTGCACTGACTGGCCCCCACATAAGATAAGATACCTTAAGTCTTTTTATTTTAAATTGAGTCCACCAGTGGAACAACCCAGACGAATAAACACAGTAAAGCTGAAACACTTACACGATCAATAAGTCCCAGCTTATCGAAGTAGATCCAACCGGGCAGGAAGGTGTTGCCCAGGGTCATCAGCTCTGACTTATATCCCATCATGAACTCTTTGGCTGTCATCTGAACAAACGGCTTGGTCTTCGTGAAGGTGATGATGTTGTTCAGACCGAAGCGAGTGAAGGGATCCTTTTGGGAAGCCACGTGGGCGATACTCTGGAACAAAAATGTTATTTTAGTGGACTTGTAACAGCATTAAAGTTTATATAAGAGGAAGGTCGCATCGGATTCCTTAATCAAGCCTAGGCTTAACTACGGACTTAAAAGAACGAGATGGGTGTAAAAACCCAGGATTCAACCTCTTCATCTTAAATGTAAAAGTAATGAAAAGAAATGACCCCTATATCTCGGGGGTCTGTTGACCCACAGGGACCATATTCAAACTCGACCGAGGTATGACCTCAATGTGTCTCCACACCAAGTTACAAGTCAATATTTTTCCATTTAAAATATGTGACCCCTATATCTCGGAGATCTTTTGAACCACAGGGCCCATATTCAAACTCCACTGAGGTATGACCCCAAGGTGTCTCCACACCAAGTTACAAGTCAATATTTTTCCATTTAAAATATGTGACCCCTCCATTTCGAGGGTCTTTTGACCCGTAGGGTCCATATTCAAACTCGACCGAGGTATGAACCCAAGGTGGCCTGCACACCAAGTTACAATTCAATCGGTCCAGTGGCTCCGGAGTTATGCCGGTCACTAACAGACATACTTATTTATTAACCTCTGAGCCTTCTTCAGAGTTTAATGAGGGCAATGCATGCAATGTTTGTGTGACACAAGAAGATTATAAAATAAATATTCGATGTAATTTCTTCGATAATAATGCTATTGAATGCTATTTGAAATTACTGTTAAGACGATATACTAAAAAATGCACTAACTTTCATCGAATAGTATAGGACTATGAGAAGACCAATTAATCTAGAATTTTGATATAGGTAAATTGATGTCTTTAACTAGAATTCCCTAGCTCAAAAACACGATATTGTGATTTTGGCTCGATCATAATTATTTTCGAAAACACCTCTGAAAAATTACTATTTTTTAAATTACAAGGAAGTTACACTATCATTATGCTTAGGAATTACTCAAATATATTCGTAACATCAATATTAGTAATTTGCTAGCTCATTATTTCCATAACTAAAACCAATCAATTTTAAATAATATTTTAACAATTTCTAAGCGCTCTCGATCATTGCGGGCGCATCGCAATTTTAGACCTTATGATCGCTCTTTAACGATTGATACACAATGAGTATCAATGAGTACATACAGTTCTAACAGATAATTTTTGCGGTGTCCCCTTAACTTTTATCTGCTGGCAACTCAGATGCACTGAAAGAATTTTCTAGATAGACATTTCCTTGCGTAGGGCTAAGTCACTATTACAGGTAGAATTTACTAAGTATTTACGCAAGCGCAATGCGCCTATCCTTTGTATTAAGCAATGGCTTGTGTGCACATTGCGCGCACATTCGTCGTCTCAATGTACCTAAGTATGCTGTTTCATATGTCCTTCCGTTAATGCGTCTTGTGAAACTGTTCGAATGGATATCCGAGAAAAGAGCACGTCGATTACACAAATACTTGTGAACTAATACGTACATAGTCTTACGCAGTTCTTACCAGAGGGATAGGCATAGGCAACATACTGACATTTTACCTGCTGTATACTTCTATACTAATATTATAAAACTGAAGAGTTGGTTTGTTTGGTTGAACGCGTTAATCTCAGGAACTACTGGTTCGATTGAAAAATTCTTTTAGTGTTGGATAGCCCATTTATCTAGGAAGGCTATAGGCTAGGTAGCATCACGCTACGACCAATAGGAGTGGAGCCGCAATGAAAAATGTTGCAAAAACAAGGTAAATTCTCTTGTACGAAGCAGATGAAGTTGCGCGGGTCAGCTAGTAATAATATCAGTCCCGGGCCTCTTATCAGTGTGAGAAGGGTCAGGCCATAGTCCACCACGCTGGCCCAGTGCGGGTTGGCAGACTTCACATATCATCGAGAACATTATGGAGAAATATCAGACATGCAGTTTTCCTCACGATGTTCCTTCACCGTTAAAGCAAGCGATAATTTACTAACACTGAAAAGAGCCTCATGCACAGCAGAGGGAGAGTTTATGATTGCACGGTGGGCGTAGTGGTTTAGGTGGTCGCTTCGCCACTGCCACTGAGCCGATTGTTGTGGGTTCGAATCCCACACGAGACAACAATTTGTGTGATCTACAAATTTAATGGTTGTTTAGAGTCTGGGTGTCCTTTGTGTCCGTTGTTTGAATGTTTGTAAAGTCCGCCGCGACCCGCGACACAGAAATCATTCCTAGCGCGGAAATAGTCTTTTGAAATAATATATTATACAGGCTTTCCGGTAATTAATGGATAACCTTGAAATGTCTTAAGGCCGTTCAGAAACAAAAAGAATAATATTAAAAAAATATTAAAATTTGCAATAGCTAGTCATACTTTTGACTGTCTATCTATTAGCATAATTAGTGTTTAATAATAAAACAATAAAAACCGATGGAATTCATTCATTTATGGTCGTAGTGTACAAGAAAGTTAAATATGGTTATTAAAAAATAAACATATCTCAGCTAGTAGTAGTAGTATAAGCAGCGATAGCCTGGTGGGAAACCGTCGGATTGCCACGCAGAGGTCTCGAGTTCGAACCCAAGGCGCGCATCTCTGACTTTTCAAAGTTAAATGCGTATTAAATAGGTAGTTGATTATCGATTGCTTTAACGGTGAAGGAAAACATCGTGAGGAAACCTGCATGTCTGAGAGTTCTCCATAATGTTCTCGAAGATATGTGAAGTCTGCCAACCCGCACTAGGCCAGCGTGGTGGACTATGGCCTAACCCTTCTCATAGTGAGAAGAGGCCCGTGCCCAGCAGTGGGACAGTTTAATACAGGGCAGTTATTATTATTATACAGGTAGTAGTTAGGATAGATATCTATTCATTTTTTTTCTGAATGGCCGTCACTAGTAAAACAACTGTAACCACGCCTTTCTGTGTCACGTTTTATTTACACTTTGACATTTATATAATAATTATAAATATTCATTATTTTGTTTATATAACTCGCAATAATAAAATAAGAATCGGATTACTTAATTTAAAATTAAAATTTAGTATGACGTCATATTTACTGCGCATTTATTCACAATTTATTTTTAGTACTTTAAATTGAACCGCAACATCCCAGAAGGGGTAGGTAGGAGGTATATAATACCTACTTTTCGCCAAATATCTATTAAGGTCCCATGTAATAGGAGTTCACTATTGCTATATTACTGAACATGGTTCCAAACTCATAACTGCTATTGAGAATATACCAATAACACTTTAGTTTATCCGAGTATCGAACCCGAGACCTCATCCATAGCAGTCGCATACATCGTCGGCCTTGATTGCGTAGTGGTTAGTGTAACCGAATGCCACGCCTGAGGTCGAGGGTTCAATTCCCGCACAAGTCAAACATTTGTGTGCATGAACAATGTTTGTCTTGGTCTGGGTGTTTCTATGTATACTATGTGTGTATTTACAAAAAAAACTATATTATTATATTATGTCTGGTACCCATAGTACAAGCTCTTTAGAATGGGACATTGTGATTTGGAAAGGACATTTAGCTTAGGAATGTTTTTTGACAATTTCAAACCGGTATGACCGCTCCTCGCTGTTCTGTGCGCAAATATTATTATTAGTAACTTAATATAAATCTTTAGGTACTAATATTTCTGTCTGTCTGTTACCTTTTCACGGCTAAACCGCTCAACTGATTTAGATGAAATTTGATACAGATATAGTTTAAAACCTGGGGAAGGACATAGGCTACTTTTTATTGATGGAGGTACCACACGGGCGGAGCTGCGCGCAAAAACTAGTACTTCATATATTTGGCTGCATGGATGGCCTAGTGGTTTAAGTGGTCGCCTCGCCGCTGTCGTCGCGCCGAGTGTTGTGGGTTCGATCCCGGGACAAAAATTTGTGTGATCTACAACTGGTTGTTTTGTGATCTACAACTGGTTGTTTTGTGATCTACAACTGGTTGTTTTGTGATCTACAACTGGTTGTTTTGTGATCTACAACTGGTTGTTTTGTGATCTACAACTGGTTGTTTCGAGTCTGTGTGTTCTTCGTATCCGCTGTTTGTATGTTTGTTAAGTCCCCCGCGACACAGGATTTAAAACGGGTAGTATTTAACTGTTTCTCAATTTTTTGCCTTTGTTCCACCAAAAATACTAATTGCACACCAAAATATGCTTACTAAAATATTTTAAAGAGATCAAACTAAGTCAACGTTTATTTTCCGGTTATTTTTGTGTGGGTGTAACCTAATATAACCTAACCCTTCCGAGACGGAATGCAGTGATTTGAGGCGTATAGGTGCTCGTTATGATATATTTTAGTAAGCATATTTAGCTGTGCAATTACTATTTTTGGTGATCATTATATTTAATCCTATTTAAAACTAGTGCGGACGTCGACTTTAAAAACAAACATGTCTAAAAGCAGCGATAGCATAGTGGGAGACCCTTGGACTGCCACGCAGAGGTCTCGAGTTCGAACCCAAGTCGCGCATAATAACTTTTCGAAGTTATGTGCGTATAGTTAATTATCGCTCGCTTTAACGGTAAAGGAAAACATCGTGAGGAAACCTGCATGTCTAAGAGTTTCCACAATGTTCTCGAAGATATGTGAAGTCTGCCAACCCGCACTGATCCAGCGTGGTGAACTATGTACTGTTAATACAAACACCGTTTTCTGTAAAAGGATGATATTTTCCCGAACCATCTAATGACGAACCATTACCAAATGACTGGCACTTTTCCAGTTAACAAATGTTTTAAACAACCAACAGATTAGGTTTTCAATCTATTTGTATGTTAGTGTATTAGCATACAAATAGATTGAAAACCTGTTATCGACTATATAATAATGTGTAGATGATTATGCGATATTATATTTGCAATACGTTTTATCATAAAATATATTAGTTACTAGCTTTTGCCCGCGGCTTCGCTCACGTTAATTTAGAATTTGACAATCAATTCGGGTTGTACTCTGCTTGCTTGCTGCTCTATATTTCAATCATGATTCGAAAGACACGTGGCGCCATCTATTATCATAAGAACGTTATTATTGTTTTCCTCGGGAACAGTAATTTTTTTCGGGATGAAAGGTAGCCTATGTCCGTTTCTGTACACCTGTACATCGGTTCAGTGGTTTAGGCGTGAAAAGGTAACAAACAAACAAACTCATTTTCGCTTTCATAATATTAGTTAGGATTAGGATAGGATTAGGATTAGGATACTAATAAAATTACAACTACCTCTATGGCATATCTTAGTGATTGCATAATTGATCCTGAGGTCTTGGATTCTATTTTCGAGTCAGGGAAATAATAAAATTACAACTACCTCTATGGCATATCTTAGTGATTGCATAATTGATCCTGAGGTCTTGGATTCTATTTTCGAGTCAGGGAAAAGTTTGTGTACCTACTTAATTATGCACGCGGCTTCGCTCGTGTAGATGTAGGTTAGGTCAGTAACAGTACTTTTTTCAGGATAAAAGGTATCCTATGTCCTTTTCTGTTTCCCTGACAACGTGTATGCGAAATTTCATGATGATCGGTCGAGTAGTTAAGGCGTGAAAGCGCAACAAACAAACTCACATCCACATTTATAATATTAGTTAGGATTTTTTTAGAAAGTTTACTTATAACGACGTTGTAATCCTTCTAAGTTTAATTAATATGGTCGATAATGTATAGATACGGCAAGACTATTGAGATAAGTAGAGATGGTAATTATTTACATTGCGGTCAAAAGTTTATCTGTGTGCAGTAATAACTAGTAATAATACAATTGTACGAAGATTAGTATATACTAATTGTACATCACTATTGTGTACTTAACTGTAATTAAACATAATTGACATTTTCACCTTTAGTTGGTATTGTTAGTCACGGTATATACGGTTACGGGGTAGGCAGAGAAGTGGCAATGTAAGATTTTAACAGAGTGCATCTTGATTTCTTTGATATTTTGCGTATACATTACATTCGGCATTTCGTAGTAATTTTTAACCGACTTCAAAAAAAGGAGGAGGTATTCAATTCGTCTGTCATTTTTTATGTTTGTTACCTCGTTACTTTCGACTGGGTGAACCGATTTTGATGATTCTTTTTTTATTTGAAAGCTGGTGCTTCCCGTGTGGTCCCATTTAATTTTGATCAAGATTTGACCATTCGTTTTCGAGTTATCCTTAATAATGCGTATTTGGCTACATTGATGATGTTCTCATATTTGGCAAGGTTCACTAAAAACCGAGATATAAACAACATTTTAACAAAAAAGAAAACCGACTTCAAGACAGAATATTCTAAAACTTAAAATGCACTAAAAAGTTACTAAATATTTTCATATTCTTGTGAATAATTAAATTATTGTTATTATTGGAGTCGGTGTCAGCGAAGGTAGGTTTGTAACTAATTAAACATGAGATGTCTTACTATAATCATAACATAACATTGGCATGTACAATTACACACATAGACGCAGCACGCGGCGCGGGCGGCTGACACCGACTCCAAAAATAACAATAATTTAATTATTCACAAGAATATGCAATTATTTGGTAACCTTTTAGTGCATTTTAAGTTTTAAAATATTCTTTCTTGAAGTCGGTTTTCTTTTTTGTTAAAATTTTGTTTATAATAAGTTTATTTACTTTAAATACCATACGAATTCGCTCGATTAGATTTCAAGATATAATCACGAATAGACTAATCTATACTAATATTATAAAAAAAATATTTTGGTGTTGGATAGCTTATTTATCAACGAAGGTATCCAACACTAAAATAATTTTTCAAATCGAACCAGTAGTTCCTGAGATTAGCGCGTTTAAACAAACAAACAAATTGTTCAGCTTTATAATATTAGTATAGATTAATTAATTCAGCTAAGTCTACTCGTCAGTTAACTATGGATACAACAATTTGTGAGTTAGCTCAGTAGGTGTTAACTCGTCGATGACCTACGGTGATGAAACTGCGGACGGATCTTACCAGGCATGCGATCTTGTGTTGAAATTCTAGAGAATGTTAGGCCTCGAAATCATCCAGAGTATTCGACGAAGCATAAAGTTTATTGCAGAAACATAAAATACTTTGTAAACGTGATAAAATACTTTGTTATGAATTAGGATGAGGTTATATAAAGGTGCAATTTAATTTATCTTTTATACTGGTATAATATTTATTTAATAGTTCATTATCGCTCGCTTTAGCGGTGAAGCAAAATCGAGAGGAAACCTGCATGACTATCGCCAGTTTCCTATATTCAAGCGACGAATCTTTTTATATAATAATAATAAATTTATTTGCATAAAATGTGGTGGATACAAAGATGACCAAATAACAAAGTGCACAAAACACATTTCGCCATATTACAATAGCATGCAAATATTGAATTATAGAATACAATTTATAGAATTCTAGTAAGGTTTCATTTACACAATTTAATATTTATTACTTAACATAATGTATTTCTAAAATGATAAGATCGTGAGGCGATTTTTTTTAGAAATTACTAATTTACTTATGGACAGTTAATTTTGACACGTATTGTATGAAAATATTGCCAAAATTTAACTGTCCGTAGGTAAAACAACTCGTAACAAAGTATGTCTATGTAGGTATATGTTTGGAAGTGATTATATAGCTCTGTTCAGCTTGCTGGATGCGTATGCGTCTCCAAACCAAATTCTTGATTTCTATGGACAAAAGCTGAACAGACCTGAATAAGTGTGAGTCGTCCCTAAAGCGTTTTTATTGCGAATTGTTTGATTTGACAGCTGATTTCAGCGAGGCGAATCTTATCTATCATATACTAGATTTGGCCCGCAGCTTCGCTCGCGTAGGTTTGTAACAGTTCTTTTTCCGGATGAAAGATAATAATCTACACATGTCCTTTTCTGTTCCCCTTACAATGTGTTTACGAAATTTCTCGATGATCGGTCGAGTAGTTAAGGCGTGAAAGCGTAACAAACAAACAAACAAACTCACATTCGCCTTTGTAATATTAGTTAGGATGTGGTTTACTGGATTCTTAACCAAATCACCTATATTCGAATGTTTGTAAATCGCGGCAAAAGATTTATTCCTAGTGCGAGAGATGTCCTTTAAAAACGATTTTACCTCATTATCTACACTAATAATAGCTGAAGAGTTTGTTTGTTTGAACGCGATAATCTCAGGATCTACTAGTTAGAATAAAAAAAATATTTTAGTGTTGAATTGCCCATTTATCGAGGAAGGCTATAGGCTATATAACATCACGTTACGACCATTAGGAGTGGAGCATCAATGAAAAATGTTGCAAAATCCGGGAAAGTTTACTTATTTTGGGAGCTTTCGTTGCGCGCTGCGTAAACGGTTAAAGTTACGCAAAAATCATGTATGAGGTAATTGTTCCTCTTAAAAAGCTCTAAATAAAAAGTCCGCGGTATATGTCTTTTAAGGTATATGTCTACCTTTTAAGGTTGACTGACTAAAACCTTTTTTTATGGTAATCAGATGTGTTTTAAAATAATTCATTATTTGCGAAGGTGTTTTATAGACATGGTATAAATTTTTATTTAAATAAATATATAGATACGTATTAATTTTTAACATAATTGCATTTACATCATTTCAATGAATTTCTTAGAAGACGTCACTGTTTCAAAATAACGCCGTAGCAAAATACTCTAATATAGCGGTCATTAAAGCCTTTTTGAATGGTCACCCATCTTAAGATTAGCAGACACTTACCAATAGAGCGATGTTGACTAGATACAAGGTGTCGTTCTCATGGTTTCCTTCAGATAGCTCCTCGACCCAGGTCAGCGGGTGTACCGGGATGGCAGACAGCGTGTTATTGTCGTTGAACTTCGTCACTATGTGTTCCAGGGATTCCCTGCAAGAAGAATGTAAGTATCAATAAAGAAGATTGTATGATATCGTAAGCCCGTATTTTGGAAGTGACTAATTATTTTCGACATCGTATGTCCTCAAAATATAGCATTTTTTCAGTTTTAGTGTAGATGTTCAGAAGTGAAAATTTATTTATGAAGATTTACCACTAAATTTTGCCCGCGGCTTCGCTCGCTTAAATTTGGCTATGTCAATTTGCCATCCTTCGGGAACAATACTTTTTCTAGATGAAAGGGTACCTTTCATCTTTCATGATGATCGGTCGAGTAGTTAAGGCGTGAAAGCGTAACAAACTAACATTCGCATTTATAATATTAGTTAGGAAGTTAGGATGCCAATATAATCATTTGCAATATTGAAAGAGGTGAATCAGACCACGATGTGCCGCCGATATCAGCAGAAATAGAGCTGAATTATTTTTATCGTAGTATCTAATTTTTTTATTTTTATGGATGTCTTTTGGTTGTCAGGGGTAGACAAGTAGGTCATTGACTACTTTTCATCTAGAAAGTAAATACTGTTCGGCGAGCGAAGGTATCTTTAATCTCAAAAAATGTACTTTTCTTGAACCAAGCCGCGGGCAAAAGCTAGTCTTGTATATTAGGTTTAACTCTAGCATAAATAAAAAGATTTAAATACATACCTATAAACATAGGGTCCAACCTCCTTGACCTTGACCTTCTTGTCAATGCCTGCCATGTATGCCTCAGCGTTGGTCACGTTGAACAGGTATACCTTGGTATACAGTTCCACCTCCGGTTTCCTCCACATCTCGAAGATCTCACCACCATCAGACAGGATCGCTTTCTGTAAACACATTTATATTAGTTTTGGCTTTATTTTCAGTTTTTTTTCCATCAGCTTTTATATGTTTCACTGCTGGGCAAAAGACCATCCACCAACAGAGTGATTTGGATGTCCAAGGAAGAGCCCTTGGACTTCCAAATCACTCTCTTGGTGGATTTTCCGTTATGGCGACTAATTTTACCTTAGCTTGACTAGTTAGTCAGGCTAAGGTAAAATTAGTCTGGTGCACTGGTTTATAAATTAACGGTCTAAGGCTTAATACGATGGGTAGATAAAATACTTAGGGCCACTTGCAGGACAACACACAAAATACGTTTAACACTAAATACATTTAAAACATCGTGGCATCTCAGTCACCTTCACACGGATGACTGACGACAGCACGATGTTTTAAATGTATTTAGTGCTAAATGTATTTCGTGAGTTGTCGTGCAAGTGGCTCTTAGTATGCCTAATAAATACATTGAAAAAAAAAACAACGGTTTGCACTCGGGGAGTGCCGGCAGAAGTGAAAACTTGAATATTAACGTTGTGCATTTTTGATATTTTGGAATGGTTAGGGAATCATTTTGTACGAATTGCTTTAATTATCAGTATAAAGTACTATCATTTATGTGGTAAAATACAATATTCATTTATTGCGCTATCGTACACAAACATGACAATTCTCCCTCCGTCTTACGAATTTTCGATCAGGTCACGTGTCCTGACGTGAGTTTGATAATTATCCCTCCGTCTTACAAATTTTCGATCAGGTCACGTGTCCTGACGCGAGTTTAAAATTTTTTACCCATCACAAAAAAGTGCACAACGCCGCTAAAGAAGTTTTCACTTCAACTACTTTATTTGTACATTTTCTGTAAACCTTTACTCTATACATCATCGTTATTAGGCAAGCTAGCATTCTTATGCATTATTATGGACAATACTGTTTGTAATATTTACTTTTAACGACGTTATAACCCTCTTATAAGTTTTATGAATATGCCCGAGACATTATTGTGCACAAGAGTGTGCGCAAACACAAGAATGCTCTCATAATCTGATTGAACAGGCACTGTCTTCTCAGTGTGAGAGGCCATAGTCCATAGTCCACCACGCCAGATCGCTGGTCCATGGGTGAACGGGTTGGCAGATTTCACATATCTTCGAAAACATTATGGAGAACTCTCAGACATACAGTTTTCCTCACGATGTTTTCCTTCACCGTTAAAGCGAGCTATAATTAACTATTCAATACGCGCATAACTTCTAAAATCAGATATAAGTAAAATAAAATAAAATATCTTTATTTCGGACATTAATGTCGGTATGTACCTACATAAGAAAAGTCCATAGATTGTTTACTAATGGGTTAGTAACAGAATGTACTTATAGTCTATATTAGGCACCGTGTGGTAGCACTATAGGTACGTCTACGCTACGTTGTGTGAGATCTATGTATGTGTACCTATAGCTATTTCCACCCAGTGCCGTTGTATAGGACAGTCTGGCCTGTTAACAATCATTTTCAGGATGCCGTTCCGAGTGTTACGCAAGCGCTGTAGCAAGGAAGCCGCTTTTTTACGCATGATAGCGTGAAAACCATCTGTGCGAGCTTCGGCAAACATGCCCGATGGACTACAACGCCGCGGCAGCCGCAACAGCATCCTGAAGGCGTTGTATGCACCTTAGGGTCGAATTTGAGACCTCTGCATGTTAGTGCAACGGACAGAAATTAATTGTGGGATCCACAAATGGTTGTTCCAATGCATCTTTGCATCCGTCGTTTGAATGTTTTTAAAGTCCTTCGCGACACAGAATGTATTCCCAATGCGGGAGTAGACTTTAAAAAAAGAAAAATTGTCGTCTTACTCACCTGTGAGAAAAAGAAGTCGTATGGTTTCGCGAAAAGGATGAAGCAACCTGACGCCAATGCGAAGAATCCAAGCATAAGCAAGACGAATAGACCTGGAACAATAACAAATATTATATTAATTTATTTATTTATTTATATATATATATATATACTTTTTTTTGCGTGGTCAGAAGGCTGGTTTTTTTGGCCCAAAGAATCAGCATTGCCATTCAACGTGGCAATGATGCCAGTCTTCTGGGCACGTTACCCGTTGACAGCGATGCTGAAGAATTCTACGATGTCTAAACCTTTTTTGTAAATATTTAGTAGTATAATTATTTATGTTTTTGTAATTATGTTACCTTTTTTAATACGTTTGTAAATATTATTAGGTAAATTCGTTTTAAAATTAATAATGTAAATATTTGAGCCAAAAATTATTTTTTCTAATATACCAATTTATTTATAATCATCATCATCATCTCAGCCGAAAGACGTCCACTGCTGGACATAGGCCTCCGCCAAGGTTTTCCACACAGACCGGTGTTGGGCCCACATCCAACCGCTGCCCGCGACCCATACCAGGTCGTCGGTCCATCTTGTGGGGGCCTACCCCTGCTGCGTGTACCGGTGCGTGGCCGCCACTCCAAAACCTTTCTGCCACTATTTATAATAAACTAGATGTTCCCGTGGTTTCACCCGCGTTTATCGTTACTGCGCCACCCCCGTGGGTCGTAGCATGATGTTATATTGCCTATAGCCTTTCTCATAAATAGACTATCCAATACTAATTTTTTTTTTAATCGAACCAGTAGTTCCTGAGATTAGCGCGTTCAAACAAACAAACAAACTCTACAGCTTTATAATATTAGTACCTATAGATTTAATTTTATTAGATTAACACTTTGTCCAACTTGAGAATCTCATCCGGAACCTCATGATCGGTCGCAAACGTCAAATCTGTCTTACGACACCAGCAAGCCTATCTTTGTAGAATACTAGGTTTTGCCCGCGGCTTCGTTTGCGTAAATGTAGGTTAGGTTGTTATTATATTAGTTTAAATTGTTAGTTAGTAGTTTAAATTCGACCATAGTTATTAGTCTCTGTGACGCAACGGTAATGATACTGCTGTGTATGGGGTCTCATACTAAAGTGTTATGTAGCACGGAGTCCTGGGTGCCGAGTGTGAGTTGTTTTGACGTTAACGCGATCGACACGTATATGACGTTCGTCGCTCCGATTGGCCCGCTCCAAGCTCTAAACCAATCAGAGAGCCAATCGCGGTAAACGTAAATACAATTCGCACTCGGCACCCTGGCATGTGCATCGTAGACACTAATAGGCTGGGCCTCCTATTACTAGGAACGGGTGACCTAATCAATAATTGTCGAAATTGGGTATAATATACTTTTGCGTACTTCGTAGATAAAGACGAAAGATAAACTATGTATGTATCATAAATTTTACCTCATTAAACTATTTTTTTATATCACTTGAACTATGCCAAATTTCAATCTCGGCCGTGCAGGCAAAAAAGGGATATCAAAGTTTCCTCTTCACAAATTAGTCTATAGATAGGTGTTTAATTTATTGATAGTACTAACCTATACCCGGAACTTCCATCGCGTTAAAGTACCCAAAAACCTCTCATTATAAACTGTCACTACACAAAACTTCATTAAAATCGATCCTGTAGTTTAGTAGAAAATGTAACAAAACGAGCTACTAGCTAAAAGTATCGATAACGATCTTTAGATACGACCACGTTTTTCATTTACATGCTGTATAATTATATCTTAGTTGGCATAATAAGTGTTAGCCCAGAGCACGTAGAGCAATTACAAGTATCACATTATATCAATTATTACAGAGCAATTATGAGTTATATCACGTCGTGATCCCATCAATTCCGGTACAGCAATTTAGTAGTGTAAGGTCACATGTTAGGTTAAGGTCTTGCTGTAGCGAGAGCGATGTTATAAATTATATTGTAATATATTTTCGAAGCGGTAATTCTTATTTAAATAAAATGGAATTAAAAATATCACAAAAAGTGTAAAATAGTTATTTATTTATAGAACCATGTGAACGAAGCCTAGTAAAGCCAGTTATCTAGGTAAAAGTACTTAAATTAAAATCAGTGAAAATTATTTTCAACAATCATTTGCTTGCAAATAAATGTGGTTATGGTTAAATCAATAACATTAAAAGTATACTAGTGTCAAATAAACTGTAAATATTGTCAATTTGATGCCAATAATATGTGTGTATATGTTAAAGGCATATAAAGGAACTATACTAATTTATCAGTATCACGATAATTTAACCTGCATATTATTTAATAATTAGATTTTATACAGATTAGAAAATAAAACTTATTATTTATGAAAATTATCTATACTAACTTATACTAATATTATAAAGCTGAAGAGTTTGTTTGTTTGGTTGAACGTGCTAATCTCAGAAACTACTGCTTCGAATTAAAAAAATCTTTTAGTGTTGGATAGCCCATTTATCAAGGAAGGCTATAAGGTATATAACATCACGCTGCGATTAATAGAAGCGGACGATCATTGAAAAATGTTGCAAAAACGGGGAAACCTCTCTTATACGCAGACGAAGTTGCGCGGGTCAGCTAGTATTAGAATATTTATATATCTCAATTTAACAATAGTTTGATTACAAACATTCAAATATATTCACTGCTTCATTTGCAATATAGCGTTCTCGCAATAAGATTCATCTGCTAATATAACGAAGCTATAATTATTGGCTTGTAGTGGAAGACATTCTTTAAACTATGTTTATTTTAAGTAGCTGTTATACTACGGCAGATCTATCAGTTTATTTATATAGGTAACAAGATTTATTTAAATTAAACACATAACTGTTTTATATGTTATTAAGTAAGTACTGTAACTTCGTATGACTTTAGCCCTGAGGGGTGACATTGGCCCTTAATTGGAAAAAGTTTGAAGTTCCCACCAGACCACTATCATACTTTTTGCCGAAAAAATACACGTGGAAATCAATAGATAGCACTATAAACTATCAGTAAAACAGCTTCTTCCAATTAAACAGCTTTTTCCAATTAAGGGCCGATGTCACCCCTCAGGGCTAAAGTCATAATAATATGAAGTAACCAATACTTAGAATTTACGATTTTAATATATTGGTTTTTTATATAATATATATATTCACGTCAGTATATATTTAACACATTCATTGCCATGTGCAGATACAATAGAAAATACAGTATTGTTTGCGGTAATTTATGACATTATGACCAGCACAGCGTTTAATGTGTAAAGGAATGGACAGAGGTTTTCTACATCCAAATTTCACAAGCAAGGCTTTTATATAATAATATCAGCCAGTATATAAGCTGTCCCACTGCTGGGCACGGGCCTCTTCTCAATGTGAGAAGGGTTAGGCCATAGTACACCACGCGGGCCCATTGCGGAATGTCAGACTTCACATATCTTCGAGAACATTCACAGGTTTGCAGGATGATTTCCTTCACCGTTAAAGAGAGCGATAATTTATTATTTAATACGCACATTACTTCAAAAAGTCAGAGGAGCCTTGGAATCGAACTTGAGTCCTCAAGGTTTCTAGGCGACACGTAATAGAGGTGTGTTATTATCGTCTACCGTGCTGTGCTAACAATTTATAAAAGAAAGTTTTAACACAAAATTATGCCACAGGACTTATGACACAATCAAGTACGTTATACTATGTATTACTAGACTTTGCCCGCGGCTTCGCTCGCGTAAATATAGGTTATGTAAAATTTATATCCCTCGGGAACAGTACTTTTTCTGGATGAAAGGTACGCTATGTCCTTTTCTGTACCCCTGACAACGTGTACACAAAATTTCATGATAATCGGTCGAGTAGTTAAGGTGTGAAAGCGTAACCAACAAACTCACATTCGCATTTATAATATTAGTTAGAATTATGTAAAGATGATAATATTGATATCACATGTATTTCGTGAAAGATGTATAATTCAAAGCCTTGGAATTTCGTTCGAGTTTCGATTTGAGGTCAATCTTTGACATATTTTCCTAAAATGTAAATTATACATATCAATCAAGGTCTGCTTGTGTTTCTGTCTATATATAGACCCTACAGAAGACCTTTAAACATCCTTGTGTTGTGCTCCTATGGTGAGCATGATTTTGAGACCTAATGAGAAAAGCAAAATTCGGTTTGCAGAGGTAATAGTATTTCCTCATTGCGTCTGTTTTGAGAAAGGTCACCGAGGTCTTTCCCACTCCATTATCTATTGCCGACGGTTATCATCAGATCTTGATCAAATATACGGGACCACATTGTGTCTAAGTCATTTTAAATTAAATTATGTAAATGCGAATGTGAGTTTGTTTTTTGTTCCCCTTTCTCGCTCTAACCACTTAACCGATCATTATGAAATTTCGCATACACGTTGTCAAGAGTAAAGAGGTTTCTTTAAAAAAAATTTACTATTTCCGAGGGATATAAATTTATTTACAAAATCGTGGTATACGCGGGCGAAATCTAGTATCATCCACATTGAATGAAAACTGAGGGAGACACTATTTAAGTAAGGTTACAAAAATAAACGTGTTGAATTGAAAACCGGCGCCTATTTCAAATTTGGTTGGAATCTACCTTAGTTGGACGTTCATCTAAAATATTCTGTTTATGACTCTCTGCTGGGCACGGGCCTCTTCTGAGTGTAAGAAGTGTTAGGTTAGACCAACTGGCGCAGTATGGATTAGCAGACTTAACATATCTTCGAAAACATTATGGAGAACTCTCAGGTACCTAGTTTCCCTCGCTATGTGTTTGTTCACCGTTAAAGCAAACGATAATGGACTATGTATTTAATACATGAAAGGAAATATAAGAGGTTCGTGCCTTAGGCTGGAACTTGAGACCTCTGCGTGGCAAGCCAAGCCTACCCTTAATGATGTAAAAGCGTTATAGTAAAGTCTAGAAAGATATTGAGTTCGTTTCTAAGTTGCGTCAAGTTTACACAATAATGATCTCTTACTAAATCTATACTAACATTATAAAGCTGAAGAGTTCGTTTGTTTGTTTGGTTTAACGCGCTAATCTCAGGAAGTACTGGTTCAAATTGAAAAAATCCTTTAGTGTTGGATAGCCCATTTATCGAGTAAGGCTTATAGGCTATATAACATTACGCTATGGCCAATAGGAGCAGAGCATCAGTGAAAAATGTTGCAAGAACGGGGAAAATTCTTTTATGTAAAGGAGTCGAAGTTGCGCAGGTCAGCTAGTAATAAATATAAGGCCTAACACATCTGTGTTCGTCAGATTCATATCTATGAATCTTGGACGCATTGCGGAATATTCAAAGGGCGAACTAGAATTACCTATTACTTTGAATTTAAACCTGTGGCAAGGTAACTATTAGCTGCTTTGTTTTACACTTTATTTACTTGCTGTCAGTGTCAAGGACTCAAGCTTATTGATGTAATTATAAGTAAATATATCCGGCGGGGCTTAATACAAGTCTACTTTTATTAAGCCCCGCAAAAAATGGCACCACGGAATCTAAATTACGTGGTGCCATTTTTTAACAGTGAGAATACTTCCATATTATATTTCCATTAACAGCTTCGGGAATATTATAAAGGTGTATGTGAAAGAGATAAGTCCGTCAATGAACTACAGTGTGCTTTTTGATTGACTAATGCATCACATCCGAAAACTTAACGCTTCTTATACAAGACCACGTAAGTCTGTGTCGTGTTTAAAGATTTGCTACAGAGGTGAAGGCCTACAGCCATTCCCTGATCAATTAAACACAGTTCATGCAAATATATTAAAACAACTCGTATAATTTGCGACGCTTAATATTTTTAAACGAATTTTGCGTAGGTCTAATTTAAATATTTGTATTTTTATCTAAAGAAGAATATCTCTACTGGCTTTTGACCGCAGCTTCGCGTTTGGAAACAGTTATTTTTTTCTGGATGAATCCTGTGTCCTACTCTGCACCCCTGACAACCTAGATGCGAAATTTTATGATGATGGGTCGAGTATTTAAGGCGTGAAAGTAGGTCTACCGATCGAATTTTATCACGGTGGCAAATCTTAACGGAGACTGGCCATTTGTGCAGGCGATATTGTAGTGCACAAGTGTGTGCGGAAACACAAGTGTGCTCTCTCCACGGGTAAAAGGTTATTTAGTACTTTGCAATTAAACCCTACATACATGCAGTAGTCACAAATGTATACATAACAAGCTTTTGCTTGCGGCTTCGCTCGCGTAAAAATAGGTTAGGTTAGGTCTCTCACCTAGGGGACGCGAGGTGGTCGGGTCCGTTTGACCCGGCCCGCACCCACACGGGGGGGCCTGCTATGAATGACTCAATTCTTTTAAGAGCTCCCAACAGGCCCCTCCATTGGGTGATAGAGGAAACACCCCAGGTTTTTTAGTGGGTATACCAGCGCTCTTCATGCTGGGGAGTCCCACACGCCCCGCCGGTGCCGTCCCCTAGCCGGCGGATAGTGCATCAATCATTTTTACTGGGTACCAAAAAAAAAGAAAGGGAGACCTTTGTTTTTTTTTTTGAGAGATCACCTCCCCTTGTGGCGAGAGGGATGCATCACGCGCATATGTATAACATGTATGTATTTACAAAAAAAAAGTTTGTATATATGTATGTTTATCCATAGTCTAGTACCCATAATACAAGCTCTGCTTCGTTTGGGCTAGATGGTGTTGTGTGTATGTAGTAGAATATTATTTCCCAACGAATAAAAAAAAAGGTGTAAAAGATTTTTTTAACGTTAAATATGGTCGATGTTACTCTGTGATAATATTATAGCTTTTATTGGTGAAATAATTTTTAAAATCGATTGAGTAGTTTTTTATTAAATCATTACAAACAAACATAAATAAAACTTTTCCTCTTTATGATATTAGTATAGATAATTTTGTAGCATATTAATCTTCCGGAAATCGTGTTTCGCGGTATAAATATATCACAAGCCGGTTTTGAATCGATCAGGATCTTAATTCTTGTAAACATAATGTTCAAACTACTAAAAAATCGATTACCATTTCTGTCCATCCTCAACGTAAAACGGCGTGAAGGTAGAACAAACCTTGCTCTAAGTTCTTGGTCAAATAACAAAACACCAATTTTAATGAAACAAAAGCTTATCTCAGTATTTTGAATTTAATAAATTTGAACTCTATTGCAATTACTTAATACGAATATAATGTTAGAGATTTTGTCACACAAATAGAGTTCAAATTGCCTAGCTTTGAAATTTCGTGTTAAGTCGTTTTATTCAGAGTGCGATTTATGAGCTTGAAGATATGTAAAGTCTGCCAATTCGCAGAGGGCCGGCATGGTGGACTATGGGCTAACCCTTCTCACACTGAGAAGAGGCCCGTGCCCAGCAGTGGGACAGTTTAATACAGGGCTGATATTAAATTATAAAGTGTATTATTATAATACCAAGTTTTTATTAGTAGCTTCTCATATATGAATTTCTTTTACGATTTTATTTTGTTGCCCTTGACATTTATTTGAATATTAATATTTATTCACAAAGTTCATAAATTATTTATTCATGAATGTTATGATGGCAGATATTATATAATTTCTTAACGTTACAACATTTTGCTTTTAAGAATTCATTCTGTTATATTATTATCTTATATATTTATTGATATTATATGAACTTATATTATATAAATATTCGAGCAGCGATAGCTCAGTGTGGAGACCAACAGATTGCAATGCAGAGGGTCTCGGGTTCGACCCCACATCGCGCACCTCTGACTTTCGGAAGTTATATGACTTTTTGAAATTATGTGCGTATTGATTGACAATTATCGCCTGCTCCGTGCTTGGGAGATCACGTTAAGCCGGTGGTCCCGGCTGCCATGAACATTTATGGCAGTCATTATTGGGAGAGTGTCGACACAAAAGATCCCACTGGGTCGAAGTGTCGCCGGTCTGCACTGACTGGCCCCCACATAAGATAAGATATAAATATTATAATTGTTTGACCGTGAAACTTTTGAATGATATGACCATACGAGGTCATAAACACCATATTGACTGCAGATGGCTTAGTGGTTTAAGTGGTCGCCACTATGCCGAGTGTTGTGCGTTCGAATCTCGCACGGGTAAAAAATAGTGTAATCTACAAATTGTTGTTTCAAGTCTTGGTATTCTTGTGTCTATTGTTTGAATGTTTGTAAAGTCACCCGCGACACAAGAACTGTTCCTATTGCGGGTGTCTAATTTAAAATAGCAAAATAAACTGTTTATTAATCTATACTAATATTATAAAGCTGAAGAGTTTGTTTGTTTGAACGCGCTAATCTCAGGAACTACTGGCTCCAATTGAAAAATTCTTTTAGGGTTGGATAGCTTATTTATCGAGGAAGACTATAGACTTAGCTATAAGCTATATAACATCACGCTACGACTCACGGCGCCGCGCAGTAACCATAAACGCGAATGAAACCGCGGGCACATCTAGTATGAAATATAGGTATATATAACTAGATGTTCCCGCGGTTTCACCCGCGTTTATCGTTACTGCGCGGTCCCCGTGGGTCGTAGCGTGATATTATATTGCCTATAAACCTTCCCCGATAAATAAGCTATCCAACAGTAAAATAATTTTTCAATTCGAACCAGTAGTTCCTGATATTAGCGCGTTCAAACAAACAAACAAACTCTTCAGCTTTATAATATTAGTATAGATATGTAACGGGTTTGACTGAGTCAGCTTCTGACCAGCCACGGCCGGTGTAATCTGATCGAAACGTCAAGCATAAAACAGGTTAAACATTATGCATGATCGCGTTAATACCCGTTATATATATATATATATATATATATATGAATTTCTTCCGTAAGGGTAGGAAAATAAGAAATAATTACATATATACCGCATAACTTTATACTGACTTATCAAATTCCGATAAAAACTTTATTTTGAACAAGCTATACCACAAACTTGATACTTTTTAATTGTAAGTCATCTTCAATATCGCTGTGCCATCGTGGCACTCAAATAAGTTTCTTACATAACTATTTTAAAAGGTGTGTTACAGATTATTTATTAATAGGTTCCTTATATTCAAGTTCATGGTTAGATACCATGTTAAATATATAGGAAATGGTCGATAATTAAGGTTTAATTTAAATAATTTGCCGTAATATCAGAGTTCCGTTAAATACTATAAATAAATAACATATATTTGTAATGTATTTTAGGCTAGTGTGAATGGAACAGTCGCAAGAGGAAAACCTAGGCGAACGTTTCTCGACCAGATCGAAGGCGTTCTGGACAAAGGCCAGGTTAAGAGCTCCTTGAACCGACGGGCGTGTATGAGGAATGTGATGAAAGTGAATGAAGCCAGAGAAGTGTGTCAGGATCGTAGCAAATGGAAATCCGTAGTCTCTGCCTACCCCTCTGGGAAACAGGCGTGAATCTATGTATGTATATATGTATTTTCCGGTTCAAAGGTTTTCTGGCCAGTCTACAAAATGTCTATGGAAAAATAGATTTTGCAAGTAAAGATTTAAACTATAGATGTGCTCTCCATGATATTATATACAGAAAAGAGTTAAATATGAGAGTGTATGGATGGCATAGTGTGTAGGTATGTGGTAGCCTGGCCATTGTCGCAGTGCCGAGTGCTGTAGGTTCGATCCCCACGCGAGAAAAATAGTGTGATCCACAAATAGCTGTTGTAGTCTAGCTGTTCTTTGTGTACGTTGTTTAAATGTATGTAAAGTCTCCCTAGACACTGGATTTATTCGTAGTGCAAGAGTTGTATGTACAAAGATGTTACTAACACGCGACAAGTGAAGCCTAAAAAACGTCCCATTTGTGACGTTTTTGTATTCCCCTCAAAACAGAATTGATTCAACAAAATCCCTTGCATTTAAAGCAAAATTGTTCGAATGATAGTTAGGTATCTCTTTCACAGAAGCTTGTGCGAGCACAGTTTGTCCGAGTTGGTATTCAAACCCGAGACCTCATAAAAAGCAGTCGCGCTCACCAACGCTGAGCCACTAAGGCAGGCAGTATAGAAATAAATCAAATATTTTTTGTACCACGGGTTTTTTGTACGCCATAATAGATTTTTCGCTTGTCTATCATGTCTAAATCTCTTTAACTGAAGGATATATTTGTATTAAACACCTACTTAATCAATGTCAGTATTATTTATTACGTTTAGTAATTTACGCTGACTCAGTGGCATATTCGCCATTTTTTTACGAAGTTCAAGGTTCAAATCGTATTGAGCGAAAGATTTATTAGGTGTAGAAAATCTGTGTCAAAGTTAACGTAATGGTAACTTAACCGAGTGCTGGGGGTTCGATGCCCAAGTGAGACAAAAATGGGTAATTAACTTGACTATATTTTTGGTTGATCTATATTATGTACGTTATTTTATAGTAATTGGTTTACATAATATTGCCTTACGTTTACGCGAACGTTACACATTAAAATTAAAGTACTTTATACGGATTTTGTCTCGTTGTTTATTTTGAAACACTTTTATTCACTACAAATTTAAAATAACACTACTATTGTTAAACTTTACTGCTATTTAAATAGTTAAAACTATTTATATTTAAGTTTACACTTTGCCCGACGTTTCGGTTGCTTTTTTGCAGCCATGTTCACGGGGAGACTAAGATATAGTCGTCTCATAGTCTAGAAGTGTAATTATTTCAAATTAAACTATAAATCTATATTCCAAAGCAGGTTTTGAGACATATATCATTACGCTGTTACTAATAAGGGTGTGGCAGTAAGGTAAGCCAAAGTTACGCCTATTTCCTGTTCCCAAATAATATGGCGATTAAAAAGAGTGGCCATGAGTTTCTTGCCCGTTCTTCTCATGAGTCCTACACCCTTGCTTTGCTGAACGTGGCAGTAAATGTAAATTCACAGAAGAAAAAATGTAGTGCAACTTTGACATTCATAAGTGTTACCTTGTAACCTAACTTGAATAAATTTATTTTTGATTTTGATTTTTATGTTGTTTATTTCTTATCTATACATGGTGACGATTTCATGGTTAATTCGAACATAAATTGGTGTGAAAATGTAACCGATGGCGTAGTTGTTTAAGTGGTTGCCTTTGCCAGCGCTAAGTGGGATTCCTTTCCCATGCAAACATTTGTGTAAGCCAAAAATTGTTGTTTCGTAAATTGTTTTTGTGTTGCATGTTTGTACAGTCTCCACAGGAAATTATACTAATATTATAAAGCTGAAGACTTTGGTTGAACGCGCTAATCTCAGGAACTACTGGTTCGAATTGAAAAATATTTTAGTGTTGGATAGCCCAGTTATCGAGCAAGGCTATAAGCTATGTAACATCACACTACGACTAATAGGAGCGTAGCATCAATGAAAAACGTTGCAAAAACGGGGAAATTTGCTTATGTGTCGCAGACGAAGTTGCTTGGGTCAGCTAATATATAGTAATATATCTTTGTTTATTCTTTCGAAAATAAAGCCGTGGGACTATTTGCGTAGTTATGTTTTTGCGCGATTAACGATAACTAAAACCTTCCACTTTTTGCTAAATTTTGGTTAAATTGCTCATCCTCGCCGAACCGTAACTGATAACTTTAATCTAATGGTTTGGGATTTCCAATTAACAGCTACAAAAACTTACATAGTATGTTTATTAACTAACTTATAGAATTTGTGTTTAGTCATCGGTGGTATTTTACTGCAAACCTTAAAGAGACCTGTCAGTCTATCTATTATATACCTACACTAGCTAACCCACGCAACTTCGTCTGCTTCACATAAGAGAATTTGAATTTGTTGTTAATAAAACAAGAGAGATGACTGGGAAAATATTGTTTTTCAATATTTAATTCTAGTTATTGTAATTCATTGTTGCCTTTATACATTATTTAATTTTCTATTATTAAAGATAAATTATATGATGTAATTGTAAGAAATGAATAATCAATCCAAGCCTAGATTGAAGATTGCCTAACTGCTAATTGTGAAGTTCAATGTTCAATTCCCGAGACGAGCAATGTAGCCTATTAGACTACAGAATCACTAAGTCATCCGTCCATTTAAGTTCACTACATCAAACAATGTTGTAAAATGAATTTTCATCTCCGTCTAGTAATTTCACTAAACTAGATTTCACAATACGATTAATTTAGAAACTAAGATGGCGTCGAGATTGCTTGATCTTTAGTTTTCCCTCACGTATAATGCAGTGGTCCGACCGCCGGCGAGAAAACGACTAACTATCGGCGATTTTCTCTCTCAAGAAACGCACAAATAATATACATTCCGTGTAAACGAAAGAGATGCATATATTAAAAGTTGCTCGCTGACTGTTCACACTGCCGGCGACGACTCGCTTTACTAATTTTGTCGCTGAGCGACAAGAGCTTTCAAAAATAAACTCGTTCAGCGATACTCGTTCAGCGATGCTCGCTCGTCGCCGCGCGCAGGTCTGCACAGGACTGAGCGACCGCGGGCGAGTGGCGCGAGTAATCGCTCGTCGCACTTGCACACTCGCTTATAGTCCGGCGACAAAACTATCGGACCTACACACTCGCTTCCCGCTGATCGTCAACTCGTTTATAGTTTCTAGTTTTACTCGTTTCTCATTCATCGTTGGCGGTCGGACCATTGCCTTATGATGATGGGGTTTCTAGCTAATTTATGTACCGCGATCAAGATGATTTCACAACGCTGTTATTATGTAGAAATATAATATCGTATGCCTTGGTGAAGCGGTTGGATGCGGGTAGCCCGGGACCGGTCTGTGTGGAAAACTTTGGGCCTATGTCCAGCAGTAGACGTCTTTTGACTGAGATGATGATAATGATGCCTTGGTGGCGCAGCAGTACTGAATACGACTGCTGTGTTTGAGGTTTGGGGTTCGATAGCCAGATTTGACAGTTGAGATTAGTAGCGGCACGGAGGCTGGAGCGGGCAAATATATAATTTTAAAATCTATCCAGCATTTTAAGAGCTTATTGATTACAAACTAAAATACAAGTCTTTGTCATCCTTATAATATAAGTGTCAAACTGACCGCCTTGCAAGCGCAGTGAAAGTAAATGGGACTGTTATTGAGATCTCGAATTCGATTCCCGAAACGAGTAGTATTGAGATTTTCTGTTTGAGTTCTCGGGTTGGATTCCCTGGTCGAGTAAAATTTTCTGTTTAGTAGTTCTCAGTAGCAGCATGTACACATTTCAAAACACATTCTGCTACTGACAAGTTTCAGAAAATCTCGATAACACTACTTGACCCGGCAATGAACATCAGAACGCACGTTAGGCGTAATCTTGACTCACGTGCTAACCGAGGACGAAGCAAAATACTAATTAGAACTGTTTTTATTTGCGTCCTTCTTAATCATATTGATTAATAGTTAACCTTACAAAATAATAAAATAACCCATATAGGTTATCTTCCTATAACTCGACCTCGGTTCGGGGTATTTCGTCGGTTAATATCAAGGTCAACTCCTAATAAGATTATTAGCAATAACCAATAACCTCGGTTAGGTTTTTATCTGCTTATTGGGCTTATTGGATGCGGAAACAGTTCAAGATCGCCTAATCGCAAACTTCATTGCGAATGTTGATTGATTGGGTGTAAATATATTGCTAATCTACATTTATATCTAAAAAATGCATGCAGGGTAAAACATACTAGTGCACTTACTCACATACACATTGGTATACACACGAGCACACACCCTCATTCACCTTTAAACAGCCTCACACACCATCACACTCAGACAGACAACATTATAACGTCGGCCTCGGTGGCGTTGTGGTTAGTGTAACCGACTGCCACGCCTGAGGTCGCGGGTTCGATTCCCGCACAAGTCAAACATTTGTGTGCATGAACATGGATGTTTGTCTTGGTCTGGGTGTTTCTATGTATAATATGTATGTATTTACAAATAAAAAGTATATATGTATGTTTATCCATTGTCTAGTACCCATAGTACAAGCTCTGCTTAGTTTGGGCTAGATGGTGTTGTGTGTATGTGGTAGAATATTATATTATATTATTATTATATTATGATATAATATGAGCCAACGGAATAATCGTATAAAATTACATAATGATAGATTTACATATTTAGGTACTCTTGCTTGTAATAATTAGTTTTTTATTGTGTTTTTCGTAATTGGAGTACCTACTGTCTTATTTATAATTTTATTAATATTAATTGCCAGCTGTGAAGGACCTAAATGAAATATATAAAATAAAAATAAATCTAATATTAAAAGCTGTCCCTTGCAGTTTCAACTAAGTTTATGATTTACTGCTCCGCTCTCATAGCTCGTAGCGTGATGTTATATAGCCTATGTTACTTTTGGAGACAGTAGGTTTGTAATAGAGGAAGAATTATTAAAATCGGTTCAGTACCTATATCTCTATACCTAGTATTATTAAGTTATTATTGTTATTATTTTTAGTTTTTAAAGTCAGTAGTATATGGTATAATGGCTGCAACACCTTGTTAACATGAGTTGTAAAATACTGAAATTATATTTAATTGGCGATTTGAAAAAATGGCCGTGAGTTTCTTGCAGGTTTCTTCTCATAGGCTCAATCCTTTGCCTGAACCTAGTAACTAACCTAAATGTAGCTTCAGCAACTTAGTAAACTCACTAACCTATATATTTTGACGTTCATAAGTGTTACTTTGTGACCTAAATGAATAAATGATTTTTTAGTTTGACTTGACTTTGTTGTTTTTAAGTTTATTTGTTATAATCAAATGTTTTCTTTTTATAATATTATAAATAGAAGTATGAGTTATTCTTATTACTTACTAGCTTTTGCCCACGGCTTCGCTCGCGTTAATTTAGAATTTGATAATCAATTCGGGTTGTACTCTGCTTTTAATAATATAATTTAATCATGATTCGAAAGACACGTGGCGCCATCTATTATTATAAGAACGTTATTATTGTTTTCCTCAAGAACAGTAATTTTTTTCGCCTATGTCCTTTTCTGTACTCCTGTCAACGTACATGCAAAATTTCAGGATGAACGGTTCAGTGGTTTAGGCGTGAAAAGGTAACAAACAAACAAACAAACTCATTTTCGCTTTTATAATATTAGTTAGGATTATAGATATATTTTAAATTTGTTGTCGTCCTTACGTTTAAGCGAATGTTATGCTTCTATACAACGTGTTAATTTGCATACTAGACAAATTTTAGTGAGTAAGTTATTAGATAGGTGATAAACGCTTGCTTTAAGGGTGAAGGAATACATCGTGAGGAAACCTGCATGTTTGAGAGTTCAACATAATGTTCTCGAAGTAGACTGCCTATTATATATAGATATTTATTTACAAAGACACTAGTTACAATATTGTTTAAAACTGTTTACACTGCTTTTGCTCCTTTAAGGATATATCAGCGTGAGGAGTATATTAGGTAGGTACCTAATTTATAAAAATAGGCAAAGCTATCAAAATTTAATTCTCAGTCAACAAATAAATTTATTACGATCCATATTGGTCTCAGCACCTGCACACCCATCCACGACCGTGACCTTTCTAACACGCCTGAACATTAATATATTCGGTGTAAAAATACTTAGGAATTATGTCTGTATGTAAAATACATGTTTAAAATATTTTTATTTTTAGTAGTGGTATATTCTATAGAACTATGTCATGTCCCTACGGAGTTGCAGAGGTTCCAATGAACTCGTGACCTCTGGATCGATGATACGGACAGCCCACCGCTATAACCTGTCGTGTATATATAAATAATACGTGCAAATATAATAATCTTCTTCTTTTCGTGTGGTTAGTGGCCAACCTGTTGTCAAGAGTTTTTCAAGCCGCTCGTAGGCCTTTGACATGGCTTAACGACTGCTGTCAATTAGACAACAACCGGGACCGACTTTTTACGTGTCCTCTGAAGCACGGAGACGCTCAGATGAAATACCACTAAGCAGTCACCCATCTATAGACTGACCGCACCCATCGTTGCTTAACCTCGCTAATCGTTTACCGATCAGTGAGTGCAACTGGCTATCCGCCCTATATTTAAACCGTCCCACTGCTGGGCATAAGCCTCTTCTCAGTATGAGAAGGCTTAGGCTATAGTCCACCACGCTACCCCAGTGCGGATAGCCATACATCATATAAGATTTCTAACGATGTTTTCCTTCACCGTTAAAGCGAACGATTTAACAATTTAATACGCCCATAACTTTGCAAAGTCGTGCCGTGGATTTGTACCCGAGACCTCTGCGTGGCAGTCCAACGGTCTCTCACGCTATCGCTTATCATCCTAACAAATATTAAAATGGCAATGTGAGTTTGTTTTTTATGCTCTAACGCCTCACCTACTCGACCGATCATCATTAAATTTTGCATATACGTTGTCGGGAGTAAAGAAAAGGATATAGAGTACCTCTCATCCAGAAAAAATACTGTTTTGATAGAAAATTGACATAAAGTACATTTACGCGAGGGAAGCCGTGGGAAAATGTACTAAAATATATTTATCTTCAAATAATAATGTCATTGAGTCGCGTCTTAATATCTTAGGTATTGTAAGTAGTGTTTAAGTTATTTATGACATCTTTATCGAGGTCCCAATTAACGAAATATGCAATTTGTCATTATAATGTAAGTAATCTGTGAAACATGGCCGGCCTCAATTTGATAATAGTCTTCTGTTCTTGGTAGTATAATAGATACTTATTCATTCGTTAAGGTCATCTTATTAAGATTATTGATGTGCAATTACTAGGTAATTATGAAATTCGAATATACCATAATTGTGTTTGCCGCATTCGAATGTTGATCGATTTGTTGTCATTAATTAATATTCGAATATTCGAAACTTGTTTTTATTCCTAAATGGATCGGGGTCCATCAATCATGCTTCGTGCGATGTTTCGAATAATCAAAGAAGCATTCGAATATTTGTCGATATTTTCGAATTTTAATCAATAATCGCCTCCATTTTTGCAAGGTTGGCTAAGCTTAAATAAAGGTGCAAAGATTTTTTTTCGCGTATTAGACAGATAATTAAAATAAGTACAAAACAACTATAGGAAATACGTGAAAATGGCAAATATTAAAGCTTGTCTTGACGATCTCAGATCTTAAAAGCACGACAGATAGATAGACAGACGGATAGATAGACGATGGGAGCTTCATAATAGGCACTTCTTGGATATGAAATCCTAAAAACTATAATTCTGGTCTATGATTCGCTAAAGTTTATTTTTATTTTTTGTCTTTTGTAAAATATTAAAGAGTACCTGATGTACGTCCGGGTGTCACTCGGGGTTACCACATAATATCAGGGTTGGTTTGAGGTAAAAACCGCAAACCAACAACAAACCTGAGTGATAACCTCGTTTTTCATTATATATTATGTACCTACTTTTTTTTTTTGTTTTCTGTGTTATAATATCTGTATAAGAACGTGTACCTATATTTTGAAAAATAAATACTTACTTTACTTTACTTACTTTTAAAATTTCGTCAGAGTCTGATTATCTAGACATTTTATACTAGGGAAGGAGTATTAAATCGTAAAAGATAATGCTAATTCTGTTATCATAGATTTAATATGTTTAAAATCTCCTGTAGTATTGAAATTAATTACGAACTTGATTTATATATTTATAGCTTCGTATGAGTGTGCAAGGAGTCAGGAAAACGGAGGGAGCGAGAGATTAATAAGATAGCAATATAGATGACCATAGTTTCTGCTTACCCCTCTAGTTAACCTAGGTTCCTGTATCGAGGGGCTGTACAAACATTCAAATAACGATTATGAAGAACACTCATAGGTATGCTAATATTATAAATGCGAATGTTAGTTTGTTTAGCTTTCACGCCTTAACTACTCAACCGATCATCATGAAATTTTGCATACACGTTGTCAAGGGAACAGAAAAGGATATAGGGTAGGTACCTTTCATCCAGAAAAAAGAAATACAAACACATCTTAACCGATATTTACGCGAGCGAAGCCGCGGGCAAAATATAGTACCTAATTTATAAATGACTCAAATTTTTGTCACGTGTAGGATTCGAATCCACGGCACTTGGCGCAGTACAAATGGCACGCCGAAAATTTAACCTCAAACCCGTCATCGTTTGCTAGTTACAGACACTGTGTTGCTGAGAATTTTTACAGAAAGTCTGATGGCTCTAAAATATATTTTACTCATTTCGCACCTAAAACAATCATCATCATCATCATCATGTCAGCCAAAAGACGTCCACTGCTGGACATAGGCCTCCCCCAAGGTTTTCCACACAGACCGGTCTTGGGCCACCTAAAACAATATTGTCATAATAACATATTAAATAAATTTTGACCCTGAGCTTAAACTAACAAAATTAATTTGATGTTTAATATCTAGCAGTAGTTAAAATACAATACACACAGACGTAAAATAGCAAATAAAATTATTATATCCTTGAAAGTCAAACAAGCACTCAAATTGTGAAGCTGTTCTTGTTTTATTTTATTTTAGCTTTCGTCTGTGGTTTGGGTCGCGTAATATATTTAAAATATAGCTTATTATTACTTAGTCATACTAAGATGCATGTAGCTGTTTGACTAGATTTTGACAGACTCGTTTAAAAATTTTTAGTAGTCTATTTTAATTCATTTTAATTTTGTTTCGCATTGTGCATAGTTGTAAGTATTCGAATCATTCTAAAGCAATAGACCAATAGACAGTATAAAAAATAATGACTTATTCAGTAGATTATACATTTTAAAAGCAATTTTATCATTCTACCAAAAAATCCAACTTATTTTGTAGAAACCACGTGATCAAAAACGGTTTTGAGTAAGTAGGTACATTTATTTTAAAAGCACACGTGTGATCCATTGTTGCTTGCAGTCCATTGTTTATTTACAAACGTGTTACGTCATTTGACGACTCGACGCCATATTGCCTGAATGTATTTTGTACCGATTTTCTTTTAAGAAATAATTAAAAATAAACATTAATTGTAGGGTTCGTAGACACCAATAAATTAAGTGAGATGTTTTCCAGAAACTAGTCCACTAGCCTATTAATGGCGTCGCTATTTAAACAGAAATGCTGCAGTGACCTCTATATGAAATCCAAAGTATTAACACATAGCCCAGTATTGTCAAAAATTGGTCAACAATCAATACCTACATATTACTGAGAATATCAACGCATCTGATTGCAATGGGGTCGCGGCCGCGATTGTTTATAAAATAAGTGTTAAACAAATTGTTTATAATAATATCGCGATTGTAGACTTGCTCGTTTCGGTAGAACGTGGTCGGGTATATAAGTATTTATACAAATATTATAAAGCTGAAGAGTTTGTTTGTTTCTTTGGTTGAACGCGCTAATCTCTGGAACTACTGTTTCGAATTGAAAAAATATTGTAGTGTTGGATAGCCCATTTATCGAGGAAGGCTATAGGCATCACCTCACGCTACGACCAATAGGAGCGAAGCATCAAAGAAAAATGTTGCAAAAACGGGGAAAGTTCTCTTATATGAAGCAGACGAAGAGAAATCTTTGTAATTTTTAAAGCAAATTGCATTCATGGAGCTGTTTTAAATTTGGTATAGTTAAAGTTTATATCGAGAAGTGCAGAAAGCGATATCTATAATAATATTATAAAAAGGAAAGACTTGTTTTTTTTTTATAAGGTTGTAACACAAAACTACCCGATTTAAAAATTATTTCGTCATTAGATTATTTTTACTTTTTATTATTATTATTATAACTCCGTGATAATATAGCTTTCTAATGGTGAAATAAATTTTAAAATCGTTTGTTGTTTTTGAGTTAAATCCCTACAAACAAACAGCAAAAAATCAAATGTTTCCTCTTTAAAATATTAGTATGGACAAATTGTGGGTGTGGTAGAGCTCTTTTAAAATATCAAGGCTGTACAGGCATATACTTTATCTTTTAAAACATAAAAATGTCATAAAATTTATAACAAAGGTATATTATATATCCTATATATAGATTTAGATATATTAGTCATTAAAAATGTATGGCTAAACTAGTTTCAATACGAATTTACGCCTCAAATCCATATTTAAGTTATAAAATAGTATTAGGAATTTTTATATGTCCTTGATCTTTATATTTAAAAATAATAGTATGTTTGTATGACACGCTTTTGTTCGTAAACCATTCATCCCATTTTGATGCAACTTTTTAAGGAATAGGTTGACAAAAAATAATAATAGTAATAATAATATAATAATCTATCACATACACACAACACCATCTAGCCCAAACTAAGCAGAGCTTGTACTATATACTTTTTGTTAATACTAATACTTGTAAATACATACATATTATACATAGAAACACCCAGACCAAGACAAACATCCATGTACATGCACACAAATGTTTGAATTGTGCGGGAATCGAACCTGCGACCTCAGGCGTGGCAGTTGGTTACACTAACCACTACGCCATCGAGGCCTTCAAAATAATTCAAGGAAACATATTGCAGAGTGCATAATATGCAAATCCTTGCCCTTACTCAATACTTATTTTAAATGCGAATGTGACCTTGATTATTTGTAACGATTTTATGCCGTAAGTACTCGACTGGCATAATATACGTTGTCAGGGGTACAGAAAAAGACATAGGGTACCTTTAATCCAGAAAAAAGTACTGTTCCCGAGGGATTTACGCGAGCGAAGCTTTTTTTTAGTTTTTTTTTATTTTGCTCGTCAAAATGACCACACTCCACCTGATGGTAAGCAGTCGTGTGGTCTAAGAGCAGTGGCCTCCACATCGCCCCCACAGTAGCCGAGGCGATGTTGAGGTCTCTACTTTGACGGCCTGAGAAGATGCTTTTTCACGCCCCGCTTAAAGAATCCTGGATTGAAGGAAGAAGGAAACATGTGCCTTGGCAGAGAATTCCATGCCTTGGTCGTTCGGCAGAGGTATGAGGACCCAAACTTTTTGGTACGCGCTCTAATCGACTCTACCGTGTAAGGATGGCATCTGAGCCCAGCACGCGTTGTTCTGGATAGGAAAGGGGAGGGCGGGATAAGGTGGAATAACTCTTCAGAGCGCTCCCCGTGGTATATTCTGTAGAAATATGCCAATGAGGCAATGTCCCTACGGAGTTGCAGAGGTTCCAGTGAACTCGTGACCTCTGCTGCGGGCAAAATCAGGTACCTAATATATAAAAAAAACATAGGTAGTTTATTATGCTGACAATCGGTTTTAAAAGGCAGATCAACAGAAGAATTTGTTAACCGACGTTTAAACGCATATCAACTGTTCTAATTGGCTGACTGTAAGTATTACCAACAGCCAATCAGAATACTGGACATGATATTGACACTGAGTTAAGTAGTTTTTAAATAAACCGGATGTCTTATTAAATCAATTTTGAATTATGTTTAATGGTGTAATATTGTTGAAAATAGGATTAAAACATACATACATTATACATACGAAATAAGTTTTTTAGTCTCGGAATTAATTATGTTATTCAAAGATCTAGCAGTCTTTTTACTATAGTAATATATTTTTACAAGACTAGCTTTTGCCCGCGACTTCGAATGCGTGGAATTTGAAAGTATACCTTCTCCTCATCCTTATGTATATTTTTCTTGCCGTGCATGTAAGAAGACGCTGATTTAACACAGAATACTTGTCTTCTAGGCGGCGTATCAACATGAAATATGCACAAATTTTAAATTACACCTCCAGCTATGCAACTGTGAAAACCGAATTCAATTGCGTGCAGTAGTTTCTGTATGATGCGCTCACAAACATACAGACAGAATGTTTGTCACCTATATTTCGCCAACTACAATTTTAAGAACCACGTAATAGGGAGCGAATACATTATCGTACCGCCAACCGTTTCAGACTCCGTACTGTTACTAAGAAATTACAACCCAATAACACTATTCCCTAACCGGAAATCGAATGTAGAACCTCATGATCACTCACAAATACATAGTAATTCTACGAGACCAAAATGGAGGTCATCAATTTTTCTAGAATGCAACATGTCATTAGTTATAAATCATAATAATATATTAGTCTGACAACGTTCAAGAAACTATGAAATAGATTTGTTGTGCCAATATCAACGTACGAATGTATATAATTACACTGCCATTCATTTTAATTAAATTCACCATTTTTTGTTGCAAAGTTATAAATAACTAAAGTATATCAAAACAATCTAGAATATATTTCCGTTAGAATTTTAAATTCAGATTGTTGTAGATTTTTTTGTTTATGATTATGAGTCTATGTCTTCTATCATTAATATTTTTATATGATTAATATTTTTATTCTATGGTCTTATAAGAAGGTTGACTGCATCTTTGCTTGTATTATTTGAGATTCAATATACTATTATACATACATAAATAGATTCACGCCTGTTTCCCAGACGGGTAGGCAGAGACTACGGATTTCCATTTGCTACAATCCTTACACACTATTATAGTCAGCTGGAAATAAATGATTCATATGATATATGTAGGTGGAATTTATTTTTATACTAATACTAGCTGTTACCTGCGACTTCGTTCGCGTAGATTTTAACTAAAAAGTGTTTGTTTCCGCGGAACCCAATTTTTTTTCTAAAATCAAAGTAGCCTAAGTTACTCCTTATAACATCAGCTATCTGCCAGTGAAAGCACCGTCAAAATCGGTTCAGCCGTTTCAGAGATTAGCCGGAACAAACAGACAGACAGACAGACAAAAATATTAAAATATATGTTTTCGTATAGGTACCTTATATACTTTCATACATACATAGATTCACGCCTGTTTCCTAGAGGGGTAGGCAGAGACTACTGATTTCCATTTGCTACGATCCTGACACACTTCTATGGCTTCATTCACTTTCATCACATTCCTCATACACGCCCGTCGGTTCAAGGAGCTCTTAACCTGGCCTTTGTCCAGAACGCCTCCGATCTGGTCGAGAAACGTTCGCCTTTCATATGCTCAAAACTGTTATTTTGACATTACAAACAGACACTTTAATTTAATTTATTTGTATAGATGTATAAAAATTATGTTTAGCTGCAACACTGGATCTTAAATTTCTGCTACGTGGGACCTAAATATAGCTGTTGGTATGTGGGTGTAACAGACCTCTACTTACTCCTCGGGGACGTAAATCTATGTCATAAGCGTAACAAACAAACGTACGCTTTTATAATATTAGTTAGAATATTAAGTTTCTGTAACTTTATTGTAGCAATAAATTAACAAAACACTTTTTAATTTTTCTTAAAATTTACGTACTCATTTGATAACTCACAGGTACGTGCTAAATCACTACATATTATAAAACAAAGTCCACCTCTGCATCTATCTGTCTGAACGAATTTTCATGCGGTTTACGCTAATTGACAGTGATTCAGTTCTGACACAGATGCGATAAAGATATCTGAGACTATGTATGAAATTGAAAATGTAAACTTGTTTAATCATGTACTTCTGCTTTTTATGAAATAAATTATTATTATTATTATTCATGAGGAAGGTTTAGGTGTATAACTTGTTAAGGTTTTGTACCACTCGTGCGAAGCCAGGGCGTGTCACTAGTAATCTCAAAAAATATACAATCTATTAAAGAAACTCTTTATACTAGAACGCTATTTTATCCTTAGACTAGCTGACTTGCGCAACTTCGCCTGCTTCAATTAAAATAAACTTCCCCGTTTTGCAAATTTTTTCAATGATGCGCCGTAACTATTGGTCGCAGCATGATGTTATATTATTATAGCCTATATAGCCTTCCTCGATAACTGGGCTGTCCAACACTAAAATAATTTTTCAATTAGAATCAGTAGTTCCTGAGATTAGCGCATTCAACCAAACAAACAAATTCTTCAGCTTTGTAATATTAGTATAGATAACATGGGCCTTAAAATCATAAACAATTAAAAAGTCTGTTATTAGTAAAGTATGGCTACATAACCTTCTATATAGAACCAAGGTGGCTTCACGGCAGGTTGTTCAATGGCGCAATTACACTTGGTCTTGCCTATGGAATTCGGACAAACGACTAAGTGTAAATGAACGGAGTCGAGTACGCCCGTATTCGAGCCCTTTCAATTGTCAAACGTTTGCCCCTTTTGCAGTAACCGAACGTGAGTAAAACAATGTAATTAATGCATCGGGTGCCCGAATTCGAGTAACATATTTCGTGCACCCGAATACGGGCGAACGACCAAGTGTAATTGCGCCATTAATTTAGCAACGGCGCATAATATAAAAAGTATTATACCTATCTACTATACCTATATATTATGTAAGTTCCGAGCCACATTTTTTGCTTCTGTATTAAAAAATTACTTAATATGCCTACGTGTGAATAACCTTCAGAATAATGTATTATGAGTACCGGTATTGTTTAGTTATCTAAACCTGCCAATCATTTCAAAAGATGATGGTCCTATTATATATTATTTTTTTATATTGCGGGTGAATGGTCATGATGGGGTGTGTTATAGATTCGATATCCATAAATAATATCAACCTTGGAATTAAACTATTTCATTGCGATGTTTATTTTAAAAAAATACTTTTATTACTTACATAATTTTGTCACCATTAAACTACTACTACCTACTATTTTGATTACTAAACAAAGCGATTATTTTCAAAAGACAGCTCCCGCACAGGGAAGAATTCCTGTATCGCGGGGGCCTTTATAAACATTCAAACAACAGAAACAAAGAATGTCCAAATAGGAACAACCTTTTGTGGATCACACAAACGTTTGCCCGTGTGGGATTCGAAAACTGACTAAACAACGCGATAAAATCGGTATAAAGTAGTTTAATTTCAATGTATAACATTCGCGTAAACGTAAGACAATATATATATTTTTTTTATATAACTTAGGTGGCAAACAAGCATACGGCCCATCTGATGGTAAGTGGTCACCGTAGCCTATGGACACCTGCAACACTAGAGGCATCACTAGCGCGTTGCCGACCCTTTAGGAAAGGTAGTGGGAAGGAGAAGGAGCGGGAAGGAGGTAAGGGGGTGATTGGGCCTCCGGAACTCTCACTCACCGAATGAAACACAACAGTAGAAATACTGCTATTTTACGTCGATATTTTGTGAGAGGGTAGTCCTTCCCCGATCGAGCCGACCCATTCATGCAGGAATCAGCGAGGCACTACTACTCTAAAATATAATATCATCTTTGTTTATAAACTGTCCCATTGCTGATCCCGGTCTTATCTCAGATAGAAAGGCCATAGTCCACTACGCCGGCCCAGTGTATTGAAAGACTTCACATATCTTCTAGAACATTACACAGGACTCCCAGACATGCAGGTTTCCTCACGATGTTTTGTTCACCGTAAAAGCGAGTGATAATTAACTTTTTTAGTACGCATATAATGACGAAAAGATATATTAAATAAGTTCTTAAAAGTATAAGTAAGTTTTAAGTTAAAATAAAATAAATAATTATTTTTATTTTAAAACATTACTTACACAACTTCCTACGTGGACGAATTTTTAACTCGAGTTGACGAATACGAGTAAGTCCAGCATTTCGTCTTAAATTCGTTTTATTCTGTTATTAATTTTGTCGAATATATTTTTAACGTAAAAGTTATTTTTAATATATTTTACCGGGAATTCTACAAACATCTAAACTTAAAAAAAATACATACCTATATTCAATGATTAAACAACTAGCCTTTTCCCGCGGCTTCACTCGCGTAAATATAGGTTAGGTTAGTAACAGTACTTTTTTCAGGATGAAAAGATGAAAAGCTTATTTATTCTGTCTGTAAACGACCGTTCTAAGAAACATTCGAGCGCGAGATTCAGGAGTAAGACAAGGGCGGGAAGTAGCGGCTAACCGCTTGGTTACTCGGTACACTCTGTAACCTGTTTACGGTTCTTTACAAACATTTAAAGAATGAACTCATAGAACATTCAGACTCGGAACAGCCATTTGTGGATCACACAAATTGTTATCCCGGGTAGAATTCGAACCCCCAACGTAGCGGCGATGACGAAGCGATAACTTAAACCACGACGCCATCCGTCTAATCATAATTTAGCTGTAACATATTAAAGCAAACAGGAAGTCTATAATTACATGTAAAATATAATTACATATATATATTCTAGCATATTCTCAAACTGACAGGCGAATAACAAATTTTTTTTATACGTTCTTTAAATAGTAGTTAGTGACTTTAAATATTTTGCAAAAACATCAAGCACTCAGCAAGTTTTTACAAAACTTTGTCTAATGCAGTGACGATGGACAAACGGCTAATTGCGACCTTAATCGAGTAATAATTATTAAGGCACCTCCGGGTCAATATCATTATCAATGAAAGATCATTATGACGGATTTTTTTAATTAGCTTGAGGTATTATAGCAGTGATAACCTAGTCGGAGTCCGTTGGATTGCCACGTAGAGGTTTTAAGTTCGATTCCAAAGCACGCGACTCTACTGTTTCGAAGTTATGTGCGTATTAAATCATACAAAGTAGTTTGTAATTTTTATGGTAATAAAAATGTTATTATTATCTTTATTTAAACCTTTACAATACATTTTTTATTTTTAAATATACATAGATATATAAAAAATACATTTAAGAATATAAAAGGAGGTATGCAAATTACGGCCTTAGTGGCCAAGAATATAATTTTTTGTAAAAATGTCTCATAATATTATATATGTCGTCATCGTTTTTTCGCCGCTGGCCCACTAGAGGTTAACCGAACCTAGCGGGAAAAAGGATTTAATTTTTTTTACATTTTATTGATTCAGTAAACCATTGTGGCTTGGAACAACATTGCAAGTGTTGAACAAAAGGTATTTTTTATAAGAAGTGAAATTATTACGAAACATTGTTATTTATATTAAATTAAGTTTTTACTAACACAAGTAATATTATTACTTGTGTTAGTAAAAAATATTATGTAGATTAAACAGGGATGTAATAGTATCAATTTATTAATGTTGTCATTTATTTTACTAATCAATAGATTGACCAATTCAATGTAATGGCATTATTCAATATGTGGTAGTGGTAACACTTTTCGTTGGGCACTCGATCCTTTATAGCTCTCTCTATAAAGTACAAATGCCTGGATTTTAAGAGGCAAAATACAATCCAGACATGTAAGCCGTAAAGTATACTACATATGTGTACATTTTAATTGATAACAGCATTACTGTAACTGCATAGTAGGCAGAAGAACACTAGGCTGCTGTGCACATAATTATATAATGTCCATCATAAGGTATTTATGTTGGGCAAGGTTTTAAAATAATGTAGCACCTCCTGCACCACACCTCCATAGTATGTTTAGTCATAATCAAGGTAATGTAGTGGTTGGAGACTAATAAACTAATACCAAAATATACTATTGTTTAAGCCTTTGTTTCTTGGACTATTAATTAGCTTTAATAATAAATGAATAGTAACTATAGTTATTTGATGGGCGCTTGCTTTGCAGAGTGAGCACTGGCTACCTGAGTCCAGTAAAGTAACTAGTTTTGGCCTAGTGAGGTCTGTAAATCAGCTATATAAACTTATTCTAGGTTTTTAGACAGAAAAAAGTATTACATTCATTTTGAAAAAATTGCTTTGTGCCAAAGTATCACCGGAGCAAATCTGTTCATTTTGGATGCCTTATATATCTGAAATCCAGCTAGATACCATGTTGAAATTACACAAGGTTATAGAATACTAATAGTTCTTCGTAAAACATATAGTTTTATTTTTGTCCATGCGAGGCCGAAGTTGTATGGGTTTGTTGCATATCCCCTTGGTGGTACTCCACCGGCATCGGGAACAGGGTCCAAGTTGCCGGCGGTTAGGGTCCAGAGAGAAGAACCTCCTCACTATGCGTGCCGTATCGAGGAGAACTGCCTTCTGCATCTGACCATTGATCCAAGCACCTAACGCGAGCCTCTTAAGATGTTGGTCGAGGCTCTTGGCAACAACTATCGGTACAATGATTGCCGAGTCCACATCCCACATATCGACAACCTCGTGTGCTAACTCCAGATACTTTAACTGTTTTCCTTCTCAGCTTTCACGAGGTTGCCATCATGAGGGATGGTAATATCGACAATCATTGCACGGCGCTCTGATCGATCTATTACCACAATATCAGGCTTGTTGGCAACAACAGTCCTGTCCGTGATAATAGATCGATCCCAGTACAGTGTGATATGGCCCTTTTCGAGAACTGGTTCTGCTACATACCTGTAGTAAGGCACCTCGACCTCTACAAGTTAATATTTCAGAGCAAGTTGCTGATGGAGAATTCTGGCTACTTGGTTATGTCTGTGCAGGCACTCGCCGTTAGCAAGACGAGAACAACCGGCAACTATATTATTATTATTATTAAATAGACAGTTATCGCTCGCTTCAACGGAGAAGGAAAACATCGTGAGGTAACCTGCATGTCTGAGAGTTCTACATTATTTTGTCGAAGATATGTGAAGTTTGCCAACTCGCAGAAAATAGCAATAAGCTAACACAGACTTATATTTTTTTAAATATAACTGCTGTGCTTGTTACAATTCCTGTATCGCGGAGGACTTTACAAAGGCTGGTATAAACTATTTATGGATCACACAATTTTTGTCCCGTGTAGGAATCGAATCCACATCACTCGACGCGGTGGCAATAGCGAAGCGACCACTTTAACCATTACGCCATCCGTGTAATCAACACTTTAAGACCTTACTCATTGCTAAAACACCACAGGCTCGCAGCGGGCTTGTATGCAACTGCTGTGCATGAGGTCACAGATTCGATTCTTAGTCAAGTAAAGCGTTATTCGATTTTACTGTCAAGAAATACTTGATAACAGCACCGGGTCTGGAACCGTGCCCGGTAGGCTTGCTCACTATTACTACGGGCGTAAGATCAAACCTGGCAAAAAAGGCCTGGCTGCAAAGTTTGTTTGTTTGTGTGGTTGAACGCGTTAGTTTCAGGAACTGCTAGTTCGAATTGAAAAATTCTTTTAGCGTTTGATAGCCCATTTATCTAGAAAAGCTATAGGCTATATAGCATCACGCTACGACCAATAGGAGTGGAGCATCAATAAAAAATGTTGCATAGACGGTGAACATTCTCGTATGTGAAGCAGACGAAGTTGCGCGAGTCAGCTAATATAGTAATATACGTTTGCTTATTCTTTCGAAAATAAAGCCGTGGGACTATCTTATCTTATCTTATCTTATGTGGGGGCCAGTCTGTGCAGACCGCCTACACTTCGACCCAGTGGGATCTTTTGTGTCTACACTCTCCCAATAACGACTGCCATAGATATTCATGGCAGCCGGGACCAACGGCTTAACGTGCTTTCCGAGGCACGGAGCAGGCGATAATTGTCAATCAATACGCACATAATTTCGAAAAGTCATATAACTTCCGAAAGTCAGAGGTGCGCGACGTGGTTTCGAACCCGATACCCTCTGCACTGCAGCCTGTTGGTCTCCCCACTGAGCTATCGCTGCTCTGAAGCCGTGGGACTATTTGAGTAGTTATGTTTTTGCGCGATTAAGGATAACTAAAACCTTCCACTTTTTGCTAAATTTTGGTTAAATTGCTCATCCTCGCCGAACCGTAACTGATAACTTTAATCTAATGGTTTGGGATTTCTAATTAACAGCTACAAAAACTTACATAGTATGTTTATTGACTAACTTATAGAATTTGTGTTTAGTCATCGGTGATATTTTACTGCAAACCTTAAAGAGACCTGTCAGTCTATCTATTATATACCTACACTAGCTAACCCACGCAACTTCGTCTGCTTCACATAAGAGAATTTGCCCCGTTTTTGTAACATTTTTATTGTTGCGCCGCTCCTATCGGTCGTAGCGTGATGTTATATAGCTTATAGCCTTCCTCGATAAATGGGCCATTCAACACTAAAATAATTTTTCAATTTGAACCAGTATTTCCTGAGATTAGCGCGTTCAACCAAACAAACAACTCTTCAGCTTTGTAATATTAGTATAGATTTACGCGAATGTTATACAGTCTTTTAATCTTTATTGTGTTAAGGGTTTTTGTCCACATAGACATGTCAACTCTTATAACATAACTAATACAAAAGTAAAATAGGGCAATTTATACAACTAAATCTATAAATTATATGTATACAGGTTGTCCGGTAATCAATGGATAACCTTGAAATGTCTTATAGTAGAACTGATGGGCGTTCAGAAAAAAATATGAAAAAATATCTATCCTAGCTACTACCTGGGATATGATTCTTTTTTTATTACCATATTTAACATTCTTGTATACTACGACCATAAATGAATGAATTCCATCGGTTTTTTGTTGTTTTGTTATTAAACACTAATTATGCTAATAGGTAGACGGTCAAAAGTATTACTAGCTATTGTACATTTTTTTTTTCACTTAGTTTGAGACAATCCGTATAATTTGAGTGCGTAACGAACCGATCTGGAAAATTTGTGCGAATCGACAACGCACGTACAGAATCGTGCGAAACTACCAATACGCTTTCTACAGTACTACTTATCACCAATACATAACAAACTTCAAAGATGACCTCACCTTATAGTTACATCCGTATAGGTATTATAATTAGTACCTACTTAATACAGACACACAAAAACTAGTAAATTGACATACATATAATGCACTTCATTTTAATATAATTAGATATTGAAACTAAATGCGTTTTATGATTACACTGGTAGTTCTTGGTTTTACCCACGTTAATAATTACTGCTCGCTCTCATGGCTCGTACCGTGCGAGTATTCCGCTTTCGGCACCAATTTCTTCGGCACCTATGGTTTCGGCACCTAAACTATTCCACTTTCAGCACCAATAGGTATTTTTGCTTAGTGCCGAATGTGGAATAAAATACCTATTGGTGCTGAAAGTGGAATAGCTTAGGTGCCGAAACCATAGGTGCCAGAAAAATTGGTGCCGAAAGCGGAATACTCCGTACCGTGATGTTATACTTCTGGATAAAGTATATTTCTAATGGCGTAAGAATTGTTTAAATCGGTGCAGTAGTTTTTGAGTCCATTACAAACAAAAATACAAATCTTTCCTCTTTATATTATAGCATCTATACTAATACTAGCTGTCCCGGCAGACGTTGTCCTGTACACAAGAGAAAAAAGAAATACATATATAAACCATTCTCGAATCCACTTGAACACACACAAAAAGTTACATCAAAATCGGTCCAGCCGTTTAGGAGGAGTTCAGTGACATACACACGTACAGTAGAATTATATATATAAAGATTACAAAGCTGAAGAGTATGTTTGTTTGTTTGTTTGAACGCGCTAATCTCAGGGACTACTGGTTCGAATTGAAAAATTCAACTAGTATTGGATAGCCTATTTATCGAGGAAGGCTATAGGCTATATAACATCACGCTACGACCCACGAGGGACGCGCAGTAACCATAAACGCGAGTGAAACCGCGGGCACATCTAGTAGATTATATAAATACTAGTTTTTAAGGATGTCTATAGTTTTTGCGCTGGTCACATGAGTTCGTAGTAATTATATTTATTTAATAATGTCATTAATTATTATAAAAATCTTGATGTGTAATGTCTGAACTTAGTATGAAGAGAGCTTGTTTAAGTTAATATAATTTGTAAGCAGAATATCCTAACTAGATAATATTATAAATTAGCCTTTGCCCGCAGCTTCGCTCGCGTAGGTTAGGTTATGTTTGTCATAGCATTGTTTTTGGATGAATGGTACCCTATGTCTTTTTCCGTACCGCTGACAAGGTATACCTATGCGAAATTTCATAATGATCAGTCGAGTAGTTAAAGCGTAACAAATAAACTAATAAACAAATTTACGTTCACATTCGCATTTATAATATTAGGTAGGATGCGAATGTGAGTTTGTTTGATTGTTTGTAAGGGTTTAACTCAAAAACGACTGAACCGATTTTAAAAATGCTTTCGCCATTAGAAAGCTTTATTATCAACGAGTAACATAGGTTATATTTTATTAAAAAAAACATTTTTTAACATAACCGAACCTATTTTTAGGCGAGTGAAGCTGCGAGCAAAAGCTAGTATTACATATAATACATTTTAAATAGATTAGCATAACATTTTACCCATTGACTATCAGTAAGCATAAATGTTAGTCATTAGTATAATTTAAACCTACATCGAAAAACAAGGAGGTTTTATTGTGAAGCCGCATGCTGTTCAGAATTTTAAACGTTTTCTCAGAAACGAATAAACCGTTTTCGATAATTTTAGTTCTTATTTGAATGTGGTCCTCCATTGTAATACTATTAGTCTTTTCCGCATAGGGTAGATTGGATTGAGGACTTAATTACGACTAAAAAACGTAATATTTTTTGACTTATAGCTAAGCTAGTTTTACAGAAACATAATAACTAATCATTCGTCGAGCGGACTACGCATTAAAAAACGTCATTATTATCAAAATTGTTTATTAAACATAGGAACTTGTTACATGACACAATAGTTTGTGTAAATAGGAACTAATTAAGAATAAAAAATATGATAAATATTATTATTTATTATTATTACAGACAGTTGGTAAATAATATGTCAACATTATGAGGGCCACAGATCGCTTTTTTACATTTTACACAATAGTGTTTAGTCATTCGGCGAGCTTTTGACGGACATAAATAGCATATTCTGCGTACATTCGATGCAGGAGCAGAAAATTCTTCATTTGACGATTCACCTAAAATATCCTGGATCATAGTTTTTATTTCCCGCCTCAAAGTCACTGTTTGTAATCGTTGTCGTAGCCAGGGTTGCATGACTTGGTCTCCCATCTTCATGACAAAATCTCACCGAGAGAAAGGTTTCTCGTTGTTTCTAACATTATTAGAGACATAGATAGCATAACTATTGATAGGTGACAGATTCAGCATATCTTATCTATACTAATATTATAAAGCTAAAGAGTTTGTTTATTTGTTTGTTTGAACGTGCTAATCTCAGGAACTACAGGTCCGAATTGAAAAATTCTTTTAGTGTTGGATAGCTCATTTATCTAGGAAGGCTATAAGCTATATAATATCACGCTACGACCCACGGGGGAGGCACAGTAATCATAAACGCGAGTGAAACCGCGGGCACATCTAGTAATAGAATATACATAATGGCTACCTTTTAGTCTTTATTAACAGAAAGACTAAAAGGTAGCCATTATGTATATTCTATAACTAGATGTGCTCGCGGTTTCACTCGCGTTTATGATTACTGTGCCTCCCCCGTGGGTCGTAGCGTGATGTTATATAGCCTTAGAACACATTTGGTCCACCGTGTCGACTGCACCCTCGTACTATTATAAAAATGTATTATTTCAGGTTTTCCTGTACTCTCATTGATGTTGGGTTGATCATGAATAGTTGACAAAACATAAACAACTTTATTTGGCTTTGCTTTGTACGAAACTAACGACGTATCTCCGTCCGCGTCGTAACAAAATACCGATATACCAACTGCGCGTGATTTGGAATTCTTTAATTTTCTGGTTTTCTCGTTTGTTATCACTTCTGCATTAATCCATTGGCTTATTTGCTCCTCTTGCCTTCTCAAATTCATTTAAAAGTAAGAATAATATAAGACGTGAATAATACAACAACTACGAAACAATAGACATAATATTACAGGAAAAATATCTATTTAGTCATTATATTTTCATAATTTCATTAAAATTACATTTAAATAGATATTATTCTTCCTAAAAATAGAAATAAACATTACATTATTCCGTTGAAATAAAAAGTAACGGAAAATATAAGGTACATAGCTTTCCAGAAAAGTTTTTTTTTTTTGCTCGTCAAGATGACCACACTCCACCTGATGGTAAGCAGTCGTGTGGTCTAAGAGCAGTGGCCTCCACACCGCCCTCATAGCAGCCGAGGCGATGTTAAGGTCCCTACTTTGACGGCCTGTTACGTAGTAATTAAACTTTCGTCGAGCAGGCGACGCGATGCCTGTAAGTAACTTCCTAATAGACGTATGTACGCAACCGGGCAACCGGGGCACACGCTGCACTGTTTTTGATTAGGTATTATTAAGATAACGTAATAGAGGAACGCGGGGGGCCCGAGGAAGTTTGCAAACGACACATTCGAAGTTAAGTGCGTCGCGCGTCGTCGCGTCGACGAATGATTAGTTATCTAGGGTTAGGATATATTCTGGTTTTTTGGTATGTTAAACCAATCAGATTAAACATATCGAGATATAATAATAAAAGCATTGTATCTGGACGCCGGCGTCCATACGGATTTTTGATATCATGCATGAATGCCATTGTAGTTTAAGTGGTCGCCTCGCTACTGTCGCTACGCCGAGGGTTCGAATCCCGCACGGGACAAAACTTTGTCTGATCTACAAATGATTGTTCCGAGTCAGGCTGTTCTTTGTGTCCGTTTTTCGAATGTCTGTAAAGTCCCCCGCGACACAGGATTTATTGCTAGTGCGGGAGGTATCTTTAAAAAAAAATCAAATGGACAAACAAAAAAGAACAATAACTTCTATAACGGCGATCAAACCTTAGAGTGAACCATTAAAAGCAAAGATATGCCAACGACTCGCCGGCGTAGTTCCAAAGTTCTAATTAAAGTCATTGTTCGATGCCTGGAAATACCCAACGACGCAAAAAAGAGCTTTTGCCAACAGACCGTATATTATTATAACGAATGGAATATTACATAATACGAGTGTGTTATTGTTATTGTATATCATCATGCCAGCTACTTTCTGTAGTATTGGCAGAGGTATTTGTATATAGATCATGATAGATTATATACTAGGTATTATGTTGATTTTATAGTTATGGACGTTGAAAATATGATACATAATTTGTTATTAATCTTTGTAATTAAACTACTTTATAAGTATGTTATCGCGTTACTTATTAATACTTATAACATAATTTTGAATTTTTTTTTAGACCATCAGTTGTCAAACAAGCATACGGCCAACCTGATGGTAAGTGGTCACCGTAGCCTATGGACGCCTGCGACACCAGAGGCATCGCTTGCGCGTTGCCGACCCTTTAGGAAAGGAAGAGGAGATAAAGTGGGAAGGAGACGGAGTGGGACGGGGGAAAAAGGTGGATTGAGCCTCCGGCACTCAACGAGACACAACAGTAGGAATACTGGTATTTGACGTCGATATTCTGTGAGAGGGTAGTCCTTCCCCGGTCGAGCCGGCCCATTCGTGCTGAAATCAGCGAGACTCTACTACACTGCTACTGAACATATACTTATTTTATTTTAGACTAGCTTTTGCCTGCGGCTTCGCTCGCGTTAATTTAGAATTTGACAATCAATTCGGGTTGTACTCTGCTTGTAATAATATAATTCAATCATGATTCGAAAGACACGTGGCGCCTTCTATTATCATAAGAACGTTATTGTTGTTTTCCTCGGGAACAGTATTTTTTTTCAGGATGAAAGGTAGCCTATGTCCGTTTCTGTACACCTGACAACGTATATGCAAAATTTCAGAATTATCGGTTCAGTGGTTTAGGCGTGAAAAGGTAACAAATAAACAAACTCATTTTCGCTTTTATAATATTAGTTAGGATTACTTAGTAATACGTAATATTTTCAAATTATGTTATAAAAGTGTTAATAAACGAGAGACAAAATTAATCTCAATGTATAATATTCGCGTAAGACAATATTTGTTATTAATCAATAGAATACCAGAAATAATTCAAAATCGATTGTGTCTGACCACCGGTGTCTCGCTGCAGCTCAATAGATTAATAACAGCACTTGTGTCGACAATTTAAACTAATAAGTAGTGCAATAGATATGAATAGAGCTTACGTGAGAGATTAGCTATCATTCGACATAAAATAATTATAGACAGGCGTTAATATATGTAAAACTACAAATCCTAAATAATTGATGGAGACCCGTGATATTTGAAGGGATTTTTGCGATTTTCTTAACATTGGCAGCACAACGCCTCCATTTTCGAAAGTCCGTGTGATATGCCCTTGGTATTAGTCCATAACCTACAGCAGATCTAAGTCCGCTTACCATTAGACAAACTGTGTATTTTTTGCTCCCATTTTATTTAAAAAAATGGAAACACAGCCTTAATTTACACGCATACCTATAAAAAGCTATGAGGCTTGTCGAACGTCATAATTTTGACGAAAAAACTCCTCAATACTAAATCAATTTTACAAAATGACGTTGGCAAAGTGATTTGCGAAAATGAATCAATCGTACCGCTGATTTATAGGTAGTTCTTTTTGTTATATTTCATAGACAAGGCAGTACGAAACATTATATATCATTATAAAGCATATTGTTAATCGATGGTATAAAAAAACAATGATATGGGACGTGGTGTGATGGTGTGAGTTCGCGTTTCCGGGTTCATTGTCTGTGTGGTTCTGGATTCGATGGCCAGATTGAGAAGTTGTTATCGGGTTACATCCTAACTAATATTATGAATGCGAATGTGAGTATGTTTGTTACGCTTTCACGCCTTAACTGCTCGATAGATCATCATAAAATTTCGCAGACACGTTGTCAGGAGAACAGAATAGGACATAAGGTACTTTTCATCTAGTAAGTACTGTTAGTAACTTACATTTACGCGAGCGAAGCCGCGGATTAAATCTAGTGTTAGATAAATTTTAGTAGTAACCCAATACACATGACGCACTTCTTGTGATAAGGTACAAAAGCCTACGCATGCTTGCCATATACACATAGTCTTACGGTAATTATAACTTACTAGTTTTCCCCCGCGGCTTCGCTCGCGTAAATGTAGGTTAGGTTAGGTTAGGTTTGCAGCAGTTCTTTTTTCTGGATGAAAGGTACCCTATGTCCTATTCTGTACCCCTGACAACGTGTATGCAAAATTTCATCTTGATCGGTTGAGTAGTTAAGGCGTGAAAGCGTAACAAACAAACAAACTCATTTTCGCATTTATAATATTAGTAAGGATATACTTTCACGTTACATAGAGTCTATACTAAGTAATATTATAAAGCTGAAGAGTTTGTTTGTTTGATTGTTTGGTTGAACGCGCTAATCTCAGGGACTACTGGTTCGAATTGAAAAATTATTTTAGTGTTGGATAGCCCATTTATCGAGAAAGGCTATAGGCTATATAACATCACGCTACAACCAATAGGAGCGGAGCAGTAATGAAAAATCTTGCAGAAACGGGGAAAATTCTCTTATGTGAAGCAGACGAAGTTGCGCGGGTCAGCTAGTGATTTATATATAACTGAAAACTCAGAATAACTATGTGGCTCGCAAAAATTTTATTCCTATTTGGGGTTCGGATCCACTACACTTGGCACATTGACAGTGGCAAGACGACCATTTCAAACCACTAGCATTTGGTCCATTTAACCTAATGAGTGACAGCAGCACACCGGCGGCCGTACACAGTAGATTTACAACTATGTCTGGCATTCCAACAATTGACAGATTAACCAAGAGTCCTGTCGTATTATGACTTGGTCAGTCTTCGCGCGTAAAAAGCGGTACACCCGTATCTATTTAATTTGTGGCATAGGTAAATGACGTCACTCAATAAAATTATTCTTCAGTAAAAAAATAAACAGGAATTACCAGTCACATATTTTGTAAAAGAAAGTCGTGTTTCTTTTTTGCAAGGACGGCAAATTGTCCATGTTTTTGCAAAATCAATAAATACCATACCAATAACATTTTTTTATCAATCAAATCGTGATATTCAAATCAAATTAAATAAGCCGTCAATCAGTCAATCAAAGGAAACCGCGGCATAGAACGATCTTTTTTTACATGGTTTCAGGCCTATAATCTATTTTCATTACGTACGTTTACGCTTGTGTAAGTTTAAAGAGTCAAACACTCTGTAAAGATGCCACCTAATGATTGTACCAATGGCATTGTGATTTAAGCAGTCACCTCATATCTTGCCAAGCTCCGAGTGTTGCTGGTTCAATCATCACGCGGGACAAAAAATTGTGTGATCCACAACTGGTTGTTTCGAGTCAGTGTGTTCTTTGTGTCCGTTGTTTGAATGTTTGTAAAGTCCCCGCGACACAGGATTTATTCCTAGTGCAGGGGTTATCTTTTTAAAGAGAGAAAAATAGAAAAGATTTTTTAAAAAGAGTCGTTTGTCATAATACTTTTATGGTATTATCGTATACGGGTTGTATACGCACTAAAAGAAGAACCTAACAACACTTCTCGATCCGGGAAGTTTACCCGAGATTTCAGTTCAAAAGCTTAATAAAGGTATATAATCTATACAAATATTATAAAGCTGAAGAGTTTGTTTGGTTGGTTGAACGCGCCAATCTCAGGAACTACTGGTCCGAATTGAAAAATTATTTCAGTGTTGGATAGCCTATTTATCGAGGAAGGTTATAGGCTATATAACATCACGCTACGACCAACGGCAGAGGCGCAGTAATCATAAATGCGAGTGAAACCGTAGGCACAGCTAGTAGTTATATATGAGAGGTTTTTGCCAGTGTAATCCATCTTACCACACGAGTGATGCTACGATATAGATATAGATAGCGTTAGCAACAAAAATTATCTTTGGATGAGATCATCTAAAGATAATTAATTATCTATGTTGTCCAAACAAAAAAATCTCAAATCGAATTAAGACGCGATATTTTATTTTATTTAATTACAGCTTTTACGATGCCGTAACTTGTATTTACGGCTTAATACGTCATATTTCTGGATTAATCTACAACTGGCTGGCCACGCAAGTTCGTCTGCGTCAAAATAATAAGAGAATTTTCCCCGTTTTCGCAACATTTTTCATTGATGCTCCGCTCCTATTGGTCGTAACTCGTAGCGTAATGCTATATAGCCTATGGCCTTCCTCGATAAATGGGCTATTCAAAACTAAAATATTTTTCAATACGAATCAGTAGTTCCTGAGATTAGCGCGTTCAACCAAACAAACTCTGCAGCTTTTTAATATTAAGTTTGGATACACATGTTTGGGATTTCAAACAGGTTTGAAGTACTAGCTTCGGTAGTACATCTATCAGGTATTTTTCCATTATGTTGTAATCAATATTATAAGGCAGAATTAATACGAATTAGCGTAAAACTGTATTATTTACATATTTGTAGATTCAATTATTTAAAAGCCACTTCCGTGTGTTATATCTATATATATATAAATGAATCCCTATTTCCCTTGGTCACGCCATCACGCGTGAACGGCTAGACCGATTTCACTAAATATTTTTTGTTGTGTTTGTTATTGTCAGGAGAAGGTTCTTAGGAAAGAAAAAAATAAGAAAATTACGCGGAAAATTAGAAAATTTAAGACTACTTAACCACCATATAAAATTATTTCTAATCTAACCGCTTTGGACAATATAAACATTTTTAATGTAACCTTATGACGTTTGACATAGAATTGAAAGAATGCGTGCTGCAAATAGTTCGGTCGGAGTTATTTTATTGATAAAATACATGTAAAATAATTAATTTATTATTTCTTACAAAAAGGATATAAGAAAACTGAATTTCTTAGTGCACATCACGGTTAGTTCAGAGCCAAAATGTTATAAATTGTTGTATATTTCACCAAATGTGCCTCTTTATGCAACTGCTGTGTATATATCAGCCCTGTATTAAACTGTACCACTGCTGGGCATAGGCCTCTTCTCAGTGTGGGTAGAGTTAGGCCATAGTCCACAAAGGTCTTGCTGTATATGAGTATAAAATATTGTGTACGTCACGCGAGTTGGAATTACCAATATGATAAGATATCGCTTGTAATTAGACATGCCGAATGCTTGTCTGCCAACTTAGTATCACGAGAAAAATGTCCAGAAATGTCTTCTGAATAAAGGAAACAGAAAACTAGACGAACGACCAAGGCATGGAATTCTCTGCCAAGGCACGTGTTTCCTTCTTCCTTCGATCCTGGGTCCTTTAAGCGGGGCGTGAAAAAGCACCTTCTCAGGCCGTCAAAGTAGAGACCTCAACATCGCCTCGGCTGCTGTGAGGGCGGTGTGGAGGCCACTGCTCTTAGACCACACGACTGCTTACCATCAGGTGGAGTGTGGTCATTTTGTCGAGCAAAATAAAAAAAAATAAAAAAAGTTAACTAACACTACTTGACTTGACGACCGAAAACACGATCGGCAAACATTTACCAAGTGATTGTGATCTTATTTGCTATCCTGATGATAATAAGGTTTCAATTTCGAGACCCCGGGTCAGACATAGTGTGATTGGATTACCTACTGTCAGCAATCAGATGTCACAATTTTCTTTAACACTTTCACTGCTAGCTGAAATTCCTTGTGTCACGCGGGAGGCCAAAATATTTTAAGTCTGTTTTAGGTACGTACGTACACTCCGCAGATAGGCGGGGCTGGCCTCTCGCGCACAACTCGCACCCTGCCGATATGCGGAGTTGACAGCAAATGTGTTATAAAAAGAAAAATAATCTGTTCATTAATTCTTAGTAGTACTATGAGCCTAGTTTCCCGAGCACACTTCCTGATTACGGTGTCTGAATGTCGAGAAAATAAGCGAGCCTTCTATGACATAAGTTTCAAAATATAGCGAAATGTCAGTTTGTAATACTAGTCTTCTACATAGACGTGAGACTATAATTATATGTTTTAAAACTTAGTTATCACCTTTTTACGACTCCTAAATCTTTCTGTATTTGACATATTATAACAAAGTCTATGTTTTGCATATTATACAATCCACTCGACTAAAATCTGGCGAGTTTCAATGTTACCTATTATATATTTAGGTATGATACGTGTTCATCAAATCCGGGTTCTAATAGCTTTTACAAAAAAACGACTTCGACTAATTTTATTTAAAATGGTGTGAGGATTTGTCACAGGTTAATGTTTCTGAAGTAAATATCATGGTCATTTTTCTATTGACGACACTTGCACTAAGAATAATTCCTGTGTCGCGACTTTACAAACATTCAAACAACGGACACAAAGAACACTCAGACTCGGTAGAACTGTTTATGGATCGCACTTATTGTTGTCACGTATGGGAATCAAAGTCACTACACTAGAAGCAATGACAATTTAAAAAATTAGATGTTTACTTGACACAGCTATCCCGTGCTGCTACTGAGACCTCGATGACGTAGTGGTTAGTGTAACCGACTGCCACGCCTGAGGTCGCGGGTTCGATTCCCGTACAAGTCAAACATTTGTGTGCATGAACATGGATGTTTGTCTTGGTCTGGGTGTTTCTATGTATAATATGTATGTATTTACAAAAAAAAAACGAAAAAGTATTTATGTACGTTTATCCATTGTCTAGTACCAATAGTACAAGCTCTGCTTAGTTTGGGCTAGATGGTGTTGTGTGTATGTGATAAAATATTATTATTATTATTATTTCTCAACAGAAATACCTTGCCTGACCCGGGAGTTGAATCCGAGACCTCTCAGTTCCAAACGAATAAATAACATTCTAAAACAAGGTTAATAGCAGATTTTGAAAATCCGTCTGTTTTTTACCTGTACTTTAAAAAGATAAATCTCGCTGTAGGAATAATGACTGTATCGCCGGAGACTTGTTTACATAGCAATAAGATAAACTGCCGCTGTACTAACATAGAATCAGTTAATACATATACATATTTAGGACTGACTCTAGATAGAAATTTCAATTGGAAACCACATGTTAATGACGTCTGCGAGAGGCTTAGATCAGTACTAGGTAAATTTTACCATCTGAAGAACATTATTAACAAACATACAATGTTATATGGTTTATTATGCTCTTGCAGACTCAATACTCAGCTACGGTCTTAGTGTATATGGACGTACATTTACAACATACACTAGAGAGATAAAATGTACTCAAACGAGACTTATTAAATATTTAGTTAGTGAAAAAGTAAAATCAATGTGCAATAAAGACTATGAAAAACTGTATCCTATATGTAAAATATTACCGGTAGATTTAAAAGTAAATTTCTTAATAGCCATGGAACATTATTATACTGATGATTATAAAGTTAGGATTGATAACCCATATAACACAAGAAATGTAAGGAAAGGAAAGCTGCTTAAACCAAAAATTAAAAACTATTATGGAGCGAGAATGACTGAATATCTAGTCCCAAAAATATATAACGAGATAGAATTATTAAGAACACAACCTAAAATAAGTAAAACATTGTTAAAAGCAAAGCTAAAGAGTCTACTGCTTGGAGTTGTTGACATTACTATTAGTGAGCTCCACTCCCGCGATGCAGTCGATACAAAAAATGAGTATTGTATTGTAGATATATATCTAATAATAATTAGTTTTAAGGTTTAATAAATAATTGTTAACGAGCGCATCTCGCCAACAAGCTGTGTAGCTTGGCGAGGAAATTTATATGTTAGACTATTATTATTACAAGTGAATAAATGACATAAAAAAAAAAAAAAAAAAGACATTCAGAAAACGGACACAAAGAACAGCCTGACTCGAAACAACCATTAGTCAAAACAAATATTTGACGGTAAGCTAAATACAAAATATTGCAACGAGCCAATGAAATTAAGCAGTGCAACATTTCGCTGGCTCACTATTACAAGGTTCTATGTTATTTTTTTTAACTTTGGGGAAATGAGGTTTAAAATTTGCGTATCAGTAAAAATAACGTAAAAAATAACTTAGAACTATTTGCGATTTAATATTGTGAGGTGGTAAGTGCTTCCATCTATTACTATATTAGTCTAAACAAAAAGGAATGACATATACGAGTAGAACCATGCAATATTCATAACTCATTTATTTTTTCAATAATGTAATATTGAACCAGCGATTTGGCTAGTAATTTCGTTAAAAACATCTTGTGAAATCAATTGTTAGCAAAATATTTGCCTACTAGATTTTGCCTGCAGCTTCGCTCGCATAAATATAGATTACGTTAGGTTTTTTTTTTTATAATATCTCTCCAAGGGTAAAACCGCCCGGGAGAGGAGTTTATCGCGACACAGTGCACTCTGCTATTTGATACAGAGTTTAAGATTATAATTTTACAGAGTTTGTAATAAGTAAAGAATTTTTAATGTATGCATATTGTTTCTTAGTCTAGGTTATAAGTTATAATGGAGTATGATTAGGTCAGGTTAGAAACAATACTTTTTTCTGGATAAAAGGTATGTCCTTTTCTGTTTCCCTGATAACGTATAAGCCAAATTTCATGATGGTCAGTCGCGTAGTTAAGGCGTGAAAGCGTAACAAACAAACTCACATTCGCATTTATAATATTAGTTAGGATTGTTAAAGAATATACACGACAAAAACATAAAGTTATTCATATAATAACTAGTTAGTTTCTTAATTAGAAGCTTTGAGGTAATTAAATTGTTAACAAAATTATGCGCGAATATTATGTAATGGTTGGTAGTTTTCAAGCAAATACGTTTTGCTATTGTTTTTCATGTACGTATAATATACGTATAATATATATAATTACATGTGGATACCTAAATAATTTCTAGAACATACGACCAAAGCATATTTTGTTGTTTTTAATCTGTCTCCCGCGGTTTCACCCACGATTATGATTCCTGTTCCAATCCCGTGGCTCGTAGCGAGATGTTACAAATGCAAAAAACATTTGTAGTATTAGTTTCAGAAATTAGTGCGTTTAAACAAACAAACTCTTTAATGTTATTATATGTAGGTTTTCGCTGTGTTTTCGGCCACTGTTAAAGCAAGCGATAATTAGCTACTTACTTAATACGCACATCACTTCGAAAGTCGGAGGTGCGCGACTTGGGATCACACTCGACACCTCTGCGCGTCAGTCCAACGCTCTCCCTTTAGGCTACCGCTGTATTAGGTACCACATAATGATGACACAAACTAGAACAAGTTAATCCCGACTCGTCTTATAAAATATAAATTTCGAAGGTCAAAACAGCTAATGAACCAGATACCAAATTAAGTATTCAATCATATATTATTCTAATCCTAACTAAAATTATCCTAACTAATATTATAAAAGCGAAAATGAGTTTGTTTGTTTGTTACCTTTTCACGCCTAAACCACTGAATCGATCATCCCGAAATTTTGCATATACGTTGACAGGTGTACATAAACGGACATAGGCTACCATTCATCATCATCATCATCATGTCAGCCAAAAGACGTCCACTGCTGGACATAGGCTACCATTCATCCCGAAAAAAAATATTGTTCCCGAGGTAAACAACAATAACGTTCTTATGATAATAGATGGCGCCACGTGTCTTTCGAATCATGATTGAATTATATTATTACAAGCAGAGTACAACCCGAATTGATTGTCAAATTCTAAATTAACGCGAGCGAAGCCGCGGGCAAGAGCTAGTCTAATATATTTGTTAACAATTATATCTAGGTTTTAGACATTACTCACAAAATTAGCTTAGTAATTTTTTAAATATTTATTAGGTAGGTAATGTATAAATGTAATAAATTATAATTATGATAATTGAATGTCTGACTCAAGTCAAGACCCCATGCTGCCACTGAGTATTGCTTGCGTCGAAATCAATTACTTTACCCGATCCATCAATCGTTCTTACGATTAGTTGCAAACATATGCCACAGTACCAACAAGGCAGTCTATTCATCAGACAATGTAAACATAATAATTATGATAATAACTAATAAATGATAAAATTTTAATATGTACATATAATCACAATTCTTTAAAAATGACTTATTCCTAAAATATTATAAAACAAAGAAAAAGAAAACTAAAACCCTCTAATAGGCGTCATAAAATTCCTCCGCATCACAGTCGACCGGTAGTGTGCCCAGAAGACTGGCAGCATTGCCACGTTGAATGGCAATGCTTATTCTTTCTGCAAATTATGATAATTGAATGTTGATATTTTCAGGAACACTAGGCAGTTAAGCACAAATAAAATGTATTGTATGAGTCTTTACTTGGGTGAGGAAGCTTACTACCTGTGAAAGAATTTAAAAACTTAATTCACCTTTAACAAGAATAGCCAAATCATACAATAGTCTTCAGCGACTGGCAGATTTAGATATATTTGGTGACAACTTCTTTAGATTTAAGAAAAAAATCACTGTATACCTGGGTTCCAGGCTTCGGTAATTATGATACCATACTAGACTAAGTATAATTTCCCATTTTTACTATAACATTTCTATTTCTTCTTTCTTTTTAATTTGAATATAATTTTAATTTTAATATTATGTTAATGTATTTAGAGTTTTTTACTTAGTTTTTGTGGCGAAATTTTTTATTTTTGTTAGATGTGGTTGCCTGTAAGTGAATGAGCACAAGGCATGTCTGTAAATTATTATTTAGAAGTAAGAAATGTGTATTATTTGTTGGCGATCCAAATCAATAAATAAATAAAAAACGGTGCAATAGTTTTTGAGTTTAACGTTACAAACTAAAGTACAAATCGTTTTCTTTATGATGTTAGTGTAGATAAAAGTATATAGCAGTCCTCATCATCTATGTATTTATTAGACAATTTGTCTTAATATTTGGTGCTATCAATTCTAATTATATGCTAATTACAAAGATACACATCATGAAAGTATAATTTTATTATCTTACGCAGCAAGGGCCGGACCGGTTCGCCAACAGTAGATCGCAAATATTTAACATAAAATAATATAAAATGAATTACATCATTATAAATTCTTCATATGGTAATTATTAACTATAAGCCACAAGTTTAGGTTCATAAAAATAATCATATGACGTCATAGGTTAAGGGCCTTATACATAATGTAAAAAAATGTACAGAGTAAATTATCTTTTATAAAAATTCAGCTTCCGTATTATATAGCTATCGTATAGCTTCAGTATATGTCTGCAAAATTTGGGAAGTAGTCGATGGATGGTCTTGACTTTTTTAAACAACGTGGCATTTTTATACGAGAGTGTTTTTATGTATATTTTATTCCGAAGTTTCTTCACGAACGGGATACTACTTACTGCCCTAATATTTATTATGGCAGTAAATAATATGAGCCATGGAAGCGTAGCAGGGCTTCGCCAGTACTATACATATATATTTTTTTATTCTTTATTTATTATAAGGGAACAATGACAATGTCCATCCCATCGTGCCTTATTCTAAAAAAGAAACAACTACCACAACAATAGCATAGGCTAGTCTTAATAGCTACTAATCACAATAATTTTTAAATGTATAATATAATATTCTAGCTGTATCAGAGTTTAGTTCAGCTAGAATACTATGAAACATACGGACATCGTATAAATTTATTTATAAAATGGGCTCTTTTATCAGCATGCCTGACACATTCCATTAGCAGATGGTATACATCATCTGTACTATATATAAAAGTATCTTATCTTATGTGGGGGTCAGTCAATTCAGACTGGCGACACTTCGACCCAGTGGGATCTTTTGTGTCGACACTCTCCCAATAACGACTGCCATAGATGTCCATGGCAGCCGGGACCAACGGCTTAACGTGCTTTCCGAGGCACGGAGCAGGCGACAATTGTCAATCAATACGCACATAATTTCGAAAAGTCATATAACTTCCGAATGTCAGAGGTGCGCGACGTGGGTTCGAACCCGAGACCCTCTGCATTGCAGTCTGTTGGTCTCCCCACTGAGCTATCGCTGCTCTATATAAAAGTATATATACATAGGTTGAGTTCTGTATACCTTTAAAGAAGTAGGCATAAATGTATTACACACATTTCAACAGCTATGTCTTACGTAAAGGGAGCGAGCTATGCCATTCAGCAAAATGCATAATGTAAATGACGACAGAGATTTAATTCAGGCTCGAATCTCTAAACATGTGATCGTTCGTCGTAAGTTTAGATATAGCAGAATACCAGCTAAAACTAAGTAAACACAGTAATTATTTTAGACCTATTTGTAAACGGGCAGATCGATCCAAAAGGTCTACCTAGTATGCATATGTTGTTTAGCTATATATTATACATTTACTCTAAAACTCTGCTTTGCAGTGACACAGATTTCACTGGGATCCAGTACTTATAGATAATCAATGAAAATGAAAATGAAAATATTTATTTGCATTAAACATGTGTGATACATTGAAGCATTGATGTTAAACAAATTTAAAGTCCAGCATATTCTACCTGAATAGGTGTACAAATGAGTATAGTAAATAGAAATATATAATAGCAATTAGAATACTATTCAAATTATGGTAATTAATTAAATATAAATTGTAAAATCGAATAAAGACAGTAAAATTCAAATTAAAATCAAAATCAAATTAAAATATAGGCAAAATTAAAATAAATGTCATTAAGCACAAATAATATAATTAATGTCAAGTATTGTTAAAAAGAAAGGTACCTACGCATATAGTAATATTATTTTTTATCAAAATGTTCAGAGTGAGTCAGTTAGAAAATCTTTTAAATTATAATAACACTTAAAAGCTAACAAATCCCTAAACTTTTTCTTAAAAGAAGTTAAGTCTAAACTTTTTAAATTGTTTGGTATTTTATTATAAATAGTAGGTCCCATGCAGAGACTACGTTTTATTTATATATTTAAAAGCAATGGACTTGCGCACTCCTTCTTCATATAAACTTCAACTATATTCAATCTTACACTCATAATCGCGCGTTATATACTTAAAAAGGGGCACAATTTTTCTCTTTAGGTAGGTACCTATGTATTATTCGTGGGTCGTGGGTGAAATCGGTGCTAGTATCTAAATTATTATTTTTATTTTTTTAATTTAAATATTGTTCGATTAGCTGACCCGCTCAACTTCCTCTGCTTCACATAAAAGAATTTGCCCCGTTATTGCTACATTATTCATTGATGCTTCGCTCCTATTGGTCGTAGCGAGATGTTATATAGCCTTCGTCGATAAATGGACTATCCAATACTAAAAAAAATCCATTTAAACTGGTAGTTCCAAAGATTTGCGCGTTGAATCAAACAAACTCATTAGCTTTATAATATTAGTATAGATTAGTGCTTGTTTTTTTAGCGTAATATTCAATCTATGTATATAATCCTTTACAATAAAAATTTAAACTTAATCAAGCTTATAGTGACAGGAATGAGAAGCTATTAACTTCTCTATGCGATCTTCCACCACACAAATCAATCATAACATTAAAAACGATACGACAGAACATTAGTATATAATGTGCTAAAGATGAGTTGTTTTCCAGTTCAAAGGATGTTCTACAAGTTTTTATAAGCTGAGACGTGTACCAGCCGAAATGTTTTTTAAAATTTTGATTAGTTCAACGACATTTAAAAAACGCTTCATTTCTACTTGGACGACAACTTTTATCTTTAAAAAAGATAACTCTCGCACTAGCATTGCTATCAGTGTCGCGGGGGACTTTACAAACATTCAAACAACGGACACATAGAACAGACTCGGAACAACCATTTGTGGATCTCACAATATACATACATTCAGAATGTTCATGTTTTCATGTTCTGAGAGTCTACCATAAGAGTTGATAGTTCTACCATTGTTGCATCTTTGATACGTTTTAAAAAGTCAATCAAATAATTTCACTCTCACACACACACATACACACCCTCACACACACACACCCACATACACACACACACCCTCACACACACCCTCACACACAAACACGAACACACACACTCATACGTTTACCCACTCACACATCTCCCAACATGACGTACATTCTCAACACGAACATACTAGCCCTAATCATACACATTCCACCTATTCAGAGCACGGAGAGGCTGGTTATCTGTAATACAGGACCTCCTAGTACAGAGACCAGTTTCCCACATAGACTATACATTCGCTGCTTACTTGTATGGACTGTTTGTTTATGATGTCAAATATTATGTACTGTGTGAGAGAACAAATAAACAATTATTATTATTATTATTCTCTTTATTACTTATTTTCTCTAATAATTACAATATTTAAAAATATAAAAACTGAAATGACCCACCGGTATCGGGTGCAGTGACCAAGCTATCGGTGGTTAGGGCTCCAGAGAAAGGAACCTCCGCACTATGCGCGCCGTGTCGAGCAATACTGCCTTTTGAATCGAGGACTTGACCCAGCTATTCAACGCGAGCCTCTTAAGATGGTGGTCGAGGCTCTTGGCAATTAATCCGTTTACCGAAACGACTATCGGTACAATGATCGCCGAGCCTACATCCCACATGTCGACAACCTCGCGAGCCAAGTCCAGATATTTAATTTGTTTATCTTTATTATTATTATTATTATAGTTGTATGTTCGATACCCACATTGAGTAAAAATTTGTGTCGTCCACAAATGGTTGTTCTGTGTCTGTGTGTTCTTTGTGTCCGTTGTTTGAATGTTTGTAAAGTCCACCGGGACACAGGAATTAATCCTAGTACAAGAATTGAGACACGTGGAGACCGCGACTCGGCAAACGTAGTGTAGGACGCCCTCCGACCAGGTGGGATGACGATTTGCGAAAGACTGCAGGGAGATGCTGGATGCGGCAAGCTGAAGACAGGGCGCTATGGCGCTCTTTGGGGGAGGGCTATGTCCAGCAGTGGACTATCATAGCCTGATGATGATGATGATGATGACAAGAATTGTTTTCTTAAAAATATATGCTTGTTAGTCATCTTCGTCATAAATCTAATCGATAAATAATATTTTTTTGATTAAATTTATGCCGTCCAATAGAGCACGTTTTTACGTACGTTTGATGATAAATATCACCATTTTTATGTATAATTAAAATGTCGCTGGCACGTGTACGGAAGACAGATAGCTGTGTAGACATATAATAATAATTATTTATTATTAACTTTGATATCTACTATTAAAATAATCACGTGTTGCTTACGAACCAATCTAACGTAGATATTACTCTGATTATTTCTATAGTGAATGAACTAATGAAGCCACAGAATTGTGTTAGGATCGTAGCAAATGGAAATCCGTAGTCTCTGCCTACCCCTCTGGGAAACAGGCGTGAATCTATGTATGTATGAATGTGACTGCTTTGCTCGAGGTCGAGCGTTTGATTCATGGACCGTGCAAAATATTATTTGACATCTTTGTTAAGGCATTTTAGAAGTAGCTCGGAGTCTGAAGCTGGAGTAGGACATATAGTAAAACAGGGCGTTATGTTTGCTCGCACAATAATATTTCGTTTAGAGATACATAGCTATATCTGTTTTTAAATTTCATGTCTACATGTTTACGTTGCGTCCTTGATCATGAAAGTAACGACCGCGATGTGCACAATATTGGAATGTCATTCGAATGGCCATACACGCATCACCGACTCGCGCTTCGACGTACTTGGGCATCGAACCTGGACACTCTTACTTATAACATCATGACCTATTGAGTCGCAGCGGCACATCGGCGGCCAGATACAATTCAATTATGTCTGACACAAAAGAAATTCGGAAGTATATAGATCAATTTTAACAAAATGGCGTCGAATAAAAGAATTGGGTTAGGTACTTGCACGCAATATAACAACATTTCATAACATATCTTGAAGGTAACAAATAACAATGATATTATATATTACCTACATAACAAATAGTGTTATGTAAATATAACATTACAGAACATTCCGTTAAATTACTTACCTGTTTGTGGAAATAAACTGTAATTACTATTTGATACATACATGTCTGCTTATACACAACGTGATTTCTTATTTATTTTATACTAGTGACCCGCCCCGGCTTTACACGGGTAGTATAAAACCTTAGCAAATTATATACCAAAACCTTCCTCATGAATCACTCTGTCTATTGGAGAAAACCGCATAAAAATTCGTTCAGTATTTTTGAGTTTATCGCGAACAGTCAGACAGACGCGTCGGGGGACTTTGTTTTATAATATGTAGTGACTAGATTTTGCCCAAGGCTTCGGTCGCGTTAATCTAGATAATGTAAGAAAAAATCTATCCTTTGTCCACATAAGTCATTTTCTCTCTTCTTCTCCCTAGCCTTTATTATTCCCAAGTCTCTTGGGCTCGGCTTTCTAGTCTAACCGCATTTGACTGGATATCAGTTTTTACACGGAGCGACTCTTTTCATAATTAATTTATGAAAAAAGGAAAATATAGGGACATGCCAATAAAGGCCGTACATTTTTTGGAAAAAAATTATTGCTCTACTGCCATTATCCAGGGAAGAAACAGGGGACTATGTTTGTAAGGAAAAACGGCCCTTGTGTTTCCTCTTATGCTACTGCTCCACCTGCGTCATAACGCGTAAATTATCACGTTAATTTAGGCGTTACGTAGATGTGGCCAACGTTTTAATGTGTTAAATTACTAACGGCATTACTAATGCCATTAAACGTTTAGCGATAGCTCGGGTGTCGGTTTTTTGAACACATCAAAGGATTTTAACGTTAACTCTACGGCATTATAACCTAAATGTAGCCAACGCGCTTTTTTAATGCCTTAAGAGTCCATACTAATGGTGCGTAAACGCATTATTTCAGAGTTTTCTTTCTTACCACAAAAAATAAAAACTTTATTAAAAATGTATGTCACATAGTACACGTATTCTAATTGGTCCAGTTTGTATACAAAGTCTCATTTAAATATGTGAAGTATCCATTGAATAAAACGCTTTATTATAATTTTTTCGAGGCAAGTTTGTGATTTTTTTCTATCGAGTAAATTTTTAGGAATCGTGTTTCCACATCACGTAGTACTAAGAATATATCCTCAATTTTACTATATATTTTTTTACAAAGTGATTGATGCAATAGTTTTATTGTTAAGCTGTGTCAAACAAAGTGAATTGAGGTAGTATCGACTCTTAATTAACGAGTAGATGGCCATTGCCATTAACGATAAATCTAACCCAGATGTAGCAGTAGCCATAAAGATGAGCCCTACTACATTTACATATATGGATAAGTTGTCATATGACACACAATGTTAACATGACATCTGAATTATAAATATAGTCATATCACCCTCACTCATATTAAAAATTGTACACTATCGTTCTCTGTCATGTAAATGTAATGTGAGCTCAGTCTTCTAAGTGTGGACACTTTTTCGTTCGATGGCAGTACGGTGAGTGCATATCTATGACTAGATGTGCCCGCGGTTTCACCCGCCTTTGTGATTACTGCGCCGCCCCCGTGAGTCGTAAAGTGATGTTATATAGCCTATAACCTTACTCGATAAATAAGCTATCCAAAAATAAAAGAATTTTTCAATTCGAACCATTACTTCCCGAGATTAGCGCGTTCAACCAAACAAACAAACTCTTCAGCTTTATAATATTAGTATAGATTTAAATCTTTACGATAACGATATATTAAATACTAGTTTTCACCCGCGGCTTCGCTCGCGTCAATAAAGGTTAGGTTTGCAACAGTTCTTTTTTCTGGATGAAAAGTACCCTATGTCCTATTCTGTACCCCTGACAACGTGTATGCAAAATTTCATGTTGATCGGTTGAGTAGTTAAGGCGTGAAAGCGTAACAAACAAACAAACTCATTTTCGCGTTTATAATTATTTTCCGATGGAGTTCACATCCGTTTCCGAACAGACGGCAATCTTTTTAATCTAGCCAGATTTAAGGCCCGCATCAAAGTTTCGTATCACTGAGATCATGTATGCAGACGACCTGTGTTTCGTGGCGGAATCCCCAGATAGCCTGCAGAAACCGGTCTGGAGTCATCAATCAATCAATCAATCATCATATTAGTAAGGATGTCAGTCATTGTATTTTTTGTTATGTATGTATGTACGTCTTCTAAAAAGACTGGTACAGTTACTAGAGTAACGGGTTTCCATCTTGTTTTGTAATGTTCACACGACCCGGGAGCTTGTGAAGTTGCACTTGCGAGACTATGTGGAGACGCCTAGGTAGTAATTAGTATACGTAATTAAGTCTAGATTGTTCTACCGAATACCGCTGCAACCTGAATTGTTTGCGCAAGCTAAACAAATGACATCATATTGACCTCGGTTCCCTATCCATTTGCATAACATTTTAAGACATAATAAAATATGGCATACTTGTGTTTATCCTAATTATATTAACGCATAACATTATTTATGTAGCAAGCATAATTTTTAAATTGTTTCTTATTACAACTAGGCGCCATATGGACCTAGTTGTAATCTAACAAACCTATTTATTATTACTAGCGGTCGCCTAGTGCTCGAAATTCGACCAAAGTTTGCCTGTAAGATATTGCTGATACATATATGTCATTATAATTGTATTGATATATGTACCCATAGTTACGCGCTTTGACTGCGTGTGTAAAATGCATGGTTGTGTGTGTGTGTAGTGTTTTTAGGTTTAAAGATCTTTATTATCACCAAGACACCTCGTCACTTATGTGATAACATAACTAATAAAGTAAAAGTTAATATCCGTCGTCGCATTCACTGTATAAACTAAACAAATTCACAAACTACTTAAACAAATTCACAAACAATTCCGAAGGCAGGCCAAGCCACACTGCGCAAAACTATAGACATAATGTTAGATTTGATTTGATTTGACCCATTTCATATATACTATTTTTTTTACTAAAGAATATACATTATTAAGTAAGTAACCACAACATATTATTATTCGGTCTCTGTAGTGAGGTGCCGGATTTTTCATTAATTTAATGTATTTCTAATTCATATTTTATATAAATATTGGGATTCGCCCCTCCTTCTCCATATAAACTGTGCCAAATTTCATACTCTTCCGTCCGCGCAATTTTCTTAAAAAGGGGTACAAAGTTTTTGCTTCACGTATTAACATATAGATTGCTCCGCAAACAAGGGGACCTACCAAAAACAATTACGGCAAAGTATTATTATACCAAAAATAAATATGCCAAAATAGTTATGCCAAAGTACCTACACTAAGTAAATAAAATATTATGCGAAAATATCCCATTGACCTCTAGTTAGCAGAATACTTAGTGAACACGTTGTTTATTTGTATAATGTTCTTGAAACTGAGCCAGCGGGGTGAACTATGGCCTAACCCTTCTTAAGCTGAGAAGAAGCCTGTGCCCAGCAATGGGATACCTAGTTTATCAAAAGGGCAGATTATAATAATAGGTAGGCACAAAATGTAGCCATATTCAAATTTATTTATTAGCTAGAAACATGGTTAAGTATATTGTAATAAACAGTAGACTTCCATGAAAAGTAAATGCCAAAGTTTCAGGCCGTACCGTAGACACATGTATTGCAAAATTTTATCAGAATTTCGGTACGTACCCTCTTGATTGTAAAACACCTTCATGGAGTATTCCAAACCACCTAGCAATGCATTTTGAAGAAAAAGAAATCGAAGAAACTTCGTTGTAAGCTATTTTCATTCGATCCGAAGTTTCGGATAGACATAAAACATGTATTAATGACAGACGTCATATGTACATTATGTTTAGGTAGTCATCATTTAAACTCATAATCAATAAATGATACTTCCTATAAATACAATAAAAATATAAATTCTGGAAACGTAAACAATGTCTTAGCTATTAAATTAAAATTAAATAGATATTAAGCTTAATGACTTAATTTGTTTTTAATTTGTATTTAACACAAACAACTTGATGAGTGGGTCGGATGACCGAGATATTAAAATAGGTACTAGTGCACCGATCACTACCAGATACAATGGTACTTGGCGAAACTTGCTGTGCTAAGCATTGAGTTAACATTTACATACGGCTACACAGCAAGTTAGACACCGTATATACGCAGTGGCGTAGCTAGGCGTGGGCGAAGTGGGCCCTCGCACACAGCCTCGCCCTTAAGCAGGCCTCGCGAGGCCTCTATAAATGCGAAGCCACCAGACTTAAAATAAAATCCTTACTAGAGAACTTCTGTAAAGCAAAAAGCCGAAAAGATTTACTTTTGTAAAAAATTTCACACAGTTAAATGCAGACGGGGCTAGGAAAAACTAGAATTTAAGTTGAGAGAGCTATCTGTTTTTATGAGGTGTGATTATTATTGATTTGTTATTTGCCGTTTTGCTGAGTCGGCATTGACGTAGGTTGAACTTTAATTACATTAGTTATTTCTTTTGGTACTTGTGAAAAAACTACACCGCGATAGAACTAATTCCTGGGTTTTTACAGTCAAATACCAGACACATAGTGTTAACGACTTGGTTAATCTGTTGCTGCGAACAGTTTTGCAAAACACCGTTTGTTGGGTCTACTAGTGTATAAATACCAGACACATAGTGTTAACGACTTGGTTAATCTGTTGCTGCGAACAGTTTTGCAAAACACCGTTTGTTGGGTCTACTAGTGTATAAATACCAGACACATAGTGTTAACGACTTGGTTAATCTGTTGCTGCGAACAGTTTTGCAAAACACCGTTTGTTGGGTCTACTAGTGTATAAATACCAGACACATAGTGTTAACGACTTGGTTAATCTGTTGCTGCGAACAGTTTTGCAAAACACCGTTTGTTGGGTCTACTAGTGTATAAATACCAGACACATAGTGTTAACGACTTGGTTAATCTGTTGCTGCGAACAGTTTTGCAAAACACCGTTTGTTGGGTCTACTAGTGTATAAATACCAGACACATAGTGTTAACGACTTGGTTAATCTGTTGCTGCGAACAGTTTTGCAAAACACCGTTTGTTGGGTCTACTAGTGTATAAATACCAGACACATAGTGTTAACGACTTGGTTAATCTGTTGCTGCGAACAGTTTTGCAAAACACCGTTTGTTGGGTCTACTAGTGTATAAATACCAGACACATAGTGTTAACGACTTGGTTAATCTGTTGCTGCGAACAGTTTTGCAAAACACCGTTTGTTGGGTCTACTAGTGTATAAATACCAGACACATAGTGTTAACGACTTGGTTAATCTGTTGCTGCGAACAGTTTTGCAAAACACCGTTTGTTGGGTCTACTAGTGTATAAATACCAGACACATAGTGTTAACGACTTGGTTAATCTGTTGCTGCGAACAGTTTTGCAAAACACCGTTTGTTGGGTCTACTAGTGTATAAATACCAGACACATAGTGTTAACGACTTGGTTAATCTGTTGCTGCGAACAGTTTTGCAAAACACCGTTTGTTGGGTCTACTAGTGTATAAATACCAGACACATAGTGTTAACGACTTGGTTAATCTGTTGCTGCGAACAGTTTTGCAAAACACCGTTTGTTGGGTCTACTAGTGTATAAATACCAGACACATAGTGTTAACGACTTGGTTAATCTGTTGCTGCGAACAGTTTTGCAAAACACCGTTTGTTGGGTCTACTAGTGTATAAAGATCACTCCTAAAGTGTGGTGGACTATTCTTAGTTTGGGAGTGGTCTTTATTATTCTTTTGACTCACGGAGACTATCGATTACTATCAAGATTATACAAAAACGATACAAACTCGTCTATAAATTACTATTAGATGGATATACTATTAGGTCTCAGGACATCTGTTTATTGAAAAATTGAGAACCGGATGACAAGTATTGTTTTGGGTTCCACATTTTTTAAGTGCCAACGGAATCCTATTACGAAGTTTACGGCGGATGTACACAATGCGACTATCGTTTTTGTGCTCACCAGGCAGCGCCACAAGCGTGTAAGGTCCTATCAATCTTGTAACAGCTGCTGTCAAAAACCGTATCTAGCGGTAACAAATTATCGGTTTTAATGGTTACTGTTGAAGTGACTATAAAGTATGACGTCTAGAGAGCTTACCACCCGCTAGCACCTCTAGCGGTGAATTTAAGCGCGATAGTCCTCACTGCATTCGAATAATAATTCGAACTAGCGGTCGCCAAGTGGTCGAAATTCGCTCATAATTTATTTAAATTTTAAATTTGATCTTTATTAAAGTTTTATTGTCTATAACTTAAAACTCGTATAATCACATTCCATTTGGTCACCTACTCCACATATATGTATATGTATGTAACCATAGTACATTCTAGGAAGTCAACCGAACAATTCCGAAATACTACGAACGCGATTCGACTGTGTCAAATGCATGGTTGTGTGCGTGTAGTGTTTTTTCATTAATTTAATGTATTTCTAATGCATATTTTATAAAAATATTAGGATTCACCCCTCCTTCTGCATACAAACTTTAACTGTGCGAAATTGCATACTCGTAACTAGCAAATTTCGTAAAAAGGGGTACAAAGTTTTTGTTTCACGTATTAATATATAGATAAAACTCAATTGCTGTTCGTTAGTCTCGCTAAACTATAGCCTTTATAAAATTAGGATTAAAAAAATAAAAAATAAATTTTAAAACTAGAATTTAATTTATCTATTAATACAATTGTGCGACGCGAAACCTAAATATATATAATACACATACTACTTACATCCCCTCTAATATCTACAGTACAAATTTTATTAAATATGATTGGAATTTTCTGCCTAGGCACGTGTTTCCTTCTTCCTTCAATCCTGGGTCCTTTAAGCGGGGCGTGAAAAAGCACCTTTTCAGGTCGTCAAAGTAGGGACCTCAACATCGCCTCAGCTGCTATGAGGATGGTGTGAAGGCAACTGCTCTTGGACCACATGATCGCTTACTATCAGGCGGGGTGTGGTCATATTGTCGTGCAAAATGAAATAAATAAATAAGATACAGAAGAAAAACCGCCACATTACATAACGTCTGTCTACATATGTGTGCCGACACACATCGAAAACGGCTGTAACGGTACCATAACTGTTACTAAAAGCTTAGCAAAAAATGTATACTATTGTATAATTAAGCGACTGGTTCTCATTCAGGTATTTTAAGTATTTTTTTGCCCTAAGAAACGATTACATAAGTGTTAATTTACATAATTATGGTATTTAGTTCGACAGCCTAATTTTTTCTATGACCTTAACCTTACTAGTTTTTTGTAATGCCTGAGTCATGGAGGACTCTACAAATATTGAAATAACCGACTCAAAATACTCCTAGACTCTAGAACAACTACCTATATTTTTAACAAAATTTTTGTGGCGTATGGGGATCGGACATCCAGCAATTATTAGGGACTAGATGTGCCCCCGGTTTCACCCGCGTTTATAGTTACTGCGCCGCCCCGTGGGTCGTACCGTGATGTTATATAGCCTATAGCCTTCCTGTTTGTTTGTTTGAACGCGCTAATCTCAGGAACTACACTAAAATAATTTTTCAATTCGAGCCATTAGTTCATGAGATTAGCGCGTTCAAACAAACAAACAAACTCTTCAGCTTTATAATATTAGTTTATATATCAGCCCTGTATTAAACTGTCCCACTGCTGGGTACGGGCATCTTCTCAGCGTGAGAAGGGTAAGACCATAGTCAACCTTTATGGTTGGTAGCCTTCACATATTTTTCGCTTCTGTAACACAGGCTTATCGCCTAGCTCAGAAGTCAGGTACATCACATAATTTTGCAAAGTTTTTATGATAAATAAAGATTATTATTATTATATCTTCGAGAACATTTTGGGGCACTGTCAAACACGCAGGTTTTCTCACGATGTTTTCATTTCACCGTTAATACGAATAACATTACAAACGTTTTAACAACATACACAAATATCACCCAGTCTCGGTACATTATTTTTGTACGGTTTAGATATCAAAATAACAGCACTTGCAGTGGCATTGGCGAAGCGACCATTTAAACCCTTAGTTCCCAAAGTAGTCCAAGTGGACCCCCAGGGGTCCACGGGAGACTCGACGGGGATCTACGTTGGCGTGACAAAAAAATAAAAAATGGGCGTTTACAATGTATGTATTTACAAAAAAACAAGTATATATGTATGTTTATCCATTGTCTAGTACCCATAGTACAAGCTCTGCTTAGTTTGGGCTAGATAGTGTTGTGTGTTGTGTGTATGTGGTAGAATACGTAAGCAGCGGGGATCCAAGAAAATTTATTTGCTTTCGATAGTGAAGAACTAAGATGTTGGCTTGACTTCACCTATCAATGTAGGCAGACAGATAATATTTTAAGAAGCTCAGCGACTGTCACTTGTAAACACTTGCATATTTCATATTCAGTACCAGTGGTCTCGAACCTACCAATTTTTCGGTAGAGAATTACTAAAAAAAGGTCAACTCGTAGAGATTTATACGTATGTCAAGGAATACGGTAGAAATGTAGCTGCAGGGGGTCCACCGGAACCAGCTAAATTTTAAAAGGGGTCTGTAAGAAAAAGTCTGGGAACCTCTGATTAAACAATCACTTTAGACGAAAACTTTGACACGTGCGAAATCTATTTTACAATATAGTCACGCATATACTAAACTATGTGGCCATGGGTTATATATTAGTTAAAATTTATAATAGATAATAAAACATTTAAAAAATCTCCAGTTTTTAACAGCAATATATATTCAAGTACAGATCGCGTTGTAATTTATTTACCGCAGTATACCTACAAAATAAATAAAAAATATCATGTCATTCTAATCACGTCTTTAAGTATTGAATATATCACTCGTCTTTATTTCCCCGACGGGGTAGGCAAAGATGTATTCGAAGTTAATAGGTCCCATGTTATCTATACTAATAATTAATCATACTCCTAACTTCCTAATTAATATTATAAAAGCGAAAATGAGTTTGTTTGTTTGTTACCTTTTCACGCCTAAACCACTGAACCGATCATCCTGAAATTTTGCATATACGTTGTCAAGTGTACAGAAACGGACATAGGCTACCTTTCATCCCGAAAAAAATTACTGTTCCCGAGGAAAACAACAATAACGTTCTTATGATAATAGATTGCGCCACGTGTCTTTCGAATTATGATTGAATTATTACAAGCGGAATACAACCCGAATTGATTGTCAAATTCTAAATTAACGCGAGCGAAGCCGCGGGCAAAAGCTAGTATATTATAAAGAGGAAACATTTGATTTTTCTTTGTTTGTAAGGATTTAACTCAAAGACTACACAAACGTGTTTTTTTTTTTCACAACTTGGAAGTTATATTATCATCGAGTAACATAGGCTACATTTTATTTTAAAAGATCTGTTACTAACATAACCTAACCTACTTTTACGCGAGCGAAGACGCGACCAAAAGTTATTTGGAATAAGATTATTGCCGTTACAGTGAATATTTTCCATGATTGAGAATTTTCTAAGCAAAACCAATTTTCTTTAAGAATATTTTCGAAATGGAGTACCCTACAAAAGTACTGTTCCTAAGTGAGCAAAGCCGCAGGCAAAATCTAGTCTTCCCAATTAAATAACTCAAGTCCTTTTCCCAGGGAGGGTGGGTAATCAGAGACTAAGGTTATCCACTTGCTATATCTATCTCCTTTGCGTCATTCACTAGTCTTAATGTCTGCACGTTTGTGTCCGCTAATCTCCATAATGGCTGAATCAATTTGGATGTGTTTTTCAGTGACGTATGAAGTAAGATAAGCTCAGGCTAAGAATAAGTGTTTGATTTACTTGATTTTAATATCTTGGTAGTGTAGCAGTATTATATTTGTCCTGTGTGGGCATCGAATCCCCAACACTCGGTGCAACACTTAAACAATTTACAACTACGTCATCTGTGAAATCCAGTAAGAGCAATAAGATGTCAATTTTAATGTGTATTAGTATACGTAGCTGTTATAATGACATGTGCGCATATAAATGACATGTGCGCATAGAAAATGTCGGCCATTACTAGTAGTTTATGTATACATTGAATCGCATATATATTAATTACATTTTCTTAGAATTATTACTTATGTTACATTTTTTATTATTTTCCTGATTGCCGTTTACCATATTCTGTTTTAAAAGCCTTTAGTTTTAAAATAATATTGATATTAGGAATTATAAAGTAGTAAATCCGCGTTTATGATTACTGCGCCGCCCCCGTGGGTCGTAGCGTGATGTTATATAGCCTATAGCCTTCCTCGATAAATGGGCTATCCAACACAAAAAGATTTTTTCAATTCGGACTAGTAGTTCCTGAGATTACCGCGTTCAACCAAACAAACAAATTCTTCAGCTGTATAATATGTATTAGTATAGATTAATTCTTTAATCGTAAATGAAGCTCAAATACTTCGGCGGCACAGTGTGTATAGGTTCTTAGGTTCAATTCTGGGTTGGGCAAATTTGTAATTGTCAAGAGCAGAACGGCATCTGGAACTGTGCCTAGTAGGTGACAATAAGCACGTCCCTATACATAGAGCCTACAACCATAGATAGCGAAATGTGGTTTTATACACTTCTGCTACTACCTTTGGACTCTTTATGTATACTAGCGGTCGCCTAGTGCTCGAAATTCGACCAAAGTTTGCCTGTAAGATATTGCTGATATTATGTCATTACATATTGATATATGTAACCATAGTTACGCGCTTCGACTGCGTGTGTCAAATGCATGGTTGTGTGTGTAGTGTTTTTTCATTAATTTAATGTATTTCTAATGCATATTTTATAAAAATATTAGCATTCGTCACTTCTTCTCTGTATAAACTATAAGTGTGCCAAATTTCATACTCCTCCGTCCGCGCAATTTTCGTAAAAAGGGGTACAAAGTTTTCGCTTCACGTATTAATATATAGATAACTTATTTATGTATATAAATTATCGCTACTTAAAAAGACAGGCCATGTTTAAATCGGCTAAGTAAATACTAAACCAACTTGTGCTATTGTATAGTCGTACAGAACCCTCGATGTAAGACCAACTCGTACTTGACCGGTTTTATTGTAATCACTCTAGTCTATTATGTTTGGACTATTCGTCAGGTACAGTCAGCAATATAAGTAGCTGAATATTTAACATATTTGTAAAATTTATTTATGAATTAAACTTTTAATTATTATTATGTATTTTTAAACTGTGTTAAATCAACTATCTTTTAACTATTACTGTTATAAAAACTAACCACCTAATTAATATAAGAATTACGAAAGTGAGCTAGTTTATTTGTAACGCCTTAACTACTCATAGGATACCTTTCATCCAGAAAAATGTACAATTCTGACACGTAGAAAATATAAATTAACGCGTTAGAAGCTGCGACCAAAATCAAGTTACTTATAATAAGCTACAATAAATTACATAAATTACTATAAAAATACATACATAGATTCACGCCTGTTTCCCAGAGGGGTAGGCAAAAACTACGGATTTCCATTTGCTACGATCCTGACAAACTTCTCTGGCTTCATTCAATTTCATCACATTCCTCATACACGCCCGTCGGTTCAAGGAGCTCTTAACCTGGCCTTTGTCCAGAACGCCTCCGATCTGATCGAGAAACGTTCTCCTAGGTCTTCCCCTTGCGACTGTTCCATTCACACTAGCCTTATAAACTTTCTTAATCAGTCTTTCCTCGTCCATTCTTTCTACATGCATTCAAAAATGTACTGCTTAACCCGTCAAGTGTCGAGCGCACATACATTTTTCCGTTTGTGTATTGTTTGCACAATGAATTTTTAATTATTTTTACGTATTTCCTCTAGACGTTCAAGAAGTTAATAAACAAAGCTGTCGGATGGCCTAGCGGCATTTAAGTGCATGTAATGTGATTTTACTGCTTTTAGACGAAGTCGCGGGTTAAAGCCAGTTCGTTATAATTTTATGCATGTGTGTATTGTCTTACGTTGCTGACTCTACATATTTCCACTAAACGTGTGGTAGACAGAACAAGAAAGACGGGTATGAGTAATGAACACACAAGGTATTTGTAATCCAGATGATTTCCTAGCGGAAAACTAATACTTGAATGTTTTACATACTGTGTGTTGCGGTTTAATGTAAAATAAGTGTTTCCGACTATTACCCGGATATGGTTTTATAATGTAAAAATTGCATCATGGAATATTCCATGATACATTTAAGATGCTCTTGCTCTAGGACTAATTCCTGTGTTGCGTGGACTTTATTAATATTTAAATCGGACACAAAGAACACACAGACTCGAAACAACTATTTATGGATTACACAATTATTGTACCGAGAAACCGCAATGCCGGTGTGCCCAGATGGCGTATATTAGTATATATAAGTTTAATTTTTATTCATTGAAATTAAACTACTATATACGGATTTTATGGCGTTGTTTATTTGACACTGTTACAAAATTTTGAAAAACTGTTACACTACTATAATCACTATTAAACTTTACAAATGTTTAAGCTAATTAAATTATTGAAACTATTAAAACTATTTATACTATTAATATACTATTATACTATTTAGATTTATTTTTACACTTTCCCCGACGTTTCGGTTGCTTTTCAGCAGCCATAGTCACGGGGAGACTCAATATAGTAGTGTAACAGTTTTTCAAAATTATGTAGTAGTGTCAAATAAACAACGCGATAAAATCCATATATAGTAGTGTAATTTCAATGAATAACATTCGCGTAAACAGAAGACAATATTAATTTTTATTTTTATAAATAAATAAATAAATTTATAAATTGATAAAATAATCATAAATTATTTATAATTTTCTTTGTATTTTTTTTTTTTTTTTATTTTGCTCGTCAAAATGACCACACTCCACCTGATGGTAAGCAGTCGTGTGGTCTAAGAGCAGTGGCCTCCACATCGCCCCCACAGTAGCCGAGGCGATGTTGATGTTGCTACACATTAATTTTGTTATAAAATAGTTTTGTGTGTTGCAATGTTACATTAAAATAAAATATTTCTTTCTTTCTTTCTTTCTTTTAGTTAAAGTAGTCACCTTGCCATTGCCATTACGCCAAGGTTCGATACCTAAATGGGACAAAAACTTACGTGTTCCACAAAAACTTACGTGTTCCACAAAAACTTACGTGTTCCACAAAAACTTACGTGTTCCACAAAAACTTACGTGTTCCACAAAAACATACGTGTTCCACAAAAACTTACGTGTTCCACAAAAACTTACGTGTTCCACAAAAACTTACGTGTTCCACAAACAGTTAATTCGAGTTTGAGTGTTCTTCGTGTCCGTTGTTTCGAATGCTTGTAAAGTCGACAAGACACAGAAATGATTTCTGAAATTGTGTTTTTAAAAAAAACAGAACGTAGAATGATTCATTATACATAAAACAGTGTAATCATATCAGTTTAATATAACCTTTATGTAATAATACAGTATTAACATTTTGCTAGTAACAAGTTGAACAAAGAGAGAAACAGCATTAACTGGTTGCCAGAGGTCAGGTACTTGTTACGTTAACGACACGCGATATTATGTTACAAATATGTTTACATACATAAACATACATTTTTATTACCTTATAAAGGGTAAGCAGAGATTTGAACTCTCAACTCACTCAACCAATGAAAATTTTGTCAACTATCTATACTAATATTATAAAGCTGAAGAGTTTGTTTGTTTGATTGAACGCGATAATCCAGGAACTACCGGTTCGAATTAAAAACTATTTTAGTGTTGGATAGCCTATTTATCGAGGAAGGCTATAGGCTATATAACATCACGCTACGACGGGGGCGGTGCAGTAACCATAAACGCGAGTGTAACCGCAGGCATAGCTAGTGTTTAGATAAAACTAGGGACCCGCATAACTTAACCTAACCTAGGTTTACGCGAGCGAAGCCGCGGGCAAAGGCTAGTTCTAAATAATACATAGGCTTGTAAATCTTTATGAGGGTAAGCAGACGTGAAATCACTCAACCAATAAAAAAAATTGTCAGGTATGTTTAGGTAAACAGTAATTGTGGTGAACATCCTAATCCTAATTTTATAAATGCGAATATGAGTTTGTTTCTTTGTTACGCTTGCACGCCTTAACTACTTGACCGATCATCATAAAATTTCGTATACACGTTGTCAGGGGAACCAACAACCAGAAAGAAATACGGTTACTCATCTAACCTTACCTACCCTATACTTACGCGAGCAAAACCGCGTGCAAAATATAGTATTTAATAGAATAACAATTTATCCGAATTGGGTATCGAATTATCGAACCCAGGATCGTCCGTAAACATAAGCGCAAAATTATATCATAGCTTAGTCATACCCTCCATTTGTCGTGGTTTTATTTTGTAGGAAACTATAGTATATAAATTAATAAAATCATCGATTTCTTACAAAGTAATTAATTAGTGTTATACCTAATTAGTCTTTATACATCCTTGTTCGTTAAATGATCATCAAAATAATAAAGGCGCCATTTTAAATCGTTAGATATCCATCAGTTCGAAGTTTAAAAAACAAAAATATTGGTCGGATAGCTAATACGCACTTATCGACACCAATTCCAAATTTAAATGTTTTCAAACAGCTATTAACAATAAAATAAGTAGTTAGCGACCAGTTCCTGTTACAAAAATTCCACAGATTAACAATATTAAATTATCGTGTGACGTGTAGGTACTGTAGGAAATAGGTCGACACCGGTGATTATGGCGCGATGACGTTATGACGTAGTAATGATACTTACTACAGATACTCTCGGGTCATTACTTAACAAGAGAATGACACATTGACGTAAACACGACGATTTGTATGTCAAGAACCCTTTATTAGGATATCCCATATACGTAGGCGTATTTGAAATTAGAACGGCAATTTTAATTTGAGGACAGATATTCCAGATTTGAATTAAATTGTCGTATAATTAAGAATATTTCAGTTTCACATATGGAAGAACCGGTCCAATAAACACCATAGGGATTACCGTTGCAGAACAGTTTGAATTTAGAATAAGATGGATTCCGGATTTGAAATTGATTCACAGCCAACGGCAATACTAATGTATTTGTCAAACAGTTGCTGTTTGAAAGCAAATATTTAATTATAATAACGTAGCCATTCTATTGAAAACTACCGACTTATCACCGTTACTCTTAATCTCTGAAGAATTTAGGATACCAGACATAATTAAAATCTATTGTGACTGGTCACCGGTATGCCACTGCGACTCAATAGGTTAACATATGAATGCTTAACAAAGCCATTATCTTGTACCAAATTAGACGTTTCCTGGCAGAAATCCATTCATCATCATCATCATCATTTCAGCCTATTGCAGTCCATTGCTGGACATAAGCCTCCCCCAGGGTGCGCCACAAGGAAATGAAATGCAGAAATCCATTGTGATACAATAATTAGAAAGATAGGACCGCCACGCACACTACCAACTATTGCAATAGCAAAAGATTGACAATATCAAACTCCTCTGGTAAAGGACAGCCGCGTCGCAGAAGTCGAAAAGTCTTAAGAGAAAACGTATCTACCATTTTTCTAAGAGTTTTCACTCTGTAATTCGCAAGGATACCTAAATCTCTGTCCTCAGCTGGCCATCAAAAGACCATATTTAGGCACCGTGACCATATATTTATACGTGATAATGGGATAACCGCATACGATTTAATAGCATAAGGAAAACACCTTTATTTTTATATCGCTTCCGCCTAGCTTAACAAAATTAGCTGTATCTAATTGATTGAAGCCACTAAACAGGATTCTGAAGTATTTTTCCACTGGTCACTTTGATCTATCGATATTATTTATGACGTGATTCAATATTCGAGATTTAGAAAACGAATACTTATACAAACGATTTCTCATCAGATTGGAAAAATTCTGAAAACCTTATAAGAGCGTATATGAATGTGATACTAGAGAATGAAGCAAGGATCCTACCGAGTGGAAATCCAGGTAGTCACTGTCTACTTTTTCATAATAGGGTGAGTCTAGATATGTATGATCCACTAAAGTCTAAGATATCACCTATACTAGAAATATTGCCTGCGTTGCGTCGCGGGGTCTTTATAAACATTCAAAAAACGTACGCAAAGAACATCCAAACCCGGTACCACTATTTCTGGATCACACATCACGTGGTTATCGAATCAACAAGACTAGACACAGTGGCAGTGACGAAGGGACCACTTCAACCTATCCGTGCAATCAAATGCATATACCATCTATCAGATCCGTACATCTGCTTCAACCGAAAATCAAAAAAAAATTGGTGCAGTCTTTGGGGACTGTCGATAGAAGTGAAAACTTTAATCCTTGATCATAAAGCACACTGAAGCACAAGTGGACGGCTTTCACGCCATTATGCGTAAGAGAGCAGCATCGCTGATGCGAAGGGTGAGGGACAGTCCCAACAGCTACCTGAAAGTTATTGCTGAATACATCCATAGTCCTATTTGGAGGCTCTGGATAAGGATTCATATTCTATTGTACTACTAACACTCTCTGGACCGAATTGGTCTGAAAATAAATATTTTGAAAAATACCTTCTTTATAAATCAAATTATAAACCAAAAATTATTCAAAAATGGAAAGCGTTCGGTGACGATGATGGCGAATTCTATGATTTTTGTTCACCCGAGAAGTGCTCAAGGCGCCTAAAGAAGTTTTCACTTAAAAAAAAATATGTGGCTGGTCGGATGCTAGTTTCTGATACATTCTTACGGGTCATTAAGGGGGTCAAAATTTCGTTATTTTTTGCGTAGGACGCACCATTTCTGAGATATTGTTAATATTCTATAATAACTCAAAGATGGAAAGCCTGACGATGACGCGAGTTCTATGATTTTAGTTCACCCAAGAAGTGCTCAACGCGCTTAAAAAAGTTTCACTTCAAAAAAATTGATAAAAATTCCTTTTTCAAAAGTAAAAATAATAATGTAAATCAAAATAATATGAATAGTTAATTTCAATTGTGTTTTCTGACAGTTATTAGTGGCAAATTCCAGAAAAAGAAATCTTGTTTATCAGCGCAATACTAAAATTCGGAATCAGCGGCATTTCTTACGCGATAAATCTTTTACAAATTGTACACTATACGTACATATACCCATTTGATCCTCCTTAAGAGAAAATACAGTAGTAGGTCATCATCATCATCCTCTTGCCCTGGTCCCAATTTATTTGGGGTCAGTGCAGTATGTCCTTCACTTCCATACTTCTCTGTCACCCGTCATCTGATCATTTACCCCTTTCCCTTTTATTATTACTCCAACATTTCACAAAATACGTTAATTAAAATCCCATGTAATAAAAAGCGATCAATTGACAGCTATAGCCGTCCACCGTTACCTTTCTAGACTCCGAGCTAACCTAACCCAACGGCAAAAACCGCTATCACAGAAACCCACAATCAGCTGCAACTTCAACGCATACTTATGCCACAGAATCAACAAGATAGCTCAAAAAATCCAATAGGAAATCCATATACATTGATTGAAAACATTTTAAATACAATATTAAAATAAAGCTGATATCTAACCGGAATGAAGACTCATAAAACACATTAATATTAATTTAACAAGTGTTTTGAACACAATCCTTTATTTTAAATCGTCTAGAAGCCTCTAGTATAACTGTACTTAGTTGTTTTAATATTTATATCATGGTGGAATTGTTTACGTAATGAATATTTTTGATCGTGTCAAAAGTAGGGTTATGTTTTTTGAGTGTATTGATTAGACCAAAAGTAGGTCTATATTTTTCTAATGTAGTCAAAGTCAAAATCAAACATCATGTATTCATTTAGATCACAAAGTAACACTGATGAATATCCAAGGGGTTAGGTTGTAGGTATCTTTGGCCCGTTCTTTAATGCTTAATGGATATCAGTAAGTGAGGTATCAACTGGTTTTTCTTAAAGTTATGCGTATTATCATATACCTACCATATTTAGGTGGGCTTTAATAGCGGCCATATTAAAGTTTGGTAAAATTAAGATAGCCACTATCACGGGTATTTTCTTAAGCGTTTTTAAAGTTGAAATCTTAGTTAAGTACCTATATTTTTAATTAGATTTGTGTAATTGATTGAATTATCTTAGTAAGTCTTGTGAATGTTATTCTAATCCTAACTAATATGGAATGCGAATGTAAGTTTGTTTGTTACGCTTTCACGCCTTAACGACTCAACCGATGATCATGCAATTTCGTATACACGTTGTTAGGGGAATAGAAAAGGATATAGGTTACCTTTCATCCAGAAAAAGTACTGTTGCTTACCTAGCCAAACTGATATTAACACAGGCGAAGGCGCCGCCATAATCTCGTAAAGAATAATACATTTTAGAGATGACGCATTGTTTTAGGATAATAATTCGTATTGCTTTCACGCGTGGGTTAAGGCCAGTGACTTTTGTCTGTGAGTCTATTTTAAATTCTGACGCAGAAAACCATAGAGATATCTATTTTTTGTAAATAAACAACATAACAAATCATGTGTCTTCCGTACATAGTAATGCTGGGGCTACATTAGCGGGCTACGGCGAATATTCGTATTATCGCGATAAGTGTGACCGGCTAGATCGTTGCAACGCGTTGTATTCGGGCGAAGACGATGTATTATCGGGGCTCTGTCGGTAAACTGGCGCGCATCAAAGAAATATGGCGCGCCAATATTCGCTTGGGTGGGTACATCTACGTTCGTTCATAACAAGTTGATGAATACAACCCGGCACGATGTAAGTATTGCGCTAACGCGACACGAATCTTGTTAATGTGTCCCGCTAATGTAACCTCAGCATAATACGGATAAATGCCAAAACCAGTTTCGCGATATACATTCAAATTGATTGAGATTTTAATGACCCTCTAATGTAAATTAAAATGGCCCTTTTAAGGTCAAATTATAGCTGTTTATTGAAATTAACGGCGTAGTTTATGATATTACCAATTGTAGGATTCGCAAACTACACACCTCATTGTATAATGGGCGAAGAACACGAGGCATGGCATGTGTAGACATCGAATTTTCTAGAACATTTTATAGCCAAATGAATCCATAAACAAGTTTTGTTTATGGCATTTAAAATAAGTAAAATTAAAGCTACATATTTTGTTATCATATTATATCATAAAATAAATTGTTTATTGGTTTTTATATGTGTATCTATAAATCCTTACTAATATTATAAATTCGAAAGTAACTCTGTCTGTCTATCTGTCTGTCTGTCTGTCTGTTACCTTTTCACGGCTAAACCACTCAACCGATTTAGATGAAATTTGGTACAGATATAGTTTAAAACCTGGGGAAGGACATAGGCTACTTTTTATTGATGTAGGTACCACGTGGGCGGAGCCGCGCGCAAAAGCTAGTCAATTATAAAACACCTTTATGTTTCGCGCTGTTTATAAATAATTGCAAAATACACCAAGAAATTTAAAAAGTATATATCCTGTCAGTGTGTCCCACTGTTGGGCAAAAGCCTCCTCATTGGTTTCTAAATATCTTTATTTTTCATAATTAGTATAATTCATTTAACAACTTAATAAGTTTCTTAATACGTTCTATCTCTTGTCATTCTATCCACATACGATAATATGCGTCACCCAATATCGCCATGACTGGCAGTAAATACCTCAAGCATAAAGACTGCCTATATACATAATAATTTATATGTTGTTGTATATCCTAATCCTAATAGTAACTAATATTATAAAAGCGAAAATGAGTTTGTTTGTTTGTTACCTTTTCACGCCTAAACCACTGAACCGATCATCCTGAAATTTGCATATACGCTGTCAGATGTACAGAAACGGACATAGACTACCTTTCATCCCGAAAAAAAAAAAACTGTTCCCGAGGAAAACAATAATAACATTCTTTTGATAATAGATGGCGCCACGTGTCTTTCGAATCATGATTGAATTATATTATTACAAGCAGAGTACAAACCAAATTGATTGTCAAATTCTAAATTAACGCGAGCGAAGCCGCGGGCAAAGCTAGTAACTTAAAAAAGCTTGCATACGGCCGATGCACGTTGAGCTTATATCCTTGTAAGGCTCTCAAAGGGGTAAAATAGACCAAAATATTAGACGATCATTCCTAAGGTCTAGACCTTAGCAGTCGAATATACGATCATTAATGACGCCATACCAACTATAAATATAAAAAATATAGGTTAACGAAATTTTTAGCGGAAACTGCTCAGCAATTTTTTGTGTTTAAGCATCATTTGTACCTAGTTCTACTTGTAGCCAAACATTTATTAGCATAGTGCGAATATAAAAAAGTTATTCTGAACTATCGAAAGTTCGCGACCGGTTTAACGGGACCTGTTGAGGATATAAATATAATGTGTATGTTACACATGATACTATGTAACTGATATATTAAATACTAGCTGTTACACGAGACTTCACCCGCGTGACATTTAACAAAAAAAAATCTAAAATATAGGTAGCCTTTACTCCCTATAACATCAGCTATCTGCCAGTGAAAGTGCCGTCAAAATCGATCCAGCCGTTTTAGAGTTTAGCCGGAACAAACAGACAGATAGACAAAAGTTTAAAATTAAATAGATTTTTTGATGTACAGTTTTGAAGCATGGTGGGCGATTTTTCTACCGTCTTTTTTCAATATGTATTTTTACAAGTCTAAAAACTAAAGATTTAAATCATATAGAAAAAGTCTATTTCTATGTCTAGTCTATGTCCGTTTCTGTACACCTGACAACGTATATGCAAAATTTCAGAATTATCGGTTCAGTGGTTTAGGCGTCAAAAGGTAACAAACAAACAAACTCGTTTTCGCTTTTATAATTTTAGTTAGGATTAGGATTTGTCTTTTTGGGACTTGTGTTGGATAGAGAAAGAGCTTACTTAAAAGATATAGCTATCATTCGAAAAATTACGCTTCAAATATTTTGCGAGGAATTTAATTCCTTAATAGATTTATAACTTAATATTAGCCCAGTCTCAGGAAGTCGGCGGTGTTGCACACCCCATGCCTCGGAAAGCACGTAAAGCCGTTGATCCTGCGCCTGATCTCTCTCTAGTCGTGTCAGATTGACGTCTCATTGGACTACGAGAATGAGAGAATAAAGAATGCACTTGTGTTTGCGCACAAACTGGTACACTATAATATCTCCTGTGCAGATGGCGACTCTCATTGGTAGATAGAACTTACTTATAATGTCATCGCTTCAAGCATACCAATTAAAACACGTGAAACTATTTTTACATTTATAATATTAGTATAAATATTATTTATTGACAGACATACGAATATATTTATTTTAACGACAACAATAACGCCAACGCAAAATAACTCACGAGATATTTTATAATCTGGTTTATAGTATTACTTTTTTATATTTCAACATAATAAGCTATGTATAATATGACATTTCGAAATCAGACACACATAGATCAAAGACAAAAATTTAAAAAGTAATTTTAAATCATATTTTTTGTGTTCGAAAGTAGTTGTTCCCGCGGAAACGTGTAGTTATTGTATCATCTGTGGCAGTAGGGCTGTGGTGCAATAGTATTAAATGCAAATGCTGTGCATGCCTAGCTTTAGTCGATTCATAGTTGTATTATAAAGGCAAACATTTAAATCATAGATGCGCCTTATTAAAAATGGTACCTTTACTGAATGTTAAGTTGTCATCTGACACACAATGCTAACATGTTGTAATATCTAAATTGTTTTAATATCAAGCTTACAAATCTGTATTAAAAATATAAAGTTACCACGCTCACTCATATTGAAAAAGTCATTCTCTATCTAATGTGTTCACTCAATTTGTCATAAAATTACTTACCTAGTGTAAGTAATTTTACAACTTTGTTGATATTTTTGTGAATTTATAGACGAGAAGAGAGTCGGCCACATCTGTATTTATAAGGCAGGGACACCATATTTATAACTTTTTTATTGCAAAACGCGAAACAATTGATTTCAATTATTTGGTACTAAATTAAAAAACGACCATTATTTTACATTTTCAGTTTTTTATACAATTATCAAAAATAAATAAGAAGGTTTTATATTATTTTATGCGGAATTAAGTATTCTTTAATTTAGTCTTTATTTCATAAAACTAGGTCAGGTACCTACGTTTGAAGATATTGAAGATTTTCTAACCGACCCTTTTTCTTTGCGGTCCAGTGCATTTTGTACGCGTACCTACTTAAGAATATACTTTAATGACATTGATATTCAATGTACGTTATTTAAGTTCTTAAGCTACAATATTTTATTATTACGTGTAATTTAAATTTATTTTTTTATATTTCTCTGTTAAAATTATTTACACAGTATATAATGTTATATACATAATTACTAACTTATTCATATTATTTTATAAGATAAATAAATGATAATAAAAAATGAAAATGTATATAGCTACATACCTACGTAGACTCTCATCTATATCTTCAAAGGTGTGAGTCGGATTAAAGGCCAGGTTAAGAGCACTATAAACCAGCGAGCGTATATGAGGAATGTGATGAAATTAAATGAAGCCTGAGAAGTGTGTCAGGATCGTTGCAAATAGAAATCCGTAATCTCTGCCTACCCTTCTGGGAAACAGCCGTGAATCTATGTATGTATGTAAGAAGAGGTGTATTATACCCACATTTCGCATAAGGCATTTAGGTCATACGTAATCGGGAACAAGCATATTGATCCTACAGAACACTGTTCTGGACTCCATGATAGATTAAGAATTTCTTCTCAGGAAAACCCTAGAAAAATAAAACTACTTGACTCGGAAATCAAACTTATGCAGTATCCAGTCGTATAAACTGCACGGATGGCGCAGTGGTTTAAGTGGTCGTCTTGCCACTGCCGCTGCGCCGAGTGTTGTGGGTTCGAATCCCACACGGGACAAAACTTTCTGTGATCCACAAATGGTTGCTCCGAGTCGGGGTGTTCCTTGTGTCCGTTGTTTGAATGTTTCTAAAGTCCACCGGGACACAGGATTTATTCCTAGAGCGGGAGCTAAAATATACTACTGCTGTTCAACCAAGTCTTTGGAGTAGATATAATATTACGCAAATGCAAATAAATGATCTTTTTTGATACGTAATGATTCAAAGCTATAGCTCAGTGGGGAGACCAACAGACTGCAATGCAGAGGGTCTCAGGTTCGAAGTCAAATCCGGTTAGACTAAAAAGCCTCTTGTTAAATTTGTATTAAGTTCTTAATTTATGTTTAATTTTTATTCTTTATAATTCTGTACAGAAAATGTTGTGGACATCTATAATAGATATACATATAAGTTTTTATTTTCAGCTTCTTATGTAAACCGATTTTGTGTATGTATATTGTTGGTGTACCTTAAAATAAATAAATAAATAAATAAAAGTCCAACCTCAAGTGACTTGAGAATAATAAAGGCTAGGGAGAAGATATGTATGTATATTGTAATTACCATTACAAATTTAACGGTTTTGACGCGATTTTATCATAACACTAGATGTGCCCGCGGTTTCACCCGCGTTTATGATTACTGCGCCGCCCCCGTGGGTCGTAGCTTGATGTTATATAGCCTATAGCCTTCCTTGATAAATGGGCTATCCAACACTAAAATAATTTTTCAATTCGAATCAGTAGTTCCTGAGATTAGCGCGTTCAAACAAACAAACAAACAAACTCTTCAGCTTTATAATATTAAGTACTAGCTTTTGGCCGCGGCTTTGCTCGCAATAATTTAGAATTTGACAATCAATTCGGGTTGTACTCTGCTTGTAATAATATAACTCAATCAGGATTCGAAAGACACGTGGAGCCATCTATTATCATAAGAACGTTATTATTGTTTTCCTCGGGAACAGTAAATTTTTCGGGATGAAAGTTAGTCTATGTCCGTTTCTGTACACCTGTCAACGTATATGCAAAATTTCAGGATGATCGGTTCAGTGGTTTAGGCGTGAAAAAGTAACAAACAAACAAACTCATTTTCGCTTTTATAATATTAGTTAGGATTAGAATAGATACAGAATTTCGTAAGCGTATTTGTACACAAAGGTGTATTACGCTCACATCACCAGGTAAGGTCTTAGGTTCCACATAATAAATGGCGACTATTTGAACATCTACCGGGTACAATGCCAATCTCCTACTACCTACTGATAATTTCCTGACCGAAATCCGATAGCATTTTGTCTTACCCAGAAATCGAACCTGCAGACTCATGCACGATCATTAAAATTTACTAACGTTGCTATTATAATAATTTGGAGGATCATCAAATTAAATTATAATTTAGGCAGGTATCCTTATTTTATTTATTCGTCTTACGCTTTTTGGATGGAACTAGTAGAATAAAGTAATCCTTACTAATATGTATTATAAATTCGAAAGTAACTCTGTCTGTCTGTTACCTTTTCACCGCTAAACCACTCAACCGATTTAGATGTAATTTGGTACAGATATAGCTTTAAACCTGGGGAAGGACATAGGCTACTTTTTATTGATGTAAGTACCACGCGGGCGGAGCCGCGCGCAAAAGCTAGTTAGCTTTAATTATGGCTGCAATCAAAATAATTTGTTTTGTTTGTAATTAAAATATAAATATCAATTAATGACATTTTAATAGTGAACTGTCATAAATGATGACAAATAAACTACCAACATGATTTTCTTATTTTAATAAAAAGATTGACTTAATTACATCCTGTGTCGCGGGGATATTTACAAACATTTAAACAACGGACTCAAAGAACACCCAGACTCAGCACAACCTTTCATGGATCACACAAAGTTTTATCCCGAGTGGGATTCGAACCCACAACACTCGGCGCAGCGGCAGTAGCGAGGCAACCGTTTAAACCACTACGCCATCCGAGCAGTCAACATATCTATATCTACTAATATTATAAAGCTGAAGAGTTTGTTTGTTTGAACGCGTTAATCTCAGGAACTACTGGTCCGAGTTGAAAAATTATTTTAGTGTTGGATAGCTCATTTATCGAGGAAGGCTATAGGTTATATAACATCACGCTACGACCCACAAGGGCGGCGCAGTAATCATAAATGCGGATGAAACCGCGGGCACATCCAGTCATACTTACAGATTCACGTATGTGTATCTTCAATTAGATAGGAAGAAATTTACTACACACACATATTGCTATATTTTAAGTTATTTATTAATTGAAGCAAGTATTTTGCTATCTTACTGCACATTATCAGACTGTGCTGCTACTGGCTGAGAATAACAGACAATCCCAATAACTGCCAAAATCGGGCATCGAATAATAATAATAATAATAAAATCATTTATTTCGGACATAATCCATATGAGTTAGTAAAAATAATCGCAAACTTACACCGCGAGGCCCAACATTTAAAATATAATATTCCCATAAAAGTTCTTTAGTTGTTGTATATCACACACAAATATATCTACACATAAAAACGCCAACACAATTATACTTTTCTACGTCATAATCGAATTAAATGGGATAACCCACCTCATAATAATTATTATCATAATTGTTAATTTATAATTAATTATTCATTAAGCATATACAAGTAAAAGTTAAATAATAATAGATACCTATTAATAATAATTAATGTTATGATTATTGTTCTTATGTCACACTGACAGAAATTAAGGCGGCCATTTAAGTTTTAACGATCAAATTTGTTTAATTAGTTTCTTATTAGACCCTATTATAAAGTGCCTCAGAATTTACGCAAATTAACTAATTATTTATTACGCATATTTACGCTTCCGAGCTAAAAATTGTTAACGCATAAAGCGTAAAATGTATACTAGTAAAAACAATCTGCTATGTTTTTTGCTTGGATTAGTGTGAAAATTCGATTTTCATGAAGAATTTTTTAAATGGAGATTTTATGTCATAATAATTCCTGTATTGCGGGCTACTTTATAAAACAAAAAAAAAACAGTACAGAAGAAATACTGGACGACCATTTGAACCACGTGTGGGAATTACTATTTTAAATTAAACAAATAGACTTTTAAATACCACTTTTCTAATTAATATGATATTTTCATTATTTATATGAAATATATAGGCAAATTGATATTTTTGTTACGTGTTAAATTAGTCTACGTGAAAAAAGTTTTTAGCTAGGTACCGTCTAATTTTTCCGTAAATCTCAAAAAGTCGTCGATGGTTGACTTATTTTTTTACACAACGTTGGATTTGCATTTATATATCTGAAAGTGGTTGTATATACTTTTATCGCGAAGTTCCCACGGGAATCGGCAATTAAAATACCAAACTAAGCCACCACAGCAATTTACGGCCGGGTTAGCTAACTGTTTATAATACCTAACTATATATTTCATTAATATAATTTTTGTAATCTAAATATTATTTTAACGAATATTATAACATTTATAACATGTTAAGTGTTAATTTCTCATATCTCAAACATAATGAAAATAACATGTCATCTCGCGTAATTTTAATATCTACAAATATATTTTTAATTAAATATAAAAATACCGATCTAATACACATACAGCAAACATTTAATTTAATGTTCATTTTGTGATTGCGGTGAATATTAGAGATTTATTTTTGTTTAAATTGTTTTAGTCATTTTTACCTAATTATAACAAAATAAAAAATATATCGAATAAAAACCTAACGTGATAATACGATTTTAAAATCTAAGTACTTACATTTCGGCTGTCTCGCGAACTGTCCCCTTTTCCTTCGTTCGAATAATCGGTTGATAATGGCATCTTTCCTGTTGTTGAACTCCAAATCATCATTAAACTTATTGTTCAGTGCTTCACACTCAGCAAAATTCGCCTCAAAATTATCGATTTCAGACCTTTTTATGCGATTATTTGATAAATCTTTTAATTCACTTGTATTCACCGTCGAATACCTCTTGTTCGAAACACTATTCCAAATTTGCACTAAGTCCTTCATTGTTAACGAAAAACACGACCTCACTCTAAATAGGCGATATATCTAGTAACTAATTGTTTATTAATATGACTTTAGTAGCACGATTGACACCGTATTTAATCCGGATTTGATCGAAGGTAACGTCTTATCTTGTTTTCAATGTCACATAATAGCATTTAGAACATAAAACTCCAGAAATTATATTAAAAACCAATTATTGTTATAACAAACAAACCACTGACAACAAATATATTTTATTTCTTTTTTTAAATAATTCGCAAGCAGTCACATGGCAATGCGTTTTCGATTACACTTCGAAATTTAAATTTCAAAGATAGTGCGGTTCCGATTACGCGTTTACTTGAAAAGCGCGCGCTGAGAATAAAATATAAAGGTAGTCATGAATGGCGATGCAACGTTGGCTGCACCTTACGTATATCTAATGAAATTCGCGGTCTGTCGTCCGCTTATATATAAATTTCGCAAGATCACGCACGCTAAGCCGTGCCGCGCTGTCCGTCGTGACGTAGACAAACCAGTTTTTTATAAACAAACTGTTTTCAGATTAATACAAAGTCGGAGTGCCAATTAATGCTGGTATGGTCACAGGGCATTCTGAATTTTGATTTATTTTATGCATGCTGCACTTAAAGTATACCTACTTAATATAATACTAGACGAGTCTTAGTCGCGATTAAGTATTTAAGGTAATAAATACCTATTGATTGCGATCTATATAAATCGTGAAAGTGTTTATTCCACTTAAAGTGAGTAGTAGGTACCTATTTATAATCATAAAATTGATTGCTAGCAAATTTGTTTAATAATTTTGTAAATGTTCGTATTAGAATTACTGGCCTTTAAAAAGCAATCGTCTCATCGTATGCTCATTATTGTAAACCTGAAAAATAAATCTAGTTTTTATTTTACAGTAAATAAGTTAAATATTGGATATGATACAATTATTAAGATTCCCGTGACCATACATTAAGTCTATGTCATACATTTATTACGGCTTATGTAGGTACATATATCTTTTCTTTATAGACATTTATTATTCTGTACGTGTGTTTATCACTCAATATCTCCTAAATGGCTGGACGGATTTTGTGTATTTTTTGTGTGTGTTTAGGTAGGTCTCTGGATGATTTAGATTTACAATTGGATTCGGTAGGTCGGTAGGTGTGGTGTTTGATTGGGTTGCAAGCCAACGTTCAGACATGACAATGTATGTATGTCCGCTAGTAATTTTATATGTTTTTCTTTGTGATTATTATATCACTTTCAAGATTTTAATTAAATAAAGATTGTACGTGGTTACACATATCATTTATATTATTTATTTTGCTAAGAACTGTATTTAAAGAGGATTAATTATTGAGAGACATCTTTCAAAATAAAAGTTTCTTATGTATTTTAAATACATAACTTTATATTAACAAAGGATTTAATTTGCTTTCGCTTTAAGAATATATGTGAAAGTTTATGGTTGATGACGAGTGTTATTAACAAAATTCACGTCGAAAACTGCTTTTCCCTTTATTATAATTTACATAGTCTATTGAATATATTATGTTGTATGTTATATAGTTAAGCAAACAAAGAGAAAAAATATTAATTGAAGTACGTAATACCATCAAGAGCCATTCGCGTAAAATATGTTTGTGATATTATACTCACTTATTATTTCATCTTTTTCAAATCAAATCAAATGAAATCAAATAGTTTATTTGTGATACATGGGTTATATACAGGTGTTCATTACATAATTATATAAGTAGTTAATAACGTCCATTCCATGATCAGCCACTTGGGCGTACAAATTATTTAGAAATAATTACAAAAAAAAACACAAAATATTATATTATAGTATTGATATTATAAATTACATTTAAGATAAAACATAAATTATATTATTACTATTAGTCAAGACAAACACAAGATAATGAACAATAAATTATAGTCAAGCGCTCATAAATCAATTTAAAAAATTATATTCCATAAAAAATTCATCTATATTGTAATAACAATTTTCTACAAGAAATTTGAATAATTTATTTTTGAAAACATGAATATTGGTTTTATTTTCTTTTATTAAACAATACAGCTGCACTAGGATTAATTTCTGTGATGCGGGGGATATTACAAACATTCAAACAACGGACACAAGGAACTCCCAGACTCGGAACAACAATTTGTGGATCACACAATTATTAGTGTATCACACAATTATTAGTGTATCACACAATTATTTGCTCTGTGAGGGGAAAGGGGGGCGGATCATTTAATCCACTACGTCATCTGTGCATAGGTACCTACTTACACGCGAGAGTTTATGTACATATAATATATACGAAGTAATCTAAATTATATAAATAATACCTAATTGTTTATGGCGATACATTTAATTTTTAAGGATTAATATAATATGAGGATAATCCTAAGTAATGTCATAAATGTGAATATGAGTTTGTTTGTTTGTTATGCTTTCACGCTTAAACTGCTCGACCGATCATCATGAAACTTCGCATACACGTTGTCAGGGGTACAGATAAGAAAATACCTTTTATCCAAATAAAAGTACTGTTCTTTAGAGACAGAAATATACTGACATAGCCTACATTAACGCGAGCGAAGCCGCGGTCAAAATCTAGCAAATAAATAACAATTGTATAATAAACTAGATGTGCCCGCGGTTTCACTCGTGTTTATCGTTACTGCGCCGCCCTCGTGGGTCGTAGCGTGATGTTATATAGCCTATAGCCTTCCTCGATAAATAGGCTATCTAACACTAAAATAATTTTTCAAATCGAACTAGTAGTTCCTGAGATTAGCGCGTTCAACCAAACAAACAAACTCAACAGCCTTATAATATTTTTATATTTGTACCTTAGCTAGTTTAAAATTACCATCACTTTATACACACATAAGTCAGCACATGTGATTATATCTAAAATGATATGCAAAACATTCGCACGCCGTGTGTGATGGAATTTCCCGATAGAAAGATACAAGAAACCATTTTATTACATTTTAATGATTAACTTCATGGATGGTTTACTGGTTTAAATGGTTACTTTGTCCCTATTACTCTGCCGAGTACTGTGGGTTTGATCTCCACATGGGAAAAAAATTGTGTGATCCACAAATAGCTGTTGTTGTGAGTCTGAGTGTTATATGTGTCCGTAGTTTGAATATTTTTGTAAAGTGAAACATGAATTACCTATAGTGAGAAGAATATCTTTAAAAAATCTTAGTAGACCAAGGTCCGGTCGCAATACCAAAAAATGACTAATTTTATTATTTTATTTTATTAAGCACACCAACTATACAATTACAAATTCTTCTTAAATATATAAAGTGCGTATTATAACATTAAAACAGTAATCATACAAATGACAGGCATGCATGACAAGAAACTTACAGTCTAATTAATTACCGGTAAGATAATATTTAATAGGCACTATTTAGTGTATATAAGTGCCATACCCAAAAGTAGTTGTTACACAGATAAGATACACAATTACATATTGCAGATAAGTTATGCAAATCGGTAATTATTTATAACACAGCTGCAATATAAACATAAAAAAAAACATATAAAAGAATTAAAAACACAAAAGTACCAAAACTTAAAAGAAATTTATTTTACCTGGCAGTCAGTAGGAAGCGGCTGTATGACAAAAATTTCATTGAAAAGAAGTCAATAGCATTGTTTGTCGAAATGCATTTCTCATTGTACAATCTCATTATACGTGTGAGAGGACTGTTAAGAGTTAGTATTTTAATAGAATATTTACGGCCCGTAGGTAAAACAACTTGCTTCTTGAATATAAGAAATGGGCGTAATAAAGATTACAGTATTTATTAAACACGTGTACCTATCTATAAAACCATATTTAATTTTCACCTAGAGTTACTGTTTTATAGATAGGTACCTATACTAGTTCTCTCACAAAGCGCAAACCGCAAAACAAATAACAATATTCCACGTATGGATAATGATATTCTAAGGTTAAACAAATCATAGAATATCCAACTAATATTATAAATGCGAAAATGAGTTTGTTTGTTACGCTTTCACGCCTTAACTACTCAACCGATCAACATGAAATTTTGCATACACGTTGTCAGGGGTACAGAATAGGACATAGGGTACCTTTCATCCAGAAAAAATAACTGTTGCAAACCTAACCTAACCTAACATACATTTACGCGAGTAAAGCCGCGGGTGAAAACTAGTTTCACTATAATCTTAGTCTGTCCGAGACATGATAAAGTAAATAAAACCCATAACATTTTTAATAAAAAAGAAATAAGTAAATCACTTTTCCCGTAGAACTATATCCGCCATAATTTTCAAATTCCTTTGCTACTGGCCTTCGCAATTAAAAAGTTAAATCTAGTAAGTATGACTAGGGTTGCCACCCATACTTTATAATAAAGCATTGTACGTTATTTCGGATAAACATACCTACTTTTTACTTTATGAGGGCAATGAAGAACGTCGAAATACTTTATTTTATCTATGTTGACATAAGTCAAGTTTTACAGCTATTATTTCATTGCTTATTCAAAGAAACAAAATGCAACAAGATTTGGGACCTTAAATTTAATAAACAGTAAATTATTTATCTATCTTAATTCTTAGCATAGACAAAGAACGTATTAATACAGTCAAGACGTTTCTTGATAATAAATATTCGTTAGATGCTGCTAGAAGCAATGAAAAATTTGAAACATAATAGAATAAAATATGATACTTTATTTTCAGATGACGTACTTTTTTTTACCTCAGTGATTAAATATACTCTATTTTCTTAAAATAAAGGTAGCAACCTTAAGTGACGCAAGCTAGTGACGCACGATTCATGTAACGACAGACTAGGCTGTATGATATACATTACCTTTGCCTTTGAAGCAAACAAAGGATTAAGGCGTGTTCTATGACAGTTAATAATACGCGGGAAAATGTTGTTTATGTTATTTCTTTGTATTTGTATTATGCACGACATTCACTCACGTATTGGGAAAGGTGCGAAGTCAGACCAATTATAATTTACTGTAATGTTAATACGTTATAATTTTGGGTTTTATCTGTATTCATAAAATATATTTATCCTTACTTATATTATAAATGTTAATGTGAATGTGTTTGTTTGATTGTTACGTTTTCACGCCTTAACTACACGAACGACGACGAATCATTGATGAACAGATATTTGGCATACACGTTGTACAAAAAGGACATATGGTACCTTTCAAAAGTACTGCTACTAAATTGTTTTTTATTTTTTTTAACTTTCGTTATGCCTTGACGCATAGCCCTCTGCGGGGGCGGGCGGAGGGTTATGTCGGACTCACCGGGGTAACAGAAAGATGTTAAAACGATAAAATGGACCTCCCGGAATACCGACTAAACCTACCACGGTGTTCCTCGACAAACCACTATCGGCGGGGCCGCGCGAATCTCTTTCACATGCGGTCGCGACCCCGCCGAGGTTACAGCCCGCCGTATGAAACGGCAGGCCACTACACGAAGAGACCTACCCACTGGTCATCACTACAAAAAAGCCCTACTGTCCCCTCCCTAGAGGGGAGACGGACACGACACAGAGGCACGCGTGGGAACACGCACGCCGCCTCCCGGACCTGGTGCTGAACGGATGGCGGGCAGGCCCACAAAGCCCGCCACCCCCAGGTCAAACTTCAGGGTGACTGGAGGTCGTCTCGCGCCCTCCGGCGCCCGGTTCTGCGGTTGGGGAGAGGGTTTAAACGATCTTTCTCCCGCTCCGCCGCCTCCTTGATGGATATCACTTCCTCAGGGTACTATTCATCATAACCTAACCTACATTTCAATCGAATGAGTTAATATGTATTATGTAGCCTATGTACGTACTAGCTAGAGTACCTACCTAACAGCTCAAGTGATTTTTTGTAAGAGAAGTTAGAATGCATGCTAATTTTGCCGATTATTGCAACGACTCGTTTGATTTAACAACATTGAAAATATGTCATGCCATTACGCTACAGAGTAATACACACAATGGTATATTTTCAATGTTTCGTGAAATTAAACTGTAGCTTAATTAGGTATTATACTTAAATGTATCGTATTCTGAGATCGTGCTTAAGTGAGTTAAAGACTATGCACTATAAATTGTGTTACAGAAAAAATACTTAAAACGTCTCCTCTTGTACGTTGAATTTAATAACTTGCATGCAATCGATTGAATTAGAAATGGCCTTTTAATCAACAAGTGCATCAATGTATTACCTCTAGCTACCAGTACGCCATATTCGTTTACTAAATAAGACAAAAATAAATATAGATTATACAATCGTAATATGCTAGCGTATTAGATGCCTGAGTGTTTGTTGTTTTAGTAAAACAAGGCATGGCAGCCGAACTACGACGTTGATAACTTATATACATCGTAAATGAGAAACATTCCCCGTTTCTCTACTACTAGTCCAGTTTATGATATAGCGTTCCCCTACACCAACCCTCAAGGTTATATTAGGGGAGAAGAGCAGCGATAGCTCAGTGGGGAGACCAACAGACTGGAATGCAGAGGGTCTCGGGTTCGAACCCACGTCGCGCACCTCTGACTTTCGAAAGTTATATGACTTTTCGAAATGATGTGCGTATTGATTGACAATTATCGCCTGCTCCGTGCCTCGGAGAGCACGTTAAGCCGTCGGTCCCGGCTGCCATGAACATCTATGGCAGTCGTTATTAGGAAGAAAGTGCTCTATAATATCCTGACACTGGTCTGGCCTTAGGGTATCGTTAGTCTTCGAGTTGCGGAGGTCAGGCGGCAGCCGCTCCGTGTAAAAACTGATATCTAGTCAAATCCGGTTAGACCAGAAAAGCTTACTCCAAATGACTTGGGAATAATAAAGGCTAGGGGGAAATTATATGAAAAATATGTGAAATTTAATTGTCCGTAGCTAAAACTACCTAGTCCTAGCGTCTTTAATATAGGAACCGGGCCAAAAAAAAAGATATCCTAGCACGCCACAAAAATGTATGTTTCATAAAATAGTCGTAGTTGTTCTGTATCTTGGTCTTCTCGTGTCCGTTGTTTAAAAGTTTGTAAAGTCACCCAACACAAAAAATATTCCTAGTGCGGGAGTTGCCTTTTAAAGCCAAGTTCCTATATTTTTTTTATTTTGCTCGTCAAAATGACCACACTCCACCTGATAGCACCTGAAGCAGTCGTGTGGTCTAAGAGCAGTGGCCTCCACACCGCCCTTATTGTAGCCGAGGCGATGTTGAGGTCTCTACTTTGACGGCCTGAGAAGGTGGTTTTTCACGCCCCGCTTAAAGGACCCAGGATTGAAGGAAGAAGGAAACACGTGCCTTGGTAGAGAATTCCATGCCTTGGTCGTTTGGCAGAGGTATGAGGACCCAAACTTGTTGGCAACGCGCTCTAGTCGACTCTACTGTGTAAGGATGGCATCTGAGCCCAGCACGCGTTGTTCTGGATAGGAAAGGGGAGGGCGGGATAAAGTGGAATAACTCTTCAGAGCACTCCCCGTGGTATATTCTGTAGAAATATATATTCAAGGAACAAGTAGTTTTACTTACGGGCAGTTAATTTTTGACACATCTATATAAATAAAAATCAATTGCTACATATGACGGAGCATCACAGAATAGCTCGACCGATAACGCTGTTTTTTGTTGCGATTTTAATTGTCCGGACAAGGTTTGTATAAAACAACATTTCCAATAAATCCGAGGGAAATGTCGAAAATTTAAATTATATTTTTATATGAAAATTTTTTTCACCATTTGATATTGAATTTGATTACGTGAAATGTAGGTATGTTGGTACAGATTGACAGGTCAACAACTGTCGGGCCAGCTAGTATTCTATAAAAAGCATGTCAGAATTTAACTATACGGATAGTTAAATTCTAAAGGTAAAACTACTAATTTCTGGAATACTCATTTCAGCTACGGACAGTTAAATTTATCTCTTCTCTTTTCCTAAAGGTGGCTTTAAAGAAAAATTATATCCTAGCACGCCCAGTGCTTGTGTTTGTTGTTTCGTAAAACAAGGCATGGCATGGCAAGGTTACGTTCGTCAATAGCAAAACGTTTAGAAAGCAGTTTTAGCAATATTTGCATTTCAATGGAAAGACATGGGGTAGCCGCAGGCAGCAACTGGTACTAGAAAACTAATCAAAACGAACACACATATAAGAGAAAATTTATTATAATATAAAGTCCAGTGGTTGAAGCATTGAATTTGCTTTCGAGATGTGGGGTTCGATTGCAATCCATTGCGTTACCGCCATAAACCCATACTCGTTAATTTTTTTTATTGCCTTTGGTGGTAGACATGCTAGTGGCACACCTGATGGAAGGTGGTAACCGCTGCTCATGGACTTTAGTAATGTCAGGACACAGCAAAGCCGTGAAATAAGAAGTGTTGTGGGTTCAATATTTGTTTGATGCACATAATTATAATTATTCCGAGATGAGTCTAAGTGTTATTTTTGTCCGTTTTGTAAAATGACCGCGATACAGGAATTATTCTCAGTGAGGGAGTTGTCTTTAAATAGGCATTCTGTGAATTTATGACTAAAATTTATCTTTTAAATTAAAATTAAGAAAAAGATTAATTCCTCTCCTGGTCGAGGTGTCAAATTTGTTTATTAACTGCTAATTAGTTTGATTCATAAATCAACTTTCTTAACCAGTTTTTGTAAACATGAAATGTATTTTAGCTTGTGTTCTATGACGCCTTGGTGTTTATCACAACATGAAAGAACTTCAAACTAATATGATGGATTAAAATGTAAAATATAGTGTATCACTCGAGATCATGAGATCATGAGATCCCAGGTTCAACTCCCATGTTGAACAAGCGTTTTACCGTTACGAGATTTTTCGTAGCATGAGGTTTTAAAATGTGCCAAGTAAATGATAAAAGATTGTCCCTATTATGAGAGATTTTAAAAGTAGTAGCTTATCCCTTTGAGTGATAAGTAAACCAATGCAATATGATACGTACATCCTAGCTAATATTATAAACGCGAATGTGAGTCTGTTTGTTACGCTTTCACGCTTAACTACTCGACCGATCATCATGAAATTTAGTATACATGACACGAAAAGGACATAGGGTACATACCTTTTATTCGGAAAAATAATTGTTCCCAAGGGATAAAAAAATGTTGACTAAATCTAGATTAATGCGAGCGAAGCCGCGAGTAAAATCTAGTTTTATTGCGTGTAGTTACGTATATTTTATCCCAAGGTAGGTATTAGTTATAGTAGATAATGTTCAAAGGTCATAGCATTACATTAGTGCTAATTGTGAGTCACTGACCAGTCAACAGTCGACTCATAGCTCAGGGTCAGCAAGCAACACACCGAGAGGTCTCGAATTCGATTCCAAGGCACGCAACTCTGGCTTTTTAATTTTATGTACAGGTCAAATCTTATCTTATCTTATACAAAAGGCCAACGCCCGCACTAGGAATAATTCCTATATCGAGGGGGACTTTACAAACATTCAAACAACGGACACAAAGAACACCCAGACTAGAAACAACTATTTGTGGACGACACAAATTTTTGTCTCGTGTGGGAATCGAACCCACAACACTCGGCGCGGTGGCAGTCGCAACTCGACCACATCAACCACTACTACTAATTATCGCTCGCTTTAACGGTGAAGGAAAACATCGTGAGGAAACCTGCATGTCTGAGAGTTCTCCACAATGTTCTTGAAGATATGTGAAGTCTGCCAACCCGCACTGGCTCAGCGTGGTGGACTATGGCCTGACCCTTCTAACTCTGAGAAGAGGCCCGTATCCAGCAATGGGACAGTTTATAGGGCTGATATTGTATTATTATTATGCAAAGAATAATCAACAAATTCCTTGCTAATAAAATGATTGGGAACAATATTAGGACCGTCCTGAATAAGCGAAACACGTGTCGACGCATGTTTTGTGTTCGAAGCGGAATACTACAAGCTGGAGTACGCCCGGGTCCCACGTCGTGCCTGTTCCTATCCAGAGGAGTTCGGTACTATCAACCTTTTTCTATTGCAATAGTTCTTCTTCTTCTCCCTAGCCTTTATTATTCCCAAGTCACTTGGGGTCGGCTTTCTAGTATAACCGGATTTGACTGGATATCAGTTTTTACACGGAGCGACTGTCAAAGGCTAATGATACCCTAAGGCTAGACTAGTGTCAGGATATTAGAAGGCACTGACTTCCCAATAACGACTGCCATAGATGTTCGTGGCAGCCGGGACCGACGGCTTAACGTGCTCTTCGAGGCACGGAGCTGGCGATGATTATTTTCATTCTATACGCACATCATTTTGAAAAGTCATATAACTTCCGAAAGTCCGCTTTGCAGTCTGTTGGTCTCCCCACTGAGCTATCGCTGCTTTTCTATTTCAATAGTTGTGTGGGCAATTCGAGGGTGCGCGGCGGGTTCCTCTCTTCCCAATAATTTTATTATATTGGACTTCCGCCAAGTAACGCTTACTTCGATTCAATAAATTCCTTGCTTTCTCGGAAGTCAGGCCTTTCATTAAAAAAAAGAACATTCTAGACTTCGTTAAATAAGTGTACGAAAAAGCTTGTTAAGACCGGACAATTTAATGACCGGTGCATTGAACTTTGGACTGGAAGTGCTGTTTCAAGGTTACTCTCACCGTCATTTGGTGTTCTTCCTGTATGCTTTAAAAAACATGAGTCAAAACAAGACAAATTATTTCTTTTTGAGGGAAGTATTTAAGAATTACTATTATTCTTGTTAAGACTGCGCTAAGCGTAAGACAGATAATGACAGAGCTAGTGCGACGCATATTCAAATCGGCGCGCGGCCGCCATAGTAAAATTGTATGGAGGGTTTGAAGTGCTTTTTTGATAAATATGTATCTTTATTGTCAACCAATAACTTAAATATTTGGGACGGGCAAATTGTAATATAACTGTTTATTTTTCGTTTAGGCTGTAAAATAGGATAGATTTCTACTATTATAATCTAAAAATCACTTAACACGAGCTTACGTTTTTGCATTTTTCGAGCAAATTTACGTAATTTTGTAGGCGAAAATATCAATTATTTCAAGTTTTGTACACGGAGTAATTGTAAACAAATTAATTGTTATGGTAAATGTATATTTTATATTTGTATTAAACAAAAGGTGTTGATTTTATTTACTTAACTGTGACCGCCTGTTTTGGCACATTTCGCTCGGCGCAGTCTTAACCCTTCCTGATAACCTAATATGCTTGTGTTATTAAATATTGTATTAGTCTTATTCCCTACGTCATATCATAAAGTAAACCTCTTTGCAAAATTTAAGCTAGCTGACCGAAGCCAAAGGGTATGGGTCTAGGTGCTCATGAGTCAGTCAGACAGCGAGTTAGGACTTAGTTTGTGATATATATCTCTACTTATACTGAAGGTTAAGTTACACAAAAAACACTAGCATTCGCTCGCGGCTTCGCTTGCGTAAAAGTAGGTTAGGTTATGTTAGTGACAGAGCTTTATTATTTATATTGTTTATAAAATATAGCCTATGTTCATAATATAGCTTTCTAATCTAATGTGAAAGAATTTTAAAATCGGTTGAGTAGTTTTTGAACTTAACGCTTACAAACAAACAAAAAATCAAATCTTTTGTCTTTATAATATTAATATAGATGGTTGGATCTTACGTTAAACCTATAGTAATGACACTATCTATTAATACTGCTTCATAATTGATTCACTGGTTATTGCGAGTAGATCGGACGAACAAACAGACATGAAGAAAAAATATGAAATAGTTTCGCAATTATAACCCTAACTTACTTTCCTAACCGTTCATTAGACTATTCTATGCAAATAAATAAAATTTCAATGTCTGTTCATAATGTCAAAATAACAGCTTTTTACCAAAAGCATATGAAAGTATATACGGTACATACGAGTATATAAAAAAATCTATTTAAAATTATGTGTGTCTGTCTGTTTGTTTCGGCTAATCTCTGAAACAGCTGGACTGATTTTGATGTGACTTTCACTGGCAGATAGCTGATGTTATAAGGAGTAACTTAGGCTACTTCTATTTAGATTTTTTTTTAATTCCACGCAGACAAAGTTGCGGGTAACAGCTAGTGTGAATATATATAATATACCTACTGTCCCGCTACTGTGAACGGGCCTCTTCTCAGTGTGATTGAATACATGATTTTTAAATATCTTCAATACATGTACAATGCCTACTGACTCAGCTACCTTAAGTTTTTTAAAAATACTAAAAACATACATAGATTCACGCCTGTTTCCCAGAGGGGTAGGCAGAGACTACGAATTTCCATTTGCTACGATCCTGACACACTTCTCTGGCTTCATTCACTTTCATCACATTCCACATACACGCCCGTCGGTAAAAAAATAAAAATGGAAATAAAAATATATACAACCCAAACGCTAAAGCGTTGAAGAAATGGCTGCCACAGCGGCAAAAATGCACCCTTTCTTCAAGTACCTTAAAATGTCTAACAAAGACCTAATCTTCATTCAAGAGCACAACCCATAGGATATATTTAACCTCCACATGCCTCTGATGCAAAACATCACGATTAGGGTCGGGCACTCACCTTTATCGATACATAACAAGTTTTGCAAGGGTCTGATAGCATTAAAGTACCTCAAAATATATTGCAGACCCACTATTTAAGGCGTCCAATATTGCCAATGGCCTTAAAATAGAGCCTTATTGTTGCTTCGTATTATTAAAAAGAGATGTAACAATTATTAAAGACTAGCTTTTGCGCGCGGCTTCGCCCGCGTGGTACCTACATGAATAAAATGTATCCTATGTCCTTCCCCAGGTTTTAAACTATATCTGTACTAAATTTCATCTAAATCGGTTGAGTGGTTTAGCCGTGAAAAGGTAACAGACAGACAGACAGGTAGACAGACAGAGTTACTTTCGAATTTATAATATTAGTAAAGATCATTATTTATGTATACTAATATTATAAAGCTGAAAAGTTTGTTGGTTTGGTTGAACGCGATAATCTCAGGAACTACTGGTTTGAATTTAAAAATTATTTTAGTGTTGGATAGCCTATTTATCGAGGAAGGCTATAGGCTATATAACATTACGCTACGACCTACGGGGGCGGCGCAGTAATGATAAACGAGGGTGAAACCGTGGGAATAGCTAGATTTCTGATAAAATAACTTCTTTTTTTATTAAAATGACAATTTCCGCTCTAGGAATACCGAATAATAAAGTAAAGTAGGGGTCACCGAATCGTAACCAGGATACGGAGGATATTAAATCTACGTCGGACCCATGTAGAGCCCGATAAAACCGTCCATGTAGCTTTTTGATTTTCCATACAACCTTGCGATCCTCAGTTGTAAGCACCACTGGCTTGCGCCAGTTCTCTTTACCCAGAAACACCAATAAATAATTAAATACTTTTCTGGTACTTTGTTATTATAACTTTGCTGTTAACATAGATGCCAAAGAGAAACCAAAACTACGAAAAAATGCAAATCTAATTATAAAAGTCGATCTGTTTATTGTTGGAATGCCAGACTTAATTAAAAACGTATTGTTTCTGGCTGCCGGTGTGTCACTGCCAGGTAAATGGCAAAAACATTGTATTAAAATAAACCGGTACAAAATCCTTATAAAATATTTTAATTCCAAAATGACTACTACATTTCCTTTTGCATATATTATTGTAATGACATATGCTAATTAATTACCTTCCTCGGTATGTATTTACCATGATGACTGCACAATGTCAAATGCAGTGCTACAAAATCGCGCGCAATTACATTTTTTATGACGCAAATCTTGCGAATCTGTAATCAATACAGATAAAAAAGTGCCCTGACTCACTCACTTACTTATTTATGCCAAACCCAAAACCTAGAATACTGATATTTTTTTATAAGGCTAGTGTGAATGGAACAGTCGCAAGAGGAAAACCTAGGCGAACGTTTCTCGACCAGATCGGAGGCGTTCTGGACAAAGGCCAGGTTAAGAGCTCCTTGAACCGACGGGCGTGTATGAGGAATGTGATGAAAGTGGATGAAGCCAGAGAAGTGTGTCAGGATCGTAGCAAATGGAAATCCGTAGTCTCTGCCTACCCCTCTGGGAAACAGGCGTGAATCTATGTATGTATGTATGATATCTTGCAGCAGTTCCGTTTACAAAGTAAATAAAGATAGTATCGAAACACTTCTAAAATATAATTAGGTACTTACTTTTATACATCTACGGTGGCAAACAAGCATACAGCCCACCTGGTGGTAAGTGATCACCGTAACCTATGGACGCCTGCAACACCAGAGTCATTACTTGCGCGTTGCTGAATCTAACATATATCATACATTTTCACAATGTTCTCCATCCACATAATTACAAATCCACATACAATATACACACATCTACAGTCACGCACTTACACTTCCTAAATATGTCTATAATGAATATCTTAAATTGAATTCACATTAAGGAGTCATCATCATCATCATCTCAGCCAAAAGACGTCCATTGTTGGCCATGAGCCAAGTTTAACAAACATGGAAAATGTCAGCTAACATGGCGGGCATATGATTTTCGCTTTAAAGCTACCATGTTGCCTAGCTAGCTAGCTAGCTCAGCGATAGCTCAGTGGGGAGACTAACAGACTGCAATGCAGAGGGTCTCGGATTCGAACCCACGTCACGCACCTCTGACTTTCGGAAGTTATATGACTTTTCGAAATTATGTGCGTATTGATTAACAATTATCGCCTGCTCCATGCCTCGGAGAGCATGTTAAGCCGTCGGTTTCGGCTGCCATGAACATCTATGGCAATCGTTATTGGGAAGTCAATGCTCTCTAATATCCTGACACTAGTCTAGCCTTAGGGTATCGTTAGCATTCGGATTGCGGAGGTCAGGTGGCAGCCGCTCCGTGTAAAAACTAATATCCAGTCAAATCCAGTTAGACTAGAAAGCCGACCACAAGTGACTTGGGAATAATAAAGGCTAGGGAGAAGAGTTACCTATTATGTTACATCATAGTATTAATAAGGCCTTAAAATTTGGCATGTAAGTAGGAAATTAAAGTCTCTAGTTACCGTTTTCAGGTTTAGATGATACTAGCTTCTGACCGCGACTTCGTCCGCGTGGAATAGTTACTTTGGGCTAACGCTAAATTTTACCCGCGACTACGTTTACGTAAGGTAAAAATATTTTTAAATAATACGTACGTTAAGGAGCTATTTTAGGTACCTACATCAAGGTTTTATGATATTTTTGCGATGTTATTTTAAAACTGCGATATCTACTAATATATTCATTGAAATCGAATGATATACAGAGCAATTTTGTTTTAAATTAAATACTTGTGATGAATAACGTATTTATTTGGATAAGGATTAATATCATGTTTATAAAAACACCTTCGCAAATAATGCATTATTTTAGAACAAATTTGGTTAGCATAAAAAAGGTTATAGTGAGCCAACCTTAAAAGATAGACATATGCTGTCACACACTTTTTTTTAGAACTTTTAAAGGAAAACAATTCTGTCATACATGATTTTTGCGAATCTTTAACTGTTTACGCAGCGCACGCAGCGGAAGCTCTCAAAAGGGAAAAAAACCCTCCGATTTTGAAACATTCTTCATTGGTGCTCCGCTCCTATTGATCTTAGCGTGATGATATATAGCCTATAGCCTTCCTCGATAAATGGGCTATCTAACACTGAAAGAATTTTTCAAATTGGATCAGTAGTTCCTGAGATTAGCGCGTTCAAGCAAACAAACAAACAAACTCTTCAGCTTTATAATATTAGTATAGATGCGGTCGGGATAGGATTAAAAGCGCTACAAATTTTTTCAGACGATGTCAAGGCCAGAAGCTAGTCATTCTACAAACTGTTACCAGGCTGTGTTTATATAGTGCAGATATTGTTGACAATCTAATTGGAAATCGACTATTGAGAACCTAAAAGATTCTTTGTCGGCCTCGATGGCGTAGTGGTTGGTGTAACCGACTGCCACGCCGGAGGTCGCGGGGTTCGATTCTCGCACAAGTCAAACATTTGTGTGCATGGACATGGATGTTTGTCTTGGTCTGGGTGTTTCTATGTATAATATGTATGTATTTACAAAAAAAAAGGTATATATGTATGTTTATCCATTGTCTAGTACCCATAGTACAAGCTCTGCTTAGTTTGGGCTAGATGGTGTTTTGTGTATGTGGTAGAATATTATTATTATTATTATTACTATTTTTAATAACTTTTGTGACCGTCGAGTGCGTCGACACGTGTTTCGCATCAGCGCGTGGCATTTTCAAGACAATCTTGAGAGTTTTTTTTTCTTTTTATGCTGTAATAGGCTTGCGTTTGACCGCGATCTCACCTGATCTTAAGTGAAGATACAATCGACGATGGAGCAGGCTTGCCTAGAAGATACCTATTCACTCGCGACTTGAAGACACCCAGATTGCCCTCATCGGGAAACACAGACTTAGGTTGCGAATTCCACTCCTTAGCGGTACGCAATATAAAAGTGGATGCAAAACGCTTGATGCGTGAATGTGGTAAATCCACCATGTACCTGTGTCGCTGGTCTGATTGTCTGGTCGTCCGATGGTAATAGTTCGGTATTGTCAACTTTTTTGTTGCAATAGTTCGGTTGGGCAGTCCGAGGGTGATTGCTGATATAGTTTCAGTTCCAGCAACCCAAGCAGCTTACAAAGGAGCGAGATGGCATTCCGTGGTGGTTCTAGTCGGTAGGCCTGAAGCCCGACATAACCCTCTCGCCTCTCCTTGTGGTGAGAGGATATGCATCAGGAGCATAATAATATAATATAATAAAAATGGCAGTCCGAGGGTGCGTGGTAGGTTCCTCTCTGCCCAATAATTTTAAAACTATGGATTTCAGCCAAGTAAGTAACGCCTTATTCGATTCAATAGTTATGTTAAAAAAGCCATATTTTGAGCATACCTAAACCTAGGCAAGCTACCATTACCATTACCTACTCTGCACATTTATCAAAGTCATTGAAAGTCAAAGAATATGACATCAATCAAAACACAAAAACAACTTATAATCATGAGTTGCATAAAGTATTTATAAAAAACACCACACTGATTCAATTAAAGCAAGTTCCGGGTGTATTTTTAGATTTTCCCACAAATTATTATATAGAAAAAAGTAAAAAGAAATCTGGTTTTTAGTAACGTAAACTAGGAGAATAACGTTTGAAACTTAACGCGTTTTTTCCGATAGGATTAGACAGTGGTGTATCATAGCCTGCTAAACTAAATGCAACTGAATCGAGGAGTCAGAAAATCCATGTTTATTTATTTATTTTGGACCTCGGCTTAGCTCGTGTTAATGTAGATTTTGTCAATAAATTTACGTATCCTCCGGGAACATTAGGTACTTTTTGGATGAAAGGTACGCATGATGAAAGGTATGACCTTTTTTATCTCATAAAACGTGTATGCAAAATTTCATGGTGGAGTAGTAAAGGATTTATAATATGCATCATAATATTACTTAGGATTAGCGGAAACCACTATGAAAAAAGCAACAGATTTATTAATCAGGCTAAATATCAGTATTCTACGAATCAGCTGTGATATTCTGACCTTCGCATTTCAAAGGGCTTATTCCCGTGCGCTCCAAATCTATTGTTCTCCAAACTTCATATTTCCATACATTCATTACCAGGAGCTCCAAGGATTTTTATATTCAAATAATTAATAAAGCCACATTTACCAATTTCGTTCCCTACAGCTCCAAAATATTATCTAGGTACTTTGAGATTTTATTCCCAGCAGCTCCAAGAAAAAGTCAATACTTCAATATAAAAATCGTTACCACGAGCTGTCGGGAACACACTAGTAAGTAGGTCTTTATTTAATGTTGTAATATAATTTCGAGCTCCTGGGAATAAATGTATATAGATCAGAGGTTTTAAATAAATAAATTAACATAAGCTTTTGGAGCCTTTGGGAACGATTTAAAAAATAATAATATTTAATTTTAGTTTTGGAGCGCTGAGGAACAAAATAGCGGATCGGGCGGGAACAAGCCTTTCAAAGGTATAACGATATTTTAAGGCTAAATGGTGGCCAGGTGTTAAAATATATGAGGATATTAACTACATACTCATAACCTTATGTCCCCGAAGGATTAGGCAGAGCTCAAATATTCTAACATTTCGCCAGTATGTTTATAAACAGAAGGCGATTTTTTTTTATACCACTAAGGTGGCAAACAAGCATACGGCCCACCTGATGGTAAGTGGTCACCGTAGCCTATGGACGCCTGCAATATCAAAGGCATCACTAGCGCGTTGCCGACCCTTTAGAAAAGGAAGTGGGAAGGAGAAGGAGCGGGAAGGGGGTAAGGGGGTGATTGGGCCTCCGGAACTCTCACTCACCAAACGAAACACAACAGTAGGAATACTGGTATTTCACGTCGATATTCTGTGAGAGGGTAGTCCTTCCCCGGTCGAGCCGGCCCATTCGCTGATTCAGCGAAGCTCTACGACCGCCAGTACAGCTCTAGTACACAGTATGAAGAATAATTACTTACAAATTGCCATCCGCGTAGATGATAAGAATTTCAAAAGCAATTTGCAATATCCTAACCAATATTTTAAATGCGAATGTGACTGTTTATTTGTTTGTTACACTTTTACTCCTTAACTACTCGACCGATTATTATCATGAACTTTCACATACGCGTTGTCAAGGGAATAAGGTACCTACCTGTCATACAGAAAAAAGTACTGTTACTAATAAAACCGTAATCTACATTTACGCGAGCGAAGCCGCGGGCAAAATTTAGTAACATATGTTTATAAAAACTTTTAAATATTTTTACCAAGAGACCCAAAATAAACTTAATTTATTTTTAGTTTGGACCATGTGTTTGTAAGGATTGTGTGGCTACATTTATTATGACGTCACACGTTTGTAAACGCCTTCTTTCAATACTTGCTGTCCAATGTTGATTTACAAACGTGTTTACCTGCGACTTCGTCCGCGTAGATTTTAACTAAAAATTGTTTGTCTCCGCGGAACCATATTTTTTTCTGAAATCAAAGTAGCCTATATTACTCCTTATAACATTAGCTATCTGCCAGTGAAAGTCCCGTGAAAATCGGTTCAGCCGTTTCGGAGATTACCCGGAACAAACAGACAGACAGAAAGACAAAAATTAAAAAAATATATGTTTTCGTATAGGTACCTTATATACTTTCATATGCATTAGATAAAAATCTATTATTTTGACATTACAAACAGACACTTCAATTTTATTTATTTGTATAGATATATTGGACTGCTGATCGAAAGGTCGTGGCGTCGAATCCCACCCATTACCTACTGACGTCTACCTTCAAGTATCACAAAAGCATTTAGTTTTTTTTTATTTATTAATTTACAACGTAACTAATACAACATATGCAATCACAGACTCGTTCGAGTTTTATCGTGTATGGCATAAGAGACATTATAGTTTATTTATTTATTTATATACAATCTTACACTATCATAACAGGCTTACACCCAATACTGACTATTTCTTTTTTAATATTTCTAGCACTATGACTAACCACTAGTATTCTCTTTTAAACCGTCTAGCTAAGCTAGAATGATTCAAACATCGGACACAAAGTACACACAGACTCGAAATAACCATTTGTGGATCCCACACAAATTTTTGCTCCGTGTGGGTTTCGAACCCATAGCACTCAGCGCAGTGGCAGTGTCGAGGCGACCACTAAAACCACTCCGCCCTCAGTGCAGTCATTGTGTTAGGAGTGTTGGTACACGTCAGAAGTGCAATAATAATAATATCAGCCCTGTATCAAACTGTCCCACTGCTGGGCACGGGCCTCTCCTCACTGTGAGTAGGGTTAGGTCATAGTCCACCACTCTTGCCTAGTGCAGGTTGGCAGACTTCAGATATCTTTGAGAACATTGTGGAGAACTCTCAGACATGCAGGTTTCCTCACGATGTTTTCTTATGCCGTTAAAACAAGCGATAATTATTATTAGGTAACTATTTAATACGCATATAACTTCTAAAAGTCGGAGATGCGCGCCTTGGGAGAGAGAGACCTCTGCGAAGAGCAATGGAATTATCGATAAAATCAGAATTATTCAAAGCAAATCTCTAGTTATGATTCAAGACTATTAAACTTGTTTACAATAATCCTAAATGCGAAAATGAGTTTGTTTGTTTGTTACGGTTTCACGCCTTAACTACTCAACCGATTAACATGAAATTTTGTATACACGTTGTCAGGGGTATAGAATAGGACATAGGGTACCTTTCATCCAGAAAAACGAACTGTTGCAAACCTAACCTTTTTTTTTTTGGTTCCCAGGAAAAATGCTTGATGCACTATCCGCCGGCTAGGGGACGGCACCGGCGGGGCGTGTGGGACTCCCCATTCTGGTATACCCACTAAAAACCTGGGGTGTTCCCTCTCTCACCCAATGGAGGGGCCTGTTGGGAGCTCTTAAAAGAATTGAGTCATCCATAGCAGGCCCCTTGCCCTAACCTACATTTACGCGAGCGAAGCCGCGGGTGAAAACTACTAGTATCATAAGTACGATTGCACGGATGGCGTAGTGGTGTATGTAGTCATCTCACCACTGCCAATACGCCGAGGGTCATCGATTCGTATACCACACGGGACAAAAATATATGTGATTGATTTTGTTCTGAGTAGGTATATGTGTTCTATGTGCTTGTTGTTTGAATGTTTGTCAAGTCTCCCGCGATTCAAGAATTTCTGGTGTAGTTGTCTTTTTTTTAAGATATAAACGTCGATCGACCTCAATTATTCTGTAACGGGTTTATAAATGTTTATCAGTTTCAAATTCCGCCTAGCACGTTAATATTAATTATCTAGATTATACCTAAAGTGTTTATATCATTCCATTAATAATTTAATTGGCTCATAAAATTATACAAAATAGAACACAACACAGTCATTCAAAAACGTGTTATTAAAATGTACGCATCCATGTGAATCACACTGTTCATAAAGGTAGACAGTTTTTTTTTAAAACGCAGGTCTTGGAGTAGTTTCTTTGTCGCGGGTCCCCCGACAAACACTTCAAGAGACGCGTTTTAAAAAAACTGTTTACAAGCATTCAAACAACGGACTCAAAACAACGACTATTGTTATGAAGCCTACATGTTTGGTCGTCAGGTGGTTTGTAAAACTATTATACATAGTACCATGTTCATATTTCTGAAGGGACAGGCAGTGTATTATACCCACAGTCGCGCTGCCTCCATGACGCAGCGGTAGTGAATGCGACTGCAAAACTAAATGTAAAAGCATTTAAAATACATGTGACCTTGTGACCCTGTATCTCGGAGGTCTTTTGACCGACAGGGCCCATATTTAAACTCATCCGGGGTATGACCCCCAAGGTATCTGAACACCAAGTTACAAGTCAATCGGTCCAGTGATTCCGGAGTTATGCCTGTCACTAACAGACAGACCGTCACAAAGCGTTTTCATTAAGCTCTTCGAAGAAGACTCAGAAGTTAATAAATGTTAAAAACTCTTACCAATTATGTAATAGTTATGAAATATCACTTACCTTTGTCTGATATTGTGTCTGTCATGACAACCAGCTAATTATAATTTCGTACAAATAAACTACAAATGCTAATAAGTCAACAATACAATAATATGGAGACAATAAGGCCCTTCGTACACAAGCCTACGTAAATCTTCGATACCCGACGATTTTGGTCTCTAAGCGACTACCGCAATACAAATTCATAGAGGTTCGTACACAGGCACGCGTCGCCGACATTTGTACCTGTGTACGAACCTCTATGAATTTGTATTGCGGTAGTCGCTTAGAGACCAAAATCGTCGGGTATCGAAGATTTGCGTAGGCTTGTGTACGAAGGGCCTAAGGTGTAAATAAATATAGTAAATTTTCATACTAACCTACTAATCTTACTAATAGACCGACAGCAGCGATAGCCTAGTGGGAAAACGTTGGACTACCACACAGAGGTCTCGAGTTCGATCCCAAGACGCGCATCTCTGACTTTTCGTAGTTTTGTGTGTATTAAATAGTTAATTATCGCTTGCTTTAGCGGTGAGGGAAAACATCGTAAGGAAACCTGCATGTCTAAGAGTTCTCAATAATGTTCTCAAAGATATGTAAAGTCTGCCAACGGCCAGCGTGGTGGACTATGGCCTAACTCTTCACACACTGAGAAGAAGCCCGTGCCCAGCAGTGGGACAGTTTAATACAGGGCTGATATTATTATAGATATAAGAAAAAGTGGGGCGTAGCGGACTTTATACACAGGAGCAAATCTCCTGTGTAAAGTCCTTTAATAATAATCCAAATCCTAACTAATTTTATAAATGCGAAAGTGAGTTTGTCTGTTTGTTACGCTTGCACGCCTTAACTACTCGACTGGTCATCATGAAATCATGATCGCATAAACGTTGTCGGGGAAACAGAGTAGAACAGTACTTTTTTCATCCAAAAAAAAGTTCTGTTCTCGAGGGATAGTAATTTATTTACAAAATCTAGTAATGTATAAAATCAAACATATCCCTATTCTTGAGAAATATTATAGGCTGTATAACATCACGCTACGAGCCATGGGAGCGGAGTAGTTATCATAAACCCGAGTGAAGCCGCAGGGTACAGCTAGTCTATATTTATACTAATCTATACTAATATTATAAAGAGAGAAGATTTGATTTTTGTTTGTTTGTAACCATTTAACTCAAAAAATACTCAACCGATTTAAAAAATTCCATCACTATTAAAAAGCTATATTATCTCTGAGTAACACAGGCTATATTTTATTTAAAAAAAATGTTAGCCTTCTTTTACGCGTAGGAAGTCGCAGGTACTTGCTGGACGCTCTCGACCGGTTACAGCGGCGGGCTGTCCGTATCATCGGAGGTCCAGAGGTCACGAGTTCACTGGAACCTCTGCAACTCCGTTGGGACATTGCCTCATTGGCATGTTCCTACAGAATATACCACGGGGAGTGCTCTGAAGAGTTATTCCACCTTATTCCGCCCTCCCCTTTCCTATCCAGAACAACGCGTGCTGGGCTCAGATGCCATCCTTACACGGTAGAGTCGATTAGAGCGCGTACCAAAAAGTTTGGGTCCTCATACCTTTGCCGAACGACCAAGGCATGGATGGAATTCTCTGCCAAGGCACGTGTTTCCTTCTTCCTTCAGTCCTGGGTCCTTTAAGCGGGGCGTGAAAAAGCATCTTCTCAGGCCGTCAAATTAGAGACCTCAACATCGTCTCGGCTGCTGTGGGGGCGGTGTGGAGGCCACTGCTCTTAGACCACACGACTGCTTACCATCAGGTGGACGAGCAAAATAAAAAAAATGGGTAAAAGCTAATACTTAATCTACTAATATTATAAAGCTGAAGAGTTTGTTTGTTTGTTTGAATGCGCTAATCCCAGGAACTACTAGTAATATATAAAAGGATTAAATATAATGATCACCAAACATACTAATTGCGTATCTAAATATGCTTACTAAAATATATCATAACGAGCACCTATACGCCTTAAATCATTGCATTCCGTCTCGGAAGGGTTAGGTAATGTTAGGTTCCTTCTTACACCCACTCAAAAATGGGAGCCCCGCGAAGCAGGTCTCCGTCGACTTAGTTTGGTCTCTTTAAAATATTTTAGTAAACATAATTATTTTGGTGTGCAATTAGTATTTTTGGTGGAACAAAGGTAAAAAATTGAGGAACAGTTAAATACTACCCATATAATATATAGTCGCAAGTAATTTCCGCTCATCCATTAGTAGCCGCTATAAACTACATTGAAACATAATATAGCATGTATATTTTTTAATACCATGACTAATATATCCACCTTCCATTCTAGCCTACGGACAAGTTATAAGTCACAAAAGAGACGGATAATGTTGGTTTTCCAGAAGGTTGTGCCTGCGGTTTTTACTATATTTGTAATTATTGCGTTAGAGTGGAAAATTACTGTTTGTTTACCTACAATAAGCGTTTATGCAGTTTCTATTATACATAAATTGATGCTATTTATCCCAAAGAGCTATTCAGAAATCTATTTCAGGTTAAAGATTATTTATTCCTAAAATAATTCAATAATTAAGTTATTTAAGAATTTATATAATAATATCAGTCCTTTATTAAACTGTCCCACTGCTGGGCACAGGCTTCTTCTCACTGTGAGAAGGGTTAGCCTTCCACCACGCTGGCCCATTGCGGGTTGACAGACTTCACATATCTTCTAGAACATTATGGAAAAGTCTCAGACGTGCAGGTTTCCTCACGATGTCTTCCTACACCGTTAAAGCAAGCGATAATTAAGTACTTATTACAAAGCAGCGATAGCTCAGTGGGGAGACCAACAGACTGCAATGCAGAGGGTCTCGGGTTCGAACCCACGTCGCGCACCTCTGATTTTCGGAAGTTATATGACTTTTCGAAATTATGTGCGTATTGATTGACAATAATCGCCTGCTCCGTGCCTCGGAAAGCACGTTAAGCCGTTGGTCCCGGCTGCCATGAACATCTATGGCAGTCGTTATTGGGAGAGTGTCGACAAAAAAGATCGCATTGGGTCGAAGTGTCGCCGGTCTGCACTGACTGGCCCCCCACATAAGATAAGATAAGATAAGTATTTATTACGCACATCACATCGAAAAATCAGAGATGCGCGCCTTGAAATCGAACTTATATAAGATCCAGAACCAAGTCATCATCCTAGATGTAGCAGTCCAGGAGACAACCAATATCAGCCCTGAAGGAACCAATATTTATATACCATAACTATAACCAACAATTTTATCATACATGAAAATGTAGAATAGCGATGGAATTCCATTCTACAAAATGGTCCAGATAGCCATACAATATACAATTACTAATGTATTTAAGAATACTAGCGGTCGCCTAGTGCTCGAAATTCGACCAAAGTTTGCCTAAATGCTGAAATATGTCATTATATATTGGTATATGTAACCATAGTTACGCGCTTCGACTGCGTGTGTCAAATGCATGGTTGTGTGCGTGTAGTGTTTTTTCAATAATTTAATGTATTTCTAATGCATATTTTATATAAATATTAGCATTCGTCACTTCTTCTCTGTATAAACTATAAGTGTGCGAAATTTCATACTCCTCCGCCCGCCCAATTTTTGTAAAAAGGGATCCAAAGTTTTCGCTTCACGTATTAATATATAGATTACATACATAAAATATTAAAGTCTTCCATCAGAGCGTGTTAAAGCTAAACAGATTGTGGGTATTTCACCCGCTTTTACCACCTACCAATAAGAATTTTTGACACCCAATACCACCTTACTTGACCCTGTAATTGAACCCAAGACCTCATGTTCAGCAGGTGCATCCGCTACCGTTGTGCTACAAAGGCATTCAATCGTATTTGTGAAGATGTTTGTTAATTTTTCTTTTTAAAAAGACAACTCTTGCACTAGCAATAATTTCTGTGTCGCGGGGACTTTACAAACATTCAAACAACGGACACAAAGAACACACAGACTCGGTAGAACTATTTGTGAATCACGCAAAATATTGTCCCGTGCGGGGATCGAACCCAAACACTCGACGCAGCAGTGGCGAGACCATTTGAACCACTACGCCTTCCGTGCAGTCATTATTGTAAATAATTGGAGCCATACAAAATACACTCTTGCGCATAGTAGTGGTATCACCGCGACTCATGATGCTGACTACTTCCTACGGCCGCCCGCCGCGCCGCGAGGCACCGCTATGTACTGTCTCTGTCAAAAATAACATGAATATTTTTTACAAGTACGCTCTGATCTTTAAATAGACCAGTAAGTTCAGTCAGTATATAAATAACGTATAAATCAGTACAAATACTACCTATTTATAATATTATCGATGTTTAATTTTAAACATTACTTATAAATACGCCAGTTTGCGATATTGGTAAAACATGTTTTGATTTCCGTATGTGTAATGATAAAAACAGTATTTTTACAAGTTTATTCGTTTTTATCTTAATGTTATTCCTATTAAGATTATTTAACCTGTCAGCTTAACCATATAGATTATATAATCATAAAAGCACACAACTTTACACGCGGCTTCGCTCGCATAAATGTAGATTAGGTTAGGTTAGCAACAGTTTTATTGTCTAGCTAGATGAAATTTTCTTTTCTGTACCCCTGACAAAAAAAATGACTGACTGAAAATTTCGCATACACATTGTATGCGAAATTTCATGATGATTGATTTAGTATGTAAGGCGAGAAATCGAAACAAAGAAAGAAATAAACAAACAAACAAACTCACATTCGCGTTATTAATATTAGTTAGGAATGTGCCTGGGCTCGGCGGAGCGTCCGAACGCTGATAAACGATTTTAATTATGTTTAGAAATGAATGAATTTTTGAAATACGTTTTATGTTTTATGAATCATTGAGAATATTTTGGTGAGACATGATATGTTTTTCATAAATCTGACGTGGCAAATATACATATGGACTGCCTAATAAGTTAAAGCCTGTCTAAAAGTTAGCAGTTACTGCTCATCAAACATCATTTTTAACCGCTAAATCCTACAAGGTACAAAAAGAGGAATGGCTATTCTCCATAGTGTCTCAGGCCAAAGATGGACATCAAAAATTACTATAAACATTTAGTGCTTTAAGATTTTAACAGTATGACATATCTAAAAAATGTATCCAAATTGACGCCACTATTTTAGAAATACCTATAAAAAATGTATTGAGGTTATTTTTCTATAACAAAATGTGTCTGGCCGTGAGATCATTCAAAAACATCTCTTTTCTCAATGCTCTATTATTTAATTATGATAGGAGGAGTGTTTGTAATATATTTTTATCCAGTTATACTTAATAGGGTATGATAAAAACCACCATTTGTTATTTTAAACGTCTATATTTTCTTCATTGTCATATACTATTAACAAATCATCTAGAAAACGCACAGGACTTGGACTCATATCTTGCCCAATAGACTTACTCTTTTTAACTATTTTTTGTAAATTGCAGTAGCGTCAATTTGAATTAAGGTAATTACATATTTTTTACGACAAAATCAACTGGATCCCCTTTGTGTAATTCACATGACACATGACAACAATGATTGCTGTTCTGCGTCTAGGTGTTCATTTCGCCGAGTTTTTGACATAAAATTATTTACAGTGTGGGAATAGTCTTAAAAAGTGTTGGCCGATCATTCACCAGCGATAACCTGAGGCGCGTACCAAAAAATTCTTAGTTTTCTCTTTATAATTTTCATATACTGGTAGTTTACGTGGATATTATGTGTGAGGGTAGTACTTCCTCGATCCAATCAATTCAAGCTAAACCAGCATCGCTCTACTGACCAATCTGCCTTTATTTCCAAGTAAAAATTTGGAAAGACATTGTTATTATTTATCATGTCAGCCGCAAGACGTCCACTACTGGGCATAGGCCTCCCTCAAAACAATAAATTAAACTTGATAACATACGATTCCACGTAAATAAAATGCATACCTACTCTTAGTGCGGAAATTTCTTTATTCTACCTTTATAGAAATAATATTATCCTCTGGCGTAGCACAATCATTTTATTTATTTCGCACAGCACGAATACACATTCTTACAGTAGTGTAATGGCGTTCCAAGAGGAAGAGAATCTTGTCAACCACTAAAAATATAAATTGGTGGTAATGTTGCCAATAAACTCAAATCATAATCAAAGTAGAATATTTTGCAAGAAAACAGCAGCCAAATTAAAACTAAATTGAGGTAATTAATAACTTTATAGCAGGATATAAAAAATACGTTATTTAGGTATTACATTGTGCATTGCATACTAAAACCGATTTCTCTTTTTCTAGGGTAATGGAAAATCGTATTGGTTTCTTTATACAATGTATATTATATACAATGTATTACTGGAGTGGTACCCCAAATACACGCATAGTAACAGAATAATAGCCTAAAGTGGCTTTTTACAAGTAATAAAGTGAAATATTCCAATGGTTCTTGAGTTTTTTCATTACAAACAAAAATACAGAATTGCCTATTTATAATAAAATATTAGTATAGATAAGTATCGAAGCGAGAAGCGGTTGGATGCGGGTAGCCCTACACCGGACTGTGTGGTAAACCTTGGGGGAGGCCTATGTCCAACAGTGGACGTCTTTCGGCTGAGATGATGATAGATAAGTAGGTATCTACTAGCTGTCACCTGCGGTTTTACTCACATTTATGATTACTGCTATCGTGAGGAAACCTGCATGTCTGAGAGTTCTCCATAACGTTTTCGAAGATATGTGAGGTCTGCTAACCGGCACTGGACAAGTATGGTGGACTATAACCTATCCTTTTTCATACTGAGCAGAGGCCCATGTCCAGCAATGAGACAGTTTATTTTTTTTCGAACCTGGTCCTGTTCGAGTTACAAACATAAGCCTGTATTTTAAAAAGGTGTATGGAACCGAGACAATTTTAGCGCAAGTCATATCTACATATGGTCGAGTGTCCTTTTTAAGCGTAAAATCGTAATGTCAATGTCATGCACAATAATGCTGTTCTGAAACTAAAACAAAACCAAGTTATGGCTAAAATCAATGTGGTTACAGTAGAATAAGGGCATCCAATTCCAGAGGAATATGTAGCCTACATTACTAAAAAGAGGACTGCCGAAGAATAATAATAATAATGTCCAGGCAGAATTTCGGTTACGGCGGCCAATTTTAATGGAGACTGGTCATCTGCGCAGGAGATAATATTATAGTGCACAATTATGTGCGCAAAAACAAGTGCCCTCTCTGTTCCTTAACTCTCATGATTCGATGGGACGGCAATCCGACACGAACGAAGAGAAATCAGGCGCAGGACCAACGGCTTTTCGAGGTATGAGGGAGCTAATACTGCCAGTTGCCTAACTCTGGGCTGGTAAAACCCAATAACTTTTTGTTGGCCCGACCCGGAATTGGAATCTGCGACCTCATGCACAACAGTCGCATTAACTATCGCTACGCCACAGAGGCCGTAGAATAAGGACGATACAGAAGAACCAGAGGCATTCTGCCTTCTCTGGGAAAAAGAGGACTGGTTTCCAGACACAATTATGGTGGACGAACCCACTTCTTTTTCTGCTAAGCCACTTGCCATCATCCGGGGTCGGTTTTCCTGCTCTGTCTTTGGACTCTTCAGAGGAACTGATGGTATACTGGTGGTGACTACATGGATGGCGTAGTGATTTAAATGGTCGCCTCGCTGCTGCCACTGCGCCGATTGCTATTGGTTCGAATCCCACACGGGAAAAAATTGTGTGATCCACAAATGGTTTTTCCAAGTCTGCGTGTTCTTTGTGTCCGTTACTTAAATGCTTGTAAAGTCTCCTGCGATACAGGATTTATTTCTAGCAGGAAAGGTGTCGTTTTAAAGAAAAAATTCAGTCTTCTTAAGAAAAAACGGAAATTGTTTTCAGATACAGTCGGAGTAAATGTGCCCACTTTTTCTTCTCCTTAGCCTTTTGTTATCATCTGGTATCGGCTATCCTTGTCTGTCTTCTCTATTAATTTCTGTTTTGCGCTGTCTATTTCTCTCTCCTTCAGGTCCCTTTGGATCATTGTCAGCCAGGTGGCGGGCCTTCCACGGCGTCTCCGTGTCTTTGGCAAGTCTAGGGCTATCTATTACGGTTCACAAAACAATATAGCCTTTAAAGGTTGGACAAACAGACAGACGACGGCAGCTTATTAATAGGGTGTCTTTGGCATATCTTTGGTACAGTATAAATAGTCTCCAAATATAATAATATACCTTAATTGGCGCAAATAAACCGGCAGGTGACTTTGACATTGACTAAAAACAAGATTTAATTTAAATAATATGGCTTTATTGTTCTAAATGACGGTTGTTACCGTAGCTTTTATTTTTATAAAACGACTGGTTTTCACGACTTTGCCCAAATTAATCGTGCAGAAATGTGTAGTGGAATAAAAAGTATAAATAATATATATCAGCCCTGTATGTATATAAACTGTCTCACTGCTGGGCACAGGCTCCTCTCAGCATGGGAAGGTTTATGTCATAGTCCACCACGCAAGCTCAGAGCGGGTTGGCATACTACACATCTTCGAGAACATTATGGAGAACTCTCAGACTTGCTTGTGTTATTTTCCTTCACCGTTAAAGCTAGCGATAATTAACTATTTAATACGCACATAACTTCGAAAAGTCAGATGTCGAGATCTGCGTGGCAGTCCATCGGTCTCCTAGGCTATCGCTGTTTGTAATATAATAAAAAGTATCCTATGTGTTACTCAGGATATGGTATTATCTGTCTGCTAAGTTGCATGCGATACTACACGGATGGCGTATAGGCAAGTGGTCGCCTTGGCCTGTGCCTTGGCACTGCCGATACGCCGATTGTACATACATACATACATAGATTCACGCCTGTTTCCCAGAGGGGTAGGCAGAGACTACGGATTTCCATTTGCTACGATCCTGACACACAAACACAAATTCATTGAGCCATTTTCAGCCCACAACGCCGATTGTTGTGGGCTGAAATCCCACACGGAAAAAATGTGCCTGAAAATGTTTGTTCCGAGTCTGGGAATTCTTTGTGTCTGTTGCCCCCGCGATAAAGATATTAATCCTAGCGCAAGGGTAGTCAGTTTGAAGAAATAAAAGCAAAAGAATCCCGGGTACCCGGAATCTCATGCACGGCAGTCGCATTCACTACGGTTGCGCCACGGAGGCAGTCGAATTATAGTTAAGGTCGACGTGCTATGAACATTTATTGGAGAAAAACCCACACAATGTCTCAATGTAATTTTTTTTTTGCCATTGGTGGCAGACGAGCAAGTGGCCCACCTGATGGAAAGTGGTAACCGCTGCTCATGGACTTCAGCAATGTCAGGACACAGCAAAGCCGCTGCCAACCTATATGGCAGGCTCAGTGCAATAATTATGTATACGGCAGGCTCAATGCACTAAATTACTTATTAATGTTATGTTAATCTAGAAATGGTATGACTAATCAAACACACAAGAAAATCCCTCGTGGAATCTTTATACAACGTTTTATAAAGAAGGCCATTCAGTAATTCTATAGATTTAAATTAAAGACGCGCCCTTATAAGGTTATTACTCACCTTTCTGGAGATTAAGTTGTCATCTTAAGCAACGTCAGCATGACAACTGAATTATAAATAAAGTATTATTTCTAAAAGTGGAGCAAGTGAAAGAGTTTGTATATTTGGGTACTTTGTTTACAAGGGATGGTAAACATGACGGAGATATTGAAAGGAGAACGATTGCTGGCAACAAAGTGAATAGAGCCCTACGCGCTTTTATGAACAGTCGAAATGTATCCGAAAAGGCACGTTTGGCTGTTCATAGAGGACTATTAGTGCCCACACTTATGTATGGAAGTGAAAGTTGGGTATGGCAAAAGAAGCATGAGAGCAGAATAAATGCTGTAGAAATGAGAGCGTTGAGAAGCATATGTGGTGTGACTCTGAAAGATAGAATAAGAAATAGTGTGATTAGAGAGAGATGCGGCATGAAAGTGGATATAGTTACAAGAATAGAAAAGGGTATGTTAAGCTGGTTTGGACGTGTAGAAAGAATGGACGAGGAAAGACTGACTAAGAAAGTTTATAAGGCTAGTGTGAATGGAACAGTCGCAAGAGGAAAACCTAGGCGAACGTTTCTCGACCAGATCGGAGGCGTTCTGGACAAAGGCCAGGATAAGAGCTCCTTGAACCGACGGGCGTGTATGAGGAATGTGATGCAAGTGAATGAAGCCAGAGAAGTGTGTCAGGATCGTAGCAAATGGAAATCCGTAGTCTCTGCCTACCCCTCTGGGAAACAGGCGTGAATCTATGTATGTATGTATGTATTATTACGCTCACTCATACTGAAAGAAAGAAAATTAAATTATGCCAACTCTTTTCTTAGTGTGGACATTGGTTCCCTATCCATTTGCATAACATTTTAGGGCATATAATATGGCATACTTTTGATTGTCCTAATTATATTTACGCGTAAAATATTTACGCATAACAGCTTACGCATCATATTTTTAAGCATATCTAATCTTAAAGTTGGATTGTATATTATCACAACTGGCCGCTTGGTCTGGCCAAGGGTCACCCTGCGGCAACCTGATTCTATTTGCCGGTTTGTTACTAAGATAATTACAGACAATTATGGAAAAGTATTATTATGCCAAAAAATATGGCAAAATAGTTATGCCAAAGTATATTAGGGAAAAAACATTATGCGAAAAGAAGTATTCTCTCGAACACTTTTTCATGTGACCTAAGTAAGATGAGGCTACATCTTTGAGTTAATTCTATGTTTAAAGTAAATCTTCAAGCTGATAATGATATTGATGACACAATAACTAGCGTCATACGAAACCAAAAATTAGATTAATACAAATGTCTAGTTAAATGCGACCAACGTAAACAAACAACTACATAAATAAACCATTTTTCTAACTTGTCTTATTTGACAAACAAATATGGCGTACTGCTATTTATAGAAGGACAACGCACTTTATGTTTAAGGTTACAAACCTACCTTCGCTGACACCGACTCCAAAAATATTTACAAGAATACGCAATTATTTTTTAACTTTTTGTGCATTTTTGATTTAGAATATTCTTTTTTGAAGCTGGTTTTCTTTTTGTTAAAATTTTTGACAAAAATGTTTTTTGTTAAAGTTTAACAGTTGCACATAACCCTATACTATTAAATGCTATCAAAAACCAATTTTGAATTATGTAAACAATTATATACATAATATGTATGTCATTGTAGCAATAACGGCAAATGTTCTGTCATTTATTAAAGAATTCCGTTGTATAAAACCGAAGATCTTTATCAGAACATCAGCAAATTAGAATAGGGCTACTTCGAAATACTACGAGGGGCTTCCAAACCATCCTACACAGTTGTTTATTTTGTTGTTGCCAAAAATTAGAACATCATCAATGTAGCCGAAGTCAACCAAATACGTATTATCGAAAACTAATGGTCAAATCTTGATCAAAATTAAATGGCACCAAATGGAAAGCACCAGCTTTTAAATAAAAAAAGAATCATCAAAACCAAGAAAAAAAGTTATGAGGTTAACACATATAAAAAAATAAAAATAAAACATACAGTCGAATATAGCATATGTTACTCGGTGATAATATAGCTTTCTAATGGGTAGTGGAACGCCGTCACCTCCTTCTGTGAGGAAGTAATTTCCATCAAGGAGGCGGCGGAGCGGGAGAGGGAGCGCTTAAACCCTCTCCCCAACCGCAGAGCCGGGCGCCGGAGGGCGCGAGACGACCTCCAGCCACCCTGAGGTTTGACTTAAGGTTGACGGGCTTTGTAGGCCTGCCCGCCATCCGTTCAGCACCAGGTCCGAGAAGCTGGCGTGCGTGTTCCCACGCGTGCCTCTGTGTCGTGTCCGTCTTCCTCTAGGGGGGGGAGGGACAGTAGAGATTTTTCATTAGTGGTGACCTTAGGGTAGGACTTGTCGTGTAGTGGCCTGCCGTTTCATACGGCGGGCCGAAACCTCGGCGGGTCGCGAACGCATGTGCAAGTGATTCGCGCGGCCCCGTCGATAGCGGTTTTGTCGAGGAACACTGTGGTAGGTTTACTCGGTATTCCGGGAGGTTTAATATCATTTCAACATCTTTCGTTACCCCGTTGAGTCCGACACATCTCCTCCGCCCGACCCCGCGGACGGGTATGCGTCTAGGCATTCCCCTTGTAAAAAAGAAAAAAGCTTTCCAATGGGGAAATAATTTTTAAAATCGTTTGTCTAGTCTTGAGTTAAATCCTTACAAACAAACAAAAATCAAATCTTTCCTCCTTATAATATTAGTATAGAAGACAAGAAAGAAAAACGGTCTGTAAATGTATAACGATTTGAGTGCGTATTACTTTGTCAAGTAGCTTCATTGATAATAATTGAAACTACACTCGGCTGTTTGAAGTGATGTGCAATTATCATAATTAGTCGAGTTCAATCCATTTGGATGAAAATGTATACAAACCAAATTGATGATAAATTTGTTAAATTTATCACATAATTACTTACTAAATGGAATAAGTAACACATTTATCCATATTTTTAACGTTTTCACTCATCTTAGTGTATTTTAGAGCAGTTGGCGTTTGATTAATAAATAATTATTTGATTTGAAAAATCTTGACGAAAAGTGAGGTTATTTGTCAGATGAAAAAATATCTATAATTTATGATTGCATAAGGTTGAACGCCAAAAAAAATCGATGTCGTAACATTTTTAGTAATTGATTAGTTAATCGAAATTTGTTCTACAAAAACTGTCACTGTTCATTTTGTTCACTTTTCTTCGCTGATTTTTATAAGCTATATTTATATATATTTTTTTAAGATATAATTGTAGCAATGTTTAGGTCATTTCTAAGTCTTTCACTGCATCAAATCGAATGATTCGATTAGGTAATTAATTGATTTAAAATTGACGCTACAATTGGACATCACTAAAATTTCTATGGTCAAATCAATGCACCGTTTGTATACCTTTTGATTTTGTTGTATTGAAATTGACTATAGTAATATTATAAAGCTAAAGAGTTTGTTTGCTTGTTTGTTTGAACGCGCTAATCTCAGGAACTACTGGTTCGAATTGAAAAATTCTTTTAGTGTTGGATAGCCTATTTATCGAGGAAGGCTATAGGCTAATATAACATCACGCTACGACCTACGGGGGCCGCGCAGTAACCATAAACGCGGGTGAAACCGCGGGTACATCTAGATAATAAAAATTGCCTGCACGGATGATGGAGTGGTTTAAGTGGTCGTCTCGCCACTGCGCCGAGTGTTGTGGGTTCGATACTCACACGGGACAAAAATGTTTCTTATCCACAAATAGTTGTCCCGGCTCCAGGTGTTTTTGTGTCCGTTGTTTGAATGTTTTAATGTCCCCCGCGATACAGGAATTGTTCCTAGTTCGGCAGTTGTCTTTTTAAAAGCAGAAAGCAGAATAATGGTTCATTCCAGTATGACGTAAACATCGGCATAGGGTGAGATAGGGTGGCTTTGTTATGCTTCTTTTGGATGATATATTATGCTCACTTTGGCTAAAAATATTGAGGGACAAGGATTTTTTTTTCTCTTTATTGAAATTTACCTACTTAAAATCTAAATAAAGATTATGATAGCCATCATATTCTATCTTATCTTATCTTATATGGGGGCCAGTCAGTGCAGACCGGCGACACGTCGACCCAGTGGGATCTTTTGTGTCTACACTCTCCCAATAACGACTGCCATAGATATTCATGGCAGCCGGGACCAACGGCTTAACGTGCTTTCCGAGGCACGGAGCAGGCGATAATTGTCAATCAATACGCACATAATTTCGAAAAGTCATATAACTTCCGAAAGTCAGAGGTGCGCGACGTGGGTTCGAACCCGAGACCCTCTGCACTGCAGTCTGTTGGTCTCCCCACTAAGCTATCGCTGCTCTTTTCCATTATATTCTAAATAAAATACAGGTTATGATGGGCCTAGCATAATCTTTGTTTAGATTTTAAGCCTCTAAATTTCAATAAAGAAAAAAAACACAAGGACAAGGATAAAAAGTAATAATATTTTCCTTACGCATTACGTATTTGAACAGATACATGATTGAAAAATCCATCAATCAAATATACCATAGATGCACGATCGTCGCTCGAAAAACGGCCCCAACAAAACTGTGCATAAATCAGTCGTATGCGCTATATTATGCACCTGTCCCACTCACTCTTGCGTGCGCTGCCCGTAAGCGAGAGCGAATCGACATCACTAGTACGGTGGAGACCGTACCATATACTTAGTACGCTTGCTTATCGCGAGTAACACACTTAGGGTGCTTTACATTGACGCGTTTTAACTAAACTATTACAAAATGTTTCTCAGTGGGCGTTCGATGGTTATTCCGGTTTATTTACTGCATTACATAATAAATGCAGACACTTATAAGTAAGTAGTACTGGTCAGTGCCACATATTGACGCGGTTTTTGTATGCGAATGTGCATCTATGGTATATTTGATCGAAGGAAAAATCTACTACATACATAGAACTCAACACACCCCTGCTTACCCTTTTCTGGATGTAGGCGTGAAACTATATATGTCAGAACGTTCAGAACGATTGACTACAACATATCAACAGTCAAATCTTAATAAATGTTTCGAATATTCAATTGTAATTCGAATAGAAATTAGTTACAACTAATTGATCAACAATCAAATGCTAATCATATAATTAACTATTACTACACATATTTTGACAGCAATAGAATAGCTGTCTATATTTGATTTTATACATTAATTTAAACACAAGAGCAAATAGCAATCATAAGCTGAATTAATAGTCTCGCTATCTCCCTCCCACAGGTGCGCTTAAGGGTCAGCGCCGACGGACAGAGTAGCGGCGAAGAAGTAGTGTATTATCTATGGCAAAACCCACTGAACGGCGCGCGCCGCCCGCGCCGCGCCGATAGAGCTCTATGAGAGCCGTCGCGCCCTCGCCGCCGCGCGCCACGTGCCTCTCGACCGCGCTTTGAGTCGCTCGCCGTCATTTTATTTCGTTGTACCAAATACAGTCGTATTCTGAAGCACTTTAGGTTGAATTTAAATGATTGTGACTAAATTAGTCTCTTCGCCGCCACTCCGTCCGTTGGCGCTGACCCTAAATAGCGATACCTCACAGTTTGTATCATGTATCCTTTTTCTGTTATTTGAAAATTACTCCCACTATCAAATTTTAAACGCTTGTATCTTATTTATTACTAGCTGCGCCGCACGGTTTCACCCGCGTAAGCCCCGATGCCGTGGGAATATAAGTAGCCTATATGCTAATCCAGGTCTCCAGTTATTACGACTTATTCATACCAAGTTTCTTCGCAATCGGTTCAGTAGTTTTTGCGTGAAAGAGTAACAAACACGACGACCTCGATGGCGTATGGGTTAGTGTAACCGACTGCCACGCCTGAGGTCGCGGGTTCGATTCCCGCACAAGTCAAACATTTGTGTGCATGAACACGGATGTTTGTCTTGGTCTGGGCGTTTCTATGTATAATATGTATGTATTTACATAAAAAAAGTATATATGTATGTGTATCCATTGTCTAGTACCCATAGTACAAACTCTGCTTAGTTTGGGCTAGATGGTGTTGTGTGTATGTGATAGAATATTATTATTATATTATTATTATCAATTCATTCAGACTCAAAAACTTTCACATTTATAATTTTACAACATACATACAGTAGATTTCAATAATTTTGCATTAGATTTTTGTTTTTCAGGATTCGGGTAATGTACCTCTGAGTTTAATAATGAAAAAATATAGTCAATTATCATATTAAACCTTAAGCAAAGAAAATCGCAGTATATAACAGGATATTGATGGCTAGTTCCATAAGTATTTATGAATATTAAGTGAACAAAGTTGCAGTAATTAAAGTGTTTTTATATCATACGCTATGTTCTGTACAACTGACGTAAATATTTGTTTGCGTCAGTTCTACGGAACATTCTGACTGGACGGTGATGGAAATGTACTGCGAAGCATCCACCATGACGAATCGGCCTATTACATACACGATGATAGGACAATTATGGTTTAGTCTCATGAAGTAGTAAATGCGACTGCTGTGCCTGAGGTCTCAGGTTCGATTGCTATGTCGGATTCCTAGATTTAAGTAAAGTGTGCGTCCTACTACGTTTAAATATAGTCACCTTTCTGAAAGTTAAGTTGTCATCTAATATCAAAATTACTTTAATTACTAATAACGTAATAATAAACCTAGTAAAAATAAACCTAGATTGCTAGAAATCGTTAAATAAATAAAATTAAAATCAAGTAAAAATAGATAGTATTACTAGCTTTTGCCCTCAGCTTCATTCGCTCGAAAACAGTATTTTTTCTGGATGAATTTTCTGTACACCTGGCAATATGTATGCGAAGTTTCATGATGATCGGTCAAGTAGTTAAGGCATGATAGCGTAACAAACAAACACACATTCCCATTTATAATATTATTAGATAGGATCACGTTTAATCATATTGAAATTGGTACACTTTTGTTCTATATCTAATATGTCAGCTCACTCTTTATAGTGCACACTTTTTCGTGCCATCTAAGCAAAAAGGCGCGTAATGTTCTCTGAGATATGTAAAGTCTGTCAACCCCTGGCCGGCGTAGTGGACTATGGCTTATCCCTTCTCACAGTGGGAAGAGCAGCGTGCCCAGCAGTGAGACAGTTTAATACAGGGCTAATATTATGGTGCCCGCGTCCAAATATCGCTGGCTCACTATTACAAGGTTCTATGTTATTTTTTTTTTTTTTTGTTGCCATTGGTGGCAGACGAGCAAGTGGCCCACCTGATGGAAAGTCGTAACCGCTGCTCATGGACTTCAGCAATGTCAGGACACAACATAGGCGCTGCCTACCGTGAAAGAAGAACTCTCTTTAAACCTCGTTTGAAGAAGGACATCTCATAGCGCTCGGGAAACACCGAAGCTGGCAGTTCTTTTCAGAGCTTGCACGTACGTGGGGGAAATGATCGCTGAAAGCGTACCGTCTTAGAATTGAATTGAACTTTGGGGAAATGACGTTTAAAATTTGCATATCAGTAAAAATTACTTAAAAAGTAACTTAAAGTATTTGCGATTTAATATTGTGCGGTGGTAAGTGCTTCCATCTATACATTTTTGATGATTCATACATTTTTGAAAAAATGAGTTATGAATAGTGCATGGTTCTATATGTCATTCCTTTTTGTTTAGACTAATATTATATTAGTCTAAACAAAAAGGAAAAAATGAGTTATGAATAGTGCATGGTTCTATATGTCATTCCTTTTTGTTTAGACTAATATAATATTAGTCTAAACAAAAAGGAATGACATATAGAACCATGCACTATTCATAACTCATTTTTTCAAAAATGTAACATAACCTTGTAATATTGGACCAGCGATATATTAGAAGTTCTAACAATACTAAAGATAAGATCTTTTATTTAATGGACTCGTAATATTAGCTTATGACTTAGCCGGTATTATGCATAAATTACATTTTCTTAGTCTATCATTAACTAAAGTATACAGTAAGCACATTAAAACTACTTCTCATATAATTATTGTGCAATATTTGCAGGTTATACAAACGTACACACATATTGTTATATAGGTCAAATCAATAACTTAAGATGAAATATCACGTCAAAACCTTTATAGAATACTATATTTTGCCTGCGATTTCGCTTGTAGATTAGGTTAGATTATTTGGTCGCTGATATAGTTTCAGTTTCAGCGACCCACCCACTGTACAAAGCAGCGAACTGGCACTCCGTGTTGATGTTAGTCGGTAGGCCCGAAGTCCGGGTGAGCCCGACATAAGGACATAACCCTCTTGTCTCCCCTTGTGACGAAGGGACTTGCATCACGAGCATTTCCCAATATAAAAAAATAAAGGTTGGATTATCAACAATACTTTTTCTGGATGGAAAATACCCTATGTCCTTTTCTGTTCACCTGAAAACGTGTGTGTGAAATTTCATGATGATCGGTCAATTAGTTAAGGCGTAAAAGCGTTACAAATAAACTCACATTCGTATTTATAACTAGATGTTCCCGCGGTTTCACCCGCGTTTATCGTTACTGCGCCGCCCCCGTGGGTCGTAGCGTGATATTATATAGCCTATAGCTTTCCTCGATAAATAGGCTATCCAACACTAAAAGAATTTTTAAATCGAACCGGTAGTTCCTGAGATTAGCGCGTTCAAACAAACAAACTCTTCAACTTTATAATATTAGTATAGATAATAACACCTAATGCTCTCTCTGTATTAAAGTTGGTTGGTTTGTTTCTTTGTTTGTGTATTTATTTATTTTTAATTTTGTCTATATATATTTACTTGCATTGTTTGATTTGTCTTTGTAACGGTAATTGTAAACTTTAGATATAAAAATGATGCATGCTGTGTTTACCTGTAAGATATTGTTACGCTAGTAATGAGTTTTATGAATGTATCACATCTTGTAACAATGTAATCAATTGTTGGTGAAACTCATATATAAAAATTAAAAAAAAAAGAGGAATTATATTAGTTAGGATGTTTTTAACAGATCTATATCTGGCTCGCTGGCCCGAGCGAAATATCAGTGTAAAAAAGAGATAAATACAATTCAGACTGATTATACCTCCAAAAATATCATCGTAGTAGTATTGCCTCCTCAATAAATAAGTCCAAAGATTATATTGTTAAAAAATATTTTATTTATTTTATTAGTGTGCACTAAATTTGTTTGCTGAGTGATTGAACACAGTAGGGCTTTGCAATTTTTGAATGTCTTAATAATAAATTATATTAAGAAAAAAGGCAAAACATAAGGACATAGCGGAGGTAGGTATTGATTATATCATAAAATTGTTTTGATCGTATTATTATTTATGGAGTAAACGGCGGAATACGTTTGTATAAACGAAATGCAGGCCGTGTTGCCTCTTATGTTAGCGCAGGGCCTGTAGCACATTGTATTGAAGGGTCCCTTTATACAGGGTGTGTCGTAAATAGTGGTCCAGAGTAAAGGAGTCGATACACTGTATTCTTATGTATCACATACCGAAATTTTAAGCATTTTCAGTTAAGGGTCTCCTAACAAAAAATAAAAGTTCTTTTTTAAAATTTCTGCACCTTGCTTCACGAATTTGGCTGTCATTTCAACAAATATCAATATTTTTTAATTCTGTTTTTTTATTATTACTCTTGAATATGTGTACTATCATATCCAAACTATTTTTTATGTTTTAAAGTCAAAGGTACTTAAAGAAATTAATCTGTTTCCAATTTCAATACTCATCTTCAGCAAATCATATGACTTTAGGGGCATAAAAAAAATGGTTAAAATTTCGGTATGTGATACATAAGAATACAGTGCATCGACTCCTTTACTCTGGACCACTATTTACGACACACCCTGTATATACAAGGTTGCTATGCTCCGTGGACATTAAAATAGACAGAGTATTCCATATGGGCTCAGTGTTCATTCGAAACGGTTAAAAACTCGATAAAGATAAAAATAGAAAATCACTTTTTCAAACAAATTAAATCAATTTACTTAATACGCAAACACCATTTTATAAACATCTGTTGACTTTCATTGTTTCATTGTTGACACAGGTTTAACTTATTGCATCCTTGTGTTACAAACTAATGTTATGCTTGTGTTTTCATTCTTATTGCGCTAAGATTAAGACTCACTTTGGCGTGATTGTTGATCTGATACTAAGGATCAGAGGGACAAGTCTCCTACATTTTTTGGCGTTTTAAGGTGAATGACCTTAGATACCTATGCTTAGACTCTCGGTCAGCTGTTAGGGCACATACAACCCGTTGCAGTTTAGCAAAAACTGAACATCTATCCTGTGGCTAAACTACCTACTGCTCCTATTGAACTGAAATTTGGTGTACAGCTTGTATGTGGTACATGCTACATAATATATGTAGAATTAAAGCCTCACTGCTTCGATCAAATATACCATATCTATGCACATTCTCATACAAAAACCGCGTCAATATGTGGCACTGACCAGTACTACTTACTTATAAGTGTCTGCATTTATTATGCAATCCAGGAAATAAACCGGAATAACCATTGAACGCTCACTGAGAAACATTTTGTAATAGTTTAGTTAAAACGCGTCAATGTCCACGCGTCAAGCGTCCTAAGTGTGTTACTCGCGATACGCAAGCGTACTAAGTATATGGTACGGTCTCCACCGTAGTAGTGGTGTCGATACACTCTCGCTTACGGGCAGCGCACGCAAGAGTGAATGGGAAAGGTGCATAATATAGCGCATACGACTGATTTATGCACAGTTTTGTTGGGGCCGTTTTTCGAGCGACGATCGTGCATCTATGGTATATTTGATCGATGCCTCACTGTTTAATCAACCTTGTATATATTATACAAAATAAAATGCCACTACTGGAAAATATCTAAATTAAATATATGTTATGCCTAGGTATCAACTGAAGTCCTTATTCTAATTATTTTTTACTTGCGTCGAGCCTCACATGGGCGCGGCAAAAATACGCATGGGAAATACCCAATTACACCCCCGACCCGGGAATCAAAGCCCAGACCTCATACACAGCAATAGCACATCGAGGCAGTTCTACAATGAATAGAAAACGAGAAACTTGTTGTCTAAAAATTAAGACCTATTCAAAGTTCATCGACCCCATAATCATGAAATATCCCGTTGCCTAGAGGTCAACATGAAGGCGTTTATTACTATGGAGCTTGCGGAACATAATCGAGTTATTTGAGTATCGATAATAGATATGTAGGTATACCTTTGGCTATACCCAATTACCTATACCATAAGTATGTCTTCGCGAAATAACCATATTTTTTATACATGACCACCTGTAGGTAGAATATCCGTGCGCGTTACCGCTGTTTAAAAAGGAGTAGCTTTTCAGCGACAGCCTTGTGGGAGGACCCTAAGACTGCCACGAAGTTAGATACCACGCACCTCTCACTTTTCGTAGGTTTGTATATGCGTATTAAATCTATACTAATATTATAAAGCTGAAGAGTTTGTTTGAACGCGCTAATCTCAGGAACTACTGGTTCGATTTGAAAAATTCTTTTAGTGTTGGATTGCTATATAACATCACGCTACGACCCACGGGGCGGCGCCGGCGTAGTAACGATAAACGCGGGTAAAACCGCGGGAACATCTAGTATGTAGATAATTATCGCTCACTTTAACGGTGAAGAGAAACGTGAGGACACCTGCATATCTTATTAATTTAACAGTACAGCACAAAGACTACTAGTACGTTAACACAGCGTCTTCCTAAAGGTAAAGTGATTGAAGTCGTCGCCTCGCAACTGCCAATGCGCCGAGTATTGTGGGTACGACCCTCCCCCCCCCCCCCCCACACGGAACAAAACATTGTGTCAACCACTACTAGTTGTTCCATGTCTAGGTATTCCTTATTTCCCTTGTCTGCCTCGACACAGGAATTAATACAAGTGCGAGCGAAGGCTTTTAACAAAAAAATATACTGTACTCATTGCGCCTTGCAGCGGTTAAGTACCTACATAAAATTCGATGTTAGAGCACAAGGTTATTTATCTGGAATCTTCTGTACACCGAAATGGCAGTTATTAGGCCGGGATTCCACCAAAGCGGAGATGTGTGCGGTGTGCTGTGTGCTGTGCGAGAAGAGATGTTTTTCAGCTCGGGGGACTCCACCAAAGCGGAGATGTGTGCGGTGTGCTGTGTGCTGTGCGAGAAGAGATGTTTTTCAGCTCGGGGGACTCCACCAAAGCGGAGATGTGTGCGGTGTGCTGTGTGCTGTGCGAGAAGAGTTGTTTTTCAGCTCGGGGGACTCCACCAAAGCGGAGATGTGTGCGGTGTGCTGTGTGCTGTGCGAGAACAGATGTTTTTCAGCTCGGGGGACTCCACCAAAGCGGAGATGTGTGCGGTGTGCTGTGTGCTGTGCGAGAAGAGATGTTTTTCAGCTCGGGGGACTCCACCAAAGCGGATATGTGTGCGGTGTGCTGTGTGCTGTGCGAGAAGAGATGTTTTCCAGCTCGGGGGACTCCACCAAAGCGGAGATGTGTCAATAACACAATTCTATTGGTTGTTTAAAAAACATCTCCTCTCCGCTCGTCTCGTCTCCGCTTTGGTGGAGTCCCAGCATTAGTGACGATCTTACTGATCCGGGCCACTAATCAATGCAATCAGTGCCTTAACATAAAATCTGTTACCTACTTAAACAATCTTAAAATGCATCATCATAAACTATGAGGTATATGATGCGGTCAACCTTATTCTCAAAGTATTGATATGTTTACCTTTTAAGCAACCTAACTAATATTATAAATTTGACTGCGAGTTTGCTTGTTACGGTTTCACTCCTTAACTACTCTACCGATAATTATGAAATTTCGTATACACGCAGTCAGAGAAACAGAAAAGGATAGAGGGTACCTTTCATCTAGAAAAAAATACTGTTACTAGATTAACCTAACCTATCCTTTACGTGAGCGAAGTCGCGGGCAAAATCTAGCAATGTATAATGATATCAGTCCTGTATATATACTGTCCCACTGGGCACATATCTCTTCTCAGTGCGAGAAGTATTAGGCCATAGTTCACCACGCTAGCCCAGGGCGGTCGCAGAATTTACAACATTATGTAGTACTCTCACACATTTGTCGGCCTCGATGGCGTAGTGGTTAGTGTAACTGACTGCCACGCCTGAGGTCGCGGGTTCGATTCCCGCACAAGTCAAGCATTGTGTGCATGAACATGGATGTTTGTCTTGGTCTGGGTATTTCTATGTATTTACAAAAAAGAAAGTATATATGTATGTTTATCCATTGTCTAGTACCCATAGTACAAGCTCTGCTTAGTTTGGGCTAGATGGTGTTGTGTGTATGTGATAGAATATATATAATTATTATTATTCAGGTGTAGGATTCGAACGCACAACACTCGGCGTAGTGACTGTGTCAGGATGACTAATTGAACTACAACGGCAACTGTCCTGTCGTGCAGTTTCCTTTTTTTAAGATTTCCTTAATCTATAGTATATTCACAAAAGAGAAAACGCCGTAAGGAAAGACTAGATATTCAAATGACCTAGTCAATCGCTAAGATTTTAAATGCCAAGGTAATTTGTCTGTTTGCTGCGTTCCACGGTCAAACGGCTGCACCAATTTTTGTGAAAGTATGAAAGCGAATTAATAAATAAATGTGAAGGAAGGAGAGCTACATTTATTTAGAAAACGCGAGCAAAGTAACAGTGAACAGCTAGTAATAATATCAACCCTATTTATAAATGGCTTATGTTTAACTCATCACGAAATATAGTAAAATATAACAGTCAAAAATAGTAAATGATCACCAAAATTAAAACCGCATTTTAATGCCAAAAATATTAATTGCACAGCAAAGAGATCAAAATAAGTTGACGGAGCCCCGCTTCGTGGGGATCCTATTTTTGGGTGGGTTTAAGAAGGAACCTATTATAACCTAACCCTTCCGAGACGAAATGCAGTGATTTGAGGCGTTTAGATGCTCGTTATGATATATTTTAGTAAGAATATTTTGGTGTGCAATTACTATTTTTGGTGGTCATTATATTTAATCCTGTCGCACTGCTGGACACGGACCTGTTAGTGTGAGAAAGGTTAGACCATAGTGCACCGCGCTACCACAGAACGGGTTGGAGACTTCACATATCTTCGAGAACATTATGAAGAACTCTTACACATGCAGCTTTCCTCGTGATATTTTCCTTCACCATCGAAGCAAGCGATAATCACCTAATTAATACGCACATATCTTCGATGTATATGCCTTGGGATCTCCGGACTTCTGCGTGGCAATCGAACGGTCTCCGTCTAGGCTATCGCTAAACTAGTATAAGCTTAGATTTATTTGCTTAAAGCTTTAAACTAATGACCTTTGTGGTGCCGGGTTCATATCCCGCATTATTAGGTTTGCCTATAAGGAAATTAAGCTGGTTTGGACATGTAGAAAGAATGGACGAGGAAAGACTGACTAAGAAAGTTTATTAGGCTAGTATGAACGGAACAGTCGCAAGAGGAAAACCTAGGCGAACGTTTCTCGATCAGATCGGAGGCGTTCTGGACAAAGGCCAGGTTAAGAACTCCTTGAACCGACGGGCGTGTATGAGGAATGTGATGAAAGTGAATGAAGCCAGAGAAGTGTGTCAGGATCGTAGCAAATGGAAATCCGTAGTCTCTGCCTACCCCTCTGGGAAACAGGCGTGAATCTATGTATGTATGTATGTATGGAAATTTTCCACAGCCATAGAATATACATAATCAGATCAATTTGTCATGGTTTTCGTCGAAAGCCAATGTGTATTTTTGTTTACGAAGAATGCAAATTAGTCATGGATTCTTTATAAATAACATGGATTATTATTCTATTTATAAACTTGTTAAAAACAATATCCAATATGTAAAGAACCTTGCTTACTTAACAAATGTTACTTGTAAGAGCTCAAGTTGTTTTGGATATTCGACACTATTACAATTATATCTTGACCCCTCTTTTAATAAACGAACGTATTGCATGATGTCTCTTGTTATACTAGTGCTATTTAACATGTAATTGTCCAGTATATCATGAGCTGTGTTGTCGTTGATTTTGTATGTCGTGAAGGTCTTTCGGATAATGGTCGTTTGTGACGCATTACGTATGGGAAACCCGTCGATTAAAAATGAAAGAACGCATCGTTATTATATTTGTTGTTCAATGCATGTGTAGTCGGAAACTGCCGTGCAAGGTCATGTTGCGGTTTGATTCCAAGATAGAGACCTATTTGTAACGTAAATTAAATTAACGCTACGGTACAGAGGTGCCTGTAGTGTATGTAACTGCTCTGCATGAGATCTCGGGATCAATTCCCAGGTTAGACTATGTCCAGTAAAAAAAGAGAACAGAAGAGAGTATTTTCACGCCTATATCCTTGAAGAGGTGTATTACACCTACATTTTGACAACTGTTTTAGGTTTTTTGTCTTGCCATTGGCGGCAGTCTAGAGAGCGGCCCACCTGATGGGAAGTGGTAGCCGCTGCTCATGGACTTCAGCAATGTCAGGACACAGCAAAGCCGCTATCTACATACATACATACATAGATTCACGCCTGTTTCCCAGAGGGGTAGGCAGAGACTACGGATTTCCATTTGCTACGATCCTGACATACTTCTCTGGCTTCATTCACTTTTATCACATTCCTCATACACGCACGTCGGTTCAAGGAGCTCTTAACCTGGCCTTTGTCCAGAACGCTTCCGATCTGATCGAGAAACGTTCGCCTAGGTTTTCCTCTTGCGACTGTTCCATTCACACTAGCCTTATAAACTTTCTTAGTCAGTCTTTCCTCGTCCATTCTTTCTACATGTCCAAACCAGCTTAACATACCCTTTTCTATTCTTGTAACTATATCCACTTTCGTGCCGCATCTCTCTCTAATCACACTATTTCTTATTCTATCTTTCAGAGTCACACCACATATGCTGCTCAACGCTCTCATTTCTACAGCATTTATTCTGCTCTCATGCTTCTATCTATCGCTATATAGCCGCTATCTACCTTGTAAAAAGAACTTTCTTTAAACTTCGTTTGAAGAAGGACATATCATAGCGCTCGGGAAACACCGAAGCAGGCAGTTCTTTCCAGAGCTTGCTCGTACGTGGAGGAAAAGATCGCTGAAAGCGTACCATCTTGGATATGAACGCTTCCAGGTGATATGGATGAACCCTACAATAATTTTTCAATTCGAACCAGTAGTTCCTGAGATTAGCGCGACCAACCAAACAAACAAACCAACTCTTCAGCTTTATAGTATTAGTATAGATTAATTACACATTTTATTGCAACTAATAAATAAGTTGAACCGCCATTACATGCAAAATCATTCAACAAAGAAGTCAATAACAGTGGATTTTATACATGTTTCCAATATAAGTTGACCCGTAATAACGTATACGATTCTTTGTGATAGAGGTCAATAACACTGGGAAATGCATTATAGCGGTTCTTTAAAAAAACTATGGAATAAACCTACAAAGAGAACAAGTTAGGTTTTTAATTGAAAGTCTTCCTACGACGCAATAAGATTTACTGCACGGATATAGTGGTTTAAGTGGTCAACTCGTCACTGTGTGTTATGGGTTCGATTGCCAAACAGGACAAAAATTGTGTGATCCACAAATATGTATTTGTTCCGAGTCTGTGTGTTCTTTGTGTCCGTTGTTTGAATGTTTGTAAAGTCCCCGCGACACAGGAATTATTCTTAGTAGAAGTTGTCTTTATTAAATACTAGCTTTAGCCCGCGGCTTCGCTCGCGTAAAAGTTGGTTAGGTTAGGTTATGTAACAGTATAGCTTCTTAATGGTGAAACAATTTTTAAAATCGGTTGCGTACATACCTATTTTATGAGTTAAAGAAAAAATAAAACCTTCCTCTTTATAATATTATAGTTTAGAAGAAAATAAATAAAAATATTCAAAGGAAAGCTGGATTACCTACGTCAATAAGACTGCAACACTTAAAAGACTAGGTTTACGTGGCCATACCGCCCTCGCCGCTGAGGTCGGAATACGCGTCGCGTTAACGGTTCTCCCGTCTACCATAGATCCACGTTGCCGACCTTGGGAGATAACGCTGTCTAGTATACATTGTAAAAGATTGGAAGCCTTCTACGCTCATCCATAGTCCGCGTTAAGTTGGCAAGGCCATCAACCACTAAGGGTCAATTCAGATCAGGCGGAAAAGTGCTCGAGCATTTTTCAAGTGGTAATAAATATCAACCTTATTCTATTTAGATATCGCTTAAAATAGTATGCAACTATTTATTCGATAAAATTTTAATGATGCATACTATTTTCAGGTATTTATAAATGGAATAAGGTTGATATTGAATTACTACTTAAAATATGCTCAAGCATTTTTCAAATGGTAATAAATATCAACCTTATTCCATTTAGATATCGCTTAAAATAGTATGCAACTATTTATTGGATAAAATTTTAATGATGCATACTATTTTCACAGGTATATATAAATGGAATAAGGTTGATATTGAATTACTACTTAAAAGATGCTCGAGCATTTTTCCGCCTGATCTGAATTGACCTTAATACACATAGGTAGGTATGTGTATTAGGGTCAATTCAGATCAGGCGTAGGTCAGAGTGTAGGTACACTCTTTATGACTAACTAATTATTGTATGGCAGAACATCGTGAGACGTGTGACGTTGACTATTCTGGACACCTAGACAACATGATGACCACGACCATTCTGTCAAGAAGAGAATTATTGTATTCTTTTTATATTTGTATGGTTTTGTTTGTTTGTTTTACATACATATGTATGTGATATTTTAACTAAGTGGCATATACCTATTATTTAAGTTATATAATTATTTTCAATATTCAACACAATGTAAAAATTGTTATAAGTAAATAAATAGGTACCATAAAAAACTAAAATACACGCTTTAATAGAAAACTATAGGTACCTACCTACTTATTAAAAAGTAACAGTTATCTTCAATAAGTATTGAATAGAAATATAGCGATTAAAAATTTTTTTTTTACTTTCACCAATGTCAAATATAAATAATAGTTTAAGTTTTAGTCTATTATTTACTTTTGAATTTATAGTTTTTTTTAAATACTCTGTAATAGAAAACTGATATAAGAAGTAAAAATAAACAACGCGATAAAATCCGTATGTAGTAGTTTAATTTCAATGAATAACATTCGCGTAAACAGAAGACAATATTAAGTAAAAATAATCTTCAATATGTTTTGATTAGAAATAGAGTGATTAACAAATGATACTTTTTTTTATAAAAAGCGTGGAGTGCTTAACATCAGTTGTTATAAATAATTTATTGACAGATATATTCAATTATTATTTAAAATAATTTATCTATTTCTAATCAAAACATATTGAAAATTATTTTTACTTGTTATATTAGTTTTCTATTACAGAGTATTTAAAAAAACTATAAATTCAAAAGTAAATAATAGATTAAAACTTAAACTATTATTTATATTTGACTGTTTAGTTTTTTAATGATCCTGGCTAGGATACTAGAACAAGCATAAGAAATTATTGTATTGTCATCGGTCCTTGATAAGTATACAAAGTTTCAAGTTAATCCGAAGTTTTTAGTTGGTGAAAATCATGTTAAAATGTCCATTACAGGTCCGGCTAATAAAAGCGTCTTATAAACAAAAACACCTGTAAGAACAACTAAAACAGGAGTTAGGGATAAAATTCTGAGGTCCAGAAGGACCTCTAAATAGTGCTGAATATAAAAAAAATAGGTACTTACGATTGAGCGTATACATCCTGACTTCTTGATGAGCTTTCTCTTCTTAAACTATGCCACTTTAATATATATTATAGTAAATAAAAAATATAAGTAGTAATCTAATATAAAAAATATATCAAAAATAAAATATTCTCTCTATTTGGTACTTGGAAATATAATTTTGATACTATTCATGTATTGAAATTAATAGTCTTGATGCACATAGCACGGATTTTGGAATACCTGTAACAAAAATAAGATTATATTTAGAATTATTTTATAGCATATCAACACTGTTTATTTACATATTTGTCGGCTTCGATGGCGTAGTGGTTAGTGTAACCGACTGCCACGCTTGAGGTCGCGGGTTCGATTCCCGCACAAGTCAAATATTTGTGTGCATGAACATGGATGTTTGTCTTGGTCTTATTTTTATACAACTAAGGTGGCAAACAAGCATACGGCCCACCTGATGGTAACTGGTCACCGTAGCCTATGGACGCCTGCAACACCAGAGGCATCACTTGCGCGTTGCCGACCCTTTAGGAAAGGACGTGGGAAGGAAAGGAAGCGGGAGGGGGAAAAGGGGGTGATTGGGCCTCCGGTACTCTCACTCATCGAACGAAACACAACGAGAGGGTAGTCCTTCCCCGGTTGAGCCGGCCCATTCATGCTAAAATCAGCGAGACTCTACTACTCAAAAAGTCTAAGTGTTATATGTATAATATGCATGTATTTACAAAAAAAAAGTATTTATGTACCTATGTTTATCAACTGTCTAGTACCCACAGTACAAGCTCTGCTTAGTTTGGGCTAGATGGTGTTGTGTGTATGTGATAGAATATTATTATATTATTATTATAATAATAGGGCAAGAGTCACGAACAATTATGTGTCTAAGTGCATAACTCTTATTTACTAAGTGTTGTTTGTATCCATAGAAGGTACATAATTATACTGTTATCTAAGAATAATCACTAATTGTCATTTAAAGCTATTTTACTGTAGACACCCCGCTTGGACTTAGTACCTACAAGCTAAAGGATATATATTTTATTTTTGACTACCGGCTGCGTACGGGTAGAACAATAACCTTAACAAATTATACCTAAGCCTTCCTCATTAATCACTATGTGTATTGGTGAAAATCGCATGAAAATCCGTTCAGTAGTTTTTGAGATTAGCGCGAACAGACCGACAGACACGGCGGACTTTGTTTTGTAATAAATATATAGCGATTACATAGTTTTATTTAAAAACTTACCCTATTTATTTTTAAAAGAAGTTGAATTTTAAAAGACAGCTCCGTATCTAGGAATAAATCCTGTATTGTTAAAATGTTTGTAAAGAGCCGCTCTTTTCTCATAGGTAATTCAGTACCTAAAGTCACTAATTCAGTACCTAAACTCACTAATTTATATATTTTGACGTTTATAAGTGTTACTTTGTGACCTAAATGAATAAATAACTTTTGACTTTGGTACCATAATTGAATATGTAAATGATACCTTCATTCTGAAGCTGTTTTCACAAAAAGATTTCTTTTCAATTCTTTATTCGTTTTTCTGTAACGTAAATACTTTGTAAATTATTTTAGCCTAAAGGATGAGGCATTAAACGATCGATAGGTTCCAGGATCGAATCCCATCCTTTACTCTACCGACATGAACGCACTCATAACACAAGTGCCTAACCAGTACATTCGTGGTATTGGACGTCGGTACCGCCGACTCCTCGCATGCTCACCATCATGGCGCTCTCTGCAAGCCGCTAATAGTCCCACGGCTAGAGCGATTAACCTCATAAGTAAATTTCTTAAAGATATTCCAGACACAGACATATTCTTCGATATCCATAACGTTATAATTAAAAATATATAATATATTCATTTAAAATATTGTTAAGACTGACTAAGAAAGTTTATAAGGCTAGTGTGAATGGAACTGTCGCAAGAGGAAAACCTAGGCGAACGTTTCTCGACCAGATCGGAGGCGTTCTGGACAAAGGCCAGGTTAAGAGCTCCTTGAACCGACGGGCGTGTATGAGGAATGTGATGAAACTGATGAAAGTGAATGAAGCCAGAGAAGTGTGTCAGGATCGTAGCAAATGGAAATCCGTAGTCTCTGTCTACCCCTCTGGGAAACAGGCGTGAATCTATGTATGTATGTGTAAAATATTGTTAAATGATATAGTAAATACTATTGGCAGAATAAATTGTTTATGTATAAAAATAATTTGTTTTTTGTAGTATAATTGTATAATGTTCCTTTGTGTTTCTGTTTTTTGTATTGTTTTAAAGCTAGATTTTATTATTGTATTTATTTTTAATAATATGTGTAAATTAGAAATTTAGTCCTAGATTTCAATGGTTAAAGGTAAATTAAAACTTCATTTTCACATCTTTATTTTATTCATGGTCATACAATCATTATTTTAATATTATAACTATAAAAAATATCAAGAGTACTTAATTTAATATAAATGAAGTACACATAATTTAATTTTGATTGAATTTTAATAATTCTAATACATTATTAGCAAAATTACATCACAAGTACCTACGTTACAATCAGAAAACCTCGTAGAATTGTCAAAATATCGTCTTACGAATATAAGAATGTTATACATTGAAACTACAACTACGAACTTAACCGTGAGTATATTTTAAAAACACTACTTTTAAAGTAAAACTACTTATTTTAACTCTTTCCCTCACGTTCCGGTTACTTTGCATGTAATGTTCCAAAAGACTCGAGTATTTTAGCCGTTTTTAAAGGCTCGCCTCTTTTCATAACGCATAATAATAACATTAGCCCTTTATTAAATTGTCTCACTGCTGGGCACGGGCCTTTCCTTAGTGTGAGAAGAGTTAGGCCATAGTCCACCACGCTGGGCCAGTGCGGGTTGGCAAACTTGACATATCTTCGAGAACATTATGGAGAACTCTCAGACATGCAGGTTTTCTCGCGATGTTTTCCTTCACCGTTAAAGCGAGCGATAATTAGGCAATTATTTAATACGCACATAACTTTGAAAAGTCAGCGGTGCGCGCCTTAGGATCTGGAGATGCCTGCGTGCCAGTCCAACGGTTTCCGATTAGGCTATCGCTGCTATGACGCTTAAAAGGTTAAAAATCTAAAAGCGCTTTTGCCTCGAAATCTAGTTCTTTATAAAATCTCAGGTCGGGGACTTGTAACCTTATTAGAAGACTATTTTATTCAAATGCTTATCTTATCTTATCTTAGTGGGGTCCAGTCAGTGCAGACCGGCGACACTTCAACCCAGTGGGATCTTTTGTGTCGACACTCTCCCAATAACGACTGCCATAGATGTTCATGGCAGCCGGGACCAACGGCTTAACGTGCTTTCCGAGGCACGGAGCAGGCGATAATTGTCAATCAATACGCACCTAATTTCGAAAAGTCATATAAATTCCCAAAGTTAGAGGTGCGCGACGTGGGTTAAAACCCGAGACCCTCTGCATTGCAGTCTGTTGGTCTCCCCACTGAGCTATCGCTGCTATTATTCAAATGCTTAAAGCCGTTATCAAAATTTTGCTAGTCTTTTATTTTAGCCTTCATAGCTCTTCAGTCTCCAAGTCTCTCTAGTAAAAATGGTAACATTTTTTTTATCGTTATACATTGTGCAGAAATCTTTTTGTGTGATGTTATTATAGATTTGTCCGTACTATGAGTTAATTAATACGGATACTTTGTGTTTTGAATTTGAGTTAAAATGTTTATGAATATAATATTATTAAGTTATATAATTATTTATCTAAATAGGTATTCCAGTAAAATTTATCCAATTAAATAATATTTCAATTTTAGTGAGACAATATTTTTGTCTCTGGTTAAATAAAACAATAACGTCTCTTTTGTTATCCATTTAAAAGTAAACGGTGTATCGTTGCATTCAGTTCAAAATATATAATAATTAGAAATGCTTTATTTATAATGCGTGACGTGATTGCTAAAAATATCTTCAACCCTTTTTTTAAGTAATTTAGAACTAGAACCGAACTACAATATCTAAAAGCTTATAATAGGGAATTAATCTTAAAAAAGAGTATAGCCTTTTTAAAAGCTCGAAGCTTGAGTCTTTTGGAACACTATTTTCAGTTCACAGGGATATTCCCATTGATCTAAAATAGTAAATGGTTTTAAAAGCTTAAAAATAGTTAGCCTACAAAGTATCTTGATATCAATGACTAGCTGTCCGCCGTGGTTTCACCCACATTTACACTTCCGTGGCTCATAGCGTGATCTTATATACTATGTTACTTCTACGGATAAATAGTTTTCTAATGGTGAAAGTTTGTGAGATTTACAGACAATTAAAATACCTTATCATTGCTCTTTATAATATTAGTACTTTGGAATCTAACACATATTCATTGAAATTAAACTACTATATACGGATTTTATCGCGTTGTTTATTTGACACTTTATTACAAAATAATTAGTTTAATTTCAATGAATAACATTCGCGTAAACTGAAGGCAATATTATACTAATACATATTCTTTATCATACCAGATGTTACCCGTCATTGTAAAAAAAAGCTCATTTAAAGGACTTCTAATTGGGCATTATCAGTGCCGGATTAACCACGTAGCAAGAGTAGCAATTGCTACGGGCCCCGCGCGAAAGGGGGCCCCGCATATTTAAACCCACTCATTTCTGCTGTCTGAGAGTAATTTTTTGATTGAAACTTATCACTTAACATGTGGTATATTGAATTTACTTGATGTCACAAAAACGTGAAATGTTACAACTTTTCCAACTAAGACAATCCACGTCAGACAATCGGTAACCGACTATTTCCTTGGCGTAAATAAAACACCGAATTTCATACGGTAAACGCACAAGTTCTACAAAAAGTCGCTCGTATAAATGTGTAGAATTTCAGTCGGCCCAATAATCAGCTCTATAATAAGTCTGACGTAGGCAAGCACTCTTACCTGAAAAAATTTGCTACGGGCCCCGCGCTTGCTTAATCCGGCACTGGGCATTATTCATACAAAAGTTTGGACATCAGTTTTTTTACATCGATTACTATTTATTATTGAAAAATACTACTTCCACTCAAAAAATTATTATTGTGTGGAGTTGACAAACATACATACATATAACTGACAAAGACCACCCAGACTCGGCACAATCATATGTGTGCCACAAATGATTGTCCCGCGTGGGAATCGAACCCACATTCACATTACCGCGAAGTGACAAGACGACTATTTAAACTGCTACGCCATCTGTGCAGATAATAAATTAAATTAACATAACTAATTATTAAAATGATTATCTGATTGTTTAGCAGAAGCCTTCCGTTGTCGAGCATCCATCATGTATTTAAACACAATGTTATCAATATCATTCATTAACGTCAATCTCTCCTCCATTTTCAGATGCTTCAGCTTTTGGGCCAGCAGCTGACCATAAAGATCACTGTCATCCTCATTGCTTTTATTCGATTTCTCCGGTACGGGGTTATCTGTGACTTTATTTGGTAGCTTCGGTGCACTGTTAATGAACTTTTGCTTCTTCTGTTTCCTTTTAGATAAGCTAGATAGAAGAGGATCAGGTGTTAATTTCGGATCAGCTATAAGAGCCGCAAATGGAGGTTCAATGGGCGCCGGATCCGCCGAAGCATTTGTCCCCAATTGTGATTGGAGCAGAAGCGCATTCTGCCTTTTTTTGAGTGCCTGAAATGTGAGAAAACTGTTAGATTTGTTTTTTATACATAGAACAACGATAGCCTGGTGGTAGACGCGCAGTTCTGCTACGGAGTTCTGCTACGCAGAGATCTGGATTTCGATTTCAAGACGCATCTCTGACGGTTCGAAGTTATTTGCGTAATAAATAATGATTGCTCGCTTTAACAGCACAGGAAAACATCGTGCGGAAACCTGCAGGTATAAAAGTTCTCCATAAAGCTCTCGAAGATATATGAAGTCTGTTAACCTGCACTGAGCCAGCGTAATAGACTATGGCCTAACCCTTTTTACACTAAGAAGAGTCTCGTGCCTAGCATTAGGCACTTTATATGCACATGGCTGATATTATTATATTCTAACTAATATTATAGATGCGTAGGTGAGTTTGTTTGTTACTCTTTCAAGCCTAAAGTACTCAACCGATAATCATAAAATTTCGCATACACGTTGAAGAATTTACTTCTAATATTAGTTGGACTAGCTGTGAACAGGTATTTATGCGCATTTAAATTGATATATCTTTTTTATTTGTTATCAATATGAATGAAACAATAAATATTAGCGCGAGTAACTTAATACATCACTCAAAGCTGCATTCAATCTGGTTTAGCTATTGCGGAGATTAGCGTATGCAAACGAGTAGACAGCCAAAAAATATCTGAATCGGATTTTATTTAAATTAGATAATTTAACGTTACTTATCTATAATTATTCATTAATATGCAATCGATATTTTTATTATATGCGATCAAAATTATAATCCGTCTAATTCAAAATATTTAGATTTATTTATACCTAGTTTTTGCCCGCAGTTTCACTCGCGTTACTCTAGACTTTGTCAATCAAATTCTATCCCTCGCGCACAGTACTTTTTCTGGGTAAAAGCGTAACAAACAAACAGACTAACATTCGGATTTATAATATTAATAAGTTAAGTAAGGATTGAAATTTTCCTTATCAGTAAAGGAGATATTACTGACAACCATTCCAATTATTATCTTTATAGATATTATTTAAAAATTGAGCTGCCGTATATTTGTCTGGAAAACTTAAAAAGTAGTCGATTGATAGTCCTGAAATTTATTGACCCTGCTAAAATTAAGAACTTCCAAACATGAAAACACATATTAAACATTGCTCAATCTCTGATTCAAACCCAGTATCTGGTCGCAATCATTTTAAAAAGTTTTAGATAAACCTTAATTAAAAATATAAATACACTTTTATATAAATGCAAGGACGTTTTCTTTTATTTTAAAAAGGACCATTGGCGCACTAGAAATAATTCGTGAATCGCGGGGGACTTTACAAATATTCAAAGAACCATTTGTGGACCGGACCTCACAAAACTTTTGTCCCGTGTGGGATCAGTGGTATTGGTGAGGCAACCTCTTAAACCACTTCGCCAACATACAGACAAAATTGTGATGTAATGATGTGATCAATTTCTTTTCTAGTTTGCTGATACAAACATTATGACAGCAAAATATTAATATATGCAAAATATTAATATGTGCAAAATATTAATATGTGCAAAATATTAATATGTGCAAAATATTAATATGTGCAAAATATTAATATGTGCAAAATATTAATATGTGCAAAATATTAATATGTGCAAAATATTAATATATGCAAAATATTAATATGTGCAAAATATTAATATATGCAAGATATTAATATGTGCAAAATATTAATATATGCAAAATATTAATATGTGCAAAATATTAATATGTGCAAAATATTAATATGTGCAAAAGTTTAATATGTACAAAAGTTTAATATGTGCAAAATTTTAATATGTGCAAAATATTAATATGTGCAAAATTCAATAAAGTGCATCTACTTTCTCGGACGCTTGTTGTAGAATACCTTTCTGCTGTCATGGTTTTTTTAATATATATATTTTAAGATTTTTATACGTTATAATTATTTCAATCGTCCATAAGCTATAGGTACTTTTTTGCTAATACCACCTTCCTTGAATGAAACAAAATCTTATGGCTTTTGTCTACTTGTAACGCCATCTATGTGATTTTTCGTGTAATATTTTATTCATTGTCAATATTTGTTTAGCTGACTAGATGTATAGATGGCATTACTGTCTATTGATTTTTAACATTTTATCAAATATTATAAAAGAAACCAGCTTTTGTACGTAAAAATAATAGTTTTTTTGCTTAGCTTGCCAACGGTAGAAGAATTTTAAAATCTATAGAGTTGTTTTTGAGATAAATCCCTACAAATATCTATCTCTTTATAATATTAGTATAGATGAGGTTATATGAATAGGTTTTATGACATTTTACTAATGATTTTATATAGAGAAAAGAAGCAGATTTGTTACTAACGTATGAAAAGTGAAGACTGAAACGACCCAACGGTGTCGGTTTTCAATTGTTTTCTAAACAAAATCCCTTGCAAAACAGACAAAGCATAATTGTTCGAATAAAAGCTATTTTTTCACGTAAGCTCTTTTATCTATTTAACAAATTTTCAAAACAAGTAGGTACTTATATTTCTTAATAACAAAATTGTATGGATTATACTTTCGACGTTCATTAGGTAAGTACTATGAAAGTAACATACCTAGTATATAATATCATTTTATTTTATGATCTATTTAATTTGTACTTTCTATCTTTCCTAGATGATTTAAGGATTTGGCAATATAGATCATAACTAATGTTAAGATGCGAATGTGAGTTTGTTTGTTACGTTTACACACCTTAACTGCTCAACCAATCATTATAACATTTCGCTTACACGTTGTCAGGGGTAGTTACAGAAAAGGACATAAGGTGTCTGCCAACCAGATAAAATACTGTTGCTAAGCTAATCTAACTAAAATTTAAGCGAACAAAGCCGCGGAAAACATCTAGTATTAGAATGAGATTCGCCATCGACCTTCAAACAAATAGTAACCAGGTCTCGTACAAATTTTACTATAATACGTCGTACAAATTTTACTATAATACGTCGTACAAATTTTACTATAATACGTCGTACAAATTTTACTATTATACTTAAGTAAGTATACGTTCGCAGATATTAAACAATGCAAAGCAAAGTAATTTAAACCTTACAACTTAAAACACAATGATCGCTTGCTTTTGCTTTCTCGCGTTTAAAAAGACAACTAAAAAGTATTCCTGTGTCCCGGTGGACTTTACAAACATACAAACAACGGACACAAAGAACACACAGACTCCGAACAACCATTTGTGGATCACACAAAGTTTTGTCCCGTGAGGGAATCGAACCCACAATACTCGGCGCGGAGGCAGTTGCGAGTCGACCACTTAAACCATTAGGCCATCCGTGCAGAGCTCGCAGCACCCCGCCATGAATGAGATTTTCTACGTTACAATGAAGTTCTAACGCAATCTATACTAATATTATAAAGTAAGTAAGTATTTTATTTTTCAAAATATAGGTACACAAAATACAGACAAATAATATAACACAGCAAAAAAAAAAAGTAAATATATAATGAAAAACGAGGTTACCACTCAGGTTTATTGTTGATTTGCGGTTTATATCTCAAACCAACCCTGATGTTATGTGGTAACCCCAAGTGACGCCCGGAGGTACAATCAGCTACTCTTTAAAATGTTCCAAATTCAAACAATAAAAACAATAAAAAATACATAGGTACGTAAGTTATATATAAATTAATAATTGATGAGCATAGGTAAGTATGTAATTAATATATATAAAATATAAATTAAATATATTTGCGCAATAGTATGATGTATATAAATATAATATTCAATAGTAATATAATATTCAATAATAATATAAATTCAATATAAATAAAGCTAAAGAATTTGTTTGGTTGAACGCGCTAATCTCAGGAACTACTGGTTCGAATTGAAAAATTCTTCTAGTGTTGGATAGCCTATTTATCGAGCTATATAACATCACGCTACGACCCACGGGGGCGGCGCAGTAACTATAAACGCGGGTGAAACCGCGGGCACATCAAGTATCTGATAATTTATTTAATCGAATTATTTTACAGTGAGATTTCAATCAAACTACAACATCCTAATACTGCTTAATAGGCAATGTAGGTAACTGCCTATACCTAGGTCCAGCGCCGCCTAGGAGCCCCGAATCCGGTGAAAAGTCGGATCTATCATAAATGAGTTATACATATATATTACTAGATTTGACCCGCGGCTTCGCTTGCGTTAATTTAGATTTTGTTTATAAATTTCTATCCTTCGGGAACAGTGCTGTTTTTCTGGATGAGAGTAGAGTAGTACCTACCCTTGACAACGTGAATGCGTAATTTCATGAGGTACGGTCGAGTAGTTAAGGCGTGAAAGCGTAACAAACAAACTCACATTCGCATTTATAATATTAAGTTTAGATTTTATAAATCTCCAGCTTTTGCCGGCGTCTTTACTCGCGTAAAAGTAGGTTAGATTATTAAAAGTAAACGTATTGTTACTAACATAAACTAACCATGTTAGTAACAGAACGTAAAATAATTTTTAAAATCGGTTGAGTAGGTACCTAGTTTTTGAGTTGAATCGTTACAAACAAACAAAAAATCAAATCTTTTCTCTTTATAATAATAATAATAATAAATAAATTCTTTATTTGTTCTCTCACACAGAATTAATAATAATTAATTAATTATAATTTTAATATTATTAATATATAAAATCCTGATTATTATATTTTTGAATAATGATTAAATTAATAATCTTTTAACTATTACTACAATCAAACAAATGAGAAACAGCAATGAATTGCCGTAAATCTTAAAGTTCGAAAAAATGGTTCAAGCAATATGCAAATGTCACGTGATACCACGTGACCTTGAGGTCAGAGGTCAAAGTTCATAGTCATTTCGGGGTATATCGACTATGCTGAGTCGAATGGCGTAAACCGCGAGTCTCTAGCTCTTACGGTTCTTGAGTTAAAAGTTGTATTACAGACAGACGGACGGACGGACGGACAAAAACGTTGTATAAGAGTTTTTCGAACTCTAAAACTACCAATTGTTATAATACTGGCATTCAAAATATCGCAAACGTGGACTTATGTTGCTGACTGTGCCTTAGGCAGATATACAACAAAATGGCCGAGCAATGGCGCGCAATATGGCGTCAACAAAGGCTTTGTTTAGGCGTAAAACAAAATTCTTTCGTTTAATAGTGAAACGATTTCCAGACTTCATTTAACGAGCTTGTTTAACACAGTTTTATATGCAGACTTAAATTGTATATAAACAAATATAATACCAAAATACTTACCGCTGCCTCCTCCTCGCAATCATCTTCGTACAAACGCGCCAAAAAACCATTCATTATTTTAAATGCGAACCAATCCGGTACGTAAATTAGCTGCGCAGCTTTATGCTTCGATTCCTTGATCTTCTTCAAACAATCCCTGTACTGCGTGAATAGAGAATTCCTCTTCCTTTTCAACTCTTCAAGGCTACAATGAATGGAGAAGTTGTCCCTTATTCTTATCCAGGCGTCGTTCACAAGGATTTTATTGTAATAGTTTCTGTGTTTTGGGTGCCAAATACAAGGTTCTGTGCGTAATAGCTGTAGTAGTTCTACGATTCTATCGTCAGTCCACGCCATTATTGGAGCACGTAAGTGCTGCTAAATTAACGATGACGAAATAAACTGTTAATCGTTACTCAACGTGTCAAACGTTGACCGTTTAAAAGCAACTAGTTAAAGTTGTTCACGAAGTTGACTTAACAAAATACTGTTTATTAACGAAACGCAACTTCACTTGTTTTTGATCTCTTATTTTTTATTTGTATATCAACTTTATCAAATTGATGTCAAATATTTAATGTGGTTTACTTCTCATACGTAGACTCGTTAACCGTTTATATAGTTAAAAAGAAAACCGTAACGTATTAAATGTGTTAATTAAATATCATGTTAACTAATTGGAAAATTCAACTACATAAATAATGAACGGAAATCAACGGTAAAGTTATACGTTAACGGAAAACCCGTCAACGACCCATCGCTAGTACTTCGGCTCCGTTCGGCTTTGTTCGGCGGCGCATGCGTAACTGAACGTTGCGCCGTGCGCATGTCTGCGGGGAGGGTGTTCACACATTTCAATATGGCCGCTGTAGAGCTTTCGGTAAAAATGCAAATAGACGATCGAATATGGTGCGGCCGAAACGTCGCAAATTACGTTGGGACGATGCGCTCTTAACACGGCACACCACAAACATCATAATTATTATTTTCAAGCTATCGAACCAGCGTATATCATTAGTAAAAATAATATTCGGTGCACTGTTCGCCACACAATCGAATATGTTTCGAGAGCGGACCGTGTTTGTGGTTTTGCCGCCATCTTCGGTTCTCTATTTATACTTTAACAAATTCGCGACGCTAAATGTTTGTTCAAAGTTGGCACCGCTCGATTTAAATGTTGGTAGGACTTTCAGACTTTTGGTTAGAGCTTAGAATGGGAAGGGCATTTTATTGTGGAGAATAGGACTAGGTTTAGATTCTGCCTTACTAAGTTATGAATGTATAGGTATGTATTACTCATGGCAAGGGTAGAATAAAGGTAGTGGCAAATTATTGTACCTATTTTGTTCATTACTAAAAGTAAATAAACAACATTACAATATACACCAAATAGGGTTGCCAACATATTTTCGACGAAATATAGTATTTTTAAAATAAGCTATAACAAAATATAGGACATTTATAAAAATATAGTATTTTATGGAAAAACATTTATTTGGTATCTATTGTTTTTTTAAATATGTTCATCCTTGTTAATTTGACATCACGGACAGGTTCGAAACGGATTATGTACGGATATATGCCTTCGCATCAGTAGTAACAGAGCGTCGATAGTTTTTTTGAATAAAGGTTTTGGTTTGTAGTTTTTCGTTGTTGAAAAAACTTCTTCAACATTATACAGTGTGACCCGCGTTAAAGTGCAACCCCGAAAATGAGTGAAATTAGATCGAAAACTATCGACGAAAATGGGTCTAAAAAACTTCTAAAAAAAAAACTAATTTTTTTATACGCCACTGAACATTTGTTTCCCGAATTTTGACCTCTATGTACAAATAAATTTATTCCTCCCAAACTAGCTGGCCGATTTTGATGAAATAAACGACAAATCAATGCCAAGTATTTAGCGATGAGAATAAAACAAAAAAAAACAACAAAAAATGGCTTTAAATACTTCATTTTTTTAAATACTTGTGAAAAAAGTCACTATTTTTCACTGTTTTTTTCAATCAACTCAAATTTCTATGAAATAAACCCCTACATCTTGATTTGTTTTATAATTTATTATTATTCTTGACTGTATTAGCTTTCAAAAAAAAAAAAACAAACATTGTATCTCTAAAAATACAGGAGTTACGAATTTTTAAAGTTCACTACTCAGAATGGGCAAATCCAGGTAGAGACCCTTTTTTTATTCCTTTGTTATACCAGTGGTCGGCTGTTATTGTGTTCAATGCTTGGGGAAAAGGGAAGGGGTATTGGTACAGTCCGGCAGTCGCCCGCGCTAGTCCGCTCCGATCACATCGCTGCTGCTGTACGTCAGCTGTTGTTCTCGCATTAAAGTTACAGTTTTTCGTTGAGTTTTCGTTATTGACTACTTGTTACGTTTTTGTTATTGACTGTTTGTTACGTTACTCGACTGTTTTCGTGGTTGTGCTGGGTTGAGATGCCTCGATTAAATGCATTCTCCCCGCGAGAAATCGCTGACATCCATTATTATTATGGAATGTATGGTGGACGCACAACAGTCGCTCGATCGGCATACGTAAATGCATTTCCGAACAGACTTGCACCGTCGGCAAGGAACTTCCAGGAAGTTCATCGGAAGCTCTCCGACATCGGACTTGGATTACAACACACAAGACGTGAACAAGAATCCATTGTAATCGACACAGCGATAGAAGAAGCGGTTTTAAGTACCATTTTTGCCACTCCTACTATTAGTACGAGGCGTTTAGCTTTACTCCACGGCATATCACAAGCCTCAGCGTGGAGAATCTTGAAGAAAGAAGGTCTACATCCATATCATTATCAAAGAGTCCACGATTTGCACGGGGATATGGATTTCCAATCAAGGTGCGTTATGTCGATCTGGCTACAACGACAAATTCGTCGCAATCCACAATTTTTAAAAAAGGTTTTATGGATGGATGAGTCGAAGTTCACCAGGAATGGCATCACGAACGCTAGGAATTTGCACGAGTGGACACATGATAATCCACATCTGAAGAGGGCCTCGTCATTCCAGGTGCAATTTTCAATAAATGTTTGGGCAGGTCTACTCGACGACATGTTGATAGGACCAGTAATTTTACCAGCGACATTAAATTCGGAACGATTCCTAACTTTATTAAGGGATGAGCTTCCCCGTCTGTTAGAGGATGTGCCGCTGGCATCGAGACAGGGCATGTACTTGCAAATGGACGGCTGCCCTGCTCACTACGGGCGCAATGTTCGTGAATTTTTAAATAATAATTATGCCAATCGCTGGATTGGGCGCGAAGGCCCAGTGGGCTGGCCAGCCCGCTCTCCTGATCTGACGCCGCTCGACTACTTTCTATGGGGCCACATGAAGCAAAAGGTGTACAGTGCACCTGTGAATTCAGAGGCTGAGCTTCATGACCGCATCATGAGGTGCGCTGAAGAATTGAAAAATGAACCGCAACTTATACGGAGGGCCACACAACACATATCATTACGCGTGGCAATGTGTTTGCAACAACGCGGAGCACATTTCGAAAACCTAATACATTATAATCTAAGTCAACAATAATTAATAATAAATCATTGTTTTTGATTAATTTTTGTTTTATTTCAACTGTCAACTAAAACGGAATAAGCTCATTGGAAGCTTATTTCGTTTTGTTATACACCCCAAGCATTAAATACAATAGCAGCTGGCCACCGGTATAACAAAGGAATAAAAAAAGGGTCTCTACCTGGATTTGCCCATTCTGAGTAGTGAACTTTAAAAATTCGTAACTCCTGTATTTTTAGAGATACAATGTTTGATTATTTTTTTTTTGAAAGCTAATACAGTCAAGAATAATAATAAATTATAAAACAAATCAAGATGTAGGGGTTTATTTCATAGAAATTTGAGTTGATTGAAAAAAACAGTGAAAAATAGTGAAATTTTTTCACAAGTATTTAAAAAAATGAAGTATTTAAAGCCATTTTTTGTTGTTTTTTTTTTGTTTTATTCTCATCGCTAAATACTTGGCATTGATTTGTCGTTTATTTCATCAAAATCGGCCAGCTAGTTTGGGAGGAATAAATTTATTTGTACATAGAGGTCAAAATTCGGGAAACAAATGTTCAGTGGCGTATAAAAAAATTAGTTTTTTTTTTAGAAGTTTTTTAGACCCATTTTCGTCGATAGTTTTCGATCTAATTTCACCCATTTTCGGGGTTGCACTTTAACGCGGGTCACACTGTATAGTACGCAGACTCGAAATATAGTAAAATACTATATATTATAGTACGGTTGGTAACCCTAACACCAAATCGTGGTACACTTAAAAACTGTATCTATTTCCACGCATAATATATCTACTAGGTAAATATAAATTACAAGCTTTCGCCTGCAGCTTTGCTCGGAAACAGTACTTTTTTCTAGCTGAATGGTATCCTATGTCCTTTGCTGAACCTACCCCTGCCAACATGTATGCGAAGTTTCATGATAATGATAAGTAAATTAATGCGTGCAAGCGTAATAAAGAAACTCTAATCTAAAAAAAGGAGTGTTTCCCAGCAAGCAAAACCGCGGTCAATAGTTAATATATAATAACTCTAGTAGGAAGCAAGCAAGCACGGACTCCTGTGGTTTCAAACTTCCTTACTATGAACACGCGAGTTGTATCTTATTAACAAAATTACGACATAACAACTTATATCAAACAAAACTCGTTAGGTATCAAATAATTTAGATTTTCTGTGATATACTAAATTAGACAGGTTTAGGAAGAAACATGCTATATACCTAGTATTATCACTGTATAGCTTGGGCTAATAGAATCGTCTAGTGATTGTTCTAAGGTGCAGTCAAAATTGACAAATACCTCTAACTACATGAATTGAAAGGATTTTCTCCATCGATTTTTGAGTTAATTTATATAATAACTAGCTTTTGCCCGCGGCTTCGCTCGCGTTAATTTAGAATTTGACAATCAATTCGGGTTGTACTCTGCTTGTAATAATATAATTCAATCATGATTCGAAAGACACGTGGCGCCATCTATTATCATAAGAACGTTATTATCGTTTTCCTCGGGAACAGTAATTTTTTTCGGGATGAAAGGTAGCCTATGTCCGTTTCTGTACACCTGACAACGTATATGCAAAATTTCAGGATGATCAGTTCAGTGGTTTAGGCGTGAAAAGGTAACAAACAAACAAACTCATTTTCGCTTTTATAATATTAGTTAGGATAGTTAGGATTATTGCACTTTAGATTTTGAGTAAAATAACTAACCTGCGCTATTCTATTAGTCTGTTTTAATATTTTTTAATGGCGGAACATAAACATAAAATATGTCAAATATCAAAGAATCAGCCCCTAAGAAATAAAAGGATTTTACGCGACTTATTTTAGTAGTTTACAATTTATCAATGGTTTATAAGAAATGTATGTACTTTTCAATATGTTGGTTTACATGGATTTTTTTATAGTGTTGAGTATGCCTTAAACAACATTACCTATATAACACGTATTATGCATAAATTATGTAGATCTATTACATTCGGATTATGATAATATTATAAATAAATCCACGGGTGATGTCAGTTTAAAATGTCAACTAATAAATGTGATGTTTTTGAAATTATATCCGGTTTGTCATCTCTAAGATAAATATTTTCTTTGATATGATAGGTAATTTCCTGGTTACGAAAAATACGTAGGTATATGTGTACTAAGTATTTTTTTTACTTGTGTTATTTAGTAAACAAATATGACGTACCGGTAGCTAGAGATAGATCTTGACGTAGAGACTCTTTATATGTCTTTCTACTTGATGTCATCTCTATTTACAAGAGAACGTGTAGCGACTCCACACATATAAAGAAGTTCCGACAAATGTCAAGAGAGGGCACTGTTCACAACACATGCATCGCCATACATTCCTGAATCACGCAAGCGAAGATTAAGATTACACAGCTACTACTGTTTCCGACATTAACCGTTGTTGGACCGCGGCCCGCCGAGCACAATTAACCAGCCTGGTAAGTCCCTTTGTGACATCACACCGCGTTCCTCCAAAAAAATAGATAGTCAAGAAGTGACTGAATGATTTTATATTGTGTTGTTTTTATACCAATAACACAAATAAGTAATAATAGATAGTACTAAGGCAGTAAAGCCTAGGCATACCACGATCTTTTATTATAGTTTAATTGTAAGTCAACAATGCAGTGACATTCGCAATGAAAATACTATGTTAAATTGCCATTGACTATCAAACCATCCTCATAATGCAGGCCTAGTTTGGAGGTAGGTGTATATTTCTTTATTGTAATACAATGAATTAAGGACATCGGTAATCTTTGGATAAATCTACATATTTTTTGAGTGAAATAAATCAAGTAAGCAGCCAAAGCTTAGTGGGAGACCATTGGACTACCACGCAGACGTCTCCAGTTCGAAATCAAGGCACGACTCTGCTCCGCTCCGCTCCCTCCCTAACGGTGAAGGAAAACATCGTGAGGAAACTTTTCGAGAGTTCTCCATAATGTTTTCGAAAATAAGTGCAGTGTGTTTAACCGGATATGACCAGCGCATTGGACTATGGCCTTACTCTTTTAATACTGAGAAGAGATCCGCGAAACAATGGGAAAGTTTATATCCATCAATCAATTCAAGGTTCTAGACAGACGGACTGCATTTCAACTGCACTGCGACTGCAAAATTGCAGTTTGAATGCAGTAAGTACGACTGCAATAAAACTGCAAACCAACCGCGCAGTCCAATGACAGTCGGTGAGCAGTTGGCGTGCTGTTTCAACAACTGCACGCTGACTGAGAGCTAGCTGAACGGTCAACGTGCAGTTCAAGTGTAGTTGGTCTATAGCAATCTTAATGCAGTTGGATCAACTGCATTTGTATTGCAAACCGCCTGCAAACGGGCTGCACGGTTGGTGTGCAGTTTAATTGCAGTCGTACTAACTGCATTCAAACTGCAAATTTGCAGTCGCAATGCAGTTGAAATGCAGTCCGTCTGTTTAGAGCCTAAGAGCCTTGCTTTTATCGGTGGAGCCTCTTTCACGTCTCTCTAATCTCGGCCATTACTTTGACTTTTTGACTGCTGTGTGCAATTAAGAATGCGTGTTCTATGTGTTAGTGTCAGGTCAGATTCAGGTTGGCGAATAAAAAATCAGATGGTGTGAAATAACGAATATAGTGCAGTACATCTTGTTTCGAGATTGTAATACCAACTGCTAATTTCTAAGTGCTTAGAAGTATGTAATTATTATTAAGTATACTAGATGTTCCCGCGGTTTCACCCGCGTTTATCGTTACTGCGCCGCCCCCGTGGGTCGTAGCGTGATGTTATATAGCCTATAGCCTTCCTCGATAAATAGGCTATCCAACACTAAAAGAATTTTTCAAATCGAACCAGTAGTAATCCCGCAGAATAAACCAGGAGAAACATCGTTTGTACTATGTCTGTAATGGGTAATTATTTTGCTGCGATGTTATTTTAAAACTGCTATATCTCCTAAGATATTCATTGAAATCGAATGATGTAAAGGGCAATTTTGTTTTAAATTAAATACTTGTGATGAATAACGTATTTATTTGGATAAGGATTAATATCATGTTTATAAAAATACCTTCGCAAATAATGCATTATTTTAGAACAAATTTCGTTAGCATAAAAATGGTTATAGTGAGCCAACCTTAAAAGATAGACATATGCTGTCGCGGACTTTTTTTTAGAACTTTTAAAGGGGAACAATTCTGTCATACATGATTTTTGCGAAACTTTAACTATTTACGCAGCGCACGCAGCGGAAGCTCTCAAAAGGAAAAAATACTCTCCGATTTTGAAACATTCTTCATTGGTGCTCCGCTCCTATTGATCTTAGCGTGATGATATATAGCCTATAGCCTTCCTCGATAAATGGGCTATCTAACACTGAAAGAATTTTTCAAATCGGGCCAGTAGTTCCTGAGATTAGCTAGCGCGTTCAAGTAAACAAACAAACAAACAAACTCTTCAGCTTTATAATATTAGTATAGATATATAAAGTATATATATTATATATATATATATATATATATATATATATATATATATATATATATATATATATATATATATATATATATATATAAATACTACTTAATATATATACAGGATATATATTAAGTAGTATTTATTTTTACATGACTATCTATATATAGTATAGAATCTACCTTCAATATGTAAAAATCTAATATTACGCAGTGTACAAAATTTTTATTCATTGGATTATAAGTTTGTAAGCTATTTGACTATGCATGAATTGACGTAGTTATGTCGCAGTCGATGAGATGATGCACGGTAAAACTCGAACTAGTTTGTGTTTGCATCACAAAAAGAACATTTAATTTAACTTTTATTAAATATGTTGCAAATAAAAAAATAATAAAATAAATATGTGTAAGTGCAAGTACAAAGTTCATTCATCTGTCCTAAATAATTATGAGATGACGGAATGTTACTTTGATGAAATTAAAATGATTTATAAATAATATAAGTACTACTTTTTGGTACGACATGAGTTTCCCTTTTTTATTCACCTGATCTATGAAACTTCACTTTAGTCTACCCTTTTATATTTCCCATAATAAGATGTTCCTTATAAAGTCATCATTTGGTATCAAGTGCCGCAACATTTTTCTCATCGATTCTCCATGAATTCTAAAATTCATCTTTTTTACTATACCAAGAATTCTGGTTTTGCTAGTAAATAATATTTTCGCGTTAAAAGCCTTTAAAAATAGTTTTAACTTTGTAATAAAACAAAACATTTAACTCAACATACAGACTACTGCGCACGTTTTCAGTCCGTCAGTTAATGAAGATTGCCTAATCAAAAAACCCAATGTATCAGGCTACTCACGTGTCTTAGTTCTAACGCTAAAGCATAAAATGAACGCAATCATTTAAAAAACCTAGTGGGAAACCGTTGGACTGCCACGAAGCGGTCTTGAGTTCGATTCCAAGGCAAGCATCTCTGACTTTTCGCAGTTATGTGAAGTAAATCTTGAGGAATCTTGCATGTCTGAAAGTTTTTCATAATGTTCTCGAAAACATGTGACTTTTCGCATTTATGGGCGTATTAAATCCTTACTAATATTATAAATTCGAAAGTAACCCTGTCTGTCTGTCTGTTTGTTACCTTTTCACGGTTAAACCACTCAACCGATTTAGATGATATTTAGTACAGATATAGTTTAAAACCTGGAGAAGAACATAGGTTATTTTTATTCAAGTAGGTACCTACCACGCGAGCGGAGCCGCGCGCAGAAGCTAGTAGTAAATAATCACTTGCTTTAACGGTGAAGGAAAACATCGTGAGGAAACCTGCATGTCTGAGAGTTCTCAATAATGTTCTCGAAGATATGTGTAGTCTGCCAACCCGCATTGGGCCAGCGTGGTGGACTATGGCATAACTCTTCTCACACTGAGAAGAGGCCCGTGCCCAGCAGTGGGACAGTTTCATACAGGGCTGATACTATAAAGCGCACATTTTCAGTCTGTGAGCTAATGAAGATTGCCTAATTAAAAACCCAATGTTAGTGTGTTAGTTCTAACACTAAAAAAACCCGTGTGTTAGTTCTAACACTAAATCATAAAATTAACACAATCATTTAAAATTCATCTAAAATGACGTCACGTGTGATAAATTATTTATAATAATTATCATAATCCAATATGTAACGTTAAGAGGATACACTAAAAAAATGCACTAACTTTCATCGAATAGTATAGGACTATGAGAAGACCAATTAATCTAGAATTTTGATATAGGTACATTGATATCTTTAACTAGAATTCCCTAGCTCAAAAACACGATATTGTGATTTTGGTTCGATCATAATTATTTTCGAAAACACCTCTGAAGAATTACTATTTTTGAAATTACAAGGAACTTACACTACCATTATGCTTAGGAATTACTCAAATATATTCGTAACATCAATATTAGTAATTTTCTAGCTCATTATTTCCATAACTAAAACCAATCAATTTTAAATAATATTTTAAGATTTTAACAATTTCTAAGCGCTCTCGATCATTGCGGGCGCATCGCAATTTTAGACCTTATGATCGCTCTTTAATGATTGATACACAATGAGTGTCAATGAGTACATACAGTTCTAAACGATAATTTTCGCGGTGTCCTCTTAAAACATCTTTTTATATAAAAATATTGCTTCCGTATATTTGTGACCGCAAATCTCGAAATTTAGTCGATAGATTGGCTTGAAATTTTTACACAACGTTGCACTTATATATTAGGGTGTTTTTGAGTAGTTTTTATTCCGAGATTTCCACGGAAATGAGCAATTAAAGGTATCAGACTTAGGTGCAGCGAAGCATGTCTGGGTTCACCTAGTAATTCTTCGATCAATAATAGACTAGATACATAGTCCCATACAAAAGACCTCTTTAAAACTGTCGCCAATTGTGAGTGTAGGTAATTCTAAGAATTCTGGTTAAAATAAATATACATTAATGCAAATTCAACCTTAAATCCAATGCTTAAAGTTGCATTCACAAAGCTATGTACAAAAAGCAATAAATTTTTACGACCTTTGTTCGCTGGTCAACATCTGAACAAATCACATCAAAACAATTTTAATCTTATACGTATGTTTTAAAGTCTAAATAACAAAGTGCCAAATTTTTCTAGTGCCATTTTTGAACGCTCACTGCGACATTTTGACGTCTTAATGTCGGCTATGATTGGACCATACTAATTTGAAATAAGACCACAACCGTATTTGTGCTCTTATTTTTTGGCTCGTTTTTGAAGCGCTTACCGGGCATCTAGTGTATTATTGATCAAAGTAGTAATCTTATTATAATCCGCCTGTGTAATATTATAAGTGACCTATTTTTATCCCATAATGGCATTTTAAGTATAAGTGCATATTGTGCTTAAGCTCGATATACTATATACCAGTCACTACAAATAATGACAATTTCTTGACGGAAATCCCCACTTTGTTCGTGTTCGAACCAGGAATCGAAACTGAGACCTGCACAGCAGTCGACTTTAGTACCACTGCACTGCACTATTAATACCTGTTAATAATAATAATATCAGCCCTGTATTAAACTGTTCCACTGCTGGGCACATGCCTCTTCTCACTGTGAGATGTGTATCTTTAGCTTGCCTAATTTAAATCTCCGTATTTAGCAAGATACTATTAAATGAAATCGCGGGTAAAAACTAGTGCTAAGTAAAAACCGAATATTATCAATTTAGGTTATCATATCCTAATCCTAACTAATATTATAAAAGTGAAAATGAGTTTGTTTGTTTGGTTGTTTGTTACCTTTTCACGCCTAAACCACTGAACCGATCATCCTGAAATTTTGCATATATTATGTTGTCAGGTGTACAGAAACGGTCATAGGCGGTAGCCAATTTTTTCAGTAGGCAATTTTTTTGGGATGAACGGTATTTCATCCCGAAAAAATTACTTTTCCCGAGGAAAACAACAATAACGTTCTTATGATAATAAATGGCGCCACGTGTCTTTCGAATCATGATTGAATTATATTATTACAAGCAGAGTACGACCCGAATTGATTGTCAAATTCTAAATTAACGCGAGCGAAGCCGCGGGCAAAAGCTAGTTGTCTATAATTATCATTAGTTCGACCATTATAGGTACATCTTAGATATAATTTATTTTGATTTCAATTTTTTTTGTTTGAGTCTAAACAATACAACCCACAGAAAAAAACTAACGCAATTTGTAGTCGTTTGGACACGTGTTAGGGTTCTGTACCTTAAAATAATAATAAATAGTAATATCAGCCCTGTATTAAACTGTCCCACTGCTGGGTTCAGGCCTCAGTGTGAGAAGGTTTAGGCCATAGTCTAGCACGCTGGCCCAGTGTGGATTGACAACTTTACATATCTTCGAGAACATATATGGTGATCTCTCAGCGACGCGGGTTCCCTTAGGATGTTTTCCTTCGCCGTTTTCGAGCGATAATTAATTAATTTATACGCGCATAACTCCGAAAAGTCAGAGATGCGCGCCTTGGGATCGAAATCGAGACTTCCGTGTAGCAGTCCAAGGGTCTCGCTGCTTTTTATGTAGAGGTATCAAATTGAATTAAATAACAAATATTCAGGTCTGCAATGCCTTGGCGCTGTGAATATCAAATTTCTAAGTTAACGCAATCAAAAGATACGGCTGTTTATGCCGCATATTTTGACACTTGTAATGGAATCAATACCTTTAGGGTACGTATCCTATAGATTTTCTCCTTTCCTTTCCAGAATCTTGAAGTATGGCAAGAAAAACCGAAAACCATAATTTTGATGATAAAGCACAAAAAAAATTGAACGAAACCCTGTGCGCAAGTCCAACTCGCGCTTGGCCAGTTTTTGTTAGAATAGGTGCCTTGCTATTATCTATATTAATTTTAATATAGTCTGTGTCTATATATAACAAACTGGTAATTAGTATAAAAAACATCTAACCTATTATGTAGTCTATACATTTTATTTTCGGGAAACAATGGTTTGTATGTAAATATATAAATAATCTCTTTGTTTTTATGTTTGTCATGGCCATGCCGGTTAAAGCAGTGGTATTTATATTTTTGCTATGAAGACAACTCTTTACCTAATAAGTAACACGCCTTGTGTCACGGGGGACTTAACAAAACACAACACAATCAGACTCATAACAATACCCAATTATAGATAGATTATTATTTAAAGTAACTAACTGCCTCCCGCGGTTTCACTCACATTTATTTATGACTAGCTTTTCCCGCGGCTTCGCTCGCGTTAATTTAGAATTTGACAATCAATTCGGGTCGTACTCTGCTTGTAATAATATAATTAAATCATGATTCGAAAGACACGTGGCGCCATCTATTATCATATGCCGTTTGTCTTTTTCTGTTCCCCCAACCAAGGGGTATGCAAAATTTATTAAGTAGTTCAGCGTAACAAATAAACATACAAACTCACATTCGCAATTATAATATTAGATAATTTGTAATAATCTACTGGCCTACTAGATAAAATAATGTATATACCTACTTTTGCTATCTGAGTTTATCTCTATGTACTTTAAATCTAGACGAGATAAAGAAAATCTAGATATAATATACAATAATCAGCCTTTTATATAATAATCTTCTCCCTAACCTTTATTATTCCCAAGTCACTTGGGGTCGGCTTTCTAGTCTAACCGGATCTGACTGGATATCAGTTTTTACACGGAGCGACTGCCACCTGACCTCCGTAACCCGAAGGCTAACGATACCCTAAGGCTACACCAATGTCAGGATATTAGAGGGCACTGACTTCCCAATAACGACTGCCATAGATGTTCATGGCAGCCGGGACCGACGGCTTAACGTGCTCTCCGAGGCATGGAAGCCTTTTATATAATAATAATAATCCTTATTCATAATACGTTTTTACAGATTGTATGAAGTCCCTGGCTCCTGTGCTAGCTGAAACCTGTGTTACAGAAGCCAACATTCTCACTACTGGGCGCTGTGCTTCTTCTCAGTGTAAGGAGAGTTAGCCCACCACGCTGGCCTACTCCAGTTTGGCAAACTTCACACATTATACGAGAACATTATAATAAAAATAATATAATATAATATTCTACCACATACACACAACACCATCTAGCCCAAACTAAGCAGAGCTTGCACTATGGATACTAGACAATGGATAAACATACACTATATAGTTTTATTTTTTTGTAAATACATACAATACATATTAGGTATACATAGAAACACCCAGACCAAGACAAACATCAATGTTCATGCACACAAATGTTTGACTTGTGCGGAATCGAACCCGCGACCTCAAGAGTGACACTAACCACTACACCATCGAGGCCGACGAATTATGGTAACCTATCAGACATGCACGATCCCTTACTAAATTTTAGAAATAATTATACCAAATTGCAAGGGAAAGGCTTTTGCCCAGCAGTGAGACATAAAGAAGATAATTAAAAAAAGAAAAATATTTAGCTATACATATTTAAATACATACTTATGATACGTTATAAACATAAAATAATATACAAGTGATTATAATAACATACTAGGTATAAACTGGTTAAGTTCCTATGAGGGTGACATGTTCAGTGAATGAACAAACCGTCTCTCAAATAAAAGAAAAAAAAAATACTAGGTAAATCTGACCATGCTTTGTTGTACCTCTACCTCTTGTTTTATATTTCCTGTTCCCTTGAGAACTTTGAGATAAAAATTACCTATATAAAAAAACTCTTATAGAAATGTTAGGTTTTCTAACTTTGTGTAGAAAATTAAAGACAATTGATTGACTACTTTTTGAGTTATGCGAGCCGCAATCATTTTATGACCTATCTAGCTAAATCTGTTCACGCCTCGTTGTGGCTCAATTTGATATTAATTAGCAGGTATTATTAGTGAAGTAATGCCTGTTTTTATAAGAACTTTGGGATAATCTATACTAATATTATAAATTTGAAGAGTTTGTTTGTTTGAACGCGCTAATCTCAGGAACAACTGATTCTATTTGAAAAATTCCTTTAGTGTTGGATAGCCTATTTATCGAGGAAGGCTATAGGCTATATAACATCACGCTACGACCCACGGGGGTGGTGCAGTAACGATAAACCCAGGTGAAACCGCAGGAACATCTAGTATAGTATAAGACAGCCATGCTTTAATTTTTTCAAAGTAATTTTCTGTACTAATTAATTTTAGATTTCTACACAATTCCATAGAAACTTTAATTATGCGAAATCTCACACTATAGGTATATGTATTGAGTATATTTTATAGGGCTGGTCTTTATTTCGCAGATAGAAGAAACATTGCCGTTCAACGTGGCAATGCTGCCAGTCTTCTGGGCACACTACCAGTCGACTGTAATGCGGAGGAATTCTATGACGCCTATTAGAGGGTTGTACTTTAAATAATAATATAATAAAACAGCCTTCAGCCTTTCAGCCTTGTAATAAATTGTCACACTGTTGGGCTCGAGCCTCTTTTCAGTGTGAGGTTTACTTTAAAGTAAAAATAAAAAATATTCTCGTTTTTTATTTCTGGTTCATTATCGCTTGCTTTAACGGTGAAGGAAAACATCGTAAGGAAACCTGCATATCTAAGAATTCTCCATAATGTTCTCGAAGATATGTGAAGTTTGCCAACCCGCACTAGACCAGCGTGGTGGACTATGGCCTAACCCTTCTCACACTGAGAAGAGGCCCGTGCCCAGCAGTGGGACAGTTTAATACAGGGCTGATATTATTATTATTATATAATACTTTAGGTATAAGTTAATTATATTTTTATAATTATTAGTTAAGTTAATTAATCTGTCAAGTCTTAGAATACCAATCAAAATTAAAAATCTATTGTGTAGCCGCTGGTGTGCCGCTGTGACTCAGTAGGTTAATAAGATTATACTTACAATTTGCAAGATGATTCAGCTATAATCCCAGTTCTCACAACACAATATAATAAATGCATCTTTATATATGAACACTTTCAAAATAATATAATGTTTAAAGTTTACTCCTCTATTTCTAAAGCATTAACGCGAACTGACGATTTACTTTAAGCAATGTATTGTCAAAACCACCCACATCTAAAATCCACAGGTATTATATTTGCACATAAAATAGTCATTAACTGCGTTGGACTAAACATATAAGGATAATCAAAAAACGACTCGTTTTACCGACGGACATTTAAATTTTGACATACTTTACATAGAATATGTGTCAAAAATTAACTGTCTTTAGGTAAAAAGACCCGTTTCTTAAATAAAGGAACTCGGCTTTAGCGACTTCCTGTCAGGAAATATTCCACAGCAGTAAGGTTTTTGTTGTCGTTTTCACTATGCCTGTTTGATGGTAATTAGGACCTTTAATTACCTAGTGAAGTGCAATACCCTTTTGTTAGATCTTTTAAGGATATGCTACGTAATGTTAATAAAAACCACTCCAAAAGAGTTTAACACTCAGATTTTGTTCGCAAAGTTTAGGTTTCATAGAAAATGGACCATTTGTTAGGGTTCCGTACCCAAAGGGTAAAACGGGACCCTGTTACTAAGACTCCCCTGTCCGTCTGTCACCAGGCTGTATCTCATGAACCGTGATATAGACAGTTGAAATTTTCACAGATGATGTATTTCTGTTGCCGCTATAACAACAAATACTAAAAAACAGAATGAAATAAATATTTAAGGGGGCTCCCATACAACAAACGTGACCTTTTTGCTCGTTTTTGCTCGATATTGATAACGGCAACAGGTAGACGCTTGAAATATTCACAGAATATTTAGTTATATATTCACTTTAAAAATAAATAATTAAATTAAAATAAAACAAATATTTAAGGGGGGCTCCCATACAACAGACATGATTTTTTTGCCGTGCGCGATTCCGAATCGCACTTGGCCGGTTTTTCTAATCTACCAGACACAGCGTAACTCTGTGATGCTAAGGAGAAATTCCTGACAGAAAAACGCGATAACACTGCCAACGTTGCTACCGATAGCTGCGCATGCGCCGCGCCGACTGAACCGAAAAGTCGGTATTTTCCGATTGCAGTATATATTTTATTTTTATCTTTAAATATTTAATATGTATCATATAGTCAGTAATTACTTATTGTATGTGTGAATGTCATTTAAACAACCATTCACTAATCATAATTATAGTTTTATTTTTAGAAGTATTTGTTTATTTATAGCGAAAGGAAACAATTATGTCTACTTCAGGAGTCTATATTTAAACTAATGGATATACGTCAGTGGCGCAGTGGTAATGAATGCGACTGCTATACACAAGGTATCAGGTTCGATTCCTGAATAAGGTAAAGTGTCAAGATTTTTTTAGTAACAGCTCAGTGTCTGGATCTGTATAAACGACGGCGATAGGCTCGCCCTATATGACGTGGGACCTAGAGACCTGACGAAAAGAGAGGGCATTACACCTCTACTGATCCTGATCCCTTCAGGGTTATATGTGTGCTGCCTTCGTGGCGCAGTGGTAGTGAATGTGACTGCTGTGCATGAGGTCTCGGGTTCGAATCCCCGGTCGGGCAAAGAAAAGTTATTGGATCTTTCTGTTAAGAAATCTCAATAGCAGCCCGGAGTTAAGAAGTTGGCGGTGTAAGACACCCCCGTGCTTCGGCAAGCACGTAAAGCCGTTGGTCCTGCGCCTGATCTCTCTCCGGTCGTGTCGGATTACCGTCCCATCGGATCATGAGAGTTAAGGAACAGAGAGTGCAATTGTGTTTGCGCACACACTTGTGTACTATTATATCTCCTGTGAGAGTCGATTATAAATATTATTTATAATCGACTTTTCAATTTATAATCACTAGTCCTAATTTATTTTAACTCGATTTCGTTCGGCTTATTCCCGTGCGCTCCATATCTATTGTTTTCTAAAATAAATTTTTCCATACATTAGTTACCAGGAGCTCCAAAGATTTTTATATGAAAATAATAAATAAAGCCACATTTACCAATTTCATTCCCTACAGCTCCAAAACACGCTCTAGGTACTTTGAGATTTTATTGCTTTAAAAAACTAATATGTTTGTTTTGGAGCTATCGGAAACACACTAGTAAGTAGGTCTTTATTTAATTATTTGTAATATAATTTGGAGCTTCTAGGAATAAATATATGGAGGTCAGAGGATTTAAAGAAATAATTTTTCATATACTTTTGGTGCCCTTGGGAACGATTTTACAAAATAATAATTATATTTGATTTTAGTCTTGGAGCGCTTGGGAGCAAAATAGAGGAGCGAGCGGGAATAAGCCTTTCGTTCATAGTAGTTCACTCGATACAATAATAACCTTCGGCAGGCAACACTATTTTTGTATTCATAAAAGGCAATAGGGGTGACGCATCACCCCCTATCTTTTAAAGTCAAATAAAACAGCAGTGTGTAAGGAAACGAAATATATTTATTTTGAGTTTATAAGTGATTGATTCACTTATACAATTAAAATTTAAAAAATGTGTTCATTATGGCACTTATAATTTGTTATTTATTTTATTTCTTGGTTAAAGGCAGTTTAGCAAACATCCTTACGATGTTCAGTGCACGCGGGCTGATTACATTTTGTGCAAAAAGTTTTAACTTTTTTGTCCCGTTTTCATACACGACATAGTGCACATCTTGCTTGTTTCTGTAACTTTGCAGGGGCACTTTCTGGAGTTGCCTGTTTTATATTTAGAATATCACGTAAAGTGGCTCCTAATTCTCGTGGCAAATTTGTACTCAAACGACGCCTCATGTGCGGTTCAGCCAATTGTAAAGCTAATTTCTTCAGATAACTGCTCCCGAACTTATTGGCAGGAGTGTTGGGATGCTTAGTGCGTAATTGTTCCAGCGGCACATCCTCATCGTCACTATTCTCATCATTTGAAATAATGTCCTCGACCTCCGAGTGCACCGAAACATTATCATCATTTTCAGGCACATCACCATCTTCTAAACGGCACTTATCATTCGAGCCAGCATCAACAATACCTTGCAAATAGTTTTCAATCTGGTCATCCGAAATCGAAGCCATTTATACCTAAAAAATCAAACAATTCTAAGAGTACCACAAAAAACAAACTTACGTAGAAAAACAACAGGGGTGACAAGCCACCCCAGCAATGTTAATATTACGAAAACAACAACTTACCGCGGCACGTCGACGCGTGCGACTGATTGCATTCACTTCAATTAGAGAATAGATCGAACGTTAGAAAGAGACAAAACCAATACCAACTAAATATTGAAACTTGTCTCGGGTAGTGGGGTGATGGGTCACCCCTGTTGTCATCCGAAGGATAAGTGTGTCTATGAACGCTTTATTATTATTTATCTTTTTTAATACGTATTAACGTAGGTTTAATGAACACGTTAATTACAAATTACGATAATTGTGTTACAATTGCATGTAATTACTACTTTCTAGTAAGCAATCTTTAACCTATATTGGCTGCACTGATAGCGCTGTGGTTGCCTAGCTACTGTCAGTGCACCAATTGTTGTGGATTCGAACTTCATTTTTCATTTTCATTGGCCTGTTATGTTCTACTGCTGAGCAAAAGCCTCATCCAAAGCGTTAGGTTAAGTGGAACAGTACTTCCTTTTTTTAACCGACTTCAAAAAAAGGAGGTACTCAATTCGTCTGTTTTTTTTTTTTAAATAAAATGAAGCCTATGTCACTCGGTGATAATATAGCTTTCTGATGGTGAAATAATTTTAAATCGGCTGAGTAGTTTTTGAGTTAAATCCTTACAAACAAAAAAACTAAATCTAATCTTTCCTCTTTATAAGCTTAATATATTATATAATAATAATAATAATAATAAATTCATTTATTCTCACCACATTACATCACATAGTACATGAAATACACGCACGTACGGTTCACAGAATTAGGACTATTAGGTACATAATACTAGGTCGAATAATCTGTGGTGACCAGCATCTTAGCTAAGTTATTGAGAATAACTTGTGTTAAAGATGCTGGGCCCTCTATTTAATTTCTAACAAATGTGTGGATTGTGCGTCTCATACATTTATTATAATATTAAAAACCACTGTTTCAAATGCAAAAAGAAGAAAAGATAATTACTATTAAAACTCTATCAGTGGCAAATAAAACATTATTATATAAGATGAGAACAAAAATATTAATGTTAAGATTGAATATAATAAAAAATATAAATTACGTGTCAGGTTGATTGTCCGCTATGGACTCCTAAACTACTGAACCGATTTTGATCAAAATTCGTAACCATCTGTAATTTGGTCCAACTTAAAAGATAGGATATATTTTTCTTTTTTTAAACGGGCAAAATTTATCTAATGTGAAGCTGACGAAGTTGCGCGGGACTGCTAGTATTAGTATAGATTAAATTTATCTTAAATTCACTTAGATTAAAGTGGTCTGGAGGACATTATACTGAAAACTGTACACTATCCTTCTTCATAGTGTGAATGTACCTAATGTTTGAGCTCACTCTTCCGAAGTCAATATTGCAAGTGACCATAGGCTATGGTACCCACTTATCATCAAGCGGGCTGTTTGTTTATTTGTCACCTCTCATATATAAAATTACTGACTTGTTTTCGAGTGAATGGCCGGATATATTGTTAAAGTGTTTGCGAGAGAAGGATGGATAATTGTGTTTAATTATATGTTTATCTTTTTTTAATTTGGTTATTTTTCTGTTTAATTTTCCTAACTAGTAATATTGTAAGTATGAGTTTGTTAAGCTTTTACGCCGTGACTACGTGACTGAACATCGCATACTCGTTGTCAGGGGTATGGCAAAGGACATAGGTATTTCATCCTGGCAAAAGTACTGTTTCCGAGCGAAACGGCGAGCAAAAGCAGATTTACAATCATTGTGAATGATGAAATTTCGCATTTACGATGTCAGCAGTAGGTATGAAAAAGGACATAAGATACATTTTATCATAAAAAAGTAATGGTATTAGGCAAAACCGCGGGCAAGGGTACTTTACAATAATTTTGAAACGTCAAATCAAATCATTTATTAATTAGCAGAAAACATTGTTACAGTGGTGTTATAAATTGTCCAACAAGTACCTACAAGTATCAAATGCTCCTACATTTAACTGGCATGCAAATAATTATAATTAATTAACATAGGTATATCCATTAAAATGGAATGTCATCTGTATAAATAGGAATAAAACAAAATTAGAATAGATTAAGACTGTCTATTAATTATTTTAATCCTTTAAAGGCCGGTATCGAGACACAATGGAAAAATAATTGTGTGGGCCCGAAGGCCGTAGATTGGCCAAGAAATTAATTATTATTAGTCTTTAATTATTCTAATTGGTATACTGACGTTATAATAAATGTAAATTAATAAGGTATAAAACTAAAGGCTGGGTATAGTTTTTAAGACCCACGTAGGTACGTATCCCGGGCATATTGGCAGATTCCGTGTTGCCACCGAAATGTTTTTTAACAGGAAATTCCAATAACACTTTATCCAACCTGGTAATTGAACGTGAGATCCGAGACCTCTGCTGCAAATATCATGATAATCAGTCGAGTAGTTGATGCGTGAAAGCGTAACAAACAAACGAACTCATATTCGCATTTATAATATCAGTTAGTATGTAATCAAGTACATGGTCTGTCAGTTTATTAAATTTTATCCAAATAATGTAACCGACTGCCACGCCTGAGGTCGCGGTTTCATTCCAGCACAAGTCAATCATTTGTGTGCATGAACATGGATGTGTGTACTGGTCTGGGTGTTTCTATGTATATACAAAAAAAAGTATATATGTATGTTTATCCATTGTCTAGTACCCATAGTACAAGCTCTGCTTAGTTTGGGCTAGAGGGTGTTGTGTGTATGTGATAGAATAAAATAGAATATATAGGTTGATCTGAGTTGAGTAACAAACATAAAGATAAAGATTTGTTTAATGTAATTTATTTATTGATTTGGATCGCCAACAAATGATACACATTTCTTACTTCTAAATAATAATTTACAGACATGCCTTGTGCTCATTCACTTACAGGCAACCACATCTAACAAAAATAAAAATTTTCGCCACAAAAACTAAGTAAAAAACTCTAAATACATTAGCATAATATTAAAATTAAAAAGAAAGAAGAAATAAAAAAGTTATAGTAAAAATGGGAAATTATACTTAGTCTAGTATGGTATCATAATCACCGAAGCCTGGAACCCAGGTTACAGTGATTTTTTTCTTAAATCTAAAGAAGTAGTCACCATATTGTCATGTACATTGCAAATTTGTATTTGCAAAGTAAGATGTTTATTCTAATAATGATCTACGTGTTTTGCCACATATTATGACGTACAAACTTATAAATGGTGAGCTGCTAATTAAATATTAAGTTTAAATATAAACAAAATAATGAAAGGTAACCTATAGAACTAAACACAAAATAAGAAAAAAAGTAAAATGTCACAATATTATAAATTACAATCGTAAAAATAGTTAAATTTTCACATTTAAAAGTTTCAGTTATTTGTATCGAAAATTTAATTCAATAAAATTACAGCCCGTTTGAGATAAAACTAATTGGGCAAACCGGAATAACGCAAGTTAGTTACACTGTTTAGATTACATTATGATTCACACTTACAAATATTTTTTAAATAGAATAACTAAATCATATTAAATATTTAAATTGAACAAGTATATTCGAATATAACGATTTATTTCAAAAAACACTACATTTAACTATTTTTTACAACACTGTTTACTTAAAATAGTACTTTATAAAATAAAACTCGATATATATATAATATATATAGTAGTTTAACTTCAATGTATAACATTCGCGTAAACCTAAGACAACAAGCATAATGTGCATTTTTCAGGATGAAAATAACATAGGTAATGTCACTCTGAAGCGAGTGATCTAAAAATCACGTCAAAGTCAAAATCGCAAATCTTTATTTCCATAAAAATGTGTAAACAATTTTTGGACACGTCAATTAAATAATATATAAAAAATATGAATATAAATAAATAGTCATTTTGTAGATCATCCGTTGCTGCATTGAAAACGATAAACTGACAAAATACCGATTCGCTTTTTAATATTTTTTTAATTTTCTTACTAGTTTACAAACAGTTTTGAAAAAAATTGGCACCTTTGTTATTGTTATTTATTGCTATGACGAATTCCTATATGTTTAGGGTGATGATAAAATAATCTTCAAAAAAAGGAGGAGGTTCTCAATTCAACTGTATTTTTTTTATGTTTGTTACCACAAAACTTTTTTTCGTAAAGAATTATATTAAAATCACAATAAATTCGGAAACAATATTAAGCCGATACTATATTTGTTAAAATATTGGTCACCAACTTTTTTCGATGTTACTGTAGTATAAAATTATATACCTATAATATATGTTTTAAATAGGTGCTTGTGGTCAAAAATATTAATAATATAATCGTAGTTAAATTATAGCATAAATACAGCATATAAAATATTCTGCCAAATATATAAAGCAAATATAAAATACGATTGATAAGCAAAGCAACTTGGTAATTTTATAGACATATGTTTTGAAATTACTAGTAAAGAGTTTAAATTATGAATCTTTTATGTGTACAAGTAGGTACACAAATATCCCTAGTAACTTAAACATTTATCACACATTACGAACAAAAAAGAAATTTAAAACGAAAAATAAGAGATAACAAAATGTTCAACAACTTACAATTGAAAAATATAATAATCCAAAATGTTCAAATCCTTGCTCATTTTACACAACAAAGCACCGTATCTCTCCGGGCGACGAGATTATAATTAAGTGTAAAAATAAATTCGAATAATTATAATTTCGGATAATTACAATTTCGAATAATTATAATTATTAAAATCCACGCGTATCGACACTACAGCGGCACTAGTCACAATAATTATTCTTATCTAAAGTTGGTAAATTGTTGCAAAGTGCGACCAAGATATCTAATATTAATAGCAATACATCTGTCTGTCAATTAAAACAGAAATTAATGTGATTTAAAGACATTATTTTATCTCATCTAAGAATAGAACTCGCTATTACTTACGTATAAAGACGATGCAGGCACATCTCAGCTACACTGAATCAGACCTGACAGGGGGAGAATGAACTTTTGGTATAAAATGTTTCTATGGTATCTTTAACATGTAATCAAAAGATGTGGTCATGTTATTTTGACTATCAAATGAACACATGAATGTTCAATGTTCACAACATTTTCAGGCGTTGAGTGAGACCTGCACCCGTATGTTCGAAAACGATTCTATTGGACACTAGATGTTCCCGCGGTTTCACCCGCGTTTATCGTTAATGCGCCGCCCCCGTGGGTTGTAGCGTGATGTTATATAACCTATAGCCTTCCTCGATAAATAGGCTATCCAACACTAAAAGAATTTTTCAAATCGAACCAGTAGTAATCACGCAGAATAAACCAGGAGAAACATCGTTTGTACTATGTCTGTAATAGGTAATTATTTTGCTGCAATGTTATTTTAAAACTGCGATATTTCCTAAGATATTCATTGAAGTCGAATGATGTAAAGGGCAATTTTGTTTTAAATTAAATACTTGTGATGAATAACGTATTTATTTGGATAATGATTAATATCATGTTTATAATAATACCTTCGCAAATAATGCATTATTTTAGAACAAATTTGGTTAGCATAAAAATGGTTACAGTGAGCCAACCCTAAAAGATAGACATATGCTGTCGCGGACTTTTTTTTAGAACTTTAAAAGGGGAACAATTCTGTCATACCTGATTTTTGCGAAACTTTAACTGTTTACGCAGCGCACGCAGTGGAAGCTCTCAAAAGGAAAAATACCCTCCGATTTTGAAACATTCTTCCTTGGTGCTCAGCACCTATTGATCTTAGCGTGATGATATATAGCCTATAGCCTTCCTCGATAAATGGGCTATCTAACACTGAAATAATTTTTCAAATCGGACCAGTAGTTCCTGAGATTAGCGCGTTCAAGCAAACAAACAAACAAACAAACTCTTCAGCCTTATAATATTAGTATAGATATAGATTGATATATTCGCCAATGTACTATCGACTTGAGCGACGGATGACCATTTCAGAAAAATATTCGCTTGCTCATGTTGACCAGTTGAGTTTGTATCGCCTTAGAATCAGTAAACAAATGTAAAGTGTAAAAAAACTCAAACAAAGAAAGGGGCGTGTCACGTGTACGGGTAACAAGTGTTGGCCTGCTATGCGATTTTAATCTTAGGAGTGGCGATAGTACCTACGAAGGATTAAAAGCAGCGATTGCCTAGTGAAAAACCGTTGCATTGCCACGTGGAGGTCCCGAGTTTGATTAACTTTTTGAAGTTATGGTACGTATTAAATTGTTAATTATCATTCGATTTAACAGTAAAGGAACACATTGTGAGGACAATATGGAGAAGTCAGACATGCGGGTTGCATGTCTGACTTCTGCATAATGTTTTCTAAGATATGTGAAGACTGCCAACCCGCACTGGGCCAGTGTGGTGGACTCTGGCCTAACCCTTCTCACACTGAGAAGAGGCCCGTGCCCAGCAGTGGGCCAGTTTATATACAGAGCTGGTATTATTATATACGATGGATCCAAAGATTAAAATGTTGATAATTAAAACACATTTATTTATTACTAGCTTCCGCGCGCGACTCCGCCAGCGTGGTACCTACATGAATAAAAAGTAGCCTATATCCTTCCCCAGGTTTTAAACTATATCTGTACCAAATTTCATCTATATCGGTTGAGTGGTCTAACCGTGAAAAGGTAACAGACACACAGACAGACAGACAGACAGAGTTACTTTCGAATTTATAATATTAGTAAGGATTTATTTTTAACCGACTTCAAAAAAGGAAGAGATTCTCAATTTGGCAGTATGTTTCATTTTTGTATGTATGTTACACGATCATTCCCGCAATTATGAATCGATTTTGATGATTATTTTTTTGTTTGGTAGATTATACTTCAGAGGTGGTCCCATATAAATGTTATCGAAATTGATTTAGAGCTTTTTGAGCAAAATCAACAAAAAGAAAAATATATACCCGGATCTACTTTCTTCCAAACGGCGCTGTCATTTGAGCAGCATTTAATAGCCCTACCCATATTATATATAAGAATCAATTTACATTAAAAATACACTTTTTTACTTTTTAGTTTAAGTTGGTACTTACTTATAGGTATAGACTTGAAGTCGGTTTTTATTTTCATTTAAAAATTAATTACCAGTTAATTATCATTGTGTCTTTGTGTCCCATAGCACATATAATATAATACTATAGATACTAGTACCCTATGCTAGAGGTGTTTTACAGTCACATTTCAATTCTTTTTTTTTATTTTTATTAATTAATTTATAACAAATGTGCTACACTTACATTTTTACATAATTTCGCCAAACTGTGTAACAGTTTGTTGGCGAACACTGCACTCATTTAACAAATTAAAATGACTTATGTTTACTTACTTACTTATCACCAGATATAGTAAAATATAACAGTCAAAAATAGTAAATGATTACCAAATTGCACAGCAAAATATATTTAAAGAGATCAAAACAAATCGACGGAGCCCCGCGAAGCGAGGCTCCTATTTTTGCGTGGGTTTAAGAAGGAACCTAACATTTTTTTTCTTTTCTTTTTTTTCTAATGCTTTGACGCATACCCCTCCGCGGGGGCGGGCGGAGGGGTTATGTCGGACTCGCCGGGGTAAAAGAGAAAGATGGAATAAGGATAATGTACCTCACGGAGTACCGACTAAACCTACCACGATGTTCCTCGACAAAACCACTATCGGCGGGGCCGCGCGAATCACTTGCACATGCGGTCGCGACCCCGCCGAGGTTTCGGCCCGCGCCGCGCCGTATTAAACGTCAGGCCACTACACGAAGAGACCAACAAAAAGGAACCTAACATAACCTTTCCGAGACGGAATGCAGTGATTTGAGGCGTATAGGTGCTCGTTATGATATATTTTAGTAAGCATATTTTCCTGCGCAATTAGGTACTATATTTGGTTGTCATTATACAGTGTGAGTTTTCATAAAGTGCACATATGAAAATGAGTAAAACTAGACATCATTTTATCGCTAGGAAAAATAATAAAATAAAATAAAAAATAATATTCTTCGATTTATACCTATTTATATTTTTTCTTTAGTAGTTATGGACCTTGTACCAAGAAAACCTTGTAACTTTTGAACCAGGTGGTTAATCGTGTTGAAACAAAAACAGTAATAATACGCAATGTGTAGACAATAACGACGGTATACTATTCACATCCAAAAAAATACCGGTGACATAAAAATAAGGAACATTTTAGACCAAAACTGAGTTTCGTACAATGTTTTTTTAAACATTGTTAAAAAACTCAAGAAAACGTCCTTATTGTCCCTAGTTTTTATTAATTGAGATTAATTTGTATCTAATAAGCTTTAAAACTACATAAAAACCACACCTGTATCCCAAACAAAACAGTTTTTATGAAGGGCTAAACAAAGACATTGCCGCCACCACGAGCATCTTTTTTGGAAAATTGCATTATCTATCTAAATAAATAAAAAATAATCTAAATAGTATAATAGTATAGTAATAGTATAAATAGTTTTAATAATTTCAATAATTTAATTAGCATAAAAATTTGTAAAGTTTAATAGTGATTATAGTAGTGTAACAGTTTTTCAAAAAATTTTGTAACAGTGTCAAATAAACAACGCGATAAAATCCGTATATAGTAGTTTAATTTCAATGAATAACATTCGCGTAAACAGAAGACAATATTATAATTAAAACGTGATAAACAAACAAGCAAACAAACTCACATTCACATTTATAGGTAATATTAGTTAGGAATAAATAAAGAAAAAAATACCGCGAGCGAAACCGCGTGTAACAGCTAGCCTTATGTAAATACAGATACACGGTGTCATTAATGACATGTTAATAGCAAAAAATATGATATTATATGCACCAGTTCAATATTAGTCTTAATTATCATTAAGTAATAACATTATATGAATGAATAGGTATCTTGTGTTTACTTTACATAGCTTTTGCCCGCGGCTTCGCTCGCGTAAAAGTAGGTTAGGTAAGGTTAACCCCGCCGCGCGAGACGACCTCCAGTCACCCTGAGGTTTGACCTGGGGGTGGCGGGCTTTGTGGGCCTGCTCGCCGTCCGTGCAGCACCAGGTCCGAGAGGCGGCGTGCGTGTTCCCACGCGCGCCTCTGTGTCGTGTCCGTCCGCCCTACATCCCCCTGTAGGGGAATAAAATTTAATATATTTTTTTATTCCACATTCGGCGCCAAGCAAAAATATCTATTGGTGCTGAAAGTGGAATAGCTTAGGTGCCGAAATCATAGGTGCCGAAAAAATTGGTGCCGAAAGCGGAATACTCCCATGAATGGGCCGGCTCGACCGGGGAAGGACTACCCTCTCACAGAATATCGACGTGAAATACCAGTATTCCTACTGTTGTTTTTCGTTCGGTGAGTGAGAGTGCCGGCTGCCCAATCACCCTCTTTCCCAATTCCCGCTCCTTCTCCTTCCCTCTTCCTTTTTCCTTCCTTTCCTAAACGGTCGGCAACGCGCAAGTGATGCCTCTGGTGTTGCAGGCATCCATAGGCTACGGTGACCACTTACCATCAGGTGGGCCGTATGCTTGTTTGCCAACTTAGTTGTATAAAAAAAATAGGCGCTTTGATATCCGGAAAGGGTAAGCATTAGACATTGTAATAAGCCCAGGTGGATATGCTTTTAAATTCCCATACAATAGGGGCCAGTTTATAGCCGCATATTGAGCTCATTTTCATACTACGTGCTAATACCAAGAATCCTTTATAAATGTGAATGTGAGTTTGTTTGGTACGTTTTCACGCTATAACTACTCGAGCGATCATCATGAAAGGAGACCGACCACCTTGTATGGGATCCTGGCCTGAGCGTGAACAATTTTATATTGTACTAGATGTTCCCGCGGTTTCACCCGCGTTTATCGTTACTGCGCCGCCCCCGTGGGTCGTAGCGTGATGTTATATAGCCTATAGCCTTCCTCGACAAATAGGCTATCCAACACTAAAATAATTTTTCAAATTGAACCAGTAGTAATCACGCAGAATAAACCAGGAGAAACATCTTTTGTACTATGTCTGTAATGGGTAATTATTTTGCTGCGATGTTATTTTAAAACTGCTATATCTCCTAAGATATTCATTGAAATCGAATGATGTAAAGGGCAATTTTGTTTTAAATTAAATATTTGTGATGAATAACGTATTTATTTGGATAAGGATTAATATCATGTTTATAAAAATACCTTCGCAAATAATGCATTATTTTAGAACAAATTTCGTTAGCATAAAAATGGTTATAGTGAGCCAACCTTAAAAGATAGACATATGCTGTCGCGGACTTCTTTTTAGAACTTTTAAAGGGGAACAATTCTGTCATACATGATTTTTGCGAAACTTTAACTGTTTACGCAGCGCACGCAGCGGAAGCTCTCAAAAGGAAAAAATACTCTCCGATTTTGAAACATTCTTTATTGGTGCTCCGCTCCTATTGATCTTAGCGTGATGATATATAGCCTATAGCCTTCCTCGATAAATGGGCTATGTAACACTGAAAGAATTTTTTAAATCGGGCCAGTAGTTCCTGAGATTAGCGCGTTCAAGTAAACAAACAAACAAACAAACAAACTCTTCAGCTTTATAATATTAGTATAGATATTTTAGTAATAAGTATAATATTTGTGTTTTTGTAATTATGTTACCTTTTTTAATACGTTTGTAAATATAATATTATATTAGATAAATTCGTTTTCAAATTAATAATTTGAATTAATATTTGTCAATAATGTAAATAAAAATATTTTTACATTAATTATTATTATTGTCGAATTCAAAATATGAATATAGTAAATAATGATAAAAATATCAACGTATTTTCAGATTTCGTTAATATTTTAAATGTGATTTTTTTTAACATTTTGTTCCGACTTTTATCCACTATTTTTTTACTAGGCAACACAAATAAGCCATTTCAGCGACACATTTTAAAACAAATGAAAATATTTTTTAAATCTTTTTTATTATACGTCAATTTCATACGACTGGATAGTAACCAATATTTATTAGCTACTAGTTTTCACCCGCGGCTTTGCTCGCGCAAATGTAGGTTAGGTTAGGTTAGGTTTGCAACAGTTCTTTTTTCTGGTTGAAAGGTACCCTATGTCTTATTCTGTACCCCTGACAACGTGTATGCAAAATTTCATGTTGATCGGTTGAGTAGTAAGTTAAGGCGTGAAAACGTATCAAACAACAAACTCATTTTCGCATTTATAATATTAGTAAGGATATATTAAAACAAAACTTTTAATATTTCACTTTGTTTACAAGACGATTGTCCACGTTCAAGCTGAAAATGGACGGTCTCTTTTCACATACACGTAGTCAGGAGTACAGAATATCTGACAGAATTCCTTTTATCCAGAAAAAAGTATAGTATATTTTCTGGACACAAACATACTCACATTCGCATTTATTATATAAGTTAGGATTCTTATATACGCGGGGGATAGAAAATTGATATAACCTACAGTTACGCATGCGGAGCCGTGTGTAAAATCTAGCGAATGTTGTTATCTTAATGTGTTAACGGATTTCCATTTGCTACGATCCTGACACATTTGCTACGATCCTGGCACATTTGCTACGATCCCTGACACATTTGCTACGATCCTGACACATTTGCTACGATCCTGACACATTTGCTACGATCCTGACACATTTGCTACGATCCTGACACATTTGCTACGATCCTGACACATTTGCTACGATCCTGACACACTTCTCTGCCTTCATTCACATTCCTCATACACGCTCGCCGGTTTAATGTGCTCTTAACCTGGCCTTTAGGCAGAACGTCTACGATCTGATCGAGAAACGTTCGCCTAGGTCTTCCCCTTACGACTGTTCCATTCACACTAGCCTTATAAACTTTCTTAGTCAGTCTTTTCTCGTCCATTCTTTCTACATGCTCAAACCAGCTTAACATATCCTTTTCTATTCTCGTCACTATATCTACTTACATGCCGCATTTCTCTCTAATCACACTATTCCTTATTCTAATTAGGTACCAAATATTTTATGAGTATTTTTTTGAGGAAAAACTTAAGTATATCTGCGTATCTATACTAATATTATAAAGCTGAAGAGTTTGTTTGTTTGTTCGTTTGAACGCGCTAATCTCAGGAACTACTGGTCCGAATTGAAAAAATTTTGTGTTGGATAGCTCATTTATCGAGGAAGGCTATAGGCTAAATAACATCACGCTACGACCCACGGGGACGTCGCAGTAATCATAAACGCGGGTGAAACCGCGGGCGCATCTAGTTAACAATAAAAATAGTACCACAAGAATGTAATTATAAATGTAATGGCCATATTTAACGTGTAAAACATGAGATTAAATAAAATATTTACAATATGTTATCACAATAAAAACGCTGTTAAATCTATTTATATTGAACGTAAACTCACAAAGACTTAATTAAAATATTTATACAGTTGTACATAAATTAAATTTTGCCGGAACTTCGTTTATATTATTATTCTAGACTAGCTGTTACCTGCGACTGTCCGCGTAGATTTTAACTACAAAGTGTTTGTCTCCGCGGAACCCTATTTTTTTCTAAAATCAATGTAGCCTAAGTTACTCCTTATAACATCAGCTATCTGCCAGTGAAAGTCCTGTCAAAATCGGTTCAGCTGTTTCCGAGATTAGCTGGAACAAACAGACAGCTAGACAGACAGACAAAAAATTTTAAAATAGATGTTTTCCCATATTAATTTTTAATTTAATATGTGAGTCTTTGTAACTTGTTTAATAAATGAATTGTTATTATTATTATGTACCTTATATACTTCCATAAGCATTAGATTAAAAGCTGTTATTTTGACATTACAAACAGTCACTTCAATTTTATTTATTTGTATAGATATAGATATTAATGGTACAAAATCTATTTCTATATTTATTGCATTAATGTACAGAAGGTCTAATAATTAGGTTTAGGAACAATTATGGGACCTGTCGAGTCAGTTGGTCAGCAACAGTAGAGAGGAACACCAGTTACTTTTAAATAATATCCTAATCCTAATCCTAAATTCCTAATCCTAATTCTAATGTCGGCCTCGGTGGCGTAGTGGTTAGTGTAACCGACTGCCACGCCTAAGGTCGCGGGTTCGATTCCCGCACAAGTCAAATATTTGTGTGCATGAACATGTATGTTTGTCTTGGTCTGGGTGTTTCTATATATAATATTTATGTATTTACAAAAAAAAGGTATATATGTATTTTTATCCATTGTCTAATACCCATAGTACAAGCTCTGCTTATTTTGGACTAGATGGTGTTGTGTGTATGTGGTAGAATATTATATTATATTATTATAACTAATATTATAAAGGCGAAAATGAGTTTGTTTGTTTGTTACCTTTTCACGCTTAAACCACTGAACCGATCATCCTAAAAGTTTGCATATACGTTGTCAGGTGTACAAAAACGGACATAGGCTATCTTTCATCCCGAAAAAAATTACTGTTCCCGAGGAAAACAACAATAACGTTCTTATGATAATAGATGGCGCCACGTGTCTTTCGAATCATGATTGAATTATATTATTACAAGCAGAGTACAACCCAAATTTATTGTCAAATTCTAAATTACAAAATATATATAATATCAGCCCTGTATTAAACTGTTCCACTGCTGGGCACATGTCTCTTCTCAGTGTGAGAAGGGTTAGGCCATATTCCACCACGCTGGCCCAGTGCGGGTTGGCAGACTTCACAATCTTCGAGAACATTGTAGAGAACTAAGACATGCAGGTTTCCTCACGATGTTTTCCTTCACCGTAAAGCGAGCGATAATTAACTACTTAATTCGCATATAACTTCGAAAAGTGAGAGAGCGCATCTCTGACTTTACGATCGAACTCGAGACCTCTGAGTGGCAATCCATTGATCTACCACTAAGCTATCGCTGCTTATACAAAGCACTTAGGTAACTATAAACTGCGTCGACTTATAATTGGTGTCAGTAACCTACGACTGTAATTTTTTTTTTTGCCTCAAAGCTGATAAGCGAGAGAGATTTCGTTTTAAACAACTGTATTAAGATAAAAAGTAATAAAAACATTGCCTATATTTCATTTCTATATTATTATAATCATACATAAACTCATGCCTTTATCGCACTGGAAGGGTAGGCAGAGCTGCATTGCACCCACATTGTATGGCCTCGATGGCGTAGTGGTAAGGTAACCGATTGCCACGCCTGAGGTCGCGGGTTCGATTCCCGCACAAGTCAAACATTTGTGTGCATGAACATGGATGTTTGTATTGGTCTGGGTGTTTCTATGTATAATATGTATGTAGGTATTTACAAAAAAAAGTATAAATGTATGTTTATCCATTGTCTAGTACCCATAGTACAAGCTCTGCTTAGTTTGGGCTAGATGGTGTTGTGTCTATGTGATAGAATATTATAAAAAAAAGGGATTAAATATAATGATCAGCAAAAATACTAATTGGTCAGCAAATATTGCTCAACATAACGAGCATCTATACGCCTCAAATCACTGCATTCCGTCTCGGAAGTGTTAGGTTATGTTAGGTTCCTTTTCTTAAACCCACCCAAAAATAGGAGCCCCGCAAAGCGGGGCTTCGTCGACTTAGTTTGATCTCTTTAAAGTTTGCTGGCCATAAGTTGCTGATCAATTAGCTTTTTTTGCTGCGCAATTAGTATTTTTTTGCTGTGCAGTTAAATACTACCCTAAAAAAATGCTATTTTACAAGTATACACGATGTAAAAATTGTTGTTGCATAAAGATTTAAACTGTGGTCCTACATAAAAGGAGGCGAGCCTTTTGCCTTCGTGTATAATGCCAGACTGTGCTGTTATTGACAATTTTCTAACAAAAATGTCCAATAACTGTCTGATCTGGGAATCACAACGACTTCACGATCATACGCAAACATAAGCGCATATATTTACCACGGGACCTTAGGAGCGGTCAATAGAAAAGGTATGCCACTGTTTACCCTTCATGAAAATTAAGGCGTGAATATAAAACTACTAGCTGCCTTGTGATACAGCGGTAGTGTATGCGACTACTGTGCATGAAGCATCAGGTTCAATTCCCAGGTCAGACAATCTAATTTTTCTTTAAAGAATTAAATGGCAATATGTTTAAAAATGCCTTAAAGAAGTGGCTTATTATTAATGCCTTCTATAGTCTAAGGGAATTGATAATAAATAATTTGTATAGTCTTTAAGTACTTCTTGATGTTTACTAGAGTTACTGTTTACTGTAAAGTTGCAATACCCGAATGGATAACTGTTGATTCTAATATTATGTAACACCGTTGTACACACAGTTTTATGCAATAAATATATGTCTATGTCTAGAAAATGGCAGCACGAAGAGTTGGAAACTGTCCCCGATAAACGTGGCCCCAATTACGTAGTGTCTAAAATCATAATTAATGTGGCTAGCATACACCTCTGCTTACCGTTTCTGAATACTGCACAGATGGCGAAATAGTTTAAGTAGTCGTCTTGCAACTGCCTCTGAGCCGAGTGTGTCTGTTTGAACCCCAAACAGAACAAACATTGGTGTGATGCACAACTAACTGTTCCAAGCCTGCAAGCCTACCATGAAACGTAAATGCTGAAGTTTCGGGCCGACTGTTCGTACCGTGAAACACATTTATTCCGAAATTTCGGTACGCATAGTAGTAGTTTATTACTTCATAAGAGAAACACTTAATCTAAGTACAAATCTAGGGCTTAAGGAATACATAACAAACTGGAGACCCTGACTTCTAAACTAGGTATCGACCTGTAATATGCATAGATCTTGATTGTACGTAACCCATTTATGAAGTAGCTCGAACAACGGAGTTATATTATCCTATCCTAATATCCTAATCCTAATCCTAACTAATATTATAAAAGCGAAAATGAGTTTGTTTGTTACCTTTTCACGCCTAAACCACTGAACCGATCATCCTGAAATTTTGCATATACGTTGTCAGGTGTGCAGAAACGGACATAGGCTACCGTTCATCTCGAAAAATATTACTGTACCCGAGGAAAACAATAATAACGTTCTAATGATAATAGATGGCGCCACGTGTCTTTCGAATCATGATTCAATTATATTATTACTAGCTTTTGCGCGCGGCTCCGCCCGCGTGGTACCTTCATCAATAAAAAGTAGCCTATGTCCTTCGCCAGGTTTTAAAATATATCTGTACCAAATTTCATCTAAATCGGTTGAGTGGTTTAGCCGTGAAAAGGTAACAGACAGACAGACAGACAAACAGATAGACAGACAGAGTTACTTTCGAATTTATAATATTAGTAAGGATATATTATTACAAGCAGAGTACAACCCAAATTTATTGTCAAATTCTAAATTAACGCGAGCAAAGCCGCAGGAAAAGCTAGTCATACATAAAGAAATAAATTCGAAGAATTTTATCCTAAGTTTTATCGTTCACCTCGAAGTCGATAGACATTTTCATGGTTGACCTATTGGTTACCTTTCTGTGTCTATTGTTTGAACTGGCAAGACAGGAATTATGTTTTGTTCAGAAATTGTCTATTATAAAAAAGAGAAATATATAGCCATAAAACTTTGTAAACATGTAAAATAAGAAAAATAAAGAACACAAGCATGATATAGTATCTTTTTTGTTCGCTCACACGTATTATTGTTCAACCGGGGTCAAACCCGCGATGGTACAATAACGTGACCACGATAATACAGTATCGTGCATGTGACGTAACCTCGTAATGAGAACGGACGTATTATTTATAATATTGTCACTTATTTGATATAGTTACTGCCTGTCTCGTGCTGATAAATTTATATACTAGCATATCACGCGGGTGTACCCGTTTTTTAGTGGCCATAGGGGATGTAAGTAGAAAACCACTTACTTCTCAATGCTTACTTACTCATAAGGTTTCGCTGTCTGTTTGTCTGAACTTTAAAGGGCTTTATCTTGTTAATAATTATAGGTAAGAAGAAAAATCGGTACAAAATATTTAAATAAAAGTTTTTTAAACATCTATTGTAATTATCCAGCTAAGGACAAGCGATTTATTATATTAATGTGCAATACAAACAAACTAGCGACCCACCCCGCTTCGCAAGGGGAAGCAAGAAACCTTACCAAATTATACACCTAAACCTCCCACATTAAATTACTCTGTCTATTGGTGAAAACCTCATGAAAATCCGTTCAGTAGTTTTTGAGTTTATCGGGAACAGACGCGGTGGGGGACTTTGTTTTATAAAATGAAGTGATATTAAAGAGTTGTATTTTGCAAAATTAACAAAATCCTCATCTCGTATTCCTCTATTTCCTCCTCCAAACCTGAGCCAATTTATTCTTTTTTATTTTCAAAACGATTTTATGATGACATTTTGATATGTCGTGGTCGACCTTGTTTATTTAATTTTTTTGCCTTGATGACACAATGAGCTTGTATGCGAAAGTGCTATTGCTTTTTTTCTGTCAAGTCAATGTCATGTAAATTCCCATTTAAATTAAATGAAAAAAATGAAGGTGAAATGAAAAAAATGAAAATGAAATGAAAAAAATGAAAATGAAATTAAAAAAATGAAAATGAAATGAAAAGATTTTAATTATTGTACCATCATGACATGCATCATCAATTATTATTATAGAATGCGGGTATAACAAAAAGTAAATAAAAAAATGTAAGCAAAAAGATTTTTTTTTAAACAAATTAAATGTAAATATGTGCAGATGCGCGTCCCATCCGACGGCACAAATACAACGGTGATGCGCTCAGCATAATGCTGTGGCACTTGCATTGCTGCAAGCACTACACAGCGCTGATTTTCAGCGCTGTGTAGTGCTTTTGCAGCACTCAGTCTAAAACTGTGCCTGGAATACGGTAATAGGCATGCCCAAGTTTGCGTAGGACATAAACCTTAACTAATGAAATGTGGGTGTACAATGTAGGTACATAGATTCTCTACCTACTACTGCGTGGATGTAAGCGTGGGACTATGAATGTATTACTGCTTGTTTGCCCAGTAAAGCAGTTAATTAATTCCACTTCAACTCGAATGTGGAAATTCGTATTTGTATTGCTAATACGCAATCAAATTATCAATCATGTTGAACAACGCCAACGGATTCAGCAGTGAATTTAAATAATTTGATATTTGTCTAAACAACCAAAATGTATAATCTATACATCTATACAAATAAATAAAATTGAAGTGTCTGTTTGTAATGTCAAAATAACAGCCTTTTATCTAATGCATATGAAAGTATATAAGGTACATAGGAGAAAAGATCTATTTTAAAAAATTTTGTCTGTCTGATTTTGACGGGACTTTCACTGGCATATAGCTGATGTTATAAGGAGTAACTTGGGCTACATTGATTTTAGAAAAAAATAGGGTTCCGCGGAGACAAACACTTTTTAGTTAAAATCTATGCGGACGAAGTCGCAGGTAACAGCTAGTACTAATTATGTTTTCAATCCACTTATAGGAATGATGCTGACGTATTAGTTTTGTATACTCAGTAAAGTCAGGCGCAAGCGCCACGAGGCAGTCGTCTTCTCGCAACCGTACAGTTAGGTTGTACTAGTTTTATGTACCTATGCTGTATGTATTTTTTGTAACTGGTACCAATCAATCAATGATATTATACATAGAAAAGAAGCAGATCAGTTATTAGCGCACGGAAAGTGAAGACTTAAAAATGTCACAATTTTCCAATTTAAACGTAAAATGTTACCTTTTATTGGTTTCGAAAAAATCTAAGAAAATTTAAAGTGTATTTGTTTAAATGATTGCCATCTCTTTTAGGTAAGTGCTTCCCATGTCCATTGCACTATTAGTGAGAAGCAGTTATTAACCCGTCAACTGTCGAGCGGACATACGTATGTCCGCAAAAATGAGTCATCAAAAAAATAAAAAACCAACAAACGTATGACCGCTGCACACTTGACTCGTTAATGAGTCAAGTGTCGAGCGGACATACATTTGTCTGTTTGTGTATTGTTTGCAAAATGAATTTTTAATTATTTTGCCGTATTTCCCCTAGACGTTCAAGAAGTTAATAACAAAATAGTCTTGGCACTAGATTTTTAACGTCCATTAGGTACTGTGAAAGTAACATACCAAGTTTGAATACCATTGCTATTAATATAATTTCACTAGCTGTCCCTGCGGTTTCACACGCGTTTATCGTTACTGCGTCGCCCCCGTCGGTCGTAGCATGATGTTATATAGCCCATAGCCTTCCTCGATAAATAGGCTATCTAACACTGAAAGAATTTCTCAATTCGAATTAGTAGTTCGTGAGATTAGCGCGTTCAACCAAACAAACAAACTCTTCAGTTTTACAATATTAGTATAGATATACTCGTATGTATATTTGTCACAAAGCGTATCATTGGATCATTGACAAAACTTACACAAACTACATGATCCTACACTACTCAAACATTAAGGACAGCGTTTTACATCTGGTTGAAAAACTGATTGTGTAATGACGGGCAAATTAAACAATTAACATACGATACTATTATGTGACGTAACCGCTATGTAAATGCATACGTGCGAGAGAAATAGCGGTATAACTAGTTACACTTAATTTGTAACTGATTGATTGCTGTTTTACCAAAAAGTATGTTTTAATGCCAGCGTGGTGGAGTATGGCCTAACCCTTCTCACATTGTCAAGAGGCCCGTGCCCAGCAGTGGGACAATTAATATACAGAGCTGATATTATTTATATATGTTACACCTATGTTATTTGCTATTAAGTATAAAATGACGTACAAAATCAAACATAGGTAACTACCCTATTTTCAATCTTTTGAAAGAAGGAAATATTTAATATGTGAGAAACGTAGTAAATAGCCTAGATCACGCTTTGCTTATTGTTTTACATATGGATGAAATTTCATTGCGATCTGTCTAGCCACTCAGGCGGTGCACATACAGGCAGACAGACAGATAAAAATATAAAATTAATTGTTTGTGTTCGTATCGTGCTATTAAACGTTTGAACTAAATAAAAGACATTCGTCTCAATATTACAAATAGACTTATGTATGGAAATTTTATACAAGTGGCAAAATAAGCTTATTGCCTGCCTCGCTAAAGTTTCGCGCTACGATAGCTTAATAGGAGACCGTTGGATTGCCACATAGAGGTCTGATTCCAGCATGAATGGGCCGGCTCGACCTGGGAAGGACTACCCTCTCACAGAATCCCTATCACAGTGTACATAAAAAAAAAAAAAAAAAAAAAAAAGAATATCGACGTGAAATAGCAGTATCCCCACTGTTGTGTTTTGTTCGGTGAGTGAGAGTGCCGGAGGCCCAATCACACCCTTTCCCCCATCCCGCTCCTTCTCGTTCCCACGTCCTTTCCTAAAGGGTCGGCAACGCGCAAGTGATGCGTCTGGTGTTGCAGGCGTCCATGGCTACGGTGACCACTTACCATCAGGTGGGCCGTATGCTTGTTCGCCACCTTAGGTGTATAAGAAAACCTCTAACTCTTCGAAGCTATGTGCATATTAAATAGTTAATTATCGCTCGCTTTAACGGTGGACGAAAACATCGTGAGGAAAACCTGCTTGTCTGAGAGTTCTCCATAATGTTCTCGAAGAAGTGTGGAGTCTGCCCGTTCTGGGCCAGCATAGTTTTTTTGTTATGGTATAGGTGACAAACGAGCACACGGGTCGCCTGATAGTAAGCGATCACCGCCGTCTATGGACACCCGCAACACCAGAGGAGTCACAAGTTCGTGGCCGAAGTTTTTTTGCTCCCCTCCCCCTTAGGAGAGAGAGAAAGGGCGAGGCTTGGGCCTCCGGTACCCTCACTCACTCGACGAAACACAAGGCAAGCCTATTTCACGCCGGTTTTCTGTGAAACCGTGGTATCACTCCGGTCGAGCTGGCCCATACGTGCCGAAGCGTGGCTCTCCCACGGTACAAGGTAGTGGATCATAGGGACCCGTACAAAGTAGTCCGTTCAGTAGTTTTTGATAACTTTTAAACTTTCGCGTTGCATGATATATATATATATATATATATATATATATATATATATATATATATATATATATATATATATATATATATATATATATATATATATATATATATATATATATATATATATATATATATATATATATATATATATAATATGTAACGGGTATTAACGCGAACATATATAATGTTTACCTTTTTTATGCTTGACGTGTCGACCAGGCTACACCGGCCGTGGTCACAGGCTGACTGGTGCTGCGACGTCATGTCTCCGTTTGTGAGGCAGAAGAATCTAGATTCACCCTCACTTTTTGCATATTTTTGTTTGTCCATGTACCGTCACACACGACACTCACGGTATCCCTATTACGTATGCTAGCCGTCGTGTCCGTATTCTGTGTATTACTTGACAGTGCAAAACAGCGAAGTTGTCTATTATTAATCACGGGATGCCACGTCGCGGGTAATTTGAAACCATCTTCCCTATAGAAATTTCTATGTTTTTTGATTTCAATAGCTTCTCGCACTACTCTTGGATAAAAGTGGCAATCGGTGGCAAAGAGTTTCTGAGTTTATCGCAAACAGACAGGCAGACAGACAGACGCAGCGGGAAACTATATTTTATAATATGTAGTGATAGACAGAATACAGCACGGTATCCTGTGCAATAATAAGGGTATACTAGTTCCTTTTCTAAAACACTGTAATAAATGTTTACTAAAACATCTATTAGGTACATCAATTTAAAAATAAATTGTTTAATTTACTTTTAGAAAAATGTTATTATAGTACATAGCTTTCACTTATCTTTTAAGTATTCTACCTAAAAGATAAGTAAAAGCTACAATTTAATAATATAATATAATATAATATTCTATCACATACACACAACACCATCTAGCCCAAAGTAAGCAGAGCTTGTACTATGGGTAATAGACAATCGATAAACATACATATATACTTTTTTTTTGTAAATACATACATATTATACATAGAAACACCCAGACCAAGACAAATATCCATGTTCATGCACACAAATGTTTGACTTGTGCGGGAATCGAACCCGCGACCTCAGGCGCGGCAGTCGGTTACTTTGTATATTAATCACAACATTTTAATGTATAAACTATTTGCACACACTAAGGAGCAGAACATGTGCTCTTTTTATATTGTATAACAACTTTAATGTACCATGTTTCAAGCAAATAAATGTTTGAATTTAAATGAATTTAAAAAAAGACTCAATAACAACACACCTGCAACAACACGGAGTATTCCGCTTTCGGCACCTAAGCTATTCCACTTTCAGCACCAATAGGTATTTTATTCCACATTCGGCACCAACTAAAAATACCTATTGGTGCTGAAAGTGGAATAGCGTAGGTGCCGAATAAATTGGTGCCGAAAGCGGAATACTCCAAAAACACACTCTGTATAAGCAAGCAAGTATACAGAGTGTTATTTATATTACAATATTTTTTTTATATATAGTAACAGCCTATATACTTGTTATTTGGACATGTAGACCAATTGCGAAACGCGTGCACGTTTACCCACATACATGATATCGACGTGATACGGCGTGTCCTAGTGACATCTATGAACTATATTCCTGTTGCCCCAATACGTATGATAAGATAATATTATATCCTTATATAAACGTATATTAATATTAAGCTGAATAGTTTGCATGTTTTGATGTGATAATCTCGAAAATTCCTAGCGCGACTTGTTTTCTTTTTTGGTAGGTAATTAGGTATACCATTTCATAATCACATTGAGAGCGAATTGTGGCCGTAATCGTCAATAATTCCATTTGTATGTTTTTATATGCTAATCTCAAAAACCACCAGCTACTTCAAATTTTTGAGATCGTTACGTATCCCATTTCGTAATGTTATCAAGAACGCGTTTCAGTCTTGAACGTTAATAATAATATTGTTAAATTGAGAAGTTTGTGGGTTTTGAGGCGTTAAGGGGACACCGCGAAACGCGACGCCCGTACTCATTGACACTCATTGTGTATTAATCGTTAAAGAGCGGTCATAAGGTCTAAAATTGCGATGCGCCCGCAATGATCGAGAGCGCTTAGAAATTGTTTGTTAAAATCTTAAAAATATTATATAACAATGATTGGTTTTAGTTATGGAAATAATGAGCTAGCAAATTACTAATATTGCTGTTACGAATATATTTGAGTAATTCCTAAGCATAATGATAGTGTAACTTCCTTGTAATTTCAAAAATAGTAATTTTGCAGAGGTGTTTTCGAGAATAATTATGATACAGCCAAAATCACAATATCGTGTTTTTGAGCTAGGGAATTCTAGTTAAAGACATCAATTTACCTATATCAAAATTCTAGATTAATTATTATTGGTCTTCTCATATTCCTATACTATTCGATGAAAGTTAGTGCATTTTTTCAGTGTGTCCTCTTAATCTCAGAAATTACTAGCCCGATCAGATTTCTCTTTTGATAGATAATTAGGTATTGCATTTCATAATAAAAAATATCACAGTATGTACCAGAACACTAACAGTAGAACTAAAAAAAGAACTATCTACGTTGGTTTAGCATTTAATTACTTATGTAGGTACAAAGCGACTTTTTAATCATAGTTTACTTACGTTTTACTAAATTATGCCCGCAGCTTCGTTCGCATTAGTCTAGCTTTAGTTAAGTTAGATTACTAACAGTATTTTTATCTAGATGAAAGGTACCCTATGTTGGTCGAGTAGTTAACGCATGAAAACGTAACAAACAAACTCACATTCGCATTTATAATATTAGTTAGTGCTATTGCTCTAATGACTGACTTTGTCTTTATTGGGCTTCCTGTAATGGTTGTGTGGGATGTGTTATAAATAAATAAATAAATAAATAAATTATTGAGAAAAATTGTTGAGCGTAGAATGGACTCCAGACCCCTTTTTTCATCAAACAGCTAATCTTAACGGAGACTAACTAACTGTAGGGGCAATATTATAGTGCACAAGTGTGTGCGTAAATATAAGTGCACTTTCTTACATAGTTGGATGGGACAGTAATCCAATACGACCAGAGATCAGTCTCAATGGTGGGGACCAGAGCTGGAGAGACTCAGACTCAATCTGAGGAAACTGTTCAACCGAGCTAAAAATACCAGCACAGATGAAGACTGGGAGCGATACAAACAAGCTCAATATCACTACAAGAAGCGAATAAGACACCGCAGAACAAACAAGCTCAATATCACTACAAGAAGCGAATAAGACACCGCAGAACAAACAAGCTCAATATCACTACAAGAAGCGAATAAGACACCGCAGAACAAACAAGCTCAATATCACTACAAGAAGCGAATAAGACACCGCAGAACAAACAAGCTCAATATCACTACAAGAAGCGAATAAGACACCGCAGAATTGAATCTTGGCGCCGCTTCTGTGTTCACGCAATTAATGAAACAGCCAGGGTGAAAAAGGTCCTATCGCAAGACAACAACAGAACCCTAGACGCCATTAGAAAACAAGACGGTACCTATGCGATTTCAGACAATGAAATTAGTCAAGTACTACTCGAAACACACTTACCCGGGTGTGAAGTAACGGAAAATCCAAGCTGGGAAGACACGCCTTACAAACAACCAACCCAGATTGACTGGACAGTGGCCATATCCATAGTCACTGCTGACCGAATATTATGGGCGATAGACAGCTTCCAGCCCTTCGAATCTGCAGGCCTGGAAGATATATTCCCAGCCCTCCTGAAATGGGGACTAACAACAGTTTGTGCCACACCTGCTTAACATATGCAGAGCATCCATAACGCATAACTACATACCTCGCCAGTGGAGAAAAGCCAAGGTAATCTTTCTACCCAAACGGTAAATCAAACTACACACACTCGAAATCATACAGACCGATCAGCCTAACCTCGTTCATTCTGAAGACCCTAGAGAGACTCACTGATCGTTATCTAAGGAAACGTGCCCTAACACTTAAACCACTACACCGCTAGCAACATGCCTACAGAAAAGGCAGATCGACTGAATCAGTGCTGCACTCTGTTGTAGGAACAATAGAAACAGCACTATCTGACAAACTAATGACCCTAGGGTAGGGGCCTTCATTGATATAGAAGGAGCCTTCGATAAGACAAAATTCAACAGCATCAGCCAGTCATTCAGCACAACTGAAACACAGTAAAAATTATTATTAACACAATAAAAATTATTATTATCTATACATTAATACGTGAAGCGAAAACTTTGGCTCCCTTTTTACGAAAATTGGGCGGACGGAGGAGTATAAAATTTCGCACACTTATAGTTTATACAGAGAAGAAGTGACGAATGCTAATATTTTTATAAAATATGCATTAGAAATACATTAAATTAATGAAAAAACACTACACGCACACAATCATGCATTTGACACACGCAGTCGAAGCGCGTAAATATGGTTACATATATCAATATATAATGACACATATTATCAGCAATATCTTACAGACTCAACTTTGGTCGAATTTTGAGCACTAGGCGACCGCTAGTTATTATAAATATTTTATCCAGAGATGATTTTTGCTATGCTTAAATTATATGGTCACCTTTTTAGACGTCAAGGTGTCATCCGACACAAAATGTCAACATGACATTTGAACTATAAATATAGTGTTATCGTGCATATTCCTATTCAAAAGTGTATACTATCGTTTTCTATCATGTTATTTTTATTATTGAAGTGAAACCTTCTTTAGTCGCCTTGAGCACTTCTTGGGTGAACAAAAATCATGGAACTCGCGTGATCGTCACGCTTCCACGCTTTATATTTTTTTTTTTTAGAATATTAACAATATCTCAGAAATGGACGCACCATTTCCTACGCAAAAAATAACGAAATATTGATTACCTTAATAGCCCCTAAGAGAGTATCAGGAACTAGCATCCGACCCGCCCCGCCCCTTTATTTATTGTTTATAGACAAATGTTTATGATCAGGATAAAAGTTTTCACTTCTATTGCCGATAGAAGTGAAAACGTCCCCAAAGTCTGCACCAATTTTTTTTCTTTTATAATACTTTTTTATGAATAATAATTCGTGTGTCGCGGGGGACTTTACAAACATGCAAACAACGGACATAAGGAACATCCAGACTCAAAACAACCCTTTATAGATAACACAAATTTTTGTCCCGTGTGGGATTCGAACCCATAACACTCGGCGCAGTGACAAAGGCGAGACCGAGGCGAGGGTCCTTAGACTACTACGCCATCCGTGTAATAAATGTAATGTAATGTATTGTAATGTAATGTGTGCAATATGATGTGTGAGCTAACTATTCTTAGTGTGAACACATCTATTCTTCTCCCTAGCCTTTATTATTCCCAAGTCACTTGGGATCGCCTTTTCTAGTCTAACTGGATTTGACTAGATATCAGTTTTTACACGGGGCGACTGCCATCTGACCTCCACAGCCCGAAGGATAACGATAGCCTAAGGCTAGACCAGTGTCAGGACATTATAGGGCACTGACTTCGCAATAACGACTGCCATAGATGTTCATGGCAGCCGGGACCGACGGCTTAACGTGCTCTCCGAGGCACGGAGCAGGCGATAATAATTGTCAATCAATATGCACATAATTTCGAAAAGTCATATAACTTCCGAAAGTCAGAGGTGCGCGACGTGGGTTCGAACTCGATACCCTCTGCATTGTAGTCTGTTGGTCTCCCCACTCAGCTATCGCTGCTTTATGATTTACTCTTTCTGTACTACATTAATATATTGCAATCGTTAATTCAAAAATAAATCGCAATAATTATAACTGCCTCCGTGGCGCAGCGGTAGTGAATGCGACTGCTGTGCATGAGGTCTCGTGTTTGAATCCCGGGTCGGGCCAACAAAAAGTTATTGGGTTTTTCTGTTAAGAAATCTCAATACGAGCCCGGAGTTAGGAAGTTGGCGGTGTTAGACACCCTCGTGCCTCGGAAAGCACGTAAAGCCGTTGGTCCTGCGCCTGATCTCTCTCCGGTCGTGTCGGATTACCGTCCCATTGGATCATGAGAGTTAGGGAACAGAGAGTGCATTTGTGTTTGCGCACACACTTGTGCACTATAATATCTCCTGCGCTGATGGCCAGTCTCCGTTAAGATCGCCGTGACCGAAATTCGTGTCTTCCAGACATTATTATTATATACTACATTATACTTTAGTTCTTTAAAGGGCGATAATATAGGCGGTATTTGTCCTTGAAATTAAAAACAATAATTTAATTATTTATTTCATAAATAAAACGTAATCAGGCAGTTAAAAAGCAAAGCTCTATCAAAGAATATCGAGTACTTAGATAGAGTATGTACAAAAATAAACACAGTGTCGCATTGCGAGGGAATCCTCACTCAGTTACGTCACGGCTACCGAGAAATTCAACATTACAACCGTGTATTGTCGAATCAGCAGATTGACGCTCGTGCGCGATACAAACGCGGTATCATAAACGGTGTCGGATATCTAGCCAACACATTGTTCGGCGTGTTAGACGACCGCTTCGCAGAAAAGTATGAACGAGACATTAATACAATTAGAACGAATCAAAATCATATGGCCATGCTTTGGTAAAACCAGACATCTATAGTTGAAGCCGAGTATAATTTGTTGAAGAGAACGGAATCTGTCATGGACAAGCAACATAAAAAAATAAATCAAAAATTAATTAGTTTAGAAAATTCCATAAGCTACTTAAAATCTGCTGTACAAAATTGCACTATCATCACTGACTTCAATTTGTCGGCATTAATTGCTAACAATCTTTTATTGCAGTTAAGAACTATACAAGATGAGCTTACTGAAACTGTTACTGATATATAATTTAACTGACACATGATATCACCCCAGCAAACTAAAACACGGAGTTAGATGTCATTTCGAGCTATCTCCCAAAGGATCTAGCGTCACCAGTGGATGGAAGGCAGTTTACAGAGATCTATCATTTACTCAGAGTACGCGCCAAGATGACAGAACATTATCTCATCTTTGAAATAAAAATACCACTGATCACCAGGGATACCTATGAGATTCTTAAAAATCATTCCTGTACCTCATCGAGTCGACTCTCAAATGTTCGAGATAGTTCCCGTATCGGAATATGTCGCTGTCAACCTTAATAAGGACACCCTACTATCACTGACGGAGAACGATATCAATTTGTGCTCACAGCAAAGTCCAGGGACTGTTTTATGTAGCTTACAGAAACCTATAAATAATATCAAAAATGATGAAAGTTACTGCTCGATCTCGCAAGACACTGGAACCTGTAAAACAATTGTTAATCCATGTATAAATAAATTTACAGAAACAAATACAATGAATCATTACTTATATTCTTGCTGTGAAATATGCCGACTACGTTTATTGTGCCCCGATCAAGTTACCATACTACAATTGTCACATGCAGGCCTGTTTAATATAGGTCAAGGATGCATTATCAAGTCAGACAACTTTAGTATTTACGGTCACCAACAAGGTTCAAGCAAAACGAACGTCCTACCAGAAATACACACATTTGAGATGGCACCTATCAACAATATAGTCAACTTGACGCCAATACCATATCAGTCAGTTATTATCAATACCAGCGACATGAATTTGCGACAGCAAGAACTGTCAAATATAAGGAACCAATTGGATGTAATCAAGCAGAGTACTGCAATAGCAGAAGACGTGAGGTTCCATGACATTCATCACTACGTAGCTATCTACAGTATTCTCTGCATCGTGATATCGTTTGGAGTAGCAGCAGCATGGCGACGACTGCGCTGTCTCTTCGGATGGACGCGGCGATTGAGGGAGGCTCCCGCCGCGTCGGGGGCGGAGGAACCTGCGGTGTTGCAGCCAACAGCCAGCGCCATCAGTGAAAGTGTCTCAGTTCAGTGCAATAAGTGTTGTAAAAGTGTACATTGTTCATATATAAACCTAAGTGACGCTAATGGTGAACAAATCCCCACCACAAGTAACTTTAAAAAAGACTCGGCTACCTCACCAATCTTTAGATCATTGTTTCAAATGGACAATCAGGGACAATAAGTTTATTTTAATCATATTTTATTTAAAATGATAATCATTTTCTCTTTTATGATATGAGTAATCGTCTGCACTATCATCCATCTCCATCTCTCATCTGGTCTGGGAGCATGTACGGTGCAACCGTACATTGCAAAATTACTTTATGTTATGTCAGCATTTTCGCCACAACGCATTCGTAATTCATTATAAAATTTACCTATATATGAAAATCAGTTCACTACCGGTCATCAACCGCGTCGCGTGTAACTCACTATCATTATATCATTTTCTATCAGTTTGTACTTAGCATTAGACCTTAATCAATAATAAACATATATTATTCTCTATTCTATCTCCTCGTATCATTCAATAACATCATATTAATCAAAAGGTGTGTGGTAACGTACCATACACTATAATTACATTCATTTGGTAGTAGCAAGCTAATTGGCAAGACACTCAGATTGATTACCGACGAGATTAGTTTTTGTTATTCTGCGAACTATCAAAGTTTTTATCGTACATGTAAACATGAAACCACATCTCGAAAAACGTGCCTTTTATCATTTGAAGATGACTCGTTAGTTGTTGGCACGAGATTGCAGACGGTTATGAGGTGCCGGGTTCGATTACAAATCTGAAGTATTATTGGATTTTTATTATTTTCTGTTTAAAAAGTCACTTCAGCTTTAAGTATAATATTGTTACAGCCAGTGCCATCTATCTGCACTGTGGCGAAGACTCGACAGTTCCTTCTAATAATTTATTACAGCGCCATCTATTGACGACTTACGGAACTACGTAGTTTGTTGATACGCGAAGCAGCGAATGCTAGCACATTCTCGAATCTTCGTACTGTTTACATACCGAGTATGGTGTTTCTAGAAATCTCCAGAAACGCTTTAACCGCGTATAAAAGGGCAAGGCCAGCGCTCGCCGAGACAGTTTACAATCGTAAGCGATCAAGTATTCATCGAAGTAAACGGAAGCGATAATACCACAGAGTTTGAAGCAGTTATAGTGGAATAGTGTTCAAGTACTGTGTGTAGTGTTTTAAATTTAAATAATTTAATGGTTACATATTATAATATCTAAACGTATTCTAACTATTTTCAAGATAACTACGGCCAAAAGACCTACTGTTTAAAATACCTATAAAGATCGTGTCACAGATTTTTGTAATAACTAATGAACGAAATCTATAAAGGACAATTCACCTACGGTTTATTCAACTATAATTAATACCCTAAGGTTGATTGCAGTAACGGACGATTCACCTACTGTTGATTTATCTGTGGTCAATCAAAGAAAACACAAAAAATCGGTTAATCATAGTTTATTTACACATAATTAGTGCATTCAATTGAAGTCAAAACATGAATTATTAACGAAAAGTAAAGGTGTTTGTAGGGTGCGCATTGTCTTACATAACTTTTCAACTCCTATCATCGGAGGTCCGATAATATTTCTCATACCATTTAAAATCATAATGATCATACTTCATAAAAAATTAAAAAACTAAATATTAAAAACTATAATCATTGAAATTCATAATATCACTAATTATACACTTAGTTTTTACTAATATTTGTTTATACAAATAATAGAAACTCATAGTCATTCGAATAAATAACTATAATATTCATAAATGTGTTTTATTCTAATATTTGTTTTTATAAATTTCTTAATCATAACTGTTTTTATCCATATTATTGAAAATCATAATGTCTCTATTCATACATTTGTTTACTCGAAAATCAAATTGCTACCAGAAACGAGATGCTACCAGACAAGTAGGTTAGGTTAGGTTAGAACTGTGAGCCCAACAACGCGCGAGCCGAGCGAGCGAAGCGAGCGTGCCGCGGCAGCGGCCGGCGAAGCGCCAGAAACTAATTTTTGATAGAAAAGTAGACAGACACACCGACAGAAAGTAAGGTATTCTGAACAACGTTTTCAGCCATCATTACAATATTAATAACAATTTGTACTCAGTTTAACACAAAATGTGTACACGTAACGTATAAAGACATTGATATTGTAATATTGTAACTACCCACCACTTTAAAACAATCCAGCGCGCAGTATTAATAAACTGTAAGCGAGTCGTCCATTAGGTATTTCATACATAGTCGAAATATCCAATATCTTAAAAAATCATTAGATTAATCGTTCGTTAGTGCGATTAATTTTAGTTTAATCAAAATTAAGTAATTAAAACAGTACTTGAGTTGACAAATATGCGTTATGGACATATGTGAATCGACCGTAGTTATCTTGAAAATAGTTAGAATAAGTTTAGATATTATAGGTAATATGTAACCAATTTAATTTACATTCTTAGACCTCATATCAGCACGTAACAATATATTCAAACAACGGACACAAAGAACACCCAGACTCAAAACAAACATTTATGGATCACACAAATTTTTGTCTCGTGTGGGATTCGAACCCACAACACTCGACGCGGCGGCAGTGGCGAGATGACCACTTAAACAACTACGCCATTCGTGCAGTCAGTCGTTTCTGTTTGTTCATTTTCAGTAGCAGCACGAAAGAAAGTAGCCTCGATGGCGTAGTGGTTAGTGTAACCCACTGCCACGCCTGAGGTCGCGGGCTCGATTCCCGCACAAGTCGAACATTTGTGTGCATGAACATGGATGTTTGTATTAGAATAAACTAGATGTTCCCGCGGTTTCACCCGCGTTTATCGTTACTGCGCCGCCCCCGTGGGTCGTAGCGTGATGTTATATAGCTTATAGCCTTCCTCGATAAATAGGCTATCCAACACTAAAAGAATTTTTCAAATCGAACCAGTAGTAATCACGCAGAATAAACCAGGAGAAACATCGTTTGTACTATGTCTGTAATGGGTAATTATTTTGCTGCAATGTTATTTTAAAACCTGCGATATCTCTTAAGATGTTCATTGAAATCGAATGATGTAAAGGGCAATTTTGTTTTAAATTAAATACTTGTGATGAATAACGTATTTTTTGGATAAGGATTAATATAATGTTTATTATAATACCTTCGCAAATAATGCATTATTTTAGAACAAATTTGGTTAGCATAAAAATGGTTATAGTGAGCCAACCTTAAAAGATAGACATATGCTGACGCAAACTTTTTTTTAGAACTTTTAAAGGGGAACAATTCTGTCATACATGGTTTTTGCGAAACTTTAGCTGTTTACGCAGCGCACGCAGCGGAAGCTCTCAAAAGGAAAAAATACCCTCCGATTTTGAAACATTCTTCATTGGTGCTCAGCTCCTATTGATCTTAGCGTGATGATATAGCCTATAGCCTTCCTCGATAAATGGGCTATCTAATACTGAAAGAATTTTTCAAATCGGACTAGTAGTTCCTGAGATTAGCGCGTTCAAGCAAACAAACAAACAAACTCTTCAGCTTTATAATATTAGTATAGATAAAATTTTGTTTTGGATATTCTTTAGTATTTTTTTATAAAGATAGGTTAAGACAAAACAATTTAGTAACTTTATCTCCTTTATTACAATGGTAAGTAAGTCAAAGTCAAAAATCAATTATTCACTTAAGTCACAAAGTAACACTTATGAACGTTTCGGAGTATTCCGCTTTCGGCACCAAATTTTTCGGCACCTATGGTTTCGGCACCTAAGCTATTCCACTTTCAGCACCAATAGGTATTTTTGCTTGGTGCCGAATGTGGAATAAAATACCTATTGGTGCTGAAAGTGGAATAGCTTAGGTGCCGAAACCATAGGTGCCGGAAAAATTGGTGCCGAAAGCGGAATACTACAACGTTTCTGCCTCGCACAACAAAACCGTGGAATGAATTGTCGCCTGCGGTATTTCCGGACCAATACGACCTTCAACACTTCAAGAAGAGAGCGTACTCCTTTTTAAAAGGCCGGCAACGCACTTGTGACTCCTCTGGTGTTGTGGGTGTCCATGGGTGGCGGTAATCGCTTACCATCAGGCGATCCATCTGCTCGTTTGCTCCCTAATACCTACATAAAAAAAAGTCAAATGCTATAAGGGTATATATAAGTTTATATAGGTACTTAATTCGTGACGAGTAATAACATGATCATGCATAATGTTTGCCTTTTTGATGCTTGACGTTTCGACCAGGTTACAGCTTCTTATCCAGTTGCACTCACTGATCGGTAAACGATTAGCGAGGTTAAGCAACGTTAGGTGCGGTCAGTCTATAGATGGGTGACCGCTTAGTGGTATTTCATCTGAGCGTCTTCGTACTTCGGAGGACACGTGAAAAGTCGGTCCCGGTTGTTGTCAAATTGATAGCAGTCGTTAAGCCATGTCAGAGGCCTACGGGCGGCTTGAACAGCTCTTGATAACAGGTTGACCACTAACCACACGAAAAAGAAGAAAAAAAGAAAGAAGAGGTTACACCGGCCGTGGTAACAAGCTGACTGGTGCTGCGATGTCATGACTCCGTTTGTGAAGCAGTCTTTATCCACTCTCACATTTGTATCATTTATTTGTCCAAGTACCGACATACACTACACTCACGGTGACGTTGTGATTTTCATCTTTGAATGGCCAATTTATATTTATTTATGTTCCCGCGGTTTCACCCGCGTTTATCGTTACTGCGCCGCGTTCGTGGGTCATAGCGTGATGTTATAATTATAGCCTATAGCTTTCCTCGATAAATAGGCTACACAACATTAATATAAATTTTCAAATCGAACCAGTAGTTCCTGAGATTAGCGCGTTCAAACAAACAAACAAACAAACCCTTCAGTTTTATAATATTAGTATAGATTACCATGGACATCCAGTAGTTAGTATGTACTTTAATACTTATTCAAACAAAGAAGTAACAATACTAACACTTAATATCGATACATCTTTTTAAGGCGTCACATCACGCACCATTAAAATTCGAATTTTATGTAATTTTTGAAGTGAAAACTTCTTTAGGCGCGTTGAGCACTTCTTGGGTGAACAAAAATCATGGAACTCGCGTCATCGTCACCAAACGCTTTCCATTTTTGAATTATTTTTGGTTTATAAAGAAGTGTTTATGATCAAGGATTAAATTTTTCACTTCTATCGGCAGTCCCCAAAGACTGTTTTTTTTTATAATCGCTTGTATTTAGGCATCTATGGTATGTCTTAAATTAGCAAAAACATCAACCGTCATGTAATTAAAGCGAATTAAAATACATTAGGCGAGAACATTTTAAATACAAATTGTATGAAAGGTTAATATAACATTGTATTACGTTTACGCGAATGTTAAACATTGAAATTAAACAAATTTATACGGATTTTATCGCGTTGTTTATTTTTTATAAAACATTATTATTACATAATTATGAAAGGCTTATTCCCGGCCGCTCCGCTATTTTGCTCCCAAGCGCTCCAAGACTAAAATAAAATATTATTATTATTTTGTAAAATCGTTCCCAAGGGCTCCAAAAGCTTATGAATTATTATTTCTCTAAATCCTCTGATCTCCATATATTTATTCCTAGGAGCTCCAAATTATATTACAAATAATTAAGTAAATGAAGACCTACTTACTAGTGTGTTCCCGACAGCTCCAAAACAAACTGTGTGGTTAGCAGAATTCAAACATGTAATATTACAATATTAGTTTTTGATAAGAAATTAAATCTCAAAGTACCTAAAGAATGTTTTGGAGCTGTAGGGAATGAGATTGGTAAATGTGGCTTTATTTATTATTTTCATATAAAAATCTTTGGAGCTCCTGGTAACTAATGTATGGAAAAATGAATTTTAGTGAACAATAGATTTGGAGCGCACGGGAATAAGCCTTTTGAAACATTAAACTACTATTGTTAAACACTTTTACTAGTTACTGTAATAATAGTGTTTTATAAAAAATAAACAACGCGATCAAAGCCGTACCTATAATTTTTTTAAATTTCAAGGTATTTAACATGATGTAACATTTTTTTTTAATTTTAGGCGAACCATAGAGGCCTGAATTCAAGCTGGAATAGAATGGGCCATTTAGAAAATAGGTATTGATGAACAAGTTAGTATGAAAATTTTTGTTAGTATGAATGTGTGTCCTGATTATATTGTGATAAAATCCGTAAACAGTAGTTTTATTTCATACATACATACATACATAGATTCACGCCTGTTTCCCAGAGGGGTAGGCAGAGACTACGGATTTCCATTTGCTACGATCCTGACACACTTCAATTCTATCCTTTTTAATAAATATTCAATATTTATTAAAAAGGATAGAAAATCGTAAAGGTAACGCATTATTTTGGAAATTCGTTCAACACTCAGGTACGTATGTACATATAGGTCATTATAGGTACATCGCTGAAAATATTTTGTCATAATTGTCACAGCGTCGAAACACTGGACTTCAAAAATTCTTATCACACGTTTATTTCTTCAAATCATCTTCTGTCTTCAAATACTAATAAATTAGTTCAGGGTTTATATACCGACGACGGTAACGAAACCATAGCGTGATTCAGGATTCCGATACAACGCCATCTATCGAGGCTGGTGGTAGTTTTCTGAAGCGACTCGTATAATATTATTATTATTAGTAGCTTTTTCACACATTTTGGTTCACGTGGAATTTAGAAATAGGTACGAATATATATTTTTCCTACTTCACATGTAATAAGAAGCTGATCTTCACACATAATACTTGACTTCTAGGCGGCATCAAAATGAAACTTTCACCTGATTTTAAGTAAGACCTCCAGTAATGTAACTATGAAATCATTCACATTGAATTTTCTATAGTATATCCTGTAATATCAACCCTGTATTAAACTGTCTCCTATTTATTCGAATAAAATTATATGTTATAATTTACTTATCCTAATAATGGTTCCGCACAATATTCATTTGGCATAACTGTTTAGTCACAATTTTTTTAAGCATAATTACTATAAGCATAATAATTGTTAAGCATACTATTCTATAGCATAAATTTAAAGTTTTCTAAATTTTGTGTTTGCATTTAATAAAATACTTTTCTACTAATATTATAAAACTGAGAGTTTGTTTGTTTGGTTGAACGCGATAATCTCGGGAACTACTGGTTCGAATTGAAAAATGATTTTATCGAGGAAGGCTATAGGCTATATAAAATCACGCCTACGGCTCACGAGGCCGGCACAGTAACCATAAACGCGGGTGAAACCGCGTGCATAGCTAGTCGTATATAAAATGTTGGCGGCTTAGGTGTGGGCCAGGTGCACCCTTACCTTTTGTTTCACTATGGTACCCAAGTTATATATGCCTTATAACTTTATGCCAATCTAAATTAGGGCAAAAAGTATGAGCCTAAATTATATTTATGCCAACTGAAATATTACTAAAAACAATTATGTCAAAGTATTATTATGACAAAAAAAGCCTAACCCGTTATGCCAAATTAAATAAGTACAAAAAAAATTGTCCAAACAAAAGGTTCCTTGGCAGACTTCCCATATCTTTGAGAACATTATGGAGAACTCTCTGACGAGCAGGTTTCCTTACGACGTTTTCTTTCACCGTTAAAGCAAGCGATAATTAACTATTTAATCATTTTAATACTAAATCGATACTTTGTACAGAGGGCACGGAGTATAAAAACAAATCTTGAGGTACTTATAATAAAAAAAGTCGAAGATCCTTTATTTTTATATATTGTCTTTTTAAAGACCACTAATAATAAATCCTGTGTCGCAGGGAACTTAACAAACGACGGACACAAAGAACATCCAGACCCGACATAACTATTTGTGTCATTTTTGTCCCGTGTGGGGATCGAACCCACAACACTCAGCGCAGTGGCAATGGCGACCATTTAAATCACTCCTCCATCGTTTTAATATTTATCTGACTTTTTATTCTCATTAACAAACGAAAATGGCACAAGATATAACAATAAAATATAGAATTAAATCTGGGTACACTGAGAAAATGAAGAAGTGTTCGCGACAGAGGACTTGTTCAGACTTGCTTTGGATGCTAGACTTTAGGTTTTACAGGTTTGGTAGGAGTTTCCATTTAGTATGACGATCTGCGAAAGACTGCAGGCAGATGCTGGATGCGGCAAGCTGAAGACAGGGCGCTATGGCGCTCTTTGGGGGAGGGCTATGTCCAGCAGTGGACTATTATAGCCTGGTGATGATGATGATGGGAGATTTTGGACTAGGTAAGGCAATAAGAGTTCAATGGGGATTCGTAATAGAAGACGTGGAAATTGCAAGAAGGTACCTATCTATATTTTTTTGTATTTGCATGTAAGATAAAGCTGTTCCACAGTTACTCGATTTCTAGGTGGCGTATCAAGAAGCAACATACACCAGATTTTCAGTTAGACCTCCAGCAATACAGTTGTGTAAACCGCATTCAATTTCGTGCAGTCGTTTTTGGATGATTTGTGTACAAACATACAAACAAATACTTGTGTAACAAATTACTAGTATTTTTTTCTACCCCTTCCAGCTAAGCTTCTGTTAAGAGTGGGCTCACGTCACTAGTGCAATTGTTGGGGTCGAACCTCCGATCTCCTGACGAAATGTATAACTGACTGCATGGAATGCTGTGAGTTCACTCCAGGGCTTCAATTCAAACACACAAGGTAGTGATTTGTGTAATCCACAACATTTTGTGCTATGACTGTTCTTTGTGTCTTTTGTTTGAATATTAATAAAGATACCCGCGACACTGGTGCTATTTCTAGTGCAGGAGACGTCATTTACTGACGTCAGGACTTTTTATCTTAATAATAAAACAACACGTTTTTGTCATAATAAATTAATATTTAATAAACAATAATTATGGGTTAGTAGTAATTATTTATTCTTTAACTAAACACATAATGACTGACTGCATGGAATGCTGTGAGTTCACTCCAGGGCTTCAATTCAAACACACAGGGTAGTAATTTGTGCTATGACTGGGGTTTCCTTTGTGTCTTTTGTTTGAATATTAATAAAGATACCCGCGACACTGGTGCTATTTCTAGTGCGGGAGACGTCATTTACTGACGTCAGGTCTTTTTATCTTAATAATAAAACAACACGTTTTTGTCATAATAAATTAATATTTAATAAACAATAATTATGGGTTAGTAGTAATTATTTATTCTTTAACTAGACACATAATGATATTAATTATCCTTACACACGACCTTTGGCATTAAGCTTAAACTATAATTAATTTAATAACTGGAGGAAACCACCGTATTATTTGCCTGTCATCAACAAAAATTATATATAGATAATAATATATAGTATATTATGTAAGAATAATAACGTATAGAAATATATATGTCACAAATATTTATTTGTCGATCTGTCATCGCTCTGATTATAAATTGTCCCACTGCTGGACAATAGTTTAGATTAACAAGTCAAATAATCGAATATTTTAATAATATATTATTTACATAAAAACATATACAGGGTGTGTCGTAAATAGTGGTCCAGAGTAAAGGAGTCGATACACTGTATTCTTATGTATCACATACCGAAATTTTAAGCATTTTCAGTTAAGGGTCTCCTAACAAAAAATAAAAGTACTTTTTTAAAATTTCTGCACCTTGCTTCACGAATTTGGCTGTCATTTCAACAAATATCAATATTTTTTAATTCTGTTTTTTTATTATTACTCTTGAATATATGTACTATCATATCCAAACCCTTTTTTATGTTTTAAAGTCAAAGATACTTAAAGAAATTAATCTGTTTCCAATTTCAATACTCATCTTCAGCAAATCATATGACTTTAGGGGCATAAAAAAAATGGTTAAAATTTCGGTATGTGATACATAAGAATACAGTGTATCGACTCCTTTCCTCTGGACCACTATTTACGACACACCCTGTATATTAAGATTTTACTTAACTCTTTAAATTTGAAACCTATTATATTAACTTATTTAGTCACAGCGACACACCTATGGTTGGACACTATATATATTTTTTATTTTTTTTCTATTTTGCTCGTCAAAATGACCACACTCCACCTGATGGTAAGCAGTCGTGTGGTCTAAGAGCAGTGGCCTCCACACCGCCCTCATAGCAGCCCAGGCGATGTTGACGTCTCTACTTTGACGGCCTAATAAGGTGCTTTTTCACGCCCCGCTTAAAGGACCCAGGATTGAAGGAAGAAGGAAGAAGGAAACACGTTAGAATTTTGAATAATGACAAGGTTTTCCAAATTTAGATAATTATTGAATGAAGAATGATATGATTGAAAGTTAGAAAGTGCGGGCCACACAAGTTGAAAGGTACTAACTATAGATTTAATAATAATATCCAAATTCAATGGCTATTTGAGAAAAGTGACTATTAGTTTTTTAAGTAGCTTGTCATACGCTCAATCCTAAACGTAAATTCAGTAACTAAACAGACTCACTAAACTCCAAACTTTGACGTCCAAAAGTGTTACTTTGTGACCTAACTGAACAAATAACTTTTGATTTGACTTTGACATAAAGGTAGATAAAAAAGGTAGATCACGTAAAAGATGATAGGTCTACAAAATACATAAATATCTAAATGTGCCGTAGACCTTCAAACATGTCAACGAATTGATAGGTACCAACTAACTTCAAATAATATGAGAAAATATGACAAAGTTGAAACAACTGCGCAATTAGTTTTTAGACATACATATATTGACTTCTATACGTTATTATTTCAAATGGTAACTTTAAACAAAGAACCATTACACACATTTCACTTTCTATGATTTTAAGTTCCACATTCTAGAGGGAGAGCCTACTTGCCTTGTTGGGCACAGCCGTAGACTTCATGCTGCCACTGACAATCTATAGACAAAAAAACCCAACATCAGTTTGGTCAACAGGGAACTGGAACCCGAGATCTCATGCATGGCTGTTTTATTCACTACCGCTGCATTATTGAGGCAGTCAAAAACAATATCAATAATTTCGGCTGTAGAAATCCAGATGTTTCATTTCATCTTTTTCGTTTTCAATTACGTCGAAGCTCATTACTTGAATGTATTTAGTTACATTAATCTGGACACTAAGACAGTATAAACTCTCTTCTATTGTATAAACTATGATCAAAAGCGAATACCTAACATAGCTTAAAGTAAAGTAGCAACACATTTTAACATTTTGTTTATAAATTAACAATTTAATAAAGAACTGTTTTATTTCATTTACAATTTTACATTCGAATACCTACACAAACGATTATCGCCATTCGAATAGCATTCGAATATTCGAATGCGATAGCGAGCAACACAACATCTATTTCTTAAGCGCAGTGTATATGCGTGAGGCGCATGCGGCAAACACACTACGTTTGCTGCGTTTGCGCCGCTCAAAGAAGACCTTTATTACAATTTTTACAATTTTTATTAATATTTTCTTACTTGTCTTATTTAGTAAACAAATATGGCATACTGGTAGCTAAAGACAATTCATAGAGACCTTCAATTCTTCAAAGTCTTCAATGTATATTCTTCATTTTTGTCATATCTTAGAGAACGAATATAGTTTGAAAGCAGTAACTGAATAAATTATAATGATTTGTTTTTACCAAATAAAACAAGTATATACAGAAGACAGTCTCCGATCCCAAGGTTGCTCACATTTATGAGAATCAGGTAATGGACTAGGAGACTAGACCTGTCTATACCTGGGCTCCGAACATCACACACGACATAACTTAAACAGTTTACAATAGTGGTTTTATTCGAATGCTTTGGAATATTCGAATAATTCGAAAACTTATAATTAAACGCGTATTACTAAAACTACAGCTTTTGTAGAAGGTTCTCGAATAATGACCACGGGGTAGGCAAACACTTGATGTCCCTCCAGCCGGACCGATCTTCTCTCTGCTCTTGGTAATATTGCGGCGAACTGTTGACTGTCAGATATCTGTTGGGGAGGTGTATTTTCAGGGACAGCTGTGATGCTGTATTATAAGGTCTGCAACTTTTAATTTGTTTATTTATAATAAGACAAGGCATTTCTGACTTATGACGTAGAAAAGTGATAAGTGACTCCCGGAATAGTGAAGTAATAACAAGTACCGTGATAGTAATCTTATCTTATCTTATCTTGTGTGTGTGTGGGCTAGTCAATACAGACCGGCTACACTTCGACCCAGTGGGATCTTTTGTGTCAGCCCCAAGATTTATCCCTTAGCTATCTCCTTATGAATGTACTGCATTAGCCGCAGTGTACAATTCAGAGGGAAAAGCCTGAAGTCTTCAGGGTTTGGATATGCCAATCCCATCAGACCCATCCTAAGTCCATCCAACGCGTCGCATTCACACAGTAGTTGCAATATGGACTCGTCCTGTTCACCACAGGCTCTGCAGATCGAATCGTGTGTCAATCTCAATCTGCACAGGAAGTCTTTGGTGCCAAAATGGCCAGTGAACGCTCCTGTGAGCAGGCGCATTTGGCTCTTGCTATACCCGCAGAACTTCCGGGTGAAGCCTGTGCCTCCGTTTGCAATGAATTTCTTGGAGTGTTCCAGACCCCTAAGGGCCATCCTTCATAGTAATAATAATCTTAGCTTATTTTTGCATATATTTATATGATAATCGTTAATTGAATGTAACGTAGTTCCTAGTAGTATATTGTAGGTGCCCTTAATGCCTGTGGCACAGATCTACTGTACTACAGGCACACATATTATATTAATCACTTTATAGACTGTATTTTACTGTCGGCCTCGATGTCGTAGTGGTTAGTGTAACCGACTGCCACTCCTGAGGTCGCGGTTTCGATTCCCGCACAAGTCAAACATTTGTGTGCATGAACATGGACGTTTGTCTTGGTCTGGGCGTTTCTATGTATAATATGCATGAATTTACAAAAAAGAAGTATATATGTATGTTTATCCATTGTATAGTACCCATAGTACAAGCTCTGCTTAGTTTAGGCTAGATGGTGTTGTATGTATGTGATAGAATATTATTATTACCACTTTAATTAATAAATTAATTATTATGTTTCTCTTATCACAGATATTTTCTAACATTAGAAAAATACCAGGCCCTTTGGGAGGCTTACACGGAGACATGGGTCCAACGTGAAGAGGCCCTTCGAGAGTTTTAATCTAAAGTGGGATGGAGCACCTACGGTGGCACTAGCCGCAGCAGGCGTAGGACTATTGCTACATAGGTATATTATGTACTCTAATACGTCTGGATGAGTATTTGATGGACCGCTATACTAGTATTATGGATGAAAATACATATATTCATACACAACTAATAATATTAATAATTATCAGTTGCGCATGAATATATTTCTCTCATTTATCATTAAATAGTACCTATACGTCTAATGACAGGGTAGGCAACGATATAATTTATATACCATAGCATTAGCCATTAGTCATGAAGGGTCAATGGCAGCGACAGCGGTATTTTTATAAGGTTCAGCGTACTAATAAATGAATATTTAGAGTTGTCTGTACGGATGGAATAGTCACTTAAGTGATCGCCTCGCCAGTGCCCCTGCGTTAAGTATTGTGGGTTCGATCTCCGCAAAGGAGAAAAATGTGTGATCCACAAATTATTGTTCCTAATCTGGATGGTCTTTGTGTCCGTCGTTTGACTGTTTGTATGTATGAGGTTAGATGTATACCGCGACACAGAAATTATACCTCAGGCGTAAGTGGTCTTCAATAAAAGAAAAAAAAAAGAAAAATTGGTTGTCTGTAAAGTCGGTTTACGGACGATAGTTTAACGTGACAACGTCATAACGTGCCTAACGATCGTAACGTTACAATGAGCGTAACGGGACAATGAGCGTAACGGGACAATGAGTCATCCTTTTTCGTGCGTGCAGCCGGCGTTCATCGATTTATTAGACGTTGCCACGTCAAAAAATTGGTTGTCTGAAAAGTCGGTTTACGGACGATAGTTTAACGTGACAACGTCATAACGTGCCTAACGATCGTAACGTTACAATGAGCGTAACGGGACAATGAGTCATCCTTTTTCGTGCGTGCAGCCGGCGTTCATCGATTTATTAGACGTTGCCACGTCAAAAATTGGTTGTCTGAAAAGTCGGTTTACGGACGATAGTTTAACGTGACAACGTCATAACGTGCCTAACGATCGTAACGTTACAATGAGCGTAACGGGACAATGAGCGTAACGGGACAATGAGTCATCCTTTTTCGTGCGTGCAGCCGGCGTTCATCGATTTATTAGACGTTGTCACGTCAAAAAGGAAAGAATACCGAATAAGGAATTATAAAAGGGACAAGAGTTGTTAAAACTACTATAAGGTACCAAATTGATACAAAAGATTAGCTGTCAATATGTGCCGAATATAGTCATAGTGCTAGACTGACCAATGCTTAAAGTACCATGATTGCTTTGACCCTACGCATTCAATTATCATATAATCGCCTATTAACGAACAACCAAAATATAATGTAACTATTACTCTATACCCAAATGGGACTAAAAGGTAGTATAAGAAGAAAGCTAGGTAGGGCGTAAGAGCTCTTATGACACCATGGGAAATTTTTATGCCTTTTAATCATAAAAGGCAGATTTTATGATGATATGATTTTGACGTGACAACGTCTAATAAATCGATGATCGATGATGTATCGATCTGTACGCACGAAAAAGGATGACTCATTGTCTCGTTACGGTCATTGTCCCGTTACGCTCGTTGTAACGTTACGGGAAAGAAATGTTGTTATGACAACCAATTTTTTTCTCATGGTGAATTTTTAAAACAAAACCGTTCTGTAGTTTTTGAGTTAAATCCTTACAAACAAACATACAAACAAATAATGAAATCTTTCCTCTTTATAATATTTGTATAGAACATAACTAGCACTTAGAGTAACAAAGGTAATTATAATTTAAAAAAAATATCTTGAAACACGTACGTCCCACAGCTGCAGCGATCAGGACCCCAGTTGGGCAATTGCATGGTCTCAAGAACCAGGCACTGGTCTTCCACTGAAGCTTTTCATAGTGACATACGGAATCCAATAAGTATAAAGATACATATATACATAGTTATAATAATTTAAGAATTATGTACACACTTTATTAGCGTGAGTAGGTATAAAATACATAGATAAATGTTAAGTAATTATATAATAATAATAATAATAATAGAAGAGAAACAAATAATAATAATATTCTATCACATACACATAACACCATCTATCCCAAACTAAGCAGAGCTTGTATTATGGGTACTAGACAATGGATAAACATACATATAGATATACTTTTTTTTGTAAATACATGCATATTATACATAGAAATACCCAGACCAAGACAAACATGTTCATGCACACAAATGTTTGACTTGTGCGAGAATCGAACCTGCGACCTCAGGCGTGGCAGTCGGTTACACTAACCACTACGCCATCGAGGCCGTCAAACATTACACACACGATTGTTACATTTAAAGAATTTATTCTCAACGGCTTTTATTATCTTTTGAGAATAAATTCTTATATTAACAATTACTTAATATTTAACTCAGAAGCTACAGAACGGTTTTCTTTTGTTGAAAAATTCACCATGAGAAATCCATATTATTACCGAATGACATAGGCTACATTTTAATTAAAAAAAGTACTGTTTTAAACATAACTTAACCTAACGTACTTTTACGCGAGCGAAGCCGTGGGCAAAAGCAAGTTAATTATATTCTGCTACTCTGTTTTTTTAAGTGAAAACTTCTTTAGCGGCGTTGTGCACTTTTTTTGTGATGGGTAAAAAATGTAAAACTCGCGTCAGGACACGTGACCTGATCGAAAATTCGTAAGACGGAAGGAGAATTTTCATGTTTGTGTACGATAGCGCAATAAATGAATATTGTATTTTACCACATAAATGACAGTACTTTTATACTGATAATTAAAGCAATTCGTGCAAAATTATTCCTTAACCATTCCAAAATATCAAAAATGCAAAACGTTAATATTCAAGTTTTCACTTCTGCCGGCACTCCCGGAGTGCAACCCGTTGATGTTTTTTCCTCTTTTTATTATTATTATTATGTTTTTCATTATACATATTATGCCCACCTGTTAGGGCGCGTTCCCACTATGTCGTGACGACTAATTTATCGTTGGACGACTGTCGTCTCTAGCTGTTCTCATTATATCGACTGTTTATCGTCACAGTGTCGTTGCAATATTCTATCGTCGAACGTATAAACGACGAGACGATATTTTTATCGTGGCTACGATGGATAGTTGCAACAATGACACACAATTTGCCGTCATGATTAATCGTGACGTTATTTTATCGTTTTACGACTATCGTGCTAGCAGTTCCCATTGACTTGACAATCTGTCGTCACTGCGAAAAAATGTCGTGGACGATAGTTAATCGTGTCGTCCTGTATGTGAACACCTCTATTTAAATACACAAGCCACGACGCTTTAAACGACACGATAATCTATCGTCACGACATAGTGGGAACGCGCCCTTAGCTGTACAGTAATAAAGATTTCTTTCTCTCTTTCTAATTCAAACAATACGAAAATATCGCCAACCGTATCACACCGCCTCTGCTGTCTACGTGTATATGTGGATTATTATTTTTCGTTTTCTTTTATACACATTATGCCCATAGGTTAGCTATATAGCAATAAAAATTTCTTTCTTTCTAATTCAACTAATACAAAACAACCGCCTCCGGAACCGCTACGCCTCCGCTTTTTGTGTAAGACAGACGTTTCATTAACTTACCTAAGAAGAGATCTTATGTCCCAACGCTTGTGCTGTGCTCATGATCCAGTTCTTGTAAGACGCCACCCTGGTGTAGACTCCTGGACGCGCGCGCCTGGCACACCCTGAGCCCCAGGAGACCACGCCGTGGAGCTGCCAGCTGTTGGACACTAAACAGGCTAGCGGACCTCCTGAATCGCCGCGGCAGGCATCCACACCGCCTGACAGGATTCCTGAAAGGATAACGTGTTTGTTAATTGTTTTACATAATGTTGTCTTATGGTTACGCAAATGTTATAACGTCCTCCAGACCGAATTTCGGCCACGGCTGCCAATCTTAAAGGAGACTGGCCATCAACGCCGGAGATATTATAGTGTACAAGTATGTGCGTAAACACAAGTGCACTCTCTGTTCCCTAAGTCTTATGATCTGATGGGACGGCAATCCGACACGACTGGAGGGATCAGTCGCAGAACCAACGGCTTTACCTACTTTCCAAGCCACGGGGGAGTCAAACACCACCAACTTTCTAGCTCCGGTCTGCTATTGAGATTTCTTAAAAATCCAATATCTTTTTGTTGGCCTGACCCGGGATTCGAACCCGAGACCTCATGCACAGCAGTCGGCTTCGCTACAGCTGCGCTACGGAGGCAGTTAGGCGTACATTAAACATTGCAATTGAACTACTATATACGGATTTTATCGCGTTGTTTATTTTAAAATACTATCCTAACTAATATTATAAAAGCGAAAATGAGTTTGTTCGTTTGTTACCTTTTCACGCCTAAACCACTGAACCGATCATTCTGAAATTTTGCATATACGTTGTCAGGTGTACAGAAACGGACACAGGCTACCTTTCATCCCGAAAAAAATTACTGTTCCCGAGGAAAACAACAAAAACGTTATTATGATAATTGATGGCGCCACGTTCCTTTCGAATCATGATTGAATTATATTATTACAAGCAGAGTACAACCCAAATTGATTGTCAAATTCTAAATTAACGCAAGCGAAGCCGCGGGCAAAAGCTAGTTATTACATAATTTTGAAACTAGTAAAATACTACTGTAAGCTTTACTACTAAGGGGGGATAAGGGGTAAGGTAGGCTACCCAGTTTGACTACGGTTGCTGAAATGCAAACGAGATGTCGGAAAATTGTAAAGTGTATTTTAAGATTTTAACAATTTCTAAGCGCTCTCGATCATTGCGGGCGCATTACAATTTTAGATCTTATGACCGCTCTTTAACGATTGATACACAATGAGTGTCAATGAGTACGGGCGTCGCGTTTCGCGGTATCCCATTAACCCAAAAAAGAAGTTGGATCTTTGGTGACAATTTTTGATTTGAATAGCTTGGACATCGACAATGAACCTGTTGAACTCAATTTGTTAATTGTGTTCGGTACTGGTACATCTGTTAGTTGTTACATTTTACGAGGCAAGTCCCATCTTTATAAACGATCGCCTACGTACATTCAGTGCCCAAAATAGGTTGATGGACCTCATCCACGTAATATCTTCAACGCCTCTTTCGCTCTAGTAATAATACCTGTGTCGCGGGTACTTTACGAACATTCAAGCGACGAAATTAATATCGACGTGGAATAGTAGTGTTCCTACTGTTGTGTTTCGTTCTGTGAGTGATAGTGCCGGAAGCCCAATGACCCCCTTTCCCCCATCCCGCTCCTTCTCCTTCCCACTTCCTTTTCTAAAGAGTCGGCAACGCACAAGTGATACCTCTGGTGTTGCAGGCATCCATAGGCTACGGTGACCACTTACCATCAGGTGGGCCGTATGCTTATTTGCCACCTTAGTAGTATAAAAAAATTAAAAAAAAACGTACTTGTGTACGTTTTTTTTTACACCCAGACTCAGAACAACTATTTGTGGATCACACAAATTTTTTGTCCCGTGGATCGAACCTACAACACTCGGCGCGGAAACAGTGGCGATGCCACCACTGAAGCCACTACGCCATCCGCGCATTCAGTCAACTTTATATTTAAACGCCTATCATAACGTTGATAGCATTACACTTAGATGTCACAAACTACGCGTTTTTCTCAACTTAGTCCGGTGCCATCATATAAAACCCAGGCACTCCGATTAGGCTTTTAAAATAAATTACAGCCCGATGCAGACTTAATGGCGGCTCGGAAGTTAGCTGCGAGTGCAAGTGTGCGCAGGTACATAACTCACACACACAACAAGACGCGAAGGGCGAGTGCGGGAGAAAGAAATGGCGCGCGGTGAGGTGCCCTGCCACCCTGTGCCGCTACGTAGCTGACACCTAATATTAGGTTCTGCGCAATGACTCGTACGATGTTCAGAGCCGCCATTAAGTTTGCATCGGGCTGTACAATGAATAACAATCAGAACTACAATTACAGGGTTGCACAAATTTTTGTTCCAGCTAATAAGAAATATGTTTCCTAATGCTACGGCCACATTTGATGGCGAAGATTCGTGTTCGCTTTGTCACGATATAAGTTCGAGTTCGATCCATGACGAAGTGCTAAGCCACATCAAAAAAAAACTTCGCTACGTCGCGATAATTCATTTCGCGGGAAACATGGAAGTTGTCAAACAGTCAACTAAAGCGCGCGATGTGTAGCCAACCGCACGAACTTTGTCGCGACAAAACCCTTTGATGTGCGGCAATTTATCGACAGCGGCGCACAGGGCATTTGTATTCGCGAAGTAGATTCGCGATAGGATGAAAACATTGGCCAGACGTGCCGCGACAACGCAAATCTTCGCGTTATCGCGATAGTGTGGCCCCAGCATAACTATCCAAGAGATAAGGATTTGTACAAGCATTTTAGCTTAGTTCAAGGGGTCAACTTAACACATTTAAAAGATAAAATATAGAATGTACATTTTGTAGTTAATCCGTATAAATATATATTTATATATACATATATAAATAAGCATGACTACACTAGAGACATCATAGTTCAAATGTTAAATTGTTTCAACCATTAATCCGACCGATATAAGTTCGATCCACAAGCGAGACAAAACATTTTGTGATGTTCAATTACCTAGTAGTCTGGGCTCGCATTTGTTCGTTATTTTAATTTACATATACTGTATATGTCAAGAACCACACAATACAGAAATGTTTTAATAAATATATTTATTTCCTTAACTAAGCTTTCGCGGGTTCGATTCCCGCACAAGTCAAACATTTGTGTGCATGAACATGGATGTTTGTCTTGGCCTGGGTGTTTCTATGTATAATATGTATGTATTTACAAAAAAAAAAGAAGTATATGTATGTATGTTTATCCACTGACTACTACCCATAGTACAAGCTCTGCTTAGTTTGGGCTAGATGGTGTTGTGTGTATGTGATAGAATATTAGAATATATATTATATATATTAAGCTTCAGTTGAACATTTTCTGATAGAATACCTGAGAACAGTTCTGCTCGATACAAGCATTGAACTCAGGACCAATTTAACTGTTCAACTCTTATCTGAAAAAGGATATCTAGGCGGATTACATATTCGTTTAACTAGTCACTTGGCCACTGTCACTACTGAATGTTTAAGGTTCAAATCACACACGGGATAAAAATTTGTGGGATCCACAAATAATAATAATAATAATAATAATAATATAATAATAATATTCTATCACATACACACAACACCATCTAGCCCAAACTAAGCAGAGCTTGTACTATGGGTACTAGACAATGGATAAACATACATATTATATACTTTTTTTTTTGTAAATACATACATATTATACATAGAAACACCCAGACCAAGACAAACATCCATGTTCATGCACACAAATGTTTGACTTGTGCGGGAATCGAACCCGCGACCTCATGCGTGGCAGTCGGTTACACTAACCACTACGCCATCGAGGCCGAATGGTTGTAGTGAGTGATTGTTTGAATCTTTGTAGAGGCCCGCGATACAGGCATTACACATACTGCGATGACAAGTTAATAAAAATCATTAAGAGGTGCACCATTAAAATAGCCTCAGTATTTACTTCAATCGTTTTCATTCTTTAAGCTTACTCCGAGTTTACAAAAAGCAACTTACCCGCGCATATCATAGAGTCCAGAATCGTCTGCTGTCTTCCACCCAGGACTTGATTCTTCCTACACGTAGCCAGGTCCAGCACTGGGACTGCAGCGGCTCTCAGGACCGGTGCGAAGTTCTCTGTATTCTCTGGAAGGAGAAGTTGAAAACGGAAAAAAAACATAACGTCATAAGAAACAAGATGATTATTGGTAAACATAACGTCGTAAGAAACAAGATGATTATTGGTAAACAGTTTAGTTAGTTTGTGTTCGTTGTTTGAATTTTAGTTAAGCCCCCTTTAGTTAAGTACCACAGGAGGAAACTAATATTATAAAGCTGAAGAGTTTGTTTGGTTGAGCGCGCTAATCTCAGGAACTACTGGTTCGAATTGAAAAAATATTTTAGTTATGGATAGCCTATTTTATATAACACTAGCTTTTGCGCGCGGCTCCGCCCGCGTGGTACCTACACCAATAAAAGTAGCCTATATCCTTCCCCGGGTTTTAAACTATATCTGTACAAAATTTCATCCAAATCGATTGAGTGGTTTAGCCGTGAAAAGGTAACAGACAGACAGATAGACAGACAGGGTTACTTTCGAATTTATAATATTAGTAAGGATTAGGTTACGACCTATGGGAGCGGCGCAGTTATCATAAACGCCGGTAAACCGCGGGCACAGCTAGTTGCTAATATAAGAGTTGTCAAGGAAACTATATAAATGTGAATGTCAGTCAACTACTCGACCGATCATCATGGAATTTCGCATACACGATGGCAGGGGTACAGAAAAGAACTTAACCTTTCACCCAAAAAACAAATACTTTGCCCAACGGGTAGCTCGTTAAACATAGGGTATTCTTGCAGGATAGCAACACAGTACCTATCTTGCAAAATTGACATAGGAAGGCTCTGTAATGAGTAAGTAATACCTAGATATATACCTGCAGATTTTGTATTCCTTCTATACAATAAAGAAAGATAGTTTTCTCATTCTTCCCTAGCCCTATTTTGTACTTAGTATTTTCTCACTATTTATGAGAATATCAATGATTGTAACCATTTGTGAGGCTTATATTAATGTTACTATCAGAAGGTAGCACTGGCTTCTAAGATACAGGTCTATACCTAGTTTAGAAGTCAGGGTCTCCAGTTTGTTATGTATTCTTTAAGCCCTAGTTTTCTACTTAGATTAAGTGTTTTTCTTATGAAGTAATAAACTTATCTTATCTTATATTACTACCTACCCCTTCAGGTAAAAGAAGGCATGAGTGTATGTTACCTAATTACAATGCATGGATTACGCAACAAAAGTGTCTCTTTAACTATGTTATGATACGGGCTATATCTAATCAGACCACTGTATTGTGTGAATGAACACGGAGTTTTAAACATAACATTTAAAGAGAGATGGGTTGAATGAAGTACCTCCAATTATTGAAGCGATGTGATGCACTTTATATTCAAGCGGTTCGAATAAAATAGTACCTAACAATCGAACTCGAGTGAAGAAAACGTCACTTGTTCTCGAATTATCATTCGATTGACCGACTTAACGCACGCTGCACCGTTCATTAATTTGTAGACAAATCTGTGAAATACTTTACTATTTGTTGCTAAGTTCATTGGGGTTCGTGAATTCGTATTCGTAATTCGGAAATCATTCGAAAACATCGAGTGATTATAACAGCATTTTAGTCGCATCTCTTAATCCACTGCCAGCTATGGTTATGCATCCCACTTAATACGGGGCAAGTCTATTGCTGTCTACTAGGCTCAGTTCCAGACTCCGAGTTGCTACTGAGAACACTTTGCTAGACCCCGGAGGCAACCCGAGATTTCATGCACAACATCGCATTCACAACCACTGCACTATCGATACAATCTGTAGCGACTCCACACAGAAGAAGAAGTTTAGCCTACGTCGAACAGATGGCGCTGAACACAATGAGCGCAAATGACGTTATACAACTCTGAATCGCACAACTAACATTTACACAGCGATTAAGTAGGTATACTTATATAAAAGCTCCCGACATCAACTGTCGGGCCGCGGCCCGCCAGGCACGATCAACCAACCTGGTCAGAGGATCTTCCCTTTGTGTTGGAGGGACATCACACCGTTTCTCCACAAATCATAATTGATCTATGTAATGTTCTAGAGGTGCATAAAGTAGATTTCCAGATTTACTTGTACAATTTTCTGCAAACTAGACACAATTTGGTTTTTCTAATATAGAAATGAGAACGGTACCCGAGGATTGGGCTTATTAATATGCGATGCAATCGGAAACTAGCTAGGACAATAGGTTACTATCAGGTAGTAGGTAGGTAAGCAAATAGCAATTGAAAGAAATCTTTTTGTGTAAACAGTATCAGAATCGGTTGCAAGATAAGGAAGAAATTACCATTTTATATTTGGATTTAAGAATAAGCAAAGGTGGAGTACTCGTTATCTCCCTCAGACAGCTGCATTTAAATACCGGTTACGTAACAGTTTGTATTGCATAATTTTCCTGTAATTTGACAATAACCCCTACTATCAGATTTGTTGATTAATTGATTTATATTTTAAGACTTAAAAAAATATTTGTGTAGTTGGGGTAATGTAACTATTTGAATTAAATTAAATAAAAAATGGGTTTTTGGGGATTTAACCTATTATCTGTGCTTTTTATTATACTACTTATAAAGACACAGTGTTGCAAGCAACGGGACATAATAGGGGTTAAAGTATGAAGTTGCTGTTTTATAGTAATAGACACTTTGAATTGACATAAAACCTTCATGGTGTGAGATTTTCGAGTGAAAATTTTTTCACATGATACCTTTAAGATTCTTCTTTAAAAAAATGTACAACATTCGATTTTCGACTTTCAATTGTTCTTTTATTCAGCTTAGACGGGAAAGATAGATACTTCGAAAATCCGAGTAATTTTTGAATACGAGTTCTGACGCGGTACTAACACGATAAACGGCTCGCAATATCAACGCTGTGTTTGGAGAGGAGACTACTAATTAACGCACCGTACGTTTTTGGTTTAAACGCTTTCGTAATGAAAACTTCGACTTGAAGAACGAACCACGTGGAAGACCGCCCACACAGGTGAATAACGCAGAATTAGGGGCATAGTTTAATGCTACCCTACCTACAATATTGGCTCATTTGCATCAAATCAATAAGATAAAAAAATATGAAAAATTTTCTGCAGATCAGTTAAATCATAAGGCATCTCATCTCATCTCATGATTTGACTGATCTGCAGAAAGAAATGCGTGTTGAAACTTGTGTTGCCTTGTTAAATCGGTACAGATATGAAGGAATATTGCAGGCAGTACAAAATGCTTTCACAGTTTTTGAATCTAGATCCCTGGAGTTCTATCGTAAAGGCATAAATGAACTTTCGTTTTACATGGCAGCAATGTATAGATAATGAGCGTAAATATTTCGATTAAATAAATATGGTACATCTTAGAAAAAAACAAATTTGAATTTTTCAGTACAAATCGGCAATTTCATACTTTTATCCCGTAATACATATGTAACGTTCCTACGATGCAAATCCTTCCTCGAGCTCTTTGCAGTACTATCAGCAAAGGCAATTAAGCCTCGTATCCACTAGGCAACAATTGACGCACAACACGTGACGCTCAACAAGATCGGCAACGTTGCACAACAATACGCGACGTTGCCAGCAGGCGGTTGGCTGGTTGACATGACGCGAGGCTTGTTGTTTGTTTCAGTGCAACGTACGGTTAAACATCAATTAGTGTTGTCAATTGGAGACGTAAAAAAGGCGCTGCAATCAATACTAGATCCTCCGGCGACATGTTGCCGACGACTGGTCAAGCGTGGACAGACAACGTTGCCAAACAAAGTTCTCCGTTGCCGCAAGCAACAATGTTGAACAACATGTCGAGCGTCAAATGTTGCCTAGTAGATATGAGGCTTGAGTTGAACGTACTCAGAAGGCTTTTCTAAATACCTTAACTTAGCTTGGGTCTGCAGTAGTTAAGTAGCTTTAAGTGATATAAGCAAAGAGGCATAGGTTGTATTCTTGTGTGATAAGGAGTTTCTAGTGTCTAGTGATCTTTAAGAAGACAGTGCTACAAGCAGGGATACTTAGCTTGTATTACTAAGGTAATTACGGTTAATATTACTTCTTGGAGACACATAACTGTCAACGGAAGGAATTAACTTGCATGCTACGGTAAGTAGGGTTTGTAGAGCTATTTAAAGTAGCACGGTTCTATCAGCATGGGGACAGCTTGTGCTATAAAGAGGCACAGTGGTTTAAGCAGAAGGACTTAGCTTGTGTTTCTGCGGAAAATAGGGATTATAGTAAATAAACAAGTCTCTTTAAACAGGAACAGTGCTGTCAGCAGTTAAACTTATATTGTATTCCTGCCGTGCGTAGATTTTGAGGAGCGCTTTAAGGACGAAGAATGCTAACAGCAGGACTTAGGTTAGACTTAGTTCTTGCAGTAAGTGGTGTTTCTAGTGCTCTTTAAGGAGACACAGTGCTGTAAGCAGCAGGACATAAGTAATGTTCATACGGTGAGTTTAGTTCGTTGAACTCCTTAAGGAAACCAAGTACTTTCAGCGGAAGGACTTAGCTTTTCTTCCTGTGGGAACTAGGATTTGTAGAGCTACTTGGAAAGGCACAGGCTTGTCAACATGGCGATTAATTGAGTTTAACCACACCTCTTCTTTTTGATGATTAATAATGCGTTAATACCTCTGGCGTTGCAAGTGATACTGTAACTGCCTATCATCAGACGCACCTCATACTTGCGTACTAAGTCGTGAAAAGCCAATATCGAATTGTATCTCTTCTTATCCCAAGAACCCAAAATAAAATTATTTGTCTGCGATCTTCTGAAAAGGTACTTACTTCATCAGTCAAACTAAATTAATAACAGTAAGGTTTTGAAGACGCTAGTTGAAAATTAAAACGGAAATTATTAAAGACTTCGAGCCAAGCTACCTGCCTGAAACCCCCAGCCGCTGACTGCGCACCACTTTCCAGGAGCGACTCCATCTTCAGGAAGACAGATTGGCCTCACATGGGAGTTGAACTGCACACCGTTCCCGGAACGAGAGACCAGGATTAAAGCGATGTCGTTGCTGTGAGGACCATCTGTAAGAAAACAAATTAAAGGTATACTTCTAAAATTTACTGCATAGATGGATAAGTAGTTAAAGCTGTACTGCCACTGTACCGAATGTTATGAGTTTGAGGGCACACAAGCATACGGCCCACCTGATGGTAAGTGGTCACCGTAGCCTATAAACGCCTGCAACACCAGAGGCATCACTTGCACGTTGCCGACCCTTTAGGAAAGGAAGTTGGAAGGAGAAGGAGCGGGAAGGGTAAAGGGGGTGATTGGGTCTCCGGCACTCTCACTCACCGAACGAAACACAACAGTAGGAATGCTGCTATTTCACGTCGATATTCTGTAAGAGGGTAGTCCTTCCCCGGTCGAACCGACCCACATGCTGAAATCAGCGAGGCTCCCTTTATCATGCAATATATACGAGTATATACATAGTGTCACGTTCTCCCTGAAGGCAGAGGTGTATGCCAGCTACGGTTTGCATCCACGGAATATGGTACAAGACTATTGCCATTTACCGTGGGGTACATTTATAGGACCCATGTTGCTACTTAGTTTTCCACAAAAATACCAACACCACTTGTGTTCGACCCGAGAATCAAACCCGAGATCTTATACACAGTAGAAGCATATTCCGCTGCAACGCTAAGGCAGTCGCAGACCCTCACGGTCGATAATCACCATTTCTAAATGCATGTGACTTTGCCACTTAGTTGTCCAATTGGGCATTTATTATTTTATACTAAAAGCGATAGCCTAGGGGGAGACCGTTAGACTGTCACGCATTAGTCTCGAGCACATGAGTAGATTCCCTTTATCTACTTATGTGGTCTCGAGACTCTCGAGTTCAATCCCAAGACGTGCATCTCTGACTTTACTAAGTTATGTGCGTATTAAATTGTTAAATATCGCTCGCTTTAACGGTGAAGAAACATATCATGATGAATCTTGCAATTCGCACAAGGCCATTCGCACAAGGCCAACGTGGTGGATTTTGGCCTTAGCCTTCTCACACTGAGAAGAAGCCCCTGTCCAGTGGTGGAACAGTTTAATAGAGGACTGATATTATACATAGATATATACAATATCCTCGAAGAGTATATAGCAATGAAACCATGAGTGAGATGTATTATACCCAAATTTCGCCGAAAATGTAAAATTCTTACTTTTCCTGAAGTCTGGATGCCGCACCACCTTTTCGGCCAGGAAACGATGCTCGTGCTTGTCTTGGATGTTCAGGCGATGCTCTCCCACCACCACACGTATGTGCTCCAGGTCCAACGGTTGCTGAAATCGGGAGACGTTTTGCAGATTAATGTTTAAACATTTAATTAATAATGTTTTGAAATATGTACTTAAAACCTATTGTTTGGCCGTCGGTGTGCCACCGCGACTCAATAGGTTAAATTGACTGCACGGTTGGCTGTTAGGTCAAGACCCAACAGCCAAACGTGTCAAAGCCAGCCAATCTCTATTCCCTAAATCACATAGTCCGATGAGACGGCAATCCGATACGACCGGAAAAGTTCAGCTAATATCAACTGAAAATATCACCGCACGGAGGTTCTTTACAACCATCTCGTTCATTTCTGTAATATTTTTTATCGGAACAAGTAAAAACATTCAAACATATTATTTTGAGAACATATAAGTATATTATTATTACATACTAGCTGTTACCTGCGACTTCGTCCGCGTAGATTTTAACTAAAAAGTGTTTGTCTCCGCAGAACCCTATTTTTTTCCTAAAATCAAAGTAGCCTAAGTTACTCCTTATAACATCAGCTATCTGCCAGTGAAAGTTCCGTCAAAATCGGTTCAACTGTTTCGGAGATTAGCCGGAACAAACAGACAGACAGACAAAAATTTTAAAAATAGATGTTTTCGTTTAGGTACCTTATATACTTTCATATGCATTGGATAAAAAGCTGTTATTTTGACATTACAAACAGACACTTCAATTTTATTTATTTGTATAGAGTATAGATGTACACTTTACAAGCAGCGATAGACTAGTGCGAAACCGTTGGACTGCCACGTAGAGGTCTCGAGTTCAATCCCAAGGCGCGCATCTCTGACTTTTCCAAGTTATGTGCGTATTAAATAGTTAATTATTATTATCGCTCGCTTTAACGGCGAAGGAAAACATCGTGAAGAAAGTGTCTGATAGTCCTCTATTATGTTCTCGAAGATATGTGAAGTCTGCCAATCCGCACTGGACCAGCGTGGTGGACTATGACCTAACCCTTCTCACACTGAGAAGAGGCCCGTGCCCAGCAGTGGGACAGTTTAATACTGGACTGATATTATTATATATGTACACTTTATTCTTAAATTTATTTATAGGTTTTTATTGTATTTATAATTAGTAATTGGCAGCTATTAATTCTGCATGTTTTCATTTTTAATGTTATGCTAAAGTGAATTTAATATGTTGTTGCTTTACTAGAAGTGATTTAAAAGTATTATATTGTATGTTTTCAAATTTAGTGATCTGCCAAATAAATTTTTTAATTATTGTAAGCCCAATTGGCAGAACATAGTTGATCATTAGGTACTATTACTGTAAACATCTTATATATAAGTAGGGACGTTTCACAATAAAGAATATTTGATTTGAAAACAGAAATATTAATTTCGGCAGCCATAGCTTTAGGTCCGAGGAACCTATTGCCCTTTCCCAGACATAGTTCTAGACTCGCTATTGAGACAGAAACACCCAGTAACACTTAGCTGGACTCGGGAACCGAACCCGAGACTTCATCACAGCAGTCGTATTTACTACCACTGCACCACCAAAGCAATCACTAAAAGATAAAGTATAAGAAACAACAAACTTTATCAAAGCAGTGCGCGGCGGACAGCACAAGACGCTCGGCGATGACAGCGCCCCCACAGTGATGCTCAAAAGACAACTTGTCTACATCCAGCATCTGAATCTCCACCTGAAAGACACAGTATAATATTTTACATAACAGGATATTTTGTTTTGAAAATGGCAATTCCCCTTGATTATGCGTCACAAGAGACTTTACAAACATTCAAACAACGGACACAAAAGACACTCAGACTCGGAATTACTATTTTCGGACACAAAAATTTTCGCTCATGTGGAAATCGAATCCATAACACTCAGCGCAGTAGTAATGGTGATGCGACCATTTTTATAACTCTGGTACACTGGTACTGGTTGATCGGTAAACCATTAGCGAGGTTAAGCAACGTTGGGTGCGGTCAGTCTATAGATGGGTGACCGCTTAGTGGTATTTCATCTGAGCGTCTCTGTGCTTCGGAGGGCACGTAAAAAGTCGGTCCCGGTTGTTGTCAAATTGACAGCAGTCGTTAAGCCATGTCAGAGGCCTACAGAGACATGAACAACTCTTGACAAGAGGTTGGCCACTAAACACACGAAAAAAAATTATAAAAAAGAGAAGAAGAAGAAGAACAACTCTGGTGTAGTAATAGATTAAATGGACATAACATTATTATTTTAAGAAGGTTGCTGGTGGTGCGCGATTTTGCCGATCACCACGCACAAGCTCGCCCGTGTGTGTCCGTAAAAACGTTTTGTGGAAAGCCAGGCTCAAGACTTTACCTTCTCTTTTTGAAGTTTGGTTGCGTATGACGTATTTGTTTAAGTGATCGTCTTGCCATTGTCAATGCGTCGAGTATTGTGGGTTTGATCAGCGGACGGAACAAAAATTTGTGTGATCCACAAATAGTTGTTCCGTGTCTGGTTAATTTTTGTGTCCATTGTGTCCTAAACCATCAACTATCATGGGGAACATTCCCCATGAGACGTGATGGTTTAGGAATTTTCTTGGAAAAATACTGCTTCAGGCAAATTATCGTGGCGCATGCCAAGACCGCTACGAAAACGTCTGTCAAACCATGGATATTTATTTACTCGTGGTGCTAATCCATAATATCAAGCACTTCGGCAAGCCAACTTTTCCGATACTTATGGCCTGCAATGCACGTTATCTTATCTTATGTGGGTGCCAGTCAGTGCAGACCGGCGACACTTCGACCCGTGGGATCTTTTGTGTCGACACTCTCCCAATAACGACTGCCATAGATGTTCATGGCAGCCGGGACCGACGGCTTAACGTGCTTTCCGAGGCACGGAGCAGGCGATAATTGTCAATCAATACGCACATAATTTCGAAAAGTCATATAACTTCCGAAAGTCAGAGGTGCGCGACGTGGTTTCGAACCCGAGACCCTCTGCATTGCAGTCTGTTGGTCTCCCCACTGAGCTATCACTGCTCGCAATGCACGTTAAAGCAGGTTATCGCTTACACCATCGAGTCGGAGCGACGCCCTTTGTCATGCCCGGGCGTCGCCTGGGGAGTTGTCATTGTGACACTTCTTAGTGGTCGCTAAAATAGTTTCAGTTCCAGCGACCCAACCACCATTCAAGGCTTCCTACCTAGAATGGTTGTTAGGTACACCGTGGTAGGTTTAATCAGCAGTACCCGAGATGTTCCATCTTTCCCCGGATGAGTACGAAATAGCCTCTCTGCTCCTCTTTGCCCAAGAAGAGGGAAGCTTTGAAAATGCTTTCACCCTGATTAAAAATTTAAACCTAAAGGTTATCGCTTACCCGCAGGTAAAAAGCATTGGACTTGTATGCTTGGTACCAAATCGGTAGTTTGTCAAAAATAGTAAGTTCTGACGTAAAATTGTCCTAGATGGCAATACTATACTTTTTGTAGCCATAATCGCCACCCACGAAGCCTGAGACAAAAGCTAGCCTACTCTAAAACTATATCTGTAGCATTATCCTGAAAGCTAACTTTCATTATCACGCGTTATTGCAACACTGCACCAAAAACTTTCAATCCAAAATACCCCAGTCACTCCCACACCAATAATGCCAAATTGAAAAAGAAACAACACAAACATTAAATTAAATTAAAATCAATCTCGCTGACAGATTACACGCAAATTACAATGTAAACACCATGAAAACGTCATTACAAAAAAGTGAAAGCTGACATAATTACCCGCCATTTATTTCCGAACGCAACAAAGACTGTCAACTTGACATTTGTTTTCGCGCTCTCTTTGCGCGGGATACGAACTAAAATTGAGGTTAGGTTATGTAAGTTTTAGTAAATACTCTTTTCGCTTTTGTTAACGTAATGTTTCGACGCATATTTGATGAATTTGTTATTCAATATGACGGCTATGTTACGTCTGTTGTGATTTATAAAGATAATTATAATATGTCTTTTTTAAACATAAGTATGTTTGCTCTTTTACAAACGTAAATAACTTATTTTATTACAGACAAGTTATAAAACCTAACTGTTAACCTAGTTAGTAACCTAACTGAGCAATCATAAAAATGTAACTTTATTTGAATCTCTTAAATTGACAAAGACGTAATACCCATACACACGTTTTTCAATCTTCGTATTAAATCCCATTAAAGGTCGAGCCTATTATATAGCCAATAAAAAATTAGATTAAAAATTTAAAAAACCCCCGTCACAAAATAATAAAAATAGTATGAACGTAAAAAGCCTAAAACAAGTTTAAAAATTACTATGCAAAAATTGCCACAAATAGAAAAAAAAATCTATAAACGTAAAACCCTATAAAATGAAAAATATTACTTTGAAATTATGACGTAAGTACGTATGAAATTTTTTGATTTTTGTCTCCGTCGTTTTTGCGTCGGGGGTTAAAAAGGGAATCGATCCACACGATCGTCCGTAAGGATAATTCACGCCTCGGTATTAGTTGTCAGGGCCTGTGGACTATTACGACGACAAAGGGCTGGTCACACTCGGAAAATACCGCGATAACTTATTTTGTTCCTGTACGTATGGGGGAGAATTTATTTATATATTTTTGCCGACATTTTCAACAATTATCGACATATTTCAACCAATTCACAAGGGCCGTTTTTCCATACAAACGTAGTCCCCTGTTTCCTCCCTGGATAATGCCAGTAGAGCAATAATTCAAACAATGTATGGCCTCTATTAGCATGTCCCTATGTTTTCCTTTTTTTCATAAATTAATTATTAAAAGGCCTTCAAAAACCTCACAAATTGGCCAGACTTTACGTTGTGTTCAAACATCCAGAAAATAAATTTGACTAGATTATATAAAAAAAGGAAAACATAGGAACACGGCCAAAGTCTTTCTTTAATTTTTAATGAAAAAAGTAGTTAAATCGGTCAAGTTTTGGAGAAGGAATCAGGGGACTACGAAACGTTGAGTTTGTGTACTTCTAATAGGTATTTTCGGTCCAAGCTGCAGTTGTCTCTATCGCGCTTTACGAGCACTGCGCGACAACAATAGATTTTACAAATACCTATTTTTCATACTTTCGCCCTTAGCGTTTCCTCTTAACAAATTATACACCTAAACCTTCCTCGTGAATCACTCTGTCTATTAGTGAAAACCGCATGAAATCCGCTTAGTAGTTTTTGAGTTTATCGCGAACAGACAGACAAACGCGGCGGGTTACTTTGTTTCATAATAAATGAAGTGAAGATACATATCATTTACTTGATGAATTTGTCACTTACAGAAGTGCACATTTAGGAGAAAATAATGATAAATACATGAGGAACGATCTGCCTCAGTGGCGCGTGGCGCAGCGGTAGTAAATGAGGTCTGTCACGTTCAATTCGGGGATCTATTATTCTGATATTAAGTTATATACTAGCTTTTGCCCTCGGCTTCGCTCGCATTTATATAGATTTTGTTAATAAATTACTATCCATCCTTAATATTATAAATTTGAAAGTAACTCTGTCTGTCTATCTGTCTGTCTGTCTGTCTGTTACCTTTTCACGGCTAAACCACTCAACCGATTTTGATGAAATTTGGTACAAATATAGCTTAAAACCTGGGGAAAAACAGGCTACTTTTTATTGATGTAGGTACCACGCGGGCGGAGCCGCGCGCAAAAGCTTGTAATAGGTATATGTACCTTTTTTGGATGAAAGGTACCTTATATCCTTTTCTGTAGCTCTGATCGGTCGAGTAGTAAGGCGTGAAAGCGTAACAAACAAACTCACATTCGTATATATATTAGTTGGGATTATATTTTTTTAAGATTACTTGTAATTTGGATCACAAACTACTAGCAATGTTGTTAAACTATCCAGCTAAGCTGGAATGCTAGGAGTGTGGAGGATAGGATAGTGTTAGGAGTGACTTTACGTCGGTAGTGCAAAGAGCAGGAATCGAACTTGCGGCACCCGATCGTAAATTCAACACCTTAGGCTAGTGGGTAAACGGAGGTGCTCATAGCCAGTTGCACTCACTGATCGGTAAACGATTAGCGAGGTTAAGCAACGTTGCGTGCGGTCAGTCTATAGATGGATGACCGCTTAGTGGTATTTCATCCGAGCGTCTCCGTGCTTGGGAGGGCACGTAAAAAGTCGGTTCCGGTTGTTGTCAAATTGACAGCAGTCGCTAGACTGCTATGTCAGAGGCCTACGGGCGGCTTGAACAACTCTTGACAACAGGTTGGCCACTAACCACACGAAAAGAAGAAGGGGGGAAGCAGCTGGACTGCCACACCGATGTCTCGATGTCGCAAACACCGGCCCGCGTTTGACATTTCGGAATTGGTGATTCAATAATTAATTAATCGTTTGCCTTAATGGTTAAAGAAAATATCTTACGCCAACATAAATATATGTATGTCAGTTCTCCATAATGTTGTTGGAGATATGTCATTGTGAAATCTTAGTATTGCGCTTCGGTAACGCGAATGCGTCTGCTGTGCATGAGGTCTCAGGTTCGAATCTTGGGTCGAGTTTGATTTTTTTTAATGAGTTGAAGAAGAATATAGGGTTTTGCTTCTTCTTTACAGAAAAACATTGCCGTCAAGAAATTCTCATTGGTGGTACAGATGATGGAGCCTGGTAAAATGCAACTGCTGTTTTGTTTAATATTATTGTAAATGCTACTTTTAGGGAATCTGCACTGTTTTAAACTAAAATGGCAAATCGGTCGGCATTATTGGAAAATGGGGAGTTAAAAGATTTTCTCCTTTTGCCATTCTAGTCATGATTATAGCTTTTATAATATTGTGTCCTACATAACCTTGGTGCGTCAAGATTTCTCATTATCAGGACTGGAATACCAACTTTCAGCCTTAACTAATGGAAAGGCACTCCTGATAATTCTAAAGAGTTGAGATACTCTATAGGGTACGATGTCACTTGTTCAGTGTCCATAACATTGTCTACTGAGAGGTACACGAGAACATCCCCCTCAACATCTCACATAATTTGTTCGTTTGTCTGGCCTGCTGTCTCATTTGTCGGCGCCAAAATTCACCTGTCACACAACCATTCTCGATTGACCATACTTATTTGTTGATCTGGATAGACATTATTTAAATCATCTGTGTTATCGATAATTTGACAGAATTCACGTCTTAGTGTAATCATGCTGTTACTGTCTGTTTGCATACAATCTTCTCCGACTTTTAGAAGAGCAGCTGCATATTGCCTGAGTAAGAATCGTTGTGTAGTTGTGCTCGCATATTTGTAGTCAGACAAAACTTTTTTACGTATACCCATAATACAGACGCCTTAAAACAGGTATTTATTTAATTTGTGGTGTACTTCTAGTAATAACTGGCAGGGTCTGTCTAAAGTCACCAGCTAAAACGACAGTTCGTCTACTATTTCATTCCCATGTTGGTCAAAATTTCAAAATTGCTGGGTATAATGTTTACTTATTTACTTCTTACCAAGTGCCTTTAATACAAAGTCTCATGGTTTTATCTTCGATACTGACGAATTCCCATACAAACTTTTATCACCTATTTCAACCCCTTCATGCCCCTTTTACAATAAAAGGTAACATATGTCCTTTCTTAAGGTCTAGTCTATTTCTGTACCAAATTTCATCAAAATCGGTTCAGTGATTTAGACTTGAAAGCGTAACAGACAGACAGAGTTACTTTCGCATTTATAATATTAGTAAGGATTATAATTACCTAATTACAAGTCACATTTAAATTTTCAGTATTAAAAAATTATACTACTCAATACCGATTTTATCTCGTTGTTTATTTGAAAACACTTATACTTGAAAACACACACACTTACAAATGCAACGAAATTGTATGGATGTACTTTAATGCGGCGACTAGTGATACGATTTTTTTTTTAAAGGCTGTCATAACGGCGAAGCAAGCGGGCATCTCCTCACCTGTTTTCCTGAATCTGAATGAACTTTGTGTCCGTTAATTACATATTTGTGCGCCCCCTCTCCCTCCCTGGCTTTCAAATACCGGACACTAAGATCACCCTGACTCGAAACAGTCTAGAATTCCCTGGGACTACCAGACAACGGACACAAGGAGCACTTAGACCTGGAACAATCATTTGTAGGTCACACAACTTTCGGGTCAAACCCGCAACACTTACCTTAGAGGCAGCGCCCCGACCATTTAAACCATTACGCCATACGTGCTGAAACCCGCATATGTACATAATGTCTGATCCATTCAAACGCTGAGTTTGTCATTGAGCAAAGATTCACCGTAAAGGACAGAGCATTCTTATGTAAAATAGATGTGTAATTGTTATATTGTAATAGTATATAAATATGTTCAGCTGTGCTATACAATGACATTATTTAGAGTATATATTTTTATTTAATACTAGCCTTTGCCCGTGACCTCGTCCACCATTTATCTACATGAGACTTATTAATATATCCGACTCTATTGAACATGATTTTGATTATATCTGTAAAATTTTGAAAACTATTTCTGAAGTAACATAATATATTAATATAATATTCTATCACATACACACAACACCATCCAGCCCAAACTAAGCAGAGCTTGTACTAAGGGTACTAGACAATGGATAAACACATATATATTATACATAGAAATACTAAGGCTAAGACAAACATCCATGTTCATGCACACAAATGTTTGACTTGTGCGGGAATCGAACACGCAACCTCAGGCGTGGCAGTCGGTTACCAACCACTACGCCATCGAGGCGTCATATATTGATAGTCTCTTGCGTATATTATCGCTTTTTGTTACCTCCAACAATATTACACCTACCCACAGCTGGGTCACAGTCTCTATTAAAGTCCAGACAATGTGGTATGTGAGCTGAATTACACACAAACGTAAACCTGTAGGTCTGTAAGCGCATTTTGAAGAAACACTTCATCTTAGCTAAGAATTAAGGGGACACCGCGAAACGTGACGCCCGTACTCATTGACACTCATTGTGTATCAATCCTTAAAGAGCGGTCATAAGGTCTAAAATTGCGATGCGCCCGCAATGATCGAGAGCGCTTAGAAATTGTTTGTTAAAATCTTAAAATATTATTTAAAAATGATTGGTTTTAGTTATGGAAATAATGAGCTAGCAAATTACTAATATTGATGTTACGAATATATTTGAGTAATTCCTAAGCATAATGATAGTGTAACTGCCTTGTAATTTCAAAAATAGTAATTTTTCAGAGGTGTTTTCGAAAATAATTATGATCGAACCAAAATCACAATATCGTGTTTTAGAGCTAGGAAATTCTAGTTAAAGACATCAATTTACCTATATCAAAATTCTAGATTTGGTCTTCTCATAGTCCTATACAATTCGATGAAAGTTAGTGCATTTTTTCAATGTATCCTCTTAAGTTTTAGAGTTCGAAAAACTCTTATACAACAGCTTTGTCCGTCCGTCTGTCTGTTATAAAACTTACAATTCAAGAACCGTAAGCGCTAGAGACTCGCGGTCAACCCTATTCGACTCAGAATAGTCGATACGAAATGACTATTAACTTTGACCTCTGACCTCAAGGTCACGTGGTATCACGTGACCTTTGCATTTTACTTGAACCATTTTTCCAACTCTAATATTTACGGCAATTCATTGCCGTTTCTCACTTGTTTTTTTGCATGTTGACTACCTGCCAGTTCTGTGCATATTTTTGTAATTGGGATAGCACATGCACTTTGATAATGATCAATTATATGTGATTGTCTGTGTTTACCCTATAAACAAATATCACCGGTAGTATAAGTATTTTGATTGTCTGTGTTTACACTCCAAACAAATATCACCGGTAGTGTAAGTATTTTGATTGTCTGTGTTTACCCTATAAACAAATATCACCGGTAGTGTAAGTATTTTGATTGTCTGTGTTTACCCTATAAACAAATATCACCGGTAGTGTAAGTATTTTGATTGTCTGTGTTTATCCTACAAATAAATATCACCGGTAGTGTAAGTATTTTGATTGTCTGTGTTTACCCCATAAACAAATATCACCGGTAATGTAAGTATTTTGATTGTCTGTGTTTACCCTATAAACAAATATCACCGGTAGTGTAAGTATTTTGATTGTCTGTGTTTACCCTACAAACAAATATCACCGGTAGTGTAAGTATTTTGATTGTCTGTGTTTACCCTACAAACAAATATCACCGGGAGTGTAAGTATTTTGATTGTCTGTGTTTACTCTATAAACAAATATCACCGGTAGTGTAGTAATCTTGGTGTTGCAGGCGTCTATAGGCTACGGTGACCACTTACCATCAGGTGGGCCGTATGCTTGTTTGCCACTCTAGTTGTATAAAAAAAAGTAGCTTTGTATGATTTTGATCCCACATAATAGGGACCAACCCTATTGGCGTCTACGAGGCGCAGTGCAAACACCGTGCCAATACTGTGTATTTTTTTTTAAATTCAAGTAACACTTTTTCCGAACCAAAAATCGAACCGCACAGCAGTCGCATACTCACTCACTACTAAGTTATTTCACACTAGTTGTGCCCGCGGTTTAACCCGCGTTTATGATTACTGCGCCGCCCCTGTGGGTCGTAGCGTGATGTTATATAGCCCATAGCCTTTCTCGATAAATGAGCTATCTAACACTAACACTAAAAGAGTTTTTCAAATCGAACCAGTAGTTTCTGAGATTAGCGCGTTGAAACAAACAAACAAACTCTTCAGCTTTATAATATTAGTATAGATTTGGTTATGCTCAAATACCTATATAATGGTTGACTCGTAATCTTAGTAGGAGCGCGTTTCAGCGGCGGAGTGAGGTGACAACATAACTCGAGATAAATAGGGTAGTTCCCTATGTTAGATTTTGTACAATGTTTTACACACAAGAGCAAATCCTAATCCTAACTTTCTTACAAATATTATAATTGTTGTTTGTTTGTTATGATTTCACGCCTTGACTACTCCACCGATCATTATAACATTTGATATGTACACGTTGTCAGGGGAACAGAAAAGGACATAGGGTAACTTTCATCCAGAAAAGTACTGTCGCTATTTTTTATTTTTTTTTGCGTGGGGGAATTCTTTGACTCATACCCCTCTGCGGGGCCGGGCGGAGCGGTTATGTCGGACTCGCCGGGGAAAAGAAAAGATGGAATAATGAATAATGTACCTCCCGGAATACCGACTAAACTTACCACGGTGTTCCTCGACAAACCCCTATCGGCGGGGCCGCGCGAATCACTGTCACATGCGGTCGCGACCCCGCCGAGGTTTCGGCCCGCCGCCGTATGAAACGGCAGGCGACTACACGACAAGACCTACCCAATGGTCACCACTAATCAAAATTCCCTACTATCCCTCCCCTAGAGGGGAGACAGACACGACACAGAGGCACGCGTGGGAACACGCACGCCGCCTCTCGGACCTGGTGCTGAACGGATGGCGGGCAGGCCCACAAAGCCCGCCACTCCCAGGTCAAACCTCAGGGTGGCTGGAGGTCGTAATGTTACTAACATAATCTAACCTAATCTAACGTACATTTTCGCGAGTGAAGTCGCGGGCAAAATCTAGAAGCAATATAAAGACATTTTTTTGAGCAAACGTTACCAAAATTGGTTGCTAAATACGAGAGTAATTAATATATTAAATCTTGATGTAAGAAATACTGGATCTGTAGTGAAATATCTCGCTATCTCTAAATAATGGTTATCTTATCTTATTTTATGTGGGGGCCAGTCAGTGAAGACCGGCGACACTTCGACGCAGTGGGATCTTTTGTGTCGACACTCTCCCAATAACGACTGCCATAGATGTTCATGGCAGCCGGAGCCCGGGACCAACGGCTTAACGTGCTCTCCGAGGCACGGAGCAGGCGATAATTGTCAATCAATACGCACATGATTTCGATAAGTAACTTCCGAAAGTCAGAGGTGCCCGACGTGGGTTCGAACTCGAGACCCTCTGCATTGCAGTCTGTTGGTCTCCCCACTGAGCTATCGCTGCTCTTAAATAATGGTTATGTCACATGTATCGTGTATCCTTTTGCTGTCTTTTGACAATTACCCATACTTTTAGATTTAAAACGCTTCTGTCTTACTTATTATAAGAAGTTTTCAAAGAGTCCTCGTATTTTAGAGTTTGGGTTTTGTTATTAATTGATTTAAATATTAAAAAAAATGAGGCAATTTAAATTACTTTAAAATACAATCTCTTCAAGCTGATTAAAACATTCAACCCTGTTACATACTCAATATCAATAACGTTCATAATATCGATATGCATCATCCATTCGAATAATATTCGAATACATTTATTTGAAATGCGGCGTCTACTTCGCGTGGTCAAGGTCACAGCTGGTGGACATATGTATAGTGTTGTGGTTATATTCAAATACAATTCGATTACGAGTCTCTACTTCATATCTATTTGGTTGATGATATATACATAGTCTTCCACCTATATATTAAGTGTAGGAAAAGGTATATAAACTACATCTACTTTTCACTAGCAAGGAATAAGGGATCAAGTCTTTTGTCGCTTACTGGACTCAGAAGTAAATTTCCTGCCTACTGGACACAATGCTAAATGTCCCGCCTACTGGATGCAGTAGCAATTTTCCCGCCTACTGGACGCAATAGCAAATTTCCCGCCTACTGGACGCAGTAGTAAATGTCCCGCCTACTGGACACAGTAGCAAATTTCCCGCCTACTGGACGCAATAGCAAATTTCCCGCCTACTGGACGCAGTAGTAAATGTCCCGCCTACTGGACGCAGTAGCAAATTTCCCGCCTACTGGACGCAATAGCAAATTTCCCGCCTACTGGACGCAATAGCAAATTTCCCGCCTACTGGACGCAGTAGTAAATGTCCCGCCTACTGGACGCAGTAGCAAATTTCCCGCCTACTGGACGCAATAGCAAATTTCCCGCCTACTGGACGCAGTAGTAAATGTCCCGCTTACTGGACGCAGTAGCAAATTTCCCGCCTACTGGACGCAGTAGCAAATTTCCCGCCTACTGGACGCAATAGCAAATTTCCCGCCTACTGGACGCAATAGCAAATTTCCCGCCTACTGGACGCAGTAGTAAATGTCCCGCCTACTGGACGCAGTAGCAAATTTCCCGCCTACTGGACGCAATAGCAAATTTCCCGCCTACTGGACGCAATAGCAAATTTCCCGCCTTCTAGACGCAGTAGTAAATGTCCCGCCTACTGGACGCAGTAGCAAATTTCCCGCCTACTGGACGCAGTAGTAAATGTCCCGCCTACTGGACGCAGTAGTAAATGTCCCGCCTACTGGACGCAGTAGTAAATGTCCCGCCTACTGGACGCAGTAGCAAATTTCCCGCCTACTGGACGCAGTAGCAAATTTCCCGCCTACTGGACGCAGTAGTAAATGTCCCGCCTACTGGACGCAGTAGTAAATGTCCCGCCTACTGGACGCAGTAGCAAATTTCCCGCCTACTGGACGCAGTAGCAAATTTCCCGCCTACTGGACGCAGTAGCAAATTTCCCGCCTACTGGACGCAGTAGTAAATGTCCCGCCTACTGGATGCAATAGCAAATTTCCCGCTGCTGAGAATTTCTTGTTAGAAAGCTCAATTACACATTACCTGTTTTCCTTCTATAGCAGACAGCGACTTAGTTGTATTCTCTTGGTATTCAGTTTCTTTGCTAGCTTGTCTAGTATTAGAATGCCAAACATAATTAAGAAGCTATTGTGCCTAGCCACCGGTGTGACGCTAGACTCAAGAGGTTCAAAAGGGACCGTGTCAACGAGCAGTGGATGTTTGATTCTGTTTATCATCAGGTCGAAGGTTTATCACGACTGTAATTTCAATTTTTTTAATTGACAATTCTCGCACTGGGAATCACTCCTGTATCGAGGGGGACTTCACAAACATTCATACAATGGACACAAGGAACAACCAGACTCGGAATAACCATTTGAGGATCACACAATGTTTTGTCCCGTAGAGGATTCGAACCCACAACACTCGGCGCAGTGGCAGTGCCGAGGCGACCACTTAAACCACTAAGCCATCCGTGCAGACAACCAACACTAACAGCTGACTCTTACATACTGAAAATGACCAATTTTGATAATGATGTAATACGTTTGTTTCAATGTTTGAATAATCTATACTAATACTAGCTGTCCCGGCAGACGCTGTCCTGTACAAAAGAGAAAAGAAAAGCATATCTAAATCATCCTCGAATCCACTTAAACAAAAGTTTCATTCAAATCGGTCCAGCCGTTTAGGAGGAGTTCACTGTCAACACACGTACAGAAGAATTATATATAAAGATTATAAAGCTGAAGAGTTTGTTTGCTTGTTTGGACGCGCTAATCTCAGGAACTACTGGTTCGAATTGAAAAAATATTTTAGTGTTGTGTAGCCTATTTATCGGGGAAGGCTATAGGCTATACAACATCACGCTACGACCCACGGGGGCGGCGCAGTAACGATAAACGCGGATGAAACCGCAGGCACATCTAGTAGAATATAAATGCGAAAATGTCTTTGTATGTATCTTTGATGCAGCAACGAAGTAATGAATAGACGCAAGACTTCACTTACTCCTCTGGATAGACTTAAGACAATCCAGAAGTTTCGCAATGCGATACTTGTATTGCAGCAGAAAAAGGTTGACAATAATAATAATAATAATAATATTCTAGCACATACACACAACACCATCTAGCCCAAACTAAGCAGAGCTTGTACTATGGGTACTAGACAATGGATAAACATACATATATACTTTTTTTTTGTAAATACATACATATTATACATAGTGTTAAAGTGATTAAGGTTCAATATAGATTGCCGGGCTTCTTAGAAAAACACACACGTCTTCACTGTCAGATGAATTTATTTGCACTGAAGTTAGGTGAGCATTATATTTAATTTTATAGTATACGAAAGGATCGAACATACCGCCCACCAAAAGGGATTTTAAATACCTTTTACAGGACTACATTTTGAACAAAGATCGTAAACACTTATAGCAATTTTGAAACAATTGAAACATGCAATTCAAGCTTAGGTAGGAATTTAGCTAATCATATTAGCTTATACTCGCTGGTAACAATCAATATAATAATATGCACTTTTTTTTAAACCAACTACAACATTAGTTTTATTAACAAAAAACAGATTGAGAGTTTGGTTGTAAAAATATAAAATCTAATTTATATCAACGAATATTTTAACATTATTACCAATTGGGTACTTCACAACTAGTTAAATCAAACATACAATACTTATGGTTTTTGTATGATACATTGTCTAGTAACGTCACAGATTTCTTGCTGTTAAGTACAGTACTAAGTTTATTAAATGACATAAAAATATGAAATAATTCTAAAAGTTAATTGATGAATGAAAGTAACATTATTTTCGGACGTTTTATCAACTAACACGACTAAAATAATTTATCTAATTTGCAGAAAAGTACCCATCTAATTATAGTTATCACTATGGAACTATGTATTATCAATTGGCAGAAAGCAAAGCTTTGAGATACACCTTTTAACTATGTTAGGGCCACACTTCACACTATAAACCCTAGTGATGCCATCGGGTCCAGGATGTTTGTCTACAATGCGTCCTAAAGGCCACTTTCCTGGTGGTAAGGTTTCGGTTTTGATGAGAACAATCTGGCCAATATCAAATTCTTCCTGTCTCTTTAACCATTTGGGTCTTTGTTGAAGTCTGGAAAGGTACTCAGTTTGCCAGCGATGCCAAACGTTGGTAAGTAATTTTTGACTGTATTGCCACCGTGATAAACTTGACAGAGAGGTATCACTCAAGGTTGGGGATGGTATAGTAACTGGAGCCTCTCCAATAAGAAAATGTCCAGGCGTTAGTACATTGATATTCTCTAAGTCTGCATCATCCAATGGGTAAAGAGGGCGTGAATTGAGGCATGCTTCAACTTGACAGAGTACTGTGGTCATTTCTTCGAATGTCAAGTTCGTATGCATGATCCGTTTGAGATGATATTTCATAGATTTCACCCCTGCTTCCCATAGGCCTCCAAAATTAGGGCTATATGCAGGAATGAAATGCCATTGCGTGCCGTCAGATGCAAGTAATTCGCATACATGGTCTTCGAATTCAAATTTTGCTTCTTTGAAAGCTTCTGCGAGCGCTTTGTTGGCTCCGACAAAGTTTCGTCCCTGGTCGCTCCACAAATGACTACATCGCCCACGACGAGCAACAAAGCGACGGAAGGCTCCTATAAAGGCTTCGGAAGTCATGTCTCCCACCAGCTCAAGATGAATAGCCTTTGTCGACATACATATGAAAATGGCGATGTAAGATTTATTTGTCTTCGCACCTCTGCCTTTGGACATCAAGACGTCGTATGGACCAGCAAAATCTACGCCACTGTGAAGGAATGGCCTGGCTGGCGTTACTCGCACCTTGGGTAGTTCTCCCATCAATTGCGTGCGAGATCTGGCATTCAACTTCGCACAAACAAAACATTTATGGATATATGCCTTTACTACGCATTTGGCTTTCAGAATCCAGTACCTTGACCTCAAGTAGTTCAACATAAGTTGTACTCCTCCGTGCAGAGTTTGTTTATGAGCTTCGGCGACTATTAATGAGGTAAGTGAGTTCTTGTTGTCTAATACTATAGGGTGCATGTTCTCATGATCAAGATATGCGTTCTTCAATCTGCCGCCCACCCTGAGTATCCTTTTAGCGTCCAAGTAGGGATTTAGGGTCTTCAAACGACTTTTATTTTTTATTTTATTTCTTTCCAGTAAATCTCTAATTTCTTCGTGGAATACAACATTTTGTGTGATTCTTATACAAATCTGTAAGGAATCTTCAAGCTCATCTGTGGTGATTGGTGCATTAATTTCAAGCTCATATCTTTTCTTTAATCTTAAAAATCTCTTTGCGTATGTGATAGTTCTTAATAATTCAGGTAAGTTGTAAAAATTTTCAACTTTTTTATATAATGAATCTATTTTATCCGTTTCAATTGTCAGGTAAGTATGCATGGTTTTTCTTTTTTCCAGGTCTATATTTTCATTTATTGATATCATATGTATTTCTTTCTGTTGCAGGTGTTCAGGACCGTGCCACCAAAGTAAGTATTTTCTCAATTCAGGGGCCAACATTCCTCTCGAGGCGACATCTGCTGGATTGTGCTGCGACTCAATGTGATACCATTTATTTCCAATATTGTCAAGTATAGTAATCACCCGATTTCTGACAAATGTTTGCCACCTGTTCGGATCTCCGTTTAGCCATGACAACACTATCGTAGAATCAGTCCAACAGAATATTTGACTCTTGGGTATGCGCGTTGCTTCACTTACATGTTTTAACAATTTCGACAGGAGAACGGCACCACATAGTTCCAGTCGAGGAAGGGATAATGCTCTAATGGGAGCCACCTTTGTCCTGGCAGCGATAATGCCAGTCTGATAATCTCCTTTGGCATCTCGAACTCTCAGGTAAGCTACTGCTGCATAGGCTTTTGTTGAAGCATCACAATAACCATGAATAGACACAGTGCTTCGATTTTCCTGAGCAGTATGAAGCCACCTGCTTAATTTTATATATTTTATATCTTCAAAACTGTTTCTTATGTTCAACCATTCATTTTTTATTTCAGGTGAAATTTCTTGATCCCACTGCGTTTTTTGAATCCATAATCTTTGGATCATGATTTTTGCCGGTAGCAATGCAGGAGCGAGCCAACCAAGAGGATCGAAGAGTCGTTGAACTTCTGCTAATATTTTTCTCTTTGTAATGGTTTCAGATGAGGGTGGCAGTTTAAGGTTATATTTCAATACATCTTCTCCCATGTTCCAGGATAAGCCCAATGTCTTTATCAAGCCATCCAACTTGATATCAATATTAACATGAGCGCTGAGCTCAGTTGAATGAAATCGCTGAAGAAAATCTGAGTTATTGGATGCCCATTTCTGCAGAATAAATCCTCCTTTACCAAGAATTTCCTTTACTTCTTTAGCTACACTAATTGCCTCTTGAACAGTGTCCTGGCCTGACATCAAGTCGTCCATGTAAAAATCTTCTGTAATAGTCTTTGTCGCTACAGGATAATTTTCACCTTCATCCTTTGCTACCTGCTGCAATGTCTTGACTGCGAGGTATGGTGCACATGCCGTGCCGAAAGTGACACGAAGAAGCCGATACTCTTTGATAGGGTCATTAGGATTATTACGCCAGACAATTCCCTGGTAGTCAGTGTCTTCCTTTGAAACGAGTATTTGTCTATACATCTTTTGAATGTCGGCTATAAAACCAATCCTCTTCAGGCGCCAACGCAAGACCAGTGACCTCATGTCGTCTTGAAGTTGTGGCCCAACCAGTAGCTCTTCATTGAGTGATATATTGTTGGTACCCTTGTGAGATGCATCAAATACTGGTCTAACCTTTGTAGTCTCACTTTCTTCTTTAACTACTGCATGGTGGGGTAGGTAGACTGCTGGTTTTTCCACTTCGTCTCTTGTGACCTCCTCCATATGTTTCATTTCACAGTATTCATCAATTGCTTTTGTATATTCTTTTTTCAGATTTTCATTCTTCGTAAAACGTCTTTCTAAGTGTAGTAATCTTCTTATAGCTCCTTCCTTTGTATTACCATGCGGAGACTGCGGTTCTTCAATTTTAAATGGTAGTTTGACTATATAGCGACCGTCCTCATTTCGTATATGTGTGTCTATGTATATTTTCTCACATTTTTCTTCTTCCTTGGTGAGTTTTCCCTTTGTGTCTATTTCGACTTCCCACATAGATTTTAAGATATCATCCAGATCTAACGTATGATGCATTACTAGTATTTGTTTCTCTGAAGCTTGTGCTTGTATCTTTCCAAATAAGATCCAACCCAAGCTTGTATTTTGGGCACATGGGGAGCCAGGTGGACCTTTGATTATTTCAGCCTTTAAAATTTGAGCACAAACTTCTACTCCTAACAGCATATCTACTCGCCCCGGTGAATGAAAACTTGGATCTGCCAAAGCGAGTGTTTGTAAGTGTGGCCAGGAGTGCACTGTACCAGTAATTGTTTTGGATGGTAAGTACGAGGTTAATCGTGTTGGCATTACGTAAGCAGTAATCGCAAGCTTGAAGTCATCGTCACATCTTGAATGAAGCTTCATATGTACCATGTGACTAACTGTGGTCTGTGTGGTTCCAACGCCAGTAATCGTTCCCTTGACAGCAATTCTTTTGACCATTAATAATTGTGCAGCACGTTCACTCAAAAAATTTGCTTGCGAACCTTGGTCAACTAGAGCGCGCAGTATCGTGCTGTGTCCCTGTTCATCAGAAACTCTAACCAATGCTGTGGCGAGCAAAGCTGTAGACTTTTCAGACACAAAGTGCGTAGATATTGCTATGTCAGGTTTATCAGCGTGTTCTGAATTTTGTTGTTGCTGTTGTTCTTCTATTTGAGTGTGGTGAGTTTTCAAATTGTCTGATTGACCACCGCTGGACTGGTGCAGCAACGTGTGATGGCGGCGGTTGCATCTCCTGCAGGACATTCGATTGCGACATTTCATGACAGAGTGTCCTGACATCAAACAATTGAAGCATAAATTGTTCTTCTTAATAAAGTCATTGCGTTCACTTGGTTGTAAATTGCAAAATTCCTTGCAGTGACACAAGGTGTGCCCAGCGTTACACATACTACACGACTTAATTGGCGATGAAACATTCTTCTCTTCTGTGGATGTGGCATGGAATGTCTTCGTCTTCATAACCGTCTGCTCCCTTTTAACTGCAGGTTGAACCATCTCAAGTGTCCGGTACTTTGGCTCAAGAAAAGTCTTCAATTCATCCCAGGTGGGTAACTCAGCAGCCTTTTCCTTGTAAGATTCTTCTTCCCAGGCCGTGTGTGTGTCTACGTCGAGCTTCTGTACAACTAAGTAAATAATCAGCTGATCCCAGGATTCGGTAGGTAATTCTTGATTTTTCAGACTATTTAAACACTGAGAGGTTGTATCCAACAAGTTCTTAATTTGGGTAGCCGATGGAGAGCTAATTCTCTTCTGGGTAAATAATTTCTGCAGTACGGAGTTGACTATCATCCTTTTATTTCCATAACGTTGCGCAAGTATATTCCAAGCCTGATCATAATTATTATCAGTAACGTTAACATGTTTCAACAATGCTTTAGGTTCACCGGCAAGGCTCAACTTCAGGTAGTGTAACTTCTGAACATTACATAAAGACGTGTTGTTGTGTACCAGCGAGGTAAACATATCTCGAAACATAGGCCAGTCATCGTAACACCCAATAAAGGTTGGTAGTTCAACACGTGGTAATTTAACACTTTGCTGCATCGGTACTTCATGGGTTTGAATGTTTATCGTTTTCGTAGATATTGATTCCAACATATCTTTCAAATCGCCTTGTAAACATGAATATAAATCTTCAACAAGAAAATAATCTTCATTTGCGAAATAAGAAACATCATTTCGTTTACATTTAGGCGTGCACTTCACCAATGCTTGATGTGTTGTATTGAAAGTTCGCCAATATCCTTCGAGACACTGCAACTTTGTTTCAATATAACCTCTTGTCAACCTTTGTTTTGGACACTTCTTTAAATTACTTTGTGTTTTTTGAAGTAATAAAAATGTATCTTCTAACGAGTTAACTAACTGTTGTTGTTCACTAGTTAACGTAACACTCATTGTTCACGTGATATGTACTCGGAATAATCTTGAAAATGTTTTCGTAAGTTGAGGTTAAGTAGGCTCGTTGTTAGTTATTATTAACGTAGTAATGATATCTTCGATAATTTGTTATAAAAATGTTCACACTAATGACACCTCGATCGCTCAGGAATGCGGCCTATTGTTCTCGGCTTGCCGGCCGGTTCGCCCAGATGTCGATTTTTATGCGGCTCGTTTGGACCATATGTTAAAGTGATTAAGGTTCAATATAGATTGCCGGGCTTCTTAGAAAAACACACACGTCTTCACTGTCAGATGAATTTATTTGCACTGAAGTTAGGTGAGCATTATATTTAATTTTATAGTATACGAAAGGATCGAACACATAGAAACACCCAGACCAAGACAAACATCCATGTTCATGCACACAAATGCTTGACTTGTGCGGGAATCGAACCCGCGACCTCAGGCGTGGCAGTCGGTTACACTAACCACTACGCCACCGAGGCCGACAATACCACCTTAACGTGTTGAGCCATCCGAGGGTGCGTGCGTGGTATTCCTCAGGTTATAATTTTTTTGCCGCCAAGTTATGCCGCTACACTGCTTATGAGAGGCATAATATATTGAATAGTATCACTATTCAATATATTATACCTCTCATAAGCAGTGTAGAGTTTACATAATAATGTCTTATGTTTACGCGAATGTTATACATTGTTCATATGAATGTTATATATTGTCAAGTTAAACTACTTTATAGTTCAGTAGAGCTTTTCATTTTGAGTAAATTGTCTTAATACTATTTTTTTTTTAAATATTATGAATAGATGTAACAGATTGTTGAAAGTGAATAAAGCCAGAGAAGTATGTCAATTAATCAATCAATCAATCAATCAGCCCACCGCAGTCCACTGCTGGACATAGGCCTCTCCCATTTTACGCCACAACATCCGGAAGTGTGTCAGGATCGTAGCAAATGGAAATCCGTAGTATCTGTTTACCCTTCTGGGAAACAGGCGTGAATCTATGTATGTATGTATGTAACAAAGTTTGTGAGCAAAATTGGTCGACGCGTACCTTCTGCAAAAGCAGCGTAGAAAACTACGCAGATCGAATCTCGTATACATTCCTGAGGTGAGTACAAATTATAGACAGAACTCATACTTAGTTAGAGCGAGCCGAATATACAACATGGCGTGTCGGAATACTGATGTCGACCTATTTCCCACTTCTGTATCCAAATTAAAACAATTATGTTGTAAACAGTTTTTTGGGAGTAATCGCGGTTGACCATTTTATTTAATATTTATTTGTGTTGCATGTTGGTTAGTTCTTAAGTTATTTAATTAGGTTATCAGTGAGAACTTGTAATTGGCCTTATTTATGTTATAAGTTTATCTATCATACTGTTTTAGCTGTAAGTTTTCCTATTAATAATAAAATAAAATAAATTCTGAACTATTTTCATACATTCCCTTTATATACAAGAGCGTAAGTACTATAATTTTTCAAAACACTGTTTCCTTTCTAATTTCATTTTCAATAATATCACATATGGTAATCTCCTTTCTAAACATTAAAATAAATGTGAATATAAATAGCATTTCAATTTACATTTGACTTTTATTAGACTAGATCGACACTATTTTGTACAAATTTTATGAAGACAATTGGCCTTAAAATAACAAAATGCAGTATAATATAGGCAATGCATTTCGGTTTAAAGAAATTTATTTCTCATAAGAACATAATAGTCCACTTATAATGAGATATACACAGAGTTAAAAACAATAAAATTAAAATTACCTCTAGAGATTTAGAAGCTATAATGTTAATACATATTGCTTAAGTCTATTTTTAAATGTGTTTACGTTATCGCATGCTTTAATATCGGCCGGTAATCTATTAAACAGCTGTGCTCCTTCAAACAATATGGGTTTTATACCGTAATTAGTGCGTGCGCTAATAAGTTCGAGTTTGTTTTTCTCTCAAACTTTGTTATTTTAAATCATGGAATTTGTATGTCCTTGTTGGATTTATTTTTAATACTTTTCTATGTGCAGCCTGCACATAGAAAAGTATTAAAAATAAATTCACGCACAATTATGATAATAACGTTATAAATAAATACTACATATCTTTCATTTAGTTATCACGTAAGATACTCTTTAAAGAAATTTTAACTCTTTGAAGGTGCGACAAGAATCTGTTTGGTTTCTGAGAGTAAAAAATATTGTTATCAACTGTTTATTTAAAAAATATTCTGTTTACTAATTTGTACGAAAGTTGTTTCGTATTACTATTAGTTTAGGAATGCAATATTTGTTGCAAAAATACTTTACGAATACTTTTATATTTATGAATGCAGAATTATTATTTACGATAATATATTGTTTTGTTTTAAGATTATATTATATTTTATTTACTGTCTTTACTTTCTTCTTAAGTATTTGTTATAATTAAATCCGTAACAATATTTTCGAACTTCATACACTTTTATGGTCATAAATAAGTATTTATTTATAATATTGTATAAAATATATAAATAGCGTAAGTGACAATAATAATATTTTCATAATATTTAAAACACCATATAGATTGCATTATTTTCTATAATAAAATATATTATGTACTTACTTGCCAAGGAAACGCGCCATAAGGCGTTTCAGTGCCGCCGACGATCTTCGCAGTTCTTCGAGGGTTGAACTCTACCGTTCTCGTACCACACCGCACTCTCTCACCCTTACCCGGGTTCGACACTAAGTTATGATTGTAATAATTCGTCGAGAAACTAGAAAACGCTTTCGACGGTCTCGTCCTATTCTTATAATATTCAAAATGATTTATCCTATTCAAAAAATATTCCGAATTAATCGTGCCAATCAGAAAGAATAACGATAATAATTTCGTAATCATTGTTGCAAATATATAAATTATAAATCGATTAAATTAAAGTAAGTTGAATTTGAATGTAAAAATAATTGCAATGTGATTCCAAATTCAAAATTCAATACGTCCACACATTATGGCGGCCGAAAACTAAATGAGCCATTACTGGAGCGATTCATTTTTTTTTAAAAACATACACAGGCAAAGTCACTGTTCACAATGCCACGATACCGAGTGACACACGCGAATGTGTGTCACTAGATCGATCTGAAGATGCATCCTTTGTGTTTCAACATGAATAAATGAATAAAAAGATTACCAAATGAGATTTGAAGACGGCATTTTATTGTCTTGCTTTTTTCATATTAGTAAGGTCAAAGTGTGCACAAAGAGTGCTCTAGACATGCAATTGTGCATTTGATTTGACTGCCCTTTCACAGAGGTATTTTTTTTGCTAACTGTAAAAGACATTTGTTGTGCAAGCATCTTTTATGTGTAAATTGTGTTTATTAAAACCAGACTGTCTCGTCGGAGTATTGTAATCAAATGCGCAATATTCAGTCGTAAGTTTCGGGTCTTCACTTTTTCCGTACTTGAGTTTTCTGTAGCATTATGTACAATTAAATGATGCACGTCTCGTAATAAGCTTTGAATTATAAATAGGTACTATATAGACAGCTGATTCTTAACATACATCCTAAATTAATATTAAAAAAGTGAATGTGAGTTTGTTTGTTTGTTACACTTTCACGTTTTAAGTACTTAATATTCAAAATTTCGCATACACATTTATCGGGGGAACAGAAAGAGATATAGGGCATCTTTCATTCAGAAAAAAATGACGCAAGCGTAGCCACGGGCAAAATCTAGTAGGCTTATGTTTTATTTATTTGTTTCGATTACATATTTAAGTTGCCGATAGTGCGCTTTGCGAGTTTTGTAATTTTGAGACCAAACGTACGGGACCAAAACTTTTATGATCTTCTAGGTTTTGCCCGCGGCTTTGCTTGCGTAAATGAAGTTTAGATGTTAAATTATTAACAGTATTTTTTTAGGATGCAAAGTACTCTATGTCAATTTCTGTTCCCCTGACAACGTGTAAGCGATATTTCATGACGATTAGTCGAGTAGTTAAGGCGTGAAAGCGTAACAAACAAACTCATATTTACATTTATGATATTAAGTAAGGATATAGTCGTGCCGAATTTAACTGCACGGATGGCGTAGTGGTTTATGTGGTCGCCTCGCCACTGCCGCTGCTCTGAGTGTTGTGGGTTCGAATCCCACACAGGACAAAATATTGTGAGATCTACTAATGGTTGTGCCGAGTCTGGGTGTTCTTTGTGTCCGTTGTTTGAATGTTTGTAAAGTCGCCCGCGGCACAAGAATTACTACTAGTGCGGGAGATGTCTTTTAAAAAAGAAAAAACCCACTTCCAAAAAAGTGCCAACCCAGGGATTATATTATGGGATTATACGATCTCTTTCATGGGTGTTTCCCTATCACAAATTATGTCGTTTGGAAAATACTAACGGCTCTAAACACTTAACTACCAATCACTCAGCCCGTATGAGTCATAATCAGTATTTTATTCATAAACAAAATACAATGTGTTTGAAATCGATTATATACTTAAGGTGATAATAAAATGAGGATTATAAGCTAGAACTTCCTACATTTAAATTGTTACAATTTATTACTATAATCTTCTCGTTAGCCTTTATTATTCCCAAGTCACTTGGTGTCGGCTTTCTAGTCTAACCGGATTTGACTGGATATCAGTTTTTACACAGAGCGACTGCCATCTGACCTCCGCAACCCGAAGGCTAACGATACCCTAAAGCTAGACCAGTGTAAGGATATTAGAGGGCACTGACTTGCCAATAACGACTGCCATAGATGTTCATGACAGCCGGGACCGACGGCTTAACGTGCTCTCCGAGGCACGGAGCAGGCGATAATAAAATTGTAAATCAATGTAATTTATTACTATAATATGGACATTTATTCAACATAAAATATTTGAGTTTATTTTCAGCACGATAGTGGATGATATCCAACCTGGATAGCCCCCTATATTGTTTCATTGATAAAAAAAAGGAATTTTCTCCCGCGGACGCTCATATTGTGGAGCTCCCTGCCGAATATTTTCCAACAAGACTACAGTATGGGGTTCTTCAAAAAGGGTGTTAAAAGGTTTTTACAGGGTCGGCAACGCGCAAGTGATGCCTCTGGTGTTGCAGGCGTCCATAGGCTACGGTGACCACTTACCTATAATTGACAGACACAAAGCACACTTGGACTGAGAACAATCATTTGCGATTTGCACGAATGATTCTGCCGTATGAGTTTCTTTTTAATAATACCAAAGTGGCAAACAAGCATACGGCCTGCCTGATGGTATCTTATCTTATGTGGGGGCCAGTCAGTGCAGACCGGCGACACTTCGACCCAGTGGGATCTTTTATGTCGACACTCTGTCAATAACGACTGCCATAGATGTTCATGGCAGCCGGGACCGACGGCTTAACGTGCTCTCCGAGGCACGGAGCATGCGATAATTGTCAATCAATACGCACATCATTTCGAAAAGTCATATAACTTCCGAAAGTCAGAGGTGCGCGACGAGGGTTCGAACCCGAGACCCTCTGCATTGCAGTCTGTTGGTCTCCCCACTGAGCTATCGCTGCTCCCGCCTGATGGCAAGTAGTGATCGTTTCCTATGACCGCTTACAATACCAGGGATATCACTCACGCATAGCTATCCTATTGATGTGTGTCTACTCTTAACGCCAGTTTCTTTTAGGAGTTAGGTATTTATGCGTTATCGTCAAAAAAGGATTTTTTGTAGTGTAAAGGGCAAAGCTTTCAGCGCAGAACAAAGTTTCTGGAAACTGGGAAAAGTATTTGCTTACACAAAATTAAAACCAAATAAACTTGTGTTGTGTTCCTGGCTTTAGATCTACTTAAGGCTGTGCTGGCAGTAGGGTATCAAGACTCTGATTCCTTGTACAGGCAGCCTGATTTGGTCTGGCCTGTCTTCCATGAGAGTCTTGTCTATGTTACGGTAACGGTTTATACATGACACCTAAGTGCTTACGGAAACGACCGCTTTAAATACAAGCGGTCGTTTCCGTAACCACTTACGTAGGGTTTATAACTTGGACATCCAGTAGTTAATATAATTCTAATAAAATAAATACTAATACTAATAACATATAATTCTAATAAAATAACATTGCCTTACGTTACAATTACTTTATCCCGATTTTGAAATTTATTTTTGAAAGTACACCATTTTTCAAAGGTACAAAAAAAACATTGTGCGCTACGTTTCTGTTGGTTTTCTGTGGCTATGTAACTGAGAGACTAAGATGGCAATTATTCCAATGTCTTACATTAATATAAGTTTTAAGTACTCGAACATAAAAATAAACAATATTTTTTCTTAATTTTTAAATATTATTTTTTTTTTGCTCGTGAAAATGACCACACTCCACCTGATGGTAAGCAGTCGTGTGGTCTAAGAGCAGTGGCCTCCACACCGCCCTCATTGCTATGAGGGCTGTGTGGAGGCCATTGCACTCGGCTGCCGCCGAGGCGATGTTGAGGTCTCTACTTTGACGGCCTGAGAAGGTGCTTTTTCACGCCCCGCTTAAAGGACCCAGGATTGAAGGAAGAAGGAAACACGTGCCTTGGCAGAGAATTCCATGCCTTGGTTGTTCGGCAGAGGTATGAGGTATCTTTACATATTTTAAGTGAATTATTATTAGCATCCGTGCAGTCACCAAAGGGATCTAGTTGAAAACCAGCGCAAGGCTTCCTTAGCCTTGCATATGTTGAACTAGGTCCCATTTGGCAAAATTTAATTATTTTATATTTATCTTGTTTATGTTATTATTATTTTTTTTGTCAAATAAATTAATTTTTTTTCTTTCAATTTAATTATTGCTGTTGCTATTGCATGTAGAACGAGCTAAAAGCACCATGTAGTGTTGATGAATTATATAACAGGATAACAAAATATAAATATCTTCAGATATATTTCCTCAACAAATCTCATTTATGTTACAAACCGTTCAATGTCAGTCCCATACGATTACACGCTAGTACTACGAAGTTAGGCTATTTTCATATTAATGACATTCCTTGCGTGCGCCCCGCTTAAAACTAGAATGCATACAGTGTCACAAGGATATAGTTATGCGTAGTATTATGAATGCACTTTGTTATTTAGCCCTATTTATACATTGGCTCACTGCTGGACACAGGTGTAAGAAGGGTTAGACCCGTAGTATCTACTAACCCAGTGCGGAATGGCGAGTTGACAAGTTTACGACATCATTTGTAAAAGGCAAAACTGGTGGCTTCCTTAGTTAGTTAGTTGGACGTGTGTTATCCGCACTTAGCCCCACAATTGGGCCATTGTGCGTAAGTAACCGACGCGAAATACTGTTCGGCTACTCATACCACCCCAGCTCCATCCAGAAAGATAATAGGGGACCGATGTTGCGCAGTACCTCCTTCATCGTTTCTGGACTGTTTAGAAATTTCGCCCATTGGTTGCTCACGCTTTTACAATGTAGGAGCACGTGAGCCGGTGTCACCTCGGTCTCCATGCAGCCTCTACATAAGGGACTGTCAGTGATGCCGATGTTGAATAGATGTCTGTTGAGTGAGCAGTGGCCTTTTATTATACCCACTAAGTGGCGTAAGTTTTCCCTTGTGGAACGTAGCAATTTGCGTGACAGATGTTTGTCTAAGCATGGAAGGGCTTCCTTCGTCTGTCTACATTCCTTTATTTCTGTCCACTGTTTTTCGTGTAGTTCCGTGGTTCTATCGCATAACCATGTTTTGAGTTGGCAGAAGGGTATCGAGACAATTGGTTCGGGTCCTACCATTTTGGTGTTCGATCCTCTCTTTGCCAGTTGGTGGATTCCTTAACGATGTTTTTCTTCACCGTTAAACTTTCACCAATGCGATAATTAATTATTCAATACGCACATAACTTCGTAAAGTCAAATTGACCGTACCTTGGTGTCGAACTTGAGAGCTCTGCGTGGTAGTTCAACGGTCTCCCATTAGGCTATCGCTGCTGAATATCTTGACATTGCGATACCATTAATAAGATCTCTCTTAAATGATGGTTTTCTCACGATAAGCAACATAACATATCGCACGCTTAATAAAAGACAGTTATCTGAGTATTTTGGATTAAGCTAATTTAATCTCTGTTGCAATTACTTAACACATATATAAGTTTAAAATTTATAGTCACATAATTAGAGTTCAAATTGCCTTACTTCCAAATTTTGAGTTAAGTCACTATTTTGTTATAAGTGCGATATGTCCTCTACGTTCGAGTGTCACAGGAAACTGCCTTAGGGTGGTGAAGATTGAAAATAATTGGAAAATGTATCCCTTTGATGACTTAACTTCAAACTCGGTATAAATACTTACTAAAACAGATAACTAGCCACCAGTCTCATGGGAATTATAATTTACTCTAATAATAGGCTAGGTTTCACCGTCGGCTTCGCTCAGTAACATTAGGTACTTTTTCTGCATAAAAGTTACGCAATGCTCTTCTGTACCCCTGACAACGTGTATACGAAATTTCATGATGATCAGTCGAGCAGTTAAGGCGTGAAAGCGTAACAAACGTACAAACCTACATTTGCATTTTATAATATTAGAGTTAGGATAATTAGTTATAACCTTAGTTCCCAAAGTGGTCCAGGTGAATCACCAGGGGTCCACTGGAGACTCGACAGGGGTCTACGTCGGCGTGACAAAAAAATGGCGGTTCACAATTATTCGTAAGCGAAAATTTATTTGCTTTCGATAGTGAAAAACTAAAATGTTGGCTTGACTTGACCTATCAATGTAGGCAGATAATATTTTATATCCTATACTTAATGAACCCTTGGCAACGACAAACTATAGGCGTAATGCATTCGTTCAACGAGGAATGAAGGCATTTTATCAATTGCGTGTCGAATTGGACATAGACCTATATTGCACAAGTGCTCGAACAGTAGGTAGGCTCTTGGCCAATTCTTTCTTTGATAGTGGGTAGCGGAACTCAAACTGTAAAGCTGTAATAACTGTAATTAAACTGTGTTTGCTATTTGTTATTGATATTTTCTTTACTTTTGTACTTTTGTTAGATTATTCTTGTCTTAATTTTTTTTTTTTTGTTGTTTAATATTCATATGTGGAGGCTTATTATTAGCAACATGTGTACCCAGTAAATGTATACTTCTTAGAATTATATTAGTCTGTAAGCCTTCCTAACATTAAATAAATAAATAAAAATATTCAATAGGTACCAGTGGTCTCGAACCTACCGATTTTCGGTAGAAAAAAGTCAGCCCGTAGAGATTAGATCAAATTTTTTAATTGCTTGAACTTGTTTGATTCTTCAGCAATATAAATACGAATGCCAAGGAATATGGTAGAAATGTAGCTGCAGAGGTCCGGGGATCCACCAGAACCAGCTAAATTTTGAAAGTGGTCTAAGCTCCTTCTCAGGCCGTCAAAGTAGAGACCTCAACATCGCCTCGGCTGTTATGAGGGCGGTGTGGAGGCCACTGCTCTTAGACCACACGACTGCTTACCATCAGGTGGAGTGTGGTCATTTTGACGAGCGAAATAAAAATAAAAAAAAATGAGAAAAAATTTGGGGACCTCCGAGTTAGAATAATAAGTTAGAATAATATCAACACGATACATTTAATATAAATTGTTGTAGCGGGCTTAGTTTCTTTTCGTTGCAATCTATTGAAAACGGTTTCGTAATCGTAAGGGGGCCTACGCGGCGCCTGCGTTAGCGACGAGTTCAACGCAGTAAGTCACACCTTGCTTTAGCTTATATAGCAGTGAATGGCAAAACGCGACACAGCGCTTATGTTATGTGTATAATGTCGCGTAGTGTCGCGTTTGTCGCTCGAGTCGCGTAGGACACCCCGATACAAATGACAATGCGATACATGGTCATGTTGACCCAGCGTTTGAGCTGCGCATACAATTTTCTTACACAAAAACACACAAGTGACACAACCTGTGTTTTCCAGTGGTGCTTTCAAAGACAAATTATTATATTTTCTGCTTTGCAGTATTTTTATATTACCCACACATTTCTTTAAATAATTTATCTACGAAATTAAATATTTAAACGAGAGCTTAATTTAAGTACGGATAATCATGGTCTTACATGATTTAAACAATAAAAAAATATTTATTGGTTTAAAATACAACAAATAATATGTAAACACGAAATATGAGAAAGCATACATCACGATGGTTGCACAATAGCACATTACTAAAGGACATAGCGATTCCTAAACTGAAACTTGCTCGTATTTTAGAAATCGGTGGCTTTTCAATTTGTGTCATAATTTACCATCGCACTTCGTGGACTTGATGCATATTATAATACAAGACTTCGATACTAGGTTACTATTTTTTTACTGCCTCCGTGGCGCAGCGGTAGTGAATGCGACTGCTGTGCATGAGGTCTCGGGTTTGAATACCGGGTCGGACTAACAAAAAGACATTGGGTTTTTCAGTAAAGAAATCTCAATAGCAGCCCGGAGTTAGGAAGTTGGCGGTAAAATACACCCCCGTGCCGGAAAGCACGTAAAGCCGTTGCTCCTGCGCCTGATCTCTCTCCGGTCGTGTCCGATTATCGTCCCATCGGATTATGAGAGTTAGGGAATAAAGAATGCACATGTGTTTGCGCACACACTTGTGCACTATAATATCTCCTGCGTAGTTGGCCAGTCTCCGTTGGCCGCCGTGGCCGAAATTCGGTCTGGAGAATATTATTAAATTATTACTATTTTTACAGGCATTGAAACAACAGACACTGGACAATCTTCAAATTTTATTCCCCTGTGGAAATCGAATCTACACCAATATTATTTGTATGTACTGGCAATAGCGGAGGAACCATTTAAATTAAAACAACATTTATGCAGTTATTTTGTAATTTTTTCTAGGCTAATTACTAATGAGATAAACATGATAGATTTAATTTCTATAGTTCATTTTCTTACTTGTCTCTTTTAGTAAAAAAGAAAGAACACGACACACCCATCTATACCTATGTATTGTCTTTCTTCTTAACATAACATAAATAGTAGTAAAGTTTAATAATAATATTAGAATTTAATTCGCCTATATGGTCGCCTTTTTACGATGTTCACATAAACAGAATTGAACAGATACATGCCTTAGGATAGTATGTTACAGATTTCGTCTTAACCACGAGCTACAAACATATAAGGAAAGACTAGATAAGTTCAAGATGCTGTCTTTAAAATCACGCCGTGCGAGCACTGATCTGTTGTGTCTTCACAAAATAATCCATGCTGCAATAGATTGCCCTGATTTGTTATCTCTTATTAACTTTAATACTAGATTTAGATCACGTCATCCCCACCTTAAAAGTTTTATTCTTAATAACACCTCATTTTACAACCCGATGGTACGGATGTGTACAATGATTTATTATCAGCACATCATAACACTTTGGACATATTCAATAGCCGATTCGCAAAATTTAAAACTAATGTTAAACATGTTATGTCTAATGTATAATGGTATAATTGCTGAGTATTACTACGATTCTCATTTTATTTTTTATTTTCTTTTCTTTATGTTTTATCCGCAATTTGTGTTAAAATAAAAAATATTTTTATGTTATAGGTATAGATAATTCACGTTCATAACATCATTTTGTCTTTAGCAACACAGTCCATTGTGATCATGTAGTGTACGCATAGTTAGGAACTTAGTTTAGAACATAACTGTAATATGTATTTATTTTCAAACCTACTTGTACTTTGTTCTGTTTTGGGTACCTAAAAATAAATAAATAATAACAATGGCTTTAAAATTATGTAATACAAGCTTTTGATCACGGCTTCGCTTGCTTCAAAATAGGGTTAGGCTATGTTAGAAACAGTACCTTCTTTTTAAAAATAAAATATAGCCTATACCTATAACTCGGCAATAATATATTTTAGGTTTCAAATAGCGAAAGAATTTTTAAAATTGGTTGTGTAGTTTTTGATTTAAATCATAACAAACAAACATACAACCCAAAAAGCAAATTTTTCTTCTTTATACTTATCATAGGTATTAGTATAGATACAGAAAAGTGTTTTAAAAATAATCAACGCGAGAAAAGCCGAATAAAGTAGTTTAATTTTAACGTATAACTTTCGTTGGAACGTAAGACTATATTATGTCTTTCTTCTTTGATTTCTACCTAGTCGTGCCATAAATATTGTTCTTTTTATACAACTAAGGTGGCAAACAAGCATACGACCCACCTGATGGTAAGTAGTCACCGTAGCCTATGAACACCTGCAACACCAGAGGCATCACTTGCGCGTTGCCGACCCTTTAGGAAAGGAAGTGGGAACGAGAAGGAGCGGGATGGGGTATAGGGGGTGATTGGGCCTCCGGCACTCTCACTCATCGAACGAAACACAACAGTAGGAATACTGCTGCTATTTCACGTCGATATTCTGTGAAAGAGTAGTCTTTCCCCCGTCGCGCCGGCCCATTCATGCTGAAATCAGCGAGGCTCTACTACTCTTTTTACTTTCGGACACGATTTCTTCGAATTATTTTCTTCACTGCTTCGATCACCTTTTTTATACGAATAATACGTGGATAGCCAGATCTTTTTCTGTCACAAACAGAAGAGGTTTCATTGTAGTTATCAATAGCCCGGTACACAAACATTCGACTAATACCAAGCGAATGGAGAGTTTTAAAAATTGCATTTGACTCCCTACTTATTTTGGTAATGCTATCTCAGCAATTCGGTTCTCTTTATCACCCCACTCCATTTTAATATTTATAACAAAAATATTTAACACCGATTGGCGCGAAAATGAGAAAATATTCATATATTTACAGATTCTAAATTAAAATGTAATATTATGTCTTTTTTAATTGTAACAGTATTTATAACAAGACTAAGTATTTATTAGATAACGAATAAACTCTGAAACCAGTAACTAAATAATTATAGTTTTAATGAGTTTGTTTGTTTACCAATAATAAGCAAGTAAGAAAATTTGCCTGTACAAAATTTTCCTCATTGCCAAATGATTTACCAGAATTGCATGGAAAATTAATTTCTAGATAAACACCAAATCGCATTTATCTACAAAGCTATTTAGGATAAAATTCTAGAACTAATGAGACGAGTAATTTTCCTAAATTATTTTGTTTTATTGCGATATACTGCTTGTTAACATGTAATTAATGTTAATTCCATTGATAAGTGAAATTGTGAATGAAATGGCGGTAAAATTGCGTCGTACCGTAAGTGTAGAGCATGTACCAACGTAGTATATACAGGATGCCCGGTAATTAATGGATAACCTTGAAATGTCTTATAGTAGAACTGATGGCCGTTCAGAAAAAAATATGAAAAAGTCTATCCTAACTACTACCTGGGATACGATTTTTTTAAATTACCATATTTAACTTTCTTGTACACTACGACCATAAATGAAGCATCCATAGGCTACGGTGACCACTTACCATCAGTCGGTCATACAAGTAGTATAATAAAAAATAAAAAATAATTAGGAAAATGTAGGTGTATATAATACACCTCTTTCTGCTTTATTGGCTACTAGTTTTCACCCGCGGCTTCGCTCGCGTAAATGTAGGTTAGGTAGGTTTGCAACAGTTATATTTTCTGGATGAAAGGTACCCTATGTCCTATTCTGTACCCCTGATCGGTTGAGTAGTTAAGGCGTGAAAGCGTAACAAACAAACTCACTTTCGCATTTATGATATTAGTTAGGATTAGGATATACAGGCGTAAGTATGTATTAAATGCTGTACATATCGAATACTATGGATTTTCGTGCCAGACATGACAAAAGGCCTCACGTTTTCACAAAACCGCGGAAGGGTGTATAGTTTTGTCTTGATCACCCATCTACAAGCATGACGATAACAAGGTTGCTTAACCTCACGTATCGATATGCACGGTTGCCACTCATCCCGTAAGCGTTACTAGTAATTATCTTCAAGGGAAATTAGCAACAATTTTCTCATTGTTTACCCTGTCCCAATAATAGTATCTGCGGATAAATATTTTACAAATATTACAGTGGGCTGATGCAACTCGACCTCGGATAGAGTACATAGTATACACTGTACTGATGACAAAAGTAATGTAAAAAAATTGTTTCTTTTTGAAACAGTTATTTAGATATTTGATTTTATAAAATACTAGAATTTGCCAGTGGCTTCGCTCGCCTTAATCTACATTTTGTTAATAAATTACTCTCCCTCGGGAACAGTACTTTTTCTGTACTCTTCTTATTTAATATTGATCGGTCGAGTAGTTAAGGCGTGAAAGCGTAACAAACAAATAAACAAAATCACTTTCGCATTTATAATATCAATTAGGATTGGGATTGACTTACGTCTACGCGAATGTTATAAAATAAACTACTTTAAACCGCGTATAAAATGGTTTAAATTTAATATTTGATTTATGACTGAAATGACTTTTCTAATGTAAGTAAGAACATTATTTTTATAAATATGTAACTAATTAAAAGGTTTCAATAAATAAATAATAATAATATCGTCCAGACCGAATTTCAGTCACGGCGACCAATCTTAACGGAGACTGGCCATCTACACAGGAAATATTACACAAGTGTGCGCGCAAACACAAGTGCACTCTCTGTTCCCTATCTTATCTTATCTTATGTGGGGGCAAGTCAGTGCAGACCAGCGACACTTCGACCCAGTGGGATCTTTTGTGTCGACACTCTCCCAATAACGACTGCCATAGATATTCATGGCAGCTGGGACCAACAGCTTAAAGTGCTTTCCGAGGCACGGAGCAGGCGATAATTGTCAATCAATACGCACATAATTTCGAAAAGTCATATGACTTCCGAAAGTCAGAGGTGCGCGACGTGGGTTCGAACCCGAGACCCTCTGCATTGCAGTCTGTTGGTCTTCCCACTGAGCTGTCGCTGCTCTCAAAAGCTCAAAAGCTCTCTGTTTCCTAACTCTCATGATCCAATGAGACGGTAATCCAACACGACCGGAGAGGGATCAATATATCAATAGAGAAAATAAGAATGTAGGAGACAGCATTTAACAAAGCTTGCTATTCTGTTACTATGATATTTATTACAGAAAGGATAATATACACGATTATGATGAGAAGCAGATGTGATAAGAATAATAATATAATAATAAGAGCCAGCACTTAAGGTTCCAAGGGTTCTGAATAGAACCACAACCTGAGCTAAGGCTTGCAATTGCAGGATCGGGTTTCATAAAGTGCTAAGTTCACTACAATGTTCTGAGTACAGCCATTATGGGAATCGACTCCAGCGACGGATGACCACTCCTAAGGTTAAAATCGCATAGCAGGCCAACATTTGGTACCCGTACCCGTGACACGCCCCTTTCTTTGAGTTTTTTTACACTTTACATTTGTTTACTGATTCTAAGGCGATACAAACTCAACTGGTCAACATGTGCAAGCGAAAATTTTTCTGAAATGGTCATCCGTCGCTCAAGGCGATAGTACACCAAGAAATGTAAAATTAGGTGCTTTATGAGCTTAACTTATTAAGTAGCAGACACACCGGCGATCGGACACAATAGGTTTTCAAATATGTTTGTCATTGCGACAATTGCAAGGTTAATTTATGTATGCAATAACAAATGAGGGCGTACACGTTCCAACACGAAAACGCTTTTTTTCTAGTGTTTGTTTCAAAACTTATAACTTTTGGCAGATATATTCTATATATACTTATATATATATATAATATTCTATCACATACACACAACACCATCTAGCCCAAACTACATAAATATTATACATAGATACACCCAAAACAAGACAAACATCCATGTTCATGCACACAAATGTTTGACTAGTGCGGGAATCCAACCCGTGACCTCAGGCGTGGCAGTCGGTTACACTAACCACTACGCCATCGAGGCCGACTAACGGTGCGTTTGGTCACGCGTGCAGAATTGTTAGCTCGGCATGCTGGCGTAAATATCCTGGGCCCCCGGACTGAGCACCTAATCATCTGACTGACTGAGTCCAATGCGAACCGGGCCAGCTTCAAAACGGATCTTTTTAATCTTCTCCAGATCCACGACAAATGCAACTCCATCTCTATCTGGCATGGTGGGATGATTCTGCTAAGTTTCTACTGTAGCGGAGGCAGTATGTCTTCTTGGACAAGTCGAGCTTGCAAAGGTTGCAAAAGAATTTGCAAAATAAAGAAAGAATACAGATACGTCTTCTTTTACCGTAAAGATTTGTATATCGTGCTGGTTCTCCCGCACCGTGCGTGTTTCTACTGATAGACGTACACGAGATCTTGTATGCGGCAATCCGTTATATCATTGATGAGCCTACTCAGGTGTGCGTATACATCACGCATATAAAATGAAAAAAAATGAAAATGAAAAGATTTTTATTTTTGTACCATCATGACATGCATCATCAATTATTATAGAATGCGGGTATAACAAAAAGTGAATAAAAATATGGAAGTATAAAGAAATTTTAAAAACTAAATGTTTATGTGCAGTTGCACGTCCCATCTGACGGCACAAAAACAACGGTGATGCGATCAGCATAATGCTGTGGCACTTGCATTGCTGCAAGCACTACACGGCGCTGATTTTCAGCGAACACCACAATTATTGTATGTAATTTGTACTTACCGACTTTCAGCACAACACGTACTGCCTTCGCATTTGCACTACAAAGACTTTTCATGCATCGGGACTTACGCGGGTAAAATCGCGGGACGCAGCTAGTCTAATATAATTTTTTTGTATCACGGGTTTGACTGTATCATCTCTAGCTCACTTAGGCCTAGTTTCCATATTCAGGAAATGAGTCGTTTTACCTACGAATGGTTAATTCTGCCATATACTCTACAAGCGATCCGCCCCGGCTTCGCACGGGCAGTACAAAACCTTAACAAATTATACACCTAAACCTTCCTCATGTATCACTCTGTTTATTGGTGAAAACCACATGAAAATCCGTTCAGTAGTTTTTAAGTTTATCGCGAACAGACGGACAGACGCGGCGGGATAATTTATTTTATAATATGTCAAAATGTAAATATATTTAATACGTCTCCTTTTTTAGTATAGGAATCGGGCATCAGTCTGAGCCAGGCGATTACTGGAATGACACTATTAAGTGCAATATTCATTTAGCTGTAGCGTAATTACATTATAGCATATCTTCTCTGTCGTCACACTCTTGGCAGAGTGGTGGTGGTCGTCATGACAGGGGTGATGGCAAGCTTCACAATTCGCCGCCATTCCTCTCGTACTGTTGCTTGCCTCATGCATTCGTGGAGTGGACCATTTAGTGCAGTTTTGACTTGGTCGGTCCAGCGCATTGGTGATAGCATATAGCGAATATAAAAAATCGACGATTATTCTGACGGTACACATATGTCCTTAAACATAATAGGTCAAGTTATGTCAGATAATATGCAAATTTACAATAAATAACTAACTAGGCCACCTGCACAAGTGCTGTCAGTTATCCGGTTACAAGCAGATTTTACTACAGCGCCGATCAGATAATACTTTAACGACCCTAGAATAGTTGGAAATGAATGCCGTCACATAGCACCGTGATTGTATATATCCAAGCAGTAAGCAGAGGCAAAGCACTCACAAATTTCACCACTTATTTTCATACGCCCAATTTCTCCAGGCGAGATTCTTCAAGCAAAAGTATATATTTCTGTTGAGCAGCGATAGCTCAGTGGGGAGACCAACAGACTGCAATGCAGAGGGTCTCGAGTTCGAACCAACGTCGTGCACCTCTGACTTTCGGAAGTTATATGACTTTTCGAAATTATGTACGTATTGATTGATAATTACCGCCTGCTCCGTGCCTCGGAGAGCACGTTAAGCCGTCGGTCCCGGCTGCCATGAACATCTTATGGCAGTCGTTATTGGGAGAGTGTCGACACAAAAGATCCCACTGGGTCGAAGTGTCGCCGGTCTGCACTGACTGGCCCCCACATAAGATAAGATATATTTCTGTTGCGTAAGTAAGACATAGCAATAACTTTTCCAAGATTGTTTTGTCTTATGTAAACGGGCCGCAAGTCTCGCGTAAAAAGGCATGGAGTCTAATTGCGTCTATCCACGTCTATCAGACTCCGTGCTGAGAATTTCGTGACATGAGGCTGTGGTTCCGAATTCCATATTTGGGTTGGGCAAAGTATTATGTGACTTTAATGTCAGTAAATTTTCAGTAACGGCTGGGAATCTGAACAGCCGCCTGAAGACCGGAATTAACTATTAGTAAGGACGTAAAACCTTAGCAGGCAAAATGTAGGTGTAATAATGAAATATATTACACCTGCCCCTTTGCGAATATATTAATAGGCATGTATGGATGCTTCGGTGTAAAAATAGTTTATGGCGTTTCAATTGCTATAACCTAAAATAATGAACACCGTTTACATTCTTCATACACGCTCGTAGGCTTAACTTATCTTATCTTATCTTGTGTGTATTACCATTCAGTACAGACCGGCGACAGTTTGACCCAGTGGGATCTTTAGTGTCGGCCCCAAGATTTATCCCTTAGCTATCTCCTTATGAATGTACTGCATCAGCCGCAGTGTACACTTCAGAAGGAGAAGCCTGAAGTCTTTAGGGTTTGGATATGCCAATCCCATCAGACCCATGCTTAGTCCAGCCATCGCGTCACATTCACACAGTAGGTGCGATATGGACTCGTCCTGTTCACCACAGGCTCTGAAGATCGAATTGTGTGCCAATCTCAATCTGCACAGGAAGTCGTTGGTGCCAAAATGACCAGTGAACACTCCTGTGAGCAGGCATAACCTTAACATAATCCTAACCTAGCATTTCTACAATGTATCCCTTATCTGGTCAAGGACAATGTTTGATTGTCAAAATAATTGCAGAAATAAAAATTACTACTCCGAGCTTATGCGTGACGATGTGTAATATTATGATTGATGGAGAAAAAGTGGAGCAAGTGAAAGAGTTTGTATATTTGGGTACTTTGTTTACAAGGGATGGTAAACATGACGGAGATATTGAAAGGAGAACGATTGCTGGCAACAAAGTGAATGGAGCCCTACGCGCTTTTATGAACAGTCGAAATGTATCCGACAAGGCACGTTTGACTGTTCATAGAGGACTATTAGTGCCCACACTTATGTATGGAAGTGAAAGTTGGGTATGGCAAAAGAAGCATGAGAGCAGAATAAATGCTGTAGAAATGAGAGCGTTGAGAAGCATATGTGGTGTGACTCTGAAAGATAGAATAAGAAATAGTGTGATTAGAGAGAGATGCGGCACGAAAGTGGATATAGTTACAAGAATAGAAAAGGGTATGTTCAGCTGGTTTGGACATGTAGAAAGAATGGACGAGGAAAGACTGACTAAGAAAGTTTATAAGGCTAGTGTGAATGGAACAGTCGCAAGAGGAAAACCTAGGCGAACGTTTCTCGACCAGATCGGAGGCGTTCTAGACAAAGGCCAGGTTAAGAGCTCCTTGAACCGACGGGCGTGTATGAGGAATGTGATGAAAGTGAATGAAGCCAGAGAAGTGTGTCAGGATCGTAGCAAATGGAAATCCGTAGTCTCTGCCTACCCCTCTGGGAAACAGGCGTGAATCTATGTATGTATGTAAATATGTTGACGCTTCGCGTCTGTGTGGCGGATGACATTACTGACTTACAATTTAACGGACACAAAATACACCCAAACTAATTCACCTCTACCTATTCCATCAGAGATATAGGCGTAATACTATTCTAATTTTTGAAATTATGATCAACTTCCAAGAGATAAATGATGTTTTATTATGAGGTTACGATATTGCAGTTACAGGCATCCTAAATGACAAACATCTTTATATCAAAATTATTTTGTACCTGTGTATGTCACTGAAACTTCTTAATGGCTGGGTCGATTTTGATGAGATTTTTTTAGTGTGTCTCTTGATGGTTTATATTCACGATTGCACCCAGTAGGTGGCGCTACTATCGGGTAGCGCAACAGACCGTCGGATCCGTTCGGTATAAATAAAAAATATAAACATTCGATTGCATGAATATCTCATAATTTAGACAATGATTGATGGTATTTTTTCCTCGGCGTTTTGAGGTCGATGGCCAGTCAGAACCGAGGTGAATGACCGATGCTGTCGCCATACTGTCTACCCTCCATAACCGTACCTTTTCACCTGCTTAATATTGTGACTTATGAATCAGCGAATAGTCTCTGACTAGGTCAGATCCATAGAAAAACAGCAAGTCAAGAATATAATAAACCAAGTCAGGTCTGGCTACCACTCAATTGCTGATGCAGTAACAGTTCCAGCGAACCACCCATCAGCACACCAGCGAGTCCAGGTTTCTGTTTTTTAGGACAATGCTTGCCCTAGGAATAATTCCTGTGCCGTGGGCAACTATTCAAACATTCAAAGAACGGACACACAGAACCACACGGACACATAACCATTTGCGGATCACACATTTTTTTTTATCCCATTTGGGCTTCGAACCCACAACTCTCGGCGTAGTGGAAATGCTTGAACCACTACGTCATCCGTGCAGTCAAATTGGCTATAGTCAGTAGACTCGAATTTGAGCCCAACATTTGTACATTATCTATACTAATATTATAAAGCTGAAGAGTTTGTTTATTTGTTTGAATGCGCTAATATCAGGAACTAATGGTTCGATTTGAAAAATTCTATTAGTGTTGGATAGCCTATTTATCGAGGATGGCTATAGGCTATATAACATCACGCTACGATCCATGGGGGCGGCACTGTAACGATAAACGGGGGTGAAACCGCGGGAACGTCTAGTGTGTTTATATGAAGATGTTTCTAAACGGACAATATTTTTACTGCGGTATGTGAATGCAATATTTTTTAGTACAGCCCGGTCATTTCAACAACTTTTATTATTGCGTTTGCCATGCAGCCATAATACTGTAGGTAGTTGCCTATGTTTGATTATATACATTTCACACAAGACGTTATTTTACACACAAGAGCAAATCGTCGTTGTGCGTTCACAAATCGCTATGTTTTGGAGCTACTTCTCAGGACAACAAAAAACTAGTTAACTCTTAATATATTTGAGCTTAGTTAAATTATTTTGGTGTGATAAATTTAATAAAACATTTACGTAGTTTAAGACTGTTTTCGTTAATGTAATTGCCTTGCGTGTAATAGTATAAGGATCAAAATTGCATCAAAAACCAAATATCGAGAAAATCACATAGCGACTTTTGCAGGCTCAACAACGAAATAGCAATCAAAAGAATTTTTTTGTTTTTTTTTATGAGATAGGAGGCAAACGAGCAGACGGATCGCCTGATGGTAAGCGATTACCGCCGCCCATGGACACCCGCAACACCAGAGGAGTTACAAATGCGTTGCCGGCCTTTTAAAAAGGAGTACGCTCTTTTCTTGAAGGTTTGTAGATCGTATTGGTGCGGAAATACCGCAAGCGACAGTGCGAGGCAGAAAATTTGTGGAAAAACGCACAGTTGTGGAAACAATATTATAATTGGTTGCAAAATAAGGGAGTAAATAATGTTTAAAATTAGTAATATAAGTAAAAATACGTCAGTAGTGAAAATATCTCGTTATCTCCGTCGGACAATAGCGTTTTGTTTCGCGCATCCTATTACCCCTATTAACAGATTTGAAACGCATGTACCTTATATGATATAGAGTATATTTTTAAAAAACTGTGTTTTGTAGTTTGGGTAATGTGACTGTTTGAATTAAAAAATAAAATAATATAGGTATATAAAATAGGTACAATATTGTACAGGTGTATACACAAAAATGTTATAGCGCGTATCACAATATGGGTGTCATTGCTAATGCACATTGCAGTAAACGTCATTATTTTAATCCAATTTTAGAGCAGCGATAGCTCAGTGGGGAGACCAACAGACTGCAATGCAGAGGGTCTCGGGTTCGAACCCACGTCGCGCACCTCTGACTCTCGGAAGTTATATGACTTTTCGAAATTATGTGCGTATTGATTGACAATTATCGTCTGCTCCGTGCCTCGGAGAGCACGTTAAGCCGTTGGTCCCGGCTGCCATGAATATCTATGGCAGTCGTTATTGGGAGAGTGTCGACACAAAAGATCCCACTGGGTCGAAGTGTCGCCGGTCTGGACTGACTGGCCCCCACATAAGATAAGATAATCCAATTTATATAGACAACGCTATAAACTGGCCGGCAGACCATTTTATAGAATACATCATTATCATCATCATCTCAGCCGAAAGACACCCACTGCTGGACATAGGGGAGGCCTATGTCCAGCAGCTTTCCCACACAGACCGGTTTTGGGCCACCCGCATTCAACCCTTCAATATTTTTTCTATATGGCTATCCTAAGGAATATGTTTGGTAAGGCGTGCATTCAAAAGTTTTCCAGCTAGTTGGACAATAGTGCCAACTTTGCAACCACACATTTCAATACAATATAATGCAGTATCTATATATTAATACGTGAAGCGAAAACTTTGGATCCCTTTTTACGAAAATTGGGCGGACGGAGGTAGTATGAAATTTCGCACACTTATAGTTTATACAGAGAAGAAGTGACGAATGCTAATATTTTTTAAAAATATGCATTAGTAATAACATTAAATTAATGAAAAAACACTACACGCACACAACCATGCATTTGACACACGCAGTCGAAGCGCGTAACTATGGTTACACATATCAATATGTAATGACATATGTATATCAGCAATATCTTACAGACAAACTTTGGTCGAATTTCGAGCACTAGGCGACCGCTAGTATAAAAGTAATGTTCTTTGTTTTCACTCTGTAGATTCCTTGTTAGTCTATTGTTATTCGAATGTGGATCATACTCTTTACGAATCGATTTTTCAACAATCATGCCTCGCTGCTATTTATTTATATTCTATGTATCCATTTGTTGTCATGTAATTGTGACTCGAATGTATGTACCTACATCGTGAAATTTTCGAATCATTCGATGTTTCCAACAATTGCGTCTCGATTGCCGTTACAATGATTGCATCATGTTATTGGTACCGATATTTATTTTAGCATAACATACAACTTTCGAATACACGATGATTCATAATAACAAGTGACATTTGGACACTGGATTAACTGTATCGAGCGATCGGTGATGTATAGAGATAGGGTTTCATATGGACATCAAATTTGGGGTCAAATGAAACCGCCTACGGTTGCTATGCCCACTACAGACCTTGAGTACAAGACTATTGTATGTGACCCATGTGAGCCTAGCGGTAAGTGCCTCGTTTACCCTAGTATAAGATGTCCCGGATTAGATTCTCAGGTATGGTAAAATGGAGTGTCTACCCCTTCGGGGATGTGTATTCGTGAATCTTTGTTTGTATGATAAAATATTGACAGTAAAGCTGGTGCAATTTAAGTGTCTACTTAGCCAATGTGGCTGCAAATTCCATCGACGGATGAGGCAAAGAAATGGTTGTTTCTAGTATGTGATCTTTGGATCCGTTATCTCCATATCTGAAAACTGGTCAAACGTAATATGTTTGACCGACAATCGGAAAATTCGTGACACAAGAATTATTTCTAGTGCAGGTATTGTCTAAATATCTCTCAAAGGGCTTCTAAACAGGCAACAATTGACTGCAACATGTGGCTGAAATGGTTCATGCTATAGCCCGGCCAGCTCACAACATTGACCAATCATCCATCGGCCATTAAAATAAAATTACGTGAACTCTATAATATCACTGTTCTTATCGGCTAGTATATTGCAGCTACACATGGCATTAAAGTAAAACCACCATAGAAGTACATACCTTAAACAGAAAAATGCGAGCATAGTTGCAAAGTGGCCACTATAACCCCTGCGCCATTATTGCAATCATTCTATACAGAATGATTTTGAAATCGTGTAATTCCTTTTAACCACTCATTGTACTGGTGGTATAGAATAACTCAGACCATTTTTTTTTGCTTATGTTTAACTTATCAACAGATATAGTAAAATATAACAGTCAAAAATAGTAAATAATCATTGAAATTAAACTACTATATACGGATTTTATCGCGTTGTTTATTTGACACTATTACAAAATTTTGAAAAACTGTTACACTACTATAATCACTATTAAACTTTACAAATTTTTAAGCTAATTAAATTATATATAGTGTCAAATAAACAACGCGATAAAATCCGTATATAGTAGTTTAATTTCAATGAATAACATTCGCGTAAACAGAAGACAATATTAGTAAATAATCACCAAATTGCACAGCCAAATATATTTAAAGAGATCAAAATAAGTCGACGGAACCCCGCTTCGCGAGGCTCCTATTTTTGGGTGGGTTTAAGAAGGAACCTAACATAACCTAACCCTTCCGAGACAGTATGCAGTGATTTGAGGCGTATAGGTGCTCATTATGATATATTTTAGTAAGCATATTTTGCTGCGCAATTACTATTTTTGGTGGTCATTATATTTAATTCCTTTTTTTTTATTAGAATTATTATTATGGAAAAATGAATGTACTGTTTTTTTCGTGAAATGGTTTCAGATAGTCATATTATGTTAACCAGCCGAGGCAATTCTAATTTTTTACTAATTAAGAAAAAATTACATGTCAATAATTAATGTCGTAAATGATAACGGTCCTTTCTATTGCCTCTTATTATTTACGACATCAGTTATTGTTATGTTATTTTTTTAAATGAGTAAAATATTAAGATTGTGTCGGGTGGTTCACATATGACTATCTAAAACCATTTCACGAAAAAAATCGGTACTTAAATTAATTTCTCCAAAATCATAATTCTAATTAAAAAAATATGGTCAGAGTTATTCTATATCACCAGTAGCATGCATGGTTAAAAGGAATTACACGATTTCAAAATCAACCTGTATATATCTTTAAGAATCCTAATCCTAACTAATATTATAAATGCGAAAATGAGTTTGTTTGTTTGTTACGCTTTCACGCTTTAACTACTCAACCGATCAACATGAAATTTTGCATATACGTTGTCAGGGGTACAGAATAGGACATAGAGTCCCTTTCATCCAGAAAAAACCTAACCTAACCTACATTTACGCGAGCGAAACCGCGGGTGAAAACTAGTATAATATAATTGACAATGGTATGACTAACAATGCGTGTCCGTTACGTAGACCTTATGAATATGGTCCAACACCTGGCCAGGCGCGAGCGCGGGTGACACACTGACATTTAACTACAATCTGATCAACGTAACAGGAAAATAAATCTATTCAAAACATATGCTGATGGCACAGTAACTTTTATAGTCACTTTGCCAATGCTTAAACATTACTCATCATTACAAATGTGAAAGTCGGTAGTTTCTATGATATTACGTTTTTAAAAACTTATTGTGTCTGGCATACATAAAAATACAATTTACCTATTGGTAAATTGTATTTTTTGACGTTTCTGGTATTAGGATTCAAGCTCTTTTTCGTGGGTTACTTCACAAACATTCAAATAGCTGACACAAAGTACATCCAGACTCCAAACAGCTATTTGTGAATCACACAATTTTTTGTCCCGTGTGAGGATCGAACCCACAACTCTGACGTACTGGCAGTGTCAAGGTCAAGTCTTAAACCAAGACTCATAAGTCATATTATAGAATACATGCTAATATGTTGCATATGGGTATCTAAAGTACTATTCTATAGATTACACCAGTGGCGTAGTGTAGTGAGGGCGGTAGGGGCGGCCCACCCCGGGCGGCACTTTTAGGGGGCGGCAAAATTTCACAATTAATAATAATAATATCTTGTAAATATTTGAATCATTTTTAATATTTACAAGATATTATTATTATTAATTGTGAAATTGTGAAAATGTGAATTCATATCCCGTTAAGTGTGAGAGTGATATGCTTCTTTCTTTTCATGGTCCAATTATATTTGTGAGTAATGAGTTAGATGATGCTATGGATGATGCTCTTAAGAATCGTTTGTTGTTTGTTAGTGCAAATGAGGCGTTTTGGGAGGCAGTTCGGGCGTGTGTACCGAAGGAGGAAGAGATGGACACGCCCCCGTATGAGGATGAAGTGGTTGCGTTATCGTCGGATGAGGAGGAGTGTGAAAGTCAAGAGTCGTCGTAGGTTTCGCCGGAAATTAACGTGCTCTGCTACTCCAATTCGTTCATATTTTGGCCCTCCCGGTCGTGTAATGCAATATTGTTATTCTGGTGCATCTATTCAGACGTATACTTGGCGTTTTGGATCTTCTTTTTATGAAATTAAATGTGGGGAGTTGCCATTTTTACTTTATTTGCTATGGGTAATAAAAATGTTGGTCAATTTTTACAAAATCAATATGGTATGATGATTATTAACAAAATTGAATATGTAATAAGTAATATCGAATTGAATCGTTATTATGATCTTGGTAAAGTTGAACAGGTGAATAAGCATTTTAATGATTTGCAGGTTGATCCTTTATTTTCGCAGGATACCTTTGAATTATGTACTAACTTTGTTAATAATTATGCATCTTTTGGTACGCCTACATTGACTGGCTCTTATGAGAATATGAGACGTACTCGCTTGCGAAATGGTGCCACTATTAGGTGGACTTATTATCCTAGATGTAAGAAACGAATTGAAACTGGAGTGTTAAATTCTAAGTCACGTATTGGCGAATTGGTTGTTGCTATGGATTCTCCTGATGTAATAAATGGATCCCATGCTAGTCGTGCATATTTGGGATTTGATGCTCTTGGTTTGCCGTTAAATACTGATGCGAATTCTTATTATGAATATAATATTAGGTATAATATATGTTATCGTGTGTATTGGACTTTTTAAAGATTAATTTTGGTTTTAATTCATGGCCCCTGCCTAGGTTGTACTTCCGCAGCGCAATGGAAGCGACAATTAAAAATTAATTTTGGTTTTAATTCATGGCCCCTGCCTAGGTTGTACTTCCGCAGCGCAATGGAAGCGACAATTAGTTTTATTTACCCTTGGTGCTCGAAGTGGACCCAGGGTTGTCGTTCTGTGGAACGATAATTAGTAGAAATCCTATTTTACACGAAACCCGACAATTGGTTGTGATAGGTTCAATTTAGTTATTTATTTTAACTCAACATGTCGGCGTTTCGCCGGAGGGTGGCCCTTGGGCCACCCGTAGGCCACAACTCTAACAATACAAATTTATTTATAGATCATGACGTCATCGCCGCATCGCGCCGGTCTAGAACACCCTATCGGCGCGTACGCTGGGAACGCAGCAGGGGGTATTTCAGATAGTGTTGATGTTTGCGGCCCGCGTAGTCATTCTCCAGTTAGTAATAAGAGAGGAATAGGTGGTACAATACACAATAATGATGACTATTCTTGCCGAAAAGTTATTTAGGATTATAATAATAATAATATCAGCCCTGTATTAAACTGTCCCTCTGCTGGGCACAGGCCTCTTCTCAGTGTGAGAAGGGTTAGGCCATAATCCACCACGCTGGCCTAGTGCGGGTTGGCAGACTTCACATATCTTTGAGAACATTATGGAGAACTCTCAGACATGCAGGTTTCCTTACGATGTTTTCCTTCACCGTTAAAGCAAGCGAAAATTAACTATTTAATACGCATATAACTTCGAAAAGTCAGAGATGCGCGCCTTGGGTTCGAACTCGAGATCTCTGCGTGGCAGTCCAACGGTTTCCCATCAGGCTATCGCTGCTATACTTTATTTATTTAGAATTACTTTATTTAAATTAAAATACCTAAATAACAGGGCGGCAAAATTTTCTTCCGCCCCGGACGGCTGACACTCAACTACGCCACTGAATTACACAAATATTTTTTATCCATACTAATATTACAAAGCTGAAGAGTTTGTTTGTTTGGTTAAGCGCGCTAATTTCAGGAACTACTAATTCGAATTGAAAAATTCTTTTAGCCCATTTATCGAGGATATAGGCTATATTTCTTTTTTTTTATTTTGCTCGTCAAAAGACCACACTCCACCTGATGGTAAGCAGTGGTGTGGTCTAAGAGCAGTGGCCTCCACACCGCCCTCATAGCAGCCGAGGCGATGTTGAGATCTCTACTTTGACAGCCTGAGAAGGTGCTTATATAATATATGGCTTATATATCTATAATATATTGCTTATATTGCTTTATATTTTGTGCTTAACATCACGTTATGACCAATAGAAGCGCAGCATTAATTAAATATGTTGCAAAACGGGGTAAATTTTCTTATGTGAAGCAGACGAATTTGCGCGAATCAGCTAGTAATTTGATTTAGTATGATCAGCAAATGTTTGTTTAGAGTCTGGGTGTTTGTGACCATTGTTTGTCTGTATATTACGAATACGGGGCCTTTACACAGCTTTTGTAATAAAACATGACGACCAGGACCTCAAGTCGCGTTCGTAACCAAATTACGGTATTAAAATTCCAATTAGAACTTATCCTAACTAATATTATAAAAGCGAAAATGAGTTTGTTTGTTTGTTACCTTTTCACGCCTAAACCACTGAACCGATCATCCTGAAATTATGCATATACTTTGACAGGTGTACAGAAACGGACATAGGTTACCTTTCATCCCGAAAAAAATTACTGTTCCCGAGGAAAACAATAATAACGTTCTTATGATAATAATAGATGGCGCCACGTGTCTTTCGAATCATGATTGAATTATATTATTACAAGCAGAGTACAATCCGAATTGATTGTCAAATTCTAAATTAACGCGAGCGAAGCCGCGGGCAAAAGCTAGTACGTAATAAAATAGTTGAAGTTTCACACATTCGAGTATTTGACGATGTTAAATATTTCGATACGCTTGAACATTCGAATAAATGAAATCGATTATTTTTAAAATCAATATTTTATCAATAGACGATTATTGATAAAATATTGATTTTAATAATAATCGCTATTAAAAATAGGCTATTAAAAACGATAATAGGTCAGTTTAGTGATGCGTGACAGCCTATTCATATAAACCCTCATTAAAATTATTTATATTGTATTTTATTAACTTTGATTATAAAAACCGCGATAGCCCAATGGATAAGGCAGACTTGTGATTAAGAGGTCGTGGGTTCGAATCCCATTACCGAAGCGAACCCACTCCTTACATAAATATTTTATGATCGGATAGCAAGATTACTTGTACCTAAATCCTAATCCTAACTAATATTATAAATGCGAATGCCAGTTTGTTTGTTCGTTACGCTTTCACTCCTTAACTACTCAACCGATCATCATGAAACCTTTCATCCAGAAACTGTACCCGAGCGATAGAAATTTATTGACATAAGCTAGATAAACACGAGCAAAGCCGCGGGCAGCGTCACGTATATTGTAATAGTGACATATAATATATTGCAATATCATGAACTCATTGTTGTATGCTGAACTCATCCACGATACACAAGTGAAATCTACACTAGTATATCTAAACTAATATTATAAAGCTGAAGAGTTTGTTGGTTTGTTTGGCCGCGCTAATCTCAGGCACTACGGGTTCGAATTGAAAAAATATTTTTGTATTGGATACCCTATTTATCGAGGAAGGCTATAAGCTACATAACATCACGCTACGACCAATAGGAGCAGAGTATCAATGAAAAATGTTGCAGAAACGGGGAAAATTCTCTTATGTGAAGCAGACGAAGTCGCGCGGGTCATCTAGTAATATTTTAAAGAAAGGAATAGGAAAGATTTGTTACTTTGTTTGTAATCGTTTAACTCTGAAACTACTGAACCGATTTTAATAATTCTTTTATCATTAGAAAGCTATTTTATACAGAAGTAACAGGCTATAAAACACCACGCTATGAACTACGTGAGAGGTGCAATGTTTATAAACGTGGGTTAACCGCGGCACACAGCTAGTAGGTATTCTACAAGTTTCAAAGTTTATAAGTTTTGATGTAGGAACTAAGAACACGATGCGATGCGGCGGCGACGCGGCGCCGGAGCGGTGTCGCTGCGTCGTTTTACATGGAAATATCTGTGGCGTGTCACACGATGCGCTGCGGCGCCGCAACGGACTTGCAACCGCCGCGCGCCGAGACGAGGTGGGGAGGGGTGAATGCGTTGTGACGTCGGAGCGGCATCGCTCAGTTGTTTATTCGTCACAAGGAATGTCCAAGTGTCCAACGCTGCAGGGGCGCCGGCGGCGCCGCCGCGACATAACAACGTTGCGGCGCCGCACCGCTCGTGTGCCCGCCGATACGGCGAAATCTTTGCAGTGCGGCGCCGCAACGCATCGTGTGCTCCTGCCCTAATAACTGGTAACCATTTTTTTACGTGGGCAATGCATTGACGCGTTCCTCTTCGCGGGTAGGCGGAGAGGTTATGTCGGACTCACCCGGAGAAAGATGACGAAGTCCCGGTCCTACCTGATATTATTAACTTTCCCTTTATTTTAGAATTTAGTTTTGTATGGACAGTGACATTAAAATCGTGATGATTATTATCGTGAAATTCATAATGATAAAATTTTATTTGTAATTTGGAGCACAAGTCCAAATTTAAAAAGTTTATTACTTGATGGCATAATGATTGCAACACCTGGTATATAAATGAGTTGTAAAATACTGAAATTATAATTTGATGGTGATTTAAAAGAGTGGCCTTGAGTTTCTTGCAGGTATCTTCTCATAGGCTCAACCTTTTGCCTGAACCTTGCAACTAACATAAATATAAATTCAGTAAATGTATCAAACACACTAACCTCTTTGACGTTCATAAGTGTTACTTTGTGACCTAAGTGAATAAATGATTTTTGACTTTGGCTTACCGACTAAACCTACCACGGTGTTCCTCGACGTTAGCTCAGTCGGCGTAGTCGCGCGAATCGTTCTCACATGCGAATCGCGACATTCCCGACCACGCCGACATATCTGTCACCGATTTGAAAATATTTTTGCATAACTAAAGCATTAACTTAACTACGATTTATTGTGGAAGGATATAAGATATAACATAACGCTTCGAGCAACGGCATTAGGGCAGCAATTATAAATGTGAGTGAAACAGCTAAGTAATTTATTTACTGTGAGAAATCCATCGATTTGATCGATGGAGAAATCATAATATATCGGACTAGCTAACCCCGCAGTTTTATCCGCGTAAGTCCCGATGTCGTGAGAATATTAGTATAAAAGATAGCCTATGTATTGATCCAGGTCTCCAGCTATCTACATGCTAAGTTTCATCACAATAGGTGTAGTAATAATATAATAATAATATTCTATCACATACACACAACGTCATCTAGCCCAAACTAAGCAGAGCTTGTACTATGGGTACTAGATAATGGATAAATATACATATATACATACTTTTTTTGTAAATACATACATATTATACATAGAAACACCCAGACCAAGACAAACATCCATGTTCATGCACACAAATGTTGGACTTGTGCGGGAATCGAACCCGCGACCTCAGGCGTAGCAGTCGGTTACACTAAACACTACGCCATCGAAGCGTTTTTACGTGAAAGAGTAACAAACATCCAGTCATCCATCCTCACAAACTTTCACATCTAATCGTATCTATATATATCTATGTATATATATATCTATGTATATATATATCTATGTATATATATATCTATGTATATATATATCTATGTATATATAAATAACAATCAATTGCCACATGTATGACGGAGCATCACGTCTTAAGAACGGCTCAGCCGCTATAGCTTTTTTTGTTGTGTTTGTAATTGTCAGGACAAGATTTGTATGAACGTAAATTTGAGAAAATCCGTGTCGAAAATTTTAATGGTATTATTATATGAAAAAAATTAATAGACGTTTTGATATTGAATTTAATTACGTGAAATGTATTTGTGTATAGATTGGCAGGACTACGACTGTCGGGTCAGTTAGTTTATAACATTAGTAGGATTTGCTATATTCTAGGACCGCACCAAGTACTTGTTTAACACATTCGCTGTCCCGTGATAGACACAATAGAAAATCTATTGTTATGTACCATATGCGGTTCATCGGACAGGGAACGTGTTAGCACCTTTTCATAGGCACTAATAACTACAAAGAACAGGTAAGGGGTGACAGCCGATGTGTAACACACTTTCTCGTTACAAAGAACGATGATTCACAACGAGTGACATTTTATCTGACTCCTCAACTAACTGTACTGAGACCGGATTATTATATGCATACAATAACAGCAGAAGTGCACAACATTTTTGACTGTGAATAGTTTAGTCGGCAAAGCGACGACGCGGTTTGTCGAGATCGCAGGTTCAAGTCCTGCTTTATGGATTGTTTGCCCCTCGTTAATAATTTACATAACATCTTAATAAAACTTTGATGAAATACTCAAATGCTGCACCATTTCATAATTATTGGAGCAATGCATAATATCTCCTGCACAAATGGCTAGTCTCCGTTAAGATTGACTGCCTTGACCGGAATTTTGTCTGGAGGACATCCTAACTAATATTATAAATGCGAATGTGAATTTGTTTGTTACGCTTTCACGCCTTAACTACTCGAGAGATCATTATGAAATTTCGCTTACACGTTGTCAGGGTACAGTATAGGACATGACATATGTAGATTATCGAGAAAAAGTACTGTTTCTAATATAACCTAACCAACATTTGTGCGAGCAAAGCTGCGAGAAAAATCTAGATGTATTATTCGAAACAGCTTATGTCTACTTTTATACAAACATAATGTAACAACTCTATTTCGAAGAAGTATTTGGAGGTAGATTACATATATTTAATATAAAAATTTAAACACAGTACCGGACTGCGTACTGGGAACTTTTTAACAGAAAACACAATACCACTTTTCCCGACAAGCACTTCAACCTCATGCACAGCTGTCGCATTTACTACCGGCTACCGCTGCGGGTTTGTTCCGCATTCGTCTCTCATGTTTCGTTCTAAACATAGAAATACGCATTCGTCCCAAAAATTGTTCCTTATATGCCCCTAAATTTAAATAAATATTAATTTCTTAATGTAATTCCGTTTTGGTCCCAAATTATGTTTCTTTTCTGCCCCTGTTCTTTTTAATGGATTTTTTGTTGTACCGTCTGCCGAAAAATATTTTAAAATACCTCGTTGATCTCCTGGCAAAACTTTGGACTTATTATTGCATGACATCACGAGCCCGACAGCGAATTTAAAATAATTTTTAACCACACAAAAATGTAGGATAAAAAAGGAATAATTTAAAAAGAGGGGCGAATGAGGAACAATTTCGAACTTGGGACGTAATGTAGGGGCAAATACGGAACAAATCCCGCTGCGCCACCAACGCAGTCTAGGAATTTATATCTTTATACATACCTACTTGCTCTGTAACTAACATGGGACACCTCAGAAAGCTAACATTACTAAGTACTAATAGTCACTCGGATGTCGTAGTAGTTTACGTGGTCGCCTCGCCACTGGCTCAGCCTTAGTGATGTGGAGCCCCACTCGGGACAAAAAATTGCCTGTGCCGGAAATAGTTGTGCCGAGTCTGGGTGTTCTTTCTGCCCATTGTTTGAATGTTTGTAAAGTCTCCGTGACACTGAAATAATACCAAATATGAGTGCTGTCTTTTCATAAAGAAATCTAGCATAAAGAAAGCTTTGGAATGAACTGCCTGCTTCGGTGTTCCCCGAGCGCTATGATATGTCCTTCTTCAAACGAGGTTTAAAGAGAGTTCTTCTTTCACGGTAGGCTTTGCTATGTCCTGACATTGCTGAAGTCCTTGAGCAGCGGTTACCACATTCCATCAGGTGGGCCACTTGCAATAAAAAAAAGAAAAAAAAAGTTATATTATAAAGAGAAAAGTTTTGATTTTTCGTTTGTTTGTTTGTAAGGGTTTAACAAAAAAACCAGTAAACCGATTTAAAAAAGTTTTCTCCATTAGGTAGCTATATTATCACCGAGTAACATGGGAAATATTATTTTTAAAAAAGCAGTTACATTACCTAACCTACTTTTACGTCAGCAAAGCCGCGAGAAAATCCTAGTAAAAATATTCAAAATAAAGTTCTGATCTAGTAAAATAAAGTCATAGGGTTTATTATATATGTTGTTGTTTTCTAATTAAATTCTGGGCAATAGAATACCTACGAATACCCAATAGTCGCTAGTTTGCCTGAGTTGTAAAGGTCAAATGAATCAAGTTGAGGTAAACACCTATTAGTAATTAGCCAAATCAGGTAAAACAGTTACTCAATCAATTTACTGCTACGCTGATGACACCGCAGTACTATTTCGTAACAAATCTTGGTCCAGCGTAGTCGCAACCGCGTAGGTAGGGATGTCAAATCTCGCAACATGGCTTGAGACGAAGCTATTAACACTAAACTTAAAAAAAACTAAGTTTTTTTATTTTTTTTATTTTGCTCGTCAAAATGACCACACTCCACCTGATGGTAAGCAGTCGTGTGGTCTAAGAGCAGTGGCCTCCACATCGCCCCCACAGTAGCCGAGGCGATGTTGAGGTCTCTACTTTGACGGCCTGAGAAGGCCTGAGAAAATGACTCGGCGCAAGGTCGTGCGAGAGCAGTGCGGCACACGACCGTTGGCGGAACGGCAAAAACGTCGAGTCATTTTGTATGAAAAATCATAACCGCCCGTGCGCAGTACGATACCCGGACTGCAGCAGTCCGGCACCAACCGCCTAAATTGAAAGCGCCCTAACGTCAGATATTTATTTTGAAGGCAATAATCGCAATGCACAAAGAAATTACAAAATCTTCTGAATTCACTCAGCTAACACAACGACGTGTATTTCGAATTCCTACACTTACCATAAACTCCACTTTTATAAAAAAACAGGCAATCTGCCTACGTCCCAAAATATACAACATAGTTTGTAAGTTACATGAATAAAAATAAAATAAAATATAAAAATGGAAAAATTAAGTGTAAGTAAACTGAACTTATTCTTAATCACAGTTGACGACAAAGACACAACATTCAAACACAAACACACACGCATACACATACACAGAGACGCACACACCCTCACACAAATACACACACACATATATACACATACATACCTCAAATAACACATTCATACCAATCATCAAACCCCACACATTTTCATCACATACAACAGTGCTTCCGTTTTTTTTATTTCCTTATGTTAATATCTTCACTTCGTTCGAATGTTATTTTGTTAGAAGTTTAATTTTTTTAGTTCTTGATATTTTATTTGTTTTCAAACCGATGTCTGCATATTCTAGATGTTAAGCGACTAAAGTATAACGTGTGGTTACCGCGATACAAGCCTCGAGCTTAGTGCGGAAGCCGCTGCCAATTATAAAAATGTGTAATATAGTAAATAGAGAAATAAATAAATAAATCATACGACCTGTTGTAGCTCATTACTGGATATTCTATCAAGCAATAAGCCTGTTCTAGGTCATTTATAGATATCATCACCCGATTTTTAAAAGTAAATTAAAACAAAATATTTTTCGGATCTTTAGTTAACGAATGGTTAAACGCTTCGAACGACCTGAAGACTAAAGAACTGCCGCAACAGAGAAATAGCCAAAAAATAATTTGACGTGAGTTTGTTTTTGACACATCGTTGACAACCAACCTTACATAAAACAGGTGTGAATCGATCAGTAAGCATACCCTTGTGTCTCGTACTTACGTGCTAAACATTTGGGATTCGATCTGAATCTTCATTCAATCGAGGGGATCCGGGGATCCGGGCCAATATGTGTATCATATACAAATAGGTTTTACATGATTCAGAAATATTTATGACCATTTTTCAAGCTCCCAAAGACTAGAATCAGGCTATCAATATCAAAAAGATTTTTCATATTTCACTAATAGTTGCTGAGATTAGCGTGTCCAATAAAAAACACAAACAAACTCTTCAGCTTAAGTTACATTAGCTTCTCTTCGTCAGACTACCTTTAAATTATAATATAAACTTAATATATTTAAAAGACTTTTACTGGAAGAGTGTAAGCTAGAGTAAGATAGCAGAAACCTTAAGGAAATAATAAAATAATCAACTAGTACCTATGTAAAACTTTTGTAATATTTATTTTATACTTGTTTTCACCCGCGGCTTCGCTCGCGTAAATGTAGGTTAGGTTAGGTTAGGTTTGCAACAGTTATTTTTTATGGATGAAACCCTATGTCCTATTCTGTACCCCTGACAACGTGTATGCAAAATTTCATGGTGATCGGTTGAGTAGTTAAGGCGTGAAACCGTACCAAACAAACAAACAAACAAATTCATTTTCGCATTTATAATATTAGTTAGGATTTATATAATAAGTGCTTGATAATTACCGATTGTTTATATCGAATCTTCACTCGCATGTTCTCTCTCTCTAACTAAATGATGTGTATAGTTGTAATTGGACTCCAGATTTGAGTATTGTATACTGTTTAAGATTATGTGTGTATGTGTTAGTCTGTAGTCTGTTACTGTTCCTATTCAATAAAAATAAAATAAAATATTTTGTTTCATGGGTGAAAACATTTTAACAGCAGACACAAAGATACACCCTTTCTGAGCTACTATTGGACCACAGAAATCTGTAACAAAACCACAGCGGTCATTGAAGGCAGTGACAAAGTGACCACATCAGCTAGTTAGTCCGACATCCGGCAAAATTGTTAATAAGATATACAACGTTGCACTTATTAAATAACTTGCAAAAGTAAATAGTACGATAGTATGTTACACTCACATACTACAGATAATAAAATGTAACTTTTTAATTACGCATACTATACATACGACCTACTTGTAAGTTGTAACCTTTACCTTGTTGTCACTTTTTCTGTGAAAGCCTTTATTGTGAACTAGTTTACTGTTATAACCCTAAGTTACTCGCCGTCGTAAAATTTACGACACCAGCAAATATTTTCTTTTTGCTTTCATGAGTAACACCTAGAGATTTACGTCAATCATAAAAATAAGAATAATTAGAAATCAACAAACTCAAAACTGAGGAAAATGCTGAAATTTGCTTTTCTATGCATATAGCAGTGATAGCCGAATAGGAAACCGTTGGACTACCACGCAGAGGTTTCAAGTTCGATCCCAAGGCATCTCTGATTTATCTAAGTTATGTGCGTATTAAGTAGTTATATAACACTTGCTTTAACGGTGAAGGAAAACATCGTGAGGAAACCTGCATGTCTAAGAGTTCTCAATAATGTTCTCAAAGATATGTGAAGTCTGCCAACCTGCACTGGACCGGCGTGGTGGACTATGGCCTAACCCTTCTCACACCGAGAGGAGGCCCGTGCCCAGCAGTTTAATACAGGGCTGATATTATATTATCCTATCCTAACTAATATTATAAAAGCGAAAATGGGTTTGTTTGTTACCTTTTCACGCCTAAACCAAGATTATCGGTTCAGTAACCGATCATCCTGAAATTTTGCATATACGTTGTCAGGTGTACAGAAACGGACATAGGCTACCTTTCATCTCGAAAAACATTACTGTTCCCGAGGAAAACAACAATAACGTTCTTATGATAATATATGGCGCCACGTGTCTTTCGAATCATGATTGAATTATATTATTACAAGCAGAGTACAATCCGAATTGATTGTCAAATTCTAAATTAACGCGAGCGAAGCCGCGGGCAAAAGCTAGTTATGTATAGATCTCTAATCATACGATATGCACTAAATTTAATATCTTATGTTAGTTAAGAAATACAGATATTAATCTAATTGTTTAGGTGATTGGTTTAGTCGAAAAGATTTAATCACAGTTAAATCTTTTTAATAATTATTATTTCTATTTATATATATATTTTTTTTGATTCTGTATCACTTTAAACCCACAAAAATTCGAATACCACAACACCCGCTAAGAATAAATCCTATTCCGCGGGGGACTTTCGAATCATTTAAACAAAAGACATAAAACCACGCACGATTGGACAACTATTTGTGGAGCACACACATTTAATTGTGGTCCAAGGAAATATTTCTGCATTATTAAGACGTCGTAAAATTTACGATACATTAAATAAAAAATGCATAAACGTTACAGTTTAGTAATATAGTGTTAATGATTATTTGATATCAAGTGACCTCACCCAGTGCCCGTATGAATGAAGTCAGCTAAGGACATCGATCAGTAGACAGGCCGACTTTAAATTAAGACTAGTGTATTACTGCGTTTACTTTATTAATTATAATTATACTAGCAATGAGTGATTATTTATCTATACTAATATTATAAAGAGGAAAGATTTGATTTTTGTACGATTTAACTCAAAAACTAATCAAACTATTTTAAAAATTCTTTTACCGTTAGGAAGCTATATCATCACTGAGAACCATAGTCGTTTATACATTCGAATCTTGACAAATATTCGAATGCAGTAACCGTTAAAGGCTACATCTAATAATTATTTATCATATTTTAATATTGAAATTTAGAAATATCTATCTGTCCTCGCGGTTTCACTCATGCTTATGATTACTGCTTCACTTCCGTGGCTCATAGTGTGATGTTATAGCCTAAATTTTCTCAAGAATTGGACATCAAATGTAAAATCCGACTGGTCATCACCTCCTTGCGCATGCTCTCGTGCGCTTAGGGACTGGACTGGTCGAGTCTCAGTCCAGTCCCTACCATGCACGATAAACGCAGTTTCATCAGCGTAAGTGATGATGTTACAGTTAGGTAGCGACTTATTACATAAACTGTTAATATGTAGTAAGAGTAGAGCAGGTCCAAGCACGCTACCCTGCGGCACACCAGAAATAAGCGACTGCTGAGCACTTGTAAAGTTGCCTACTCTAACGCATTGGGTTCTATTTGAGAGGTAATAACGAAATAGTTAATAACGAAAGTTAATATCGAAAGTAGTTAATAAAGAAATAGGTATAATACCGCGAATACCGACCGACTCCATTTTAGAGCAGAAGAGGGAGTACCTATGTTCTGCATTTGCTGAATGTCTAGTCTACCGTTTTCTCTTAAGATTTTCAGGATGATATAAGACAAAAATAAAAATATTTATGTATGTACATATAGTAACTTGGGCAACTGTTCAGTACCTCTGTCGAATGAATCACACATTCTTTCCGTGACAATTGCAATACAATCTCCCATGTGTGTTGTTGTTGTAGGCAATTCGGCTAAACGTATATATAAACACTTATCCAAATATGTATATACATTTTAAGTGCCTCTCAGACTTAGAACTGATACCCGGGGATAGCAGAAATCCCTGACATAGTTCCTTAAGTAGTCATCTTAACCGTATAAAGACAAAAATTATGGTTTTAAGTGGTCGCCTTACCAATGTAACTGCGCGTAGTGTTATGGGTTCGATAGAGCAGCGACAGCTCAGTTGGGAGACCAACAGACTGCAATCCAGAGGGTCTCGGGTTCGAACCCACGTCGCGCACCTCTGACTTTCGGAAGTTATATGACTTTTCAAAATGATGTGCGTATTGATTGACAATTATCGCCTGCTCCGTGCCTCGGAAAGCACGTTAAGCCGTTGGTCCCGGCTGCCATGAAAATCTATGGCAGTCGTTATTGGGAGAGTGTAGACACAAAAGATCCCACTGGGTCGAAGTGTCGCCGGTCTGCACTGACTGGCCCCCACATAAGTTAAAATAAGATGGGTTCGATCCCTACACGGAAAAAAATATTGTGTGATTTGCGATTAGTTCCCGAAGAACACAGAACTCACGCAACGCAGTAACTAGTTGTGGATCATCATACAAATGTTGCTCCGTATACACAACATTCGTCAGGTATGTTCATGATAGCAAATACTGACGACTTTTATGCTATTATGCGCTCAAGAGCTGCGTCTCTGATGACTAGAGTACCTACGGATGAGTGCTAACAGTATTCTAAAAGTGTTATCTGCAAAATATGATAGTTCCTTTCTGGTACATTGGGCACTTATGCATGTGTGTACCTACCCCCGGCGATTCTTTTTTTTTTAAACTAAGGTGGCAAACAAGTATACGGCCCACCTGATGGTAAGTGGTCACCGTAGCCTATGGACGCCTGCGGTACCAGAGGCATCACTTGCGCGTTGCCGACCTTTTAGGAAAGGAAGTTGGAAGGAGAAGGAACGGGATGGCGGAAAGAGGGTGATTGGGCCTCCGGCACTCTCACTTACCGAACGAAACACAACAGTAGGAATACTGGTATTTCACGTCGATATTCTGTGAGAGGGTAGCCCTTCCCCGGTCAAGCCAGCCCATTCATGCTGAAATCAGCGAGGCTCTACTACTCGTAAAATTGTCTTCGTTAAGTTGAATAATTATAATAAAATACCTATCAATAATTATGATTTCAATTGTTATTAATTTTATTTTAGTTTGTTTCATTTTTATTTTATAATTAAATTCAACATTTTATAATGTTTATTGCTTTATTAGTTTTATTTATGTTTTGATTATTTGTTAGAATGAATTAGTAAGCTATGCAAATTTTAAATAAAGTTATATTATTATGTTTCTCTTATCACAGGTAAAAAAGGTTAGAAAATACATATTATATTATATTATCTATGTATATATTAATACGTGAAGCGAAAACTTTGGATCCCTTTTTACGAAAATTGGGCGGACGGAGGAGTATGAAATTTCGCACACTTATAGTTTATACAGAGAAGAAGTGACGAATGCTAATATTTATATATATATATTTTTTTATTTCTTTATTTATTTCGGGGCTTTTAGTCACAAATAAGACCACGTCAGCCCCATTATAACCTAAACATAATTATTTAATCTTATTCTAAGATTCTATAAAGTAAAATTGCTCCTTCGGAAAATATTTATATAAAATATGTATAATAAATACATTAAATTAATGAAAAAAACACTACACGCACTCAACCATGCATTTGACACACGCAGTCGAAGCGCGTAACTATGGTTACATATATCAATATACGAGTATAATGACATGACATAATATATATCAGTTGGTCGAATTTCGAGTACTAGGCGACCGCTAGTTATTATTATTAATCCTGCCCCTTGGAGACAGCGTGAAAGACGCCGATATTTATTTTTTGTATGACCTTAACATAGGCTATGTTTTAACGAAATACAAGCGTGAAGCTCATGTTATATTTTTTTTATATAAGTCTTCTCTTGCGTATATATTACGTGAGTAAGATATGGTAATTCCTAACCCCTCTTCTCCTCATTCCTCCGTGGCGCAGCGGTAGTGAATGCGACTGCTGTGCATGAGGTCTCGGGTTCGAATCCCGGGTCGGAACAACAAAAAAAGTTATTGGGTTTTTCTGTTAAGAAAGCTCAATAGCAGCACGGAGTTAGGAAGTTGGCGGTGTTAGACATCCCCGTGCCTCGGAAAGCACGTAAAGCCGTTGGTCCTGCGCCTGATCTCTCTCCGGTTGTGTCGTATTACCGTCCCATCGGATCATGAGAGTTAGAGAACAGAGAGTGCACTTGTGTTTGCGCACACACTTGTGCAACATAATTTCTCCTGCGCAGATGGCCAGTCTCCGTTAAGATTGGCCGCCGTGACCGAAATTCGGTCTGGAGGACATTATTATTATGAGCAAAAGTGAACATAATGTGTCATCCAAAATAAGCATAGCAAAAGATTTCCCACCGCCAATGGTGCATATGTAATATATAAACGTCTCATTAAGGTTTAAGCTTTGTATTTTGAAGACTTTACAAACATTCAATTAACGGGATCACACAAATAGAAGTGCTGTGTGTGATTCGAACCCTCTATACTCAGAGTGGCCGCAGCTGTCAGGTGACTTTTTGAATGCTCCGCCATCCATGCATTCGAGGCTGCGGACGGTACCTAGCTAATCCATACTAATATAACAACAGCGAATGTGAGTTTGTTTGTTCGTTTGTTATGCATTCACGCCTTAACTACTCAACTGATCATCATGAAATTTTGCATACACGTTGTCAGGAACACATAAAGATTACCATTAATCTAGAAATAAAGTACTAAATAGAAATTTATTGACAATATCTGCATTAACGCAAGCGAAGTCGCGGGCAAAATCTAATATTTTATAGTTTTGGATTTTATGCAAATTCTAATAGATACTTTAATTTAACGGTCACCCACCTAATATCAGGTTTAAAATCATACATAGATAGACACACGTCTATAATCGTCTACTAGGCACATTGCCACAATCCATACCGCTAATGTAAACTTCTTAAAAAACCCGAGTCTGTCCGACGTGGGCATCGAACCTGATACCTCTTGTTCGGTCCCTCTCTTATGCTACAAGACTAGAGGCAGTTTTTAATCAGCCGGGTTTAACTGGGTATATTTTCAGACTAAGGAGTGAATTTTTTTAATCGGGCAATTCGGTATTCTTTGTCCGATCTGAGTCTCGAACCTAAGACTTGACGATCGGCAAAAAGCAGTTATTAGGCATCGCTCTTCCTAAATCTGTCGCATTGCATGTCAAAAGTTTCCTCATACATTACAATGAATTCATCAAAAGTTAACGACCCGACACCTACGCACGAGACACGCTGTGTTCAACAATGCTTCAATACCATTGTCTACCCTATGGCACAGTGACCGAGATTAACGGTCGTCGGTTCGATTCCCAAACAATGCGTTAATCGATCTTAGAGAAAGTTTATGTTCATTCATCTCAGGAATTGCTCAACCGATTTTGATGGCTTGTATTGTATGAGTCATTTGTTTTTTCGCTTTCTGAGTTCGATATACCTTTAATTGGATGAAAGGTTTACATTGAGAAAGTTGTCGTCGTCATTGCCACATACAAGCAATTAATCGTGGTTTCGCTCGCATTGTAAACAAAATTATATAACAAAAGGAAGTCTAGAAGGTATGATGAATGCATGTATGGCGCAATGGTTTAAGTAGTCCTGTTGACACTATACCTACACCGTTGCAAGGTTGATTCCTTAACGAGACAAAAAACATGCAATCCACAACAGTTCCGTCTACTGATCTCTATGTTTTGTCAATAATTGATTTCTTTTTATGTTTTATTTTTTTGTTTTATTTTAATTTCTGCCAATTAGTTTGTAACTGAACGCTTAGGTATATCTTTAAATTTTACCACATCCAATGTTGTATGGGTTGGGAATGGTACTCTTAATACAAGTTATTCTATAACTTAGCAAGATGCCAGTTACGTAAACATGCCGTAAACATTAACATGTTTGTCAACTAAATTATATATTGTGTTACGAGTGCAGAAAGCCTCGTAAGCTAAATAACGTTCCCACGAGAACCGCGGGACTGGAGGAGACGTGACACCCCGTTTACGTCATATTAGTGTTAAGTTCAGTAAGTCTTAAGCCTAACTTCGGCGGGACTACTCTTGTGTTAAAAGTTCATATTCTGTAAAGTGAACGTTTCGTGGACATTTTTATGAACATTTCATCAGAACTTTATGTAATCTAAATTTTTACATTTTCAATATACTTTTTACTACTATAAATACTAGTTTAATTGCTTCCCGAACTCGTTTATCCTAACTAATATTACAAATGCGAATGTAATTTTGTTTGTTTATTACACTTTCACGCCTTAACTACTCGACTAATGATGTTTTCAGGGATACGGAAAAGAACATAGCGATACAAGGTGAGGTGGGCGGAGCGGAAACCGACACATGACAAAGGTAAAAAAATTAAAAGCCTAAGAAAAGCCGTACAAGCCGGACACCGTCTAATCTGGCCGCACACGAAACCAAAAAGTGTCCGGCTTTATCCGGACGCCTGGCAACGATAGGGCGTTTGTGCACTACAAGGAATTTTACTGTCCGGTAGTCCGATTTATTACGGTCCGATGTGGCATGACAAAAACGGATGATTGGCTTGTGCACTTGTCCGTTTTTACTCAGATCGGTGCGACGCAGTTTACAGTAGCTCTCTTTGAAACTACACGCCACGCACGCGTAATTACCTACGCTAGGAATAATGAGTTTTTCCCCCCTTCCCCGCGCCCACCTCGCCCGCTCATGAATTACGCGGACACAGTGCACAAGCATAAACACGTTTTTCATTGCTGTCATCTCGGACCGGAAAAACGGCCCGGAATGGGGAAAAGTAAAATGTCGAACGGTAAAATTACGTATAGTGCACAAACTAGTATATACATTTATGGCGTGCCATATTGGACCGTAAAAAATCAGACTGCCGGACAGTAAAATTCCTTGTAGTGCACAAACGGCCATAGGTATCTCTGGATTATCCAATGTAACCACTGATGTTCATACAATTTTCAGGCGCTGAGTGTCAGCTGAACATCTTAACTGTCAAGGATTGACTCGAAAGTCAAAGTTTGAGAACTTTATGAACACACTTTATTATTATTATATTCAATAGATGAATTGCGAACAATCAACGACATAAAGTGTTGTCACTTTTAGACTATGTAGCAGTGAAAGTTATTTCGTTAATAAGAGTACCTACCAAAGTATTTCTGCTTTCAGATTGCCGGCTGTTACATTCCATTTGCCTAAAATTTTATTTTATATCATAATGTAGGCAAATCGTAGTTATTCTTTGCAATATTCATTTGTCAAGTCTTAAAATTCCAGACATGATTGAAAACCTATTAGGTCTGACCGCCGGTGTGCCACTGCGACTCAATAGATTAATTATCTCATAAACCATAATAGGCAGAGAGTTGAAATTGCATTGAATGTGTATTTCCATATTATCTATACCTACATAATAATCAAATTATAATGGGCTGATGTCTGGACGCGCGAGATTTTACGAAAAATATATCTATGTAGCTAAAGATGCCAAAGTAATTTTTATAGAATTAACCCTACAGCTTTGGAGGTTTTACGCAAGCTGGTATTAATTGTTTAACGTCTAGATCTAGTTCTAGTTTTAGTTAGTAGGTATTTACATGCATACCTGTACATGACTGTATTGAAATAACTAAAAGGAAGCTAATAGATATGTCTGAGGAATATGCAGAACTACTTTTTTTTTTTTTTTTTTTTCTTTCATTTATTTAAGCGAGGGTTTGTTCATTCACTGAACATGTCACCCTCATAGGAACTTAACCAGTTTATAACCCATTCAATGCGGCGGACGCCGATCGGCGTCTTATTTTTTCATACTCAGATTCGGAGGACGCCGATCGGCGTCATGTATAGTTGTTTAATATTTTACCCAAATTTAAAGATATTATATTAATAAAACAACAAATGTGTTTGGAATTTACTAATGAAATGCCTGATATGAGTCGTTTTTAGATATTTTGGTTTTTTTATTTCATCAAGTGCGGCTGACGCCGATCGGCGTTTACGTTAAATATGAGCCGATTCTGGCTAGTGAAAGCAAAATTTGTTGCCGCATTGAATGGGTTAAGCATTGCTTAACAACTGGCTATCTATTGTGGGACAATAAATTCTACATACAAGTCGATGGTGTGGCAATGGGCTCCCCAGTATCGCTTGTTGTTGCCGACATACATATGGAGGACTTTGAGGCTCGAGCTTTGCAGACTGCCCCCATCACACCCAGGATTTATAAGAGCTTTGTAATGATACTTTTACAATATTACCAACAGATAGTGTAAGTGTAATCCTAGAACATCTTAATTCCATTAATAACAACATCCAATTTACTATGGAATTAGAAGCAAATAATTCATTAGCTTTCTTAGATATAAGTACTTGTCATCAGGAATCCTGAACATACTTTGAGCCACACTGTGTATAGGAAAAAGACCCATACAAATAGGTACTTAAACGGTGAATCTCACCACCATCCTAAACAGTTAGCTACCGTGGGAATGTCTTTGTTTCAGCGAGCCCACGGGTTCTGTGACAAGAAACACCTGGACGCCGAGCTTCAACATGTCAAGCAAGTACTGCAAGACAACAAGCTCCAACAGCCGCGCCGCTGTCACAGATCCCGAGAAAAGCCAGCCACAGTCGAGCGCCAGCCTGCTATACTGCCTTATATAAAGGGTGTCACTGACAAGATTGGTTACATCTTGAAGCGAGCTTCAATCAACACATACTTCAAGCCACCAACGAAGATAAGTCAAATTTTACCATCCGTCAAGTGCCAACCTTTAGAAGATGCAGGGGTCTATAAAATAGATTGTCACTGCGGACTCTCATACATTGGTCAAACCAAGAGAAGCATAGGCACCCGCATAAAAGAACACATACCTGATGTAAAACACCAACGCTCGTTGAAGTCTGCTGTGTGTGAACATGTGCAACAGGGGACCAACCACTACCTGAGATTTGACAAACCACAGATGCTCCCTAAAGAACACCGATTCTAACCAAGGATGCTTCGCGAGGCTATTCAAATCAAAAAACATCCTTATTTCAATAGCGAAGATGGATTGGGATTGCATTTCAATAGAGAAGAGGATGGATGGATTGGAATGTACCACCAGCTTGGGATCCAGTATTTCAAATAGTCAAACCCAAGAAGAAGCAAACCACAGCTAGACTTCATGATACTTTGAGCTCATTCTGCGTAAATAGAAACACCCATGATTAAATTATGTTCGGGTACTTTGAAATAACTACACTGGAACATTGAGACAACTACCATCTTAGTCTCCCCGTGACCATGGCTGCTGAAAAGCAACCGAAACGTCGGGGAAAGTGTAAACATAAATATAAATAATAAAATTATTATCCCAGGGTTCCTTTATCCCGATTCCCTATCTACTTCGGCGCTAAAGTGGGCACTTTAGTTTAATATAATAATACATTGAGTTATACTAGAGGGTCTACTACGAGTATACCTAGCTCTTAGTCAGCTTGTCTTTCCGTATTTTGATTAGCTAGTTGACCTGTTTGCTAGGAGCGCTTTCAAACATTACACTGAAGGAGCTGCTGATGAGAAATATGTATTATTTTAAAATATATTCAATTACTTATAATAAAATAAATAGCTAGGCATATTTCTTGAAAGCAGCGATAGCCCAGTGGAAGAACGTTGGACTGCCTCGCAGAGGTCTCGAGTTCGATCCCAAGGCACGCATGTCTGACTTTACAAAGTGTTACCGCCTCCTTAGTATTGGAACTAGCACCTCAACTTCAATATTACAGCCTCCTTAGTATAAGAACTACCACCTCAACTTGCGCTGCATCATCGCACTAACTGATTTTTATTTTAATACTAATATTAGATTAATTAATTATTTTACGTACTAATAATTCATAATAGATTATTGATAACAATATAGACGTGTTTAGTTTATTTTTATGTGTGAATGCTAATGATGTATTTTTTATAATATGTTGTTATATTCGCAGTTATCATTAAAAAGAGGCGTCGGTCATTCTGATCTTGGTGCGTTACGTTGAGTACGTTTGGTATTTTTATTTCTCCCACAAACCTTAAATAATAAAAGCTATGTGCGTATTAAATAATTAATTATCGCTCGTTTGAACGGTGAAGGAACACATCATGAGGAAACCTGCATGTCTAAGAGTTCTCCATATGCCAACCCTTTAAAAATAAATGACTGTATCGCTAGCGTAAGGATAACATCACATCTATACCAGAATGTTTGAATGCAATTTTTGAACAACTAACTAAAGAATCACAGCAAGAAAATAAAATTAAATAGAAACATGTTTATTAAATTAGTCCTGGTTAATCTTGAACATAGCCTTGGCGACGGTGCCCGCCTTGAGGTCCACCATGGCATCCTCGAACTCCGACAAACGGTAAGTCTTCACTCCCAGCTTTTCATAGTCCAGGTATCTGGGGGATAATAACACGAATTTACCAACAGGAACAAAATATATGTAACTCGTGTCATTAAGATAATTAACATGTAATTTTAGACAATAGCAATAAATTAATTTGTCTTTTGCAGTCGAGCCTTTCCCAATTTGAGCTGCAATATCTAGTCCCAACTGTACGGTGCATATCACTACGCTTGTCCCCCACAAATGACGTATTATGACCATCAGACCTTCAGATTATTTCCAGTATAGCTTGCTCATTCTACGAACTATCTTTTTTTTTTATCGTCAAAATGACCACACTCCACCTGTAGGTAAGCAGTCCTGTGGTCTAAGAGCAGTGGCCTCTACACCACCCTCATAGCAGCCGAGGCGATGTTGAGGTCTCTACTTTGACGGCCTAAGAAGGTGCTTTTTCACGCCCCGCTTAAAGGACCCAGGATTGATGGAAGAAGGAAACACCCTAACTGTACCCTAAGTTTGTCCCTCGAAGAAACTATATGCATATTTCGTTCCATAGCACGCTGTGCGGCTTTCAATTTGTGGACTAACTACCATACGTGCCTGCGAGTCGGTTCTGTAGCTCATATTTCACTGCTTTAAAGTCTGGTCCCAACCACTTACACCTTAACTCAAATGCATACGCATTTGGGCTTGGCTACGTTAGCTGCCAATCATGCAGATCTAGATCTATTTTCGGAAGTATTTTACGACGTGACATACATGATCAGAAGTTTTGTTACTACAGTACTTTTATTTTCTACTTTTAAAAATTGTGGCATTTCATTATTTTTGATGTATTAATTATTATCTGAAACGTATTGATTTAATTTTTCGCCGTTTGTATACATAGTTAAAATTAATTTTCATATTAATGATTGTAAATTGTCATCTTTTTAATTTAATATTTGCATGTCATCGTATATGGATGCCGAACATGATGGATCAAAATATACATATTTGCAAGCTTGCATGCGACTGTAATTTTGTATGTGTAGGTACACATGTTTAAGCAAATAAATCATTATTATTATTATTTGTTTCTCTTTCACGGGTACATTCCTAATACGTTAAGAAAATACCCGGCCCTTTGGGAGGCTTACACGGAGACATGGGTCCAACGTGGCCTCTTCCCTTCGAGAGTTTTAATTATTATTATTATTATTAATACCCAGTTATTATTACCTGTTGCCCATAGCCTTGATCCAGCCTATAGCATTGGGGAACGTGAAGGGGTTGATCTTCACTCCGATGATGGTTAATTCCTTGTTGTAGATCTGGAAGGGGTTCAGGCTGAAACATAAATTAATCTTAATTTATTATTGTGAATCTGCTAAGTCGCCATCTGCCCTCAGCAACTAAGTATAACGTATTTAATCCATTGTAATAATATTAATCAAATACTATTAATCGTAAAGGTCCACTATACAAATTTCTGAAAACGATTTCTATAGTTGACATAATTTCTATGGTTTACTAAAAATATTTAGAACGCAATTAAACCCTATATTATTAATCATAATGTTCAATATTGCTTGCAATATTAAATTAAATAATTCAAGGTCAAATGTCACAGTCAACTATATAACGGTTAAGGACAAGTTCAAAGACAAGGTAAACTACTAAATAGATCAGGTGCTAAGATTACTACTTAACCTATAGGCCAAGAAGAATCAAGGTCAATAAATACAAAGGTCAACTTGAACATTAAAAATTTTGTAAAATAAGCAGCTATGTGTAATTGTCGTTTAAAATGAGTGGCTGTGAGTTTCTTGCCCGTTTTTCTCATTGGTAATCAAGGGCGTAAGTAGATCCTTGCTTTGCTGAACACGGCAACAGAATTGCACGGATGGCGAAGAGCTTAAAGTAGTCGCCTTGCCACTTGGCGAAGAGCTTAAAGTAGTCGCCTTGCCACTTGGCGAAGAGCTTAAAGTAGTCGCCTTGCCACTTGGCGAAGAGCTTAAAGTAGTCGCCTTGCCACTTGGCGAAGAGCTTAAAGTAGTCGCCTTGCCACTTGGCGAAGAGCTTAAAGTAGTCGCCTTGCCACTTGGCGAAGAGCTTAAAGTAGTCGCCTTGCCACTTGGCGAAGAGCTTAAAGTAGTCGCCTTGCCACTTGGCGAAGAGCTTAAAGTAGTCGCCTTGCCACTTGGCGAAGAGCTTAAAGTAATCGCCTTGCCACTTGGTGAAGAGCTTAAAGTAGTCGCCTTGCCACTTGGCGAAGAGCTTAAAGTAGTCGCCTTGCCACTTGGTTAAGAGCTTAAAGTAGTCGCCTTGCCACTTGGTGAAGAGCTTAAAGTAGACGCCTTGCCACTTGGCGAAGAGCTTAAAGGAGTCGCCTTGCCACTTGGCGAAGAGCTTAAAGTAGTCGCCTTGCCACTTGGTGAAGAGCTTAAAGTAGTCGCCTTGCCACTTGGCGAAGAGCTTAAAGTAGTCGCCTTGCCACTTGGCGAAGAGCTTAAAGTAGTCGCCTTGCCACTTGGCGAAGAGCTTAAAGTAGTCGCCTTGCCACTTGGCGAAGAGCTTAAAGTAGTCGCCTTGCCACTTGGCGAAGAGCTTAAAGTAGTCGCCTTGCCACTTGGCGAAGAGCTTAAAGTAATCGCCTTGCCACTTGGTGAAGAGCTTAAAGTAGTCGCCTTGCCACTTGGCGAAGAGCTTAAAGTAGTCGCCTTGCCACTTGGTTAAGAGCTTAAAGTAGTCGCCTTGCCACTTGGTGAAGAGCTTAAAGTAGACGCCTTGCCACTTGGCGAAGAGCTTAAAGGAGTCGCCTTGCCACTTGGCGAAGAGCTTAAAGTAGTCGCCTTGCCACTTGGTGAAGAGCTTAAAGTAGTCGCCTTGCCACTTGGCGAAGAGCTTAAAGTAGTCGCCTTGCCACTTGGTGAAGAGCTTAAAGTAGTCGCCTTGCCACTTGGCGAAGAGCTTAAAGTAGTCGCCTTGCCACTTGGCGAAGAGCTTAAAGTAGTCGCCTTGCCACTTGGCGAAGAGCTTAAAGTAGTCGCCTTGCCACTTGGCGAAGAGCTTAAAGTAGTCGCCTTGCCACTTGGCGAAGAGCTTAAAGTAGTCGCCTTGCCACTTGGCGAAGAGCTTAAAGTAGTCGCCTTGCCACTTGGCGAAGAGCTTAAAGTAATCGCCTTGCCACTTGGTGAAGAGCTTAAAGTAGTCGCCTTGCCACTTGGCGAAGAGCTTAAAGTAGTCGCCTTGCCACTTGGTGAAGAGCTTAAAGTAGTCGCCTTGCCACTTGGCGAAGAGCTTAAAGTAGTCGCCTTGCCACTTGGCGAAGAGCTTAAAGTAGTCGCCTTGCCACTTGGCGAAGAGCTTAAAGTAGTCGCCTTGCCACTTGGCGAAGAGCTTAAAGTAGTCGCCTTGCCACTTGGCGAAGAGCTTAAAGTAGTCGCCTTGCCACTTGGCGAAGAGCTTAAAGTAGTCGCCTTGCCACTTGGCGAAGAGCTTAAAGTAATCGCCTTGCCACTTGGTGAAGAGCTTAAAGTAGTCGCCTTGCCACTTGGCGAAGAGCTTAAAGTAGTCGCCTTGCCACTTGGTTAAGAGCTTAAAGTAGTCGCCTTGCCACTTGGTGAAGAGCTTAAAGTAGACGCCTTGCCACTTGGCGAAGAGCTTAAAGGAGTCGCCTTGCCACTTGGCGAAGAGCTTAAAGTAGTCGCCTTGCCACTTGGTGAAGAGCTTAAAGTAGTCGCCTTGCCACTTGGCGAAGAGCTTAAAGTAGTCGCCTTGCCACTTGGTGAAGAGCTTAAAGTAGTCGCCTTGCCACTTGGTGAAGAGCTCAAAGTAGTCGCCTTGCCACTTGGCGAAGAGCTTAAAGTGGTCGCCTTGCCACTTGGCTTGCCACAGGCCGAGTTTGTAGATTCGATCCGCACACGGGACAAACAATTGTATGATCCACAAATCTTTGTGGTCGTTGTTCACATATTTGTTAATCCACCAGCCACACCGGATTCATTCCTAGCGCGGGAGTGCTCTTTTATAAGAAAAAGACAAAAAAGGAAAAAGTATAAGCTAGTTCATAGTATAATTAACTGACTTTGACATTCATAAGTGTTACTTAGTAACCCAAATGAATAAAGATTTTCTGTTTTTGATTTTGAACCGCCTGGTCATACTATGTATCTATTCGATTACATACCTGGCCGCATGGGTGGGTGGACAGCATCCGAACAAGACGTACTTTCCGCCAAACTGCAGATAGTTGAAGCTGATCTCCATTACTTTTCCCACACCTGAGAAAAGAGATAATAATAATAATATTCTATCACATACACACAACACCATCCAGCCCGAACTAAGCAGTGCTTGTATTATGGGTACTAGGCAATGGATAAACATACATATATACTTCTTTTTTGTAAATACATTATTATACATAATAATCTTTTTTTTAATTCTAGGATTCCTTATACGGATCTTCTCAAACATTTTAAGCTCTTAAGCTTGGAGCATAGGCGCACATTACTCATGATAATGATGCTGTACGGCATATGCAACAATAAGTATAATTGTATTGAATTATCGAACAGGCTATGTTATGTGGTACCCAGGACTGTTATTCGGAGGGAGGTGCGCGAACCTCGATTGTTCTACACGGGAAAGTGTAGAACTAATGCCGGAGAGCGTGTACCTCTTCGCCGATTATTAATAACGTACAACTCACATTTTATGAATTTAGATATTTTCGGTCTCACTCATTCTAAATTTAAAAAAATAGCTACTGAATTTCTAGCTGATCAAAATTGATAGTCTTTAGTTAATCTTGTTATAATATAATTTTCCTTTTTTTGTTTTTTTTGCATACCTAATGCACGTCCGTTATCTTTACTACTCCACTTGTAATTTCGTGGACAATAGTGTGGGTTATACGTTTATGATATTTAAATGCTAAATTATTTGTAAACACTGCAATGTATAACTGTTTTTTGCCCCAAATAAATAAATAAATAAATACATAGAACCACCCAGACCAAGACAAACATTCATGTTTATGCACACAAATTTTTGACTTGTGCGGGAATCGAACCCGCGACCTCAGGAGTGACAGTCGGTTACACTAACCACTACGCCATCGAGGTATTTTAGACAATAGGCAAGAGGTTTATCTACTTCACAATATCTTTAGTCGTAGCACTTATATACACCATCGCTTAGTGACGGAGTGCAAGTCTTGTGCATATGGTCTGTAGTTTATTCCCTGGTCGGGCAAAGTCTTATCGGATTTAGTGCTCAACGTAAATAGTTTAAGCATTTTGACAACGTCTTAAATCCCTGCAGTTGTATTCACTACCGCTGCTTTGGTGCCGCAGGGATGGTGTGAAACTGCTGTGCGTGAGGTCTGTGGTTCGATTCTCGTGTCTGGTAAAAAATTTCATATTTCTCTCGAGACATGTTTAGTGGCAGCATATACTCTAGAACAGTAGGCTAGCCCCGGATCTACTGACACGCTTGCATAGTGAACGTAAGGACTGCCAAGAGAAGCCCAAGTAAAATCGTCCTTGAAGAAATTATATAGGTTTCTTATTCACCCGGTCACATAAAATCCTATTCAGTACCTTATATCTGTGAGCTGCTTTTTAATTATTTATATCTAACGCTTGGAATGACACTATCAATTTTCTGATCCGGTTCGGACAAGTACTAGATCCGAGGCAGCTGTAGGCTCACCCCCCATTACGTAGGCTTGAATATTTCTTGAGCGAAAATCCCAGCCTGATCTTGTGGAGTTTTGCGCAATTGCGACGTATTTCGTGTGTCATCTCAGTTCCATCATGCTCTATATCTCGACAAAATCCGTTTACATCCTCACTATTGTATCTAATAAAATAATTGGGAAGAGAGGAATCCGCTACGCACCCTCGAATTGCCCACCCCGACTATTGCAATAGAAAAATGTTGACGATACCTATCACCGCTGGTTAAGGGCAGCCATGTCTTGAGAGTCGGGCCTCCAACATACTGTTTTCACCTTCAATTCGAGGGTACGTGACGGGTTCCTTGCTTCTCAATTATTTTATTTTATTAGCTTGCCGCCAAGTAACTCCTAATTCGAATAAATATTTCAGCACGATCGTAGTTTGAAATTGTACAACTTTACACGGCTTGTTATGCGTAATTTATTTTAAAATTTACTACGTTGTTTTGAAAATTTTAAACTACTACTGATAAACTTGATTACTATTCAAGCTATCTAAATATTTAAAATTATTTAGATTTAAGAATACACATTCTGTCATTCATTCATTCTCTCATTCTTCCATTCATAATTTTAAAAATTAAATTTTAAGAAAGTGTTTTCTTCGACGTATTAGTTTAATTTCATGTATAACATTCGCGTTAACCTAAGACACCACCAATGTAGATTTTCATAAAGGAAAATCCGAGGCAGGTTAAAGAGCTAAATGTTGTAAATGTAATTTACCTGTGCAATCAATGATGACGTCATAGAGTGTCTTCTCGTTAGCCAAAACGTCTGGACTCACTAACCTGAAGCCAGTGTCTGAAAAAAAGGAAACAAAGATGTTATAAAGAGGTGAAGTCTGTTTCTATATTTTTTGTGTGTATTTTAACGAAAGGTATGCATTTAAACCTGTTAACTTAAATCGTTACTAGATTCACAAAAAAATATATCGACATAAAAAAATAAGTAGGTATGTAAAGAACCCTAATACGCGAAATAAATAGTTGAAACATTTGAAAATTTTGTAATAAGAACACAACCGTATTTGTGCTCTTATTTTTCGGCTCATTTTTAAGCGCTTACCGGACATCTAGTGTATTATTGATCGAAGATTACAGCTTTAAATTCGAATTTACACCGAATTGCTACAGCAAAGATGAGAACCATGTTTATTATCTTATTTAATATACAATATCTTTAACCTATAAATAACGACTAGAGTAATCGTAAGTGCAGTTTCGAATATCCTTAAATTGTGATTCAAATATCCTATCCAAAAATCAATCCGAAGAATCCAATCTATCCACATCTAGCTGCCTGCCTAATCCAATTATTTAACCGAATTAAACAGATCTGTGTGTAGTACCAATTTAATCACCAGCATTATTGATATAGGTCGTAATTTTCTAATACGCAGTCAATCCTGATAATGGGCGAGCGACAATCTGCGCTGATTATAAGATAGTTCGTGTGCGGTCAAGGGCCAAAGATACCATACATCGAGTCAGCGTATAATTAGATGTTCATCTTATAGCGTCCGTTTGGAATAAACACGAGATTATCTCGTATAGATATAAGATATCGCGATAGAATTATTAAAAATATTTTGTATATATGTATATTATTTAAGTTATTACGTCATAGGAACGAAGTACTGTGTGTGTGTGTGTATTGTGATTAAACTGGGGACAAAGCAGCGACAGCATATTGGGGGGCGATTGGACTGTCACGTAGAAGCCTCGACTTCGATCTCAAGGCACGAACTTTTGACTTTTATAGTCTAGTTATGTGTATATTAAATAGCCAATCATCGTTCGCTTTAGAGATGTAGAAAAACATCGTAAGAAAACCTGCATGTCTGAGAGTTCCCCATAATGTTTTCGAAGATATGTGAATTCTGCCAACCCATACTAGGCTAGTGTGGTGGTCTATGGCCTAACTCTTCTGACGCTGAGAAGAGGCTCGTGCCCAACAGTGGAATAGTTCATATATAGGGCTGATATTAAATCGGCACTCTGAATAGAAAGTTAAGTCATCCTTGAGTAACAAGCTTAACTTTTATAACATACTAAGCAAGAAAAGTCACGGGCGATTGCCCATCTATAATAAGATGAGATTCTACTTACCCATTCTCTTGACAATGTCCAGCCTGCTTTTGTTCATCTCGGAGACGGTGACGTCACGGTGTCCGTGGTGATGAAGGGTGCTGACCCACAGGTTACCTGGGTACAAACATACATTTAGGTACATATTATATATTATAGGCTCATGCCTGTTTCCCAGACAGGTAGGCAGATTGAAATTTCATAGTTTTCGATTCGTCTATATTTAGTTTATTCGACTGTCTCCGTGGCGCAGCGGTAATGTGCGCCTGCTACCTATGAGGTTTCACGTTCGAATTTCAGATCGAATATATCGCCAATAAAAAAATATTTAGGTTTTCTGCTAAGAAATCTCAATAGCAGGTCAGAGTTAGGCAGTTGGCAGTGTTAGACATCCCTGTGCCCCGGAGAGCACCTAAAGCCGTTCGTCTTACGCCTGATCTCTCTCTGGTCGTGTCAGCTTGTCGACCCATCGGAGCATACGAGTTAGAGGAAAAAAAGTGCATTTGTGTTTGTGCACACACTTGTGCACTATAAATCTGCTACGCCTGGCCTGTCTCCGTTAAGATTAGCCGCCGTGAAAGAAATTCGGTCAGTAGGACATTATTTAGTTTGATAACCGCTAAACTAAATACTCGCGAAGTAAAAATAACTATTGTAGCTATTTTGATTACATTCGAAACATGAGATGAAATGTCGGAAAAATCGCAATATCGAAGGTAAAGTCACTAAAGGGCCTAATATTGGAATCGGTCACCGTTTAGAAGTACCAGGAATTTAATGTATCTATAGTAATTTTAAGTTCTGCTTGTTTTCGTGTCTGAATACATGACCGAGATCCTGACTGGTTAATATAAACAGTCTACATAGAGTGGTACTCACCAATGATACCAGCTCCAATGATGAGTATCTTTTGTCCGACCTTGAGCGGCGAGGCGCGATCGAAACCGTGCGCCACGCACGAATAAGGCTCTGTGAGACCAGCTGCAACATAAATAAGCAACAGTCAGATATATCTGCTACACTATATATAGCGTCACAAGCCGATAGTACACTATTTGTTTATTTATTAGGGGGAAAACGGATATTATAGATTTTATAAAGTTTACAATATATAGGCAGTACATAATCCAGAAGCATTTACCACAGATAGTAATAAAGTACATAATTAGGCTATAGTAAGAAAAGAAGAGAACCTAAAGAGCCATATACACAATATACATAACAGTTTCAGAGAACCTAATCCTAACTAATATTTTAAAAACGAATGTAAGTTTGTTTGTTACGCTTTCACGCGTTAATTACTTGACTGATCATCATGAAATTTCTCATACACTTTATCAGCGGTACATAAAAGAACATGGGGAGCCTTTCATCCGGTACAGTTTCCGTGCGAAGCCGTGGGCAGATATAGTACATGGTTTGAATGTAAAATTATATTAAGTAATATAAGAAGGCATATTTTAAATACTTAAATGTAATACTAACGTGTTTAATTTCTATGCAAAGGCAGTCCGTGGCTAAATCCACAACCGCATTTAGTCACGGACTGCCTTTTCATAGTCACAAAGTGTAAGTGTATGCGCCATCATGCCATCCTACGGTCTATTTTAGATTTATATTAAAAAATATAACTTAGTTATTTCTTCTCTATAATATTATTAAGTTATTATTGTTATTATCTTTAGTTTTTTATAGTCGGTAGTATATGGTATAATAACTGCAACACCTTGTTAATATGAGTTGTAAAATACTGAAATTATATTTAATTGGCGATTTAAAAGAGTGACCGTGAGTTTCTTGCAGGTTTCTTCTCATAGGTTCTACCCTTTGCCTGAACCTAGCAACTAACCTAAATGTAGCTTCAGTAACTTACTAAACTCACTAACCTATATATATTGATGTGTGTGACATAAGTGTTACTTTGTGACCTATAGGAATAAATAATTTTTGACTTTGACTTTGAAATTTATATACCTACTAGCTTTTGCCCGCGGCTTCGCTAGCTTTAATTTAGAATTTGACAATCAATTCGGGTTATACTCTACTTGTAATAATATAATTCAATCATGATTCGAAAGACACGTGGCACCATCTGTTATATATCATAAGAACGTTATTATTGTTTTCCTCGGGAACAGTAATTTTTTTCGGGATGAAAGGTATCTTATGTCCGTTTCTATACACCTGTCAACGTAAATGCAAAATTTCAGGATGATCGGTTCAGTGGTTTAGGCGTGAAAAGGTAACAAACAAACAAACAAACTCATTTTCGCTTTTATTATATTAGTTAGGATTTATAATATAATATAATATTCTATCACATACACACAACACCATCTCACCATTAAACTAAGCAGAGCTTGTACTATGGGTACTAGACTTTAGATAAATATACATGTACATACTTTTTTTTTGTAAATACATACATATTATACATAGACACACCCAGACCAAGACAAACATCCATGTTCACGCACACAAATGTTTGACTTGTGCGGGAATCGAACCCGCGACCTCGGGCGTGGCAGTCGGTTACACTTACCACTACGCCATCGAGGTCGAAAAATGGGTGTAATATTATGTGTATATATTTAAATGGTGGGTGTAATATAGAATCAGGTTGCCGCAGGGTGACCCTTGGCCAGACCAAGCGGCCAGTTGTGATAATATACAATCCAACTTTAAGATTAGATATGCTTAAAAATATGATGCGTAAGCTGTTATGCGTAAATATTTTACGCGTAAATATAATTAGGACAATCAAAAGTATGCCATATTATATGCCCTAAAATGTTATGCAAATGGATAGGGAACCAATGTCCACACTAAGAAAAGAGTTGGCATAATTTAATTTTCTTTCTTTCAGTATGAGTGAGCGTAATAATACATACATACATACATAAATTCACGCCTGTTTCCCAGAGGGGTAGCCAGAGACTACGGATTTCCATTTGCTACGATCCTGACACACTTCTCTGGCTTCATTCACTTTCATTACATTCTTCATACACGCCCGTCGGTTCAAGGAGCTCTTAACCTGGCCTTTGTCCAGAACGCCTCCGATCTGATCGAGAAGCGTTCACCTAGGTTTTCCTCTTGCGACTGTTCCATTCACACTAGCCTTATAAACTTTCTTAGTCAGTCTTTCTCGTCCATTCTTTCTACATGTCCAAACCAGCTTAACATACCCTTTTCTATTCTTGTAACTATATCCACTTACATGCCGCATCTCTCTCTAATCACACTATTTCTTATTCTATCTTTCAGAGTCACACCACATATGCTTCTCAACGCTCTCATTTCTACAGGATTTATTCTGCTCTCATGCTTCTTTTGCCATACCCAACTTTCACTTCCATACATAAGTGTGGGTGTAATACACATCTGCCTATCCCTATTCTATAAGTTTATGTATGTGCTATAATAATGAACATCTTAGGAATTAAATTATGTGTCGTGGGAGACTTTTATGTAGTAAAGCCTCGCTGATTTCAGCATGAATGGGCCGGCTCGACCGCGGAAGGACTACCCTCTCACAGAATATCGACGTGAAATACCAGTATTCCTGCTGTTGTGTTTCGTTCGGAGAGTGAGAGTGCCGGCGGCCCAATCTCCCTCTTGCCTCCTTCCCGCTCCTTCTCCTTCCCACTTATTTTCCTAAAGGATCGGCAACGCGCAAGTGATGCCTCTGGTATTACAGGTGTCCATAGACTACGGTGACCACTTACCATCAGTCGGTCATACAACTAATACGCTCTCCGTACAGCCATTTTTCTATATCCTTACCCTGTTCAGTGGTAATTTCATCAGGTATGGCGTAGACTCGGTCCTGGGGTGCGAGACAGTACTGGGCCCAGCCACCATCCTTCCAGATGCCAATGGTGTTGTTGATGCCAGCGGTCAGGCAATACTGATAGCGCCCAGTGCGGCAGAAGTCGCAAAGATTGCAGGCACTGAGTAAAGGGTGATTAAGCATTACGTAATTATTCTTAGATAACGCACATAGTGTGACGTTAATCTTACTAAATATGAGATCAATATCAACAAAATATAATGCTGGACACCAGGTCTTACTCGTGATAAAGTATTTAAAAGATAATAAATACCTATTGATTGCCCGACTTTATCGCGAGTAGACCCCTTGCCTAACATTATATTAAGCATCATGTGTACAAATCGCGATAATCTAGAAACCTTTATCAACAAAATATATAAGTATTTTATTTACGATTTCAGGTGATAAATAAATCCGATAGACGACAGACTTAATTTTATGAGGCCTAATACGTAGCTGGATAATGCTGTTCTATACTTCAAAAAGTCAATTCTATGTCAAGTTTACAAACATTTCATACATGTTACACTAAGTATACATAATTACAATTCATAAGCGTTGCTAATAATGAAAAAAGCAATATTTAACTAATATTTAATTTATCTAACCATTAGAACGCCTCAATCGCTAACAAGCAAAGTGCGCAGTTTTAGTACTAAGTTTTATCATATAAGAGACAAAGCAAAAAACACTCAAAGAATGGACACAAAGAATACTTAGTCCGAAATAACTATGTATAGATTTTTTTTTCTTTTTTTTTTGTTATTTGATACGTCTATATCACGTCATATAAACGACTATATTGCACAAATCTTTGTCTCTTGTGGGCATCGAACCCACAATGCTGGACGTAGTGGCAGTCGCCAGGTGATCACTTTAATCATATATACCATAAAACCACATACTTCTTGTGATACACAAGCATGCGAATAATCTCACTCTCTTATACGATTTATTCTGTCGCTTACTCACCTGTTAGGATCGATGACGACTTTCTGGCCTACTTTGAACACGGACTTCTTGCCGACTGCGTGGATGACTCCTGAAGATTCATGTCCAAGGGCCACGGGACGTTCCTTGGTGGCCGGGAACTCACCCTGGAATAGAAGTATATATAGTCAGTACCTAATATATGGTGTAACTAGCTTTTGCGCGTGGCTCCGCCCTCGTGGTACCTACATCAATAAAAAGTAGTCTATGTCCTTCCCCAGGTTTTAAACTACATCTGTACCAAATTTCATCTAAATCGGTTAAGTGGTTTAGCCGTGAAAAGGTAACAGACAGACAGACAGACAGAGTTACTTTCGAATTTATAATATTAAGTAAGGATAATATATAATATTATAATCTATAACTTGTATACTTATTTTTATACTTATAATCCAGAAATGAACAAATTCCATATAAACTTCAACCCCTATTTCACCCCCTTAGGGGTAGAATTTCAAAAAATCCTTTCTTAGTACACTCCTACAAATTAAAACACACATGCTCTCCAAATTTCAAGTTCCTACGACCAGCGGTTTAGGCTGTGCGTTGTCTCTAAGTCAGTCAGTCAGGACATCTTCCTTTATATATATAGATAGATAGATTACTGCAATACTTTATATATATACCTAAGTTGTAAAGTATGGAAGTTATAATTGAATGACAAACTGACAGAAAGGCCGTGAGTTTCTTGCAAGTATCTTCTCATAGAATCAGCCCTTCGCCTAAACTTAGCAACTACCTACCTTAGCTAAATGTATATTAAGTAAACTTATTAGCATATAAACTACAGATCATAATTGTTTTTTTAACCTATATTTTCTAAATATTTTTCTAAAAGTTCTCCATGATGTTCTGAAAGATGTGGAAGGTCTACCAACTCGCACTGGGCCAGTTTGGTCGACTATGTTATAGCCTAGCTCTTATACTGAAAAGAGGTCCGTACCCAGCAGTGGCACAGCTTAATAAACTTGATATTATCATTGGATATCGTAGATCTTACTTATTCTTGTCGAGTATGGGGACTGCGCTCACGTCGCCAGTCGTATTAGCGGTAGCGAGGCGTGTTCTTAAAATATTACGCGTGTCCTGTAGTAGTATGTGTCTACCTGTATAATGTGAAGGTCAGTGCCGCAGACGCCGGAGTACTCAATCTTGACGATAACCTCGTCATCCTTGGTGATCTTGGGTATGGGGTAGTCCTTCTGATACTTTAAAGTCCTGGTCTTTCCGTCAAACACTACAGCCTCCATTTTGTTCTGCAAAAATACCAACGTTTCACTAGTGATAGAGAAAAAAGAGATTGCCTCATGGCGTAGCAGTAGTATATACAATGGTTGTGCATGAGGTCTTGGGTTCATATCGTTCGGACAAAGCGTTGTTGGGTTGTTGTGCCAAGAACTCCTCAGGAGCAGTACAGAGTTTGCTGCTGTGCCCGGTAGACGTCAGTAGCTGCTTTACAGCAGAATAGCAGGGTTGATGTTGCACATTAATGTCGTATTAAGAAAGAAGCGCAGAAACGCTTAACGAAATATATGAAATTTTGCAAATTTCCAAGAAAATGCTCAATATTGTCTTCTGTTTACGCGAATGTTATTCATTGAAATTAAACTACTATATACGGATTTTATGGCGTTGTTTATTTGACACTATTACAAAATATTGAAAAACTGTTACACTACTACAATCACTATTAAACTTTACAAATTTTTAAGCTAATTAAATTATTGATACTATTAAATAATTTAATTAGCTTAAAAATTTGTAAAGTTTAATAGTGATTATAGTAGTGTAACAGTTTTTCAAAATTTTGTAATAGTGTCAAATAAACAACGCGATAAAATCCGTATATAGTGTTTAATTTAAAAAAAATGCTCAATGCCAATAGCATCAAAAAAGTGCCTAATAGCATCTAAGAAAATATTAAATAACGCCAATGAAAATCCAAAATAGCTATTTTTTAAAACATTTCACGTCACATTTATTTTACCATAGAAAAGTGTTATCGTGTCAGAATTCTTAACTAAAACGTGAGTTTAGTTAGATAAGATTATTTTATATTGTATTTACGTGTCTTTAATCTACTCGTATACTTTGTTTTCATGTTTAAAATTATTTTTATGTGAGTGATAGTGTAACAGATTATTTATAATGTTTGCATGCCTAAACGGCAGAATGTACACGTAACTGAAATACGAATTCGGATTGTAATACGGATTTTATCGCGTTATTGTTACATAATTTGAAGGGGAGATGGGGGATGGCAGATGGCCCCGTTATCACGGCTACTAAAAAGCAACCGAAACTTCGGAGAAAGTGTAAAAATAGTAGCTTTTATAATTCAACTAGCTTGAATAGAAAACAGTAACTAGTAAAATTGTTTAACAATAGTAGATTAAAGTTTCAAAATTATGTAATAATAGTGTTTTATAAAAATAAACAAACCGGTAAAATCCGTATAAAATTGTTTTAATTTTAATGTATATCATTCGCGTAAACGTAAAACACTTATGTAGTAAAAACTATTCCAAAATATTCGTGGTGTTTAAAGATAAGTGTATAAACTATCTATACATATAAATAAATCGATGTGTAGTTAATTTTATCGATTTTATTTTATTTAGTTAACAAATATGGCGTACTTGTAGCTAGAAACAACATATATACTCGTACCATACATATACATAGATTCACGCCTGTTTCCCAAAAGGATAGGCAGAATTACGGATTTCTCTGGCCAATGAAAATGCAGCGTCATCAACCACGACCACTCTGTCAAGAGTGAACGACTAAGGAGAGTACCTCAATCTTGGGTAGACAATCAAATAGCGGGACTTGAATGGCTGCGCTCATTCAGAAAGAGACATTCTCAAATTTCTTTCAGAAAACATGAAGCTTACTGTTTAGCGAGGACGACTGCTTTCAATAAACACAATGTTGATTCCTTTTTCCGTAATTTAAAATCTGCTATGGAGAGACATCCTGGCTTTGCAATTGGTACGAGATTGTACAATTTAGACGAAACGTCCACCACTACTGTTCAGCGCCCAGGAAAAGTTTTAGCACGGAAGGGCACAAATGTAGCAAAAGTTACAAGTTGTGAAAGGAGTATTTTAGTCACCACATGCTGCATTGACAGCGCGCTTGGACAAGCCATACCACCGGCTATGGTATTCCCCAGAAAAAACTTTAAACCACAAATGCTACATGGGGCGCCACCGGGTACCTTGGGTTTGGCTGCACCTACTGGGTGGATGAATCCGGATAATTTCATCGATGTCATTTCATTAAGCATGTTTCAGCTTGCAAGGAAAATCCAGCGATTTTACTGATGGAAAACCACAAAACTTATCTTTCAATTGAAGCTCTTGATCTTGCAAAATCTTCGGGAGTTATCATTTTGACCCTTCACCTTCATACAACGGCAAAGTTACAACCACTAGACGTAGGATTAAATGGCCCAATTAAGACATATTACAATGCAGCGGTAGATTCGTGGTTGATGAGAAATCCAGGGTAATCTCTATCTTTTTACAATGTGGCCGAGTGTGCCAGTTCTGCATATTTAAAAGCCATGACTCCTATCAACATGGTAAACGCATTAAAAAAATGCCTTATATTTTATTCGACGACAGTTGTTTTACAGAAGCTGATTTTTACCTAACACAACGTCAAATACAAAAGAGAACCCAGAGCAATCGTAAAATATACCGCCATGTTTTTATGATTCTCAAAGTGCTTTTTTGCAGTTCAATTCTACCAACCAAGATAATTATCTTTCGGAACTTTTGATTCAGGACCTCGATCTGATGCCCAACGCAACTACGAGTCAAGATAATATCAAGCATCCGCCACCTCACTTATTAGAGTCTCCCGACGTACCGGTTTCATCTCTAGGACTCTGGCAAAACATTGAACCCACTCCCCTCTACGAGTAAAAAGTTTCTTTCACCAATGGATTTCTTGCCACCTATAAAGGCGAAACCTCGTACCATTAAAAGACGCAGAGTTCCAGGCAAGAGCATGATTGCCCTCGAAAAAGATGCTATTGCTGACAAGAAACAGGTTACGTAATAAAGTAAAACACGACTTATTTAGAGGCGATAATAAATACAAAAGGAATCAAACAAGCATAAGAAAAAAATCACGACATGGATAATGACACATTAGATGAAGAAAAATTTATAGCCAGTGGATCATCGTCTGGACGAGAAGAATTTCTTAGCGAAAATGAAGATGGGGATGGGGAAATAGTACTAAATAGAAACTCTGTCATGTTTCCATTGAAAAAGACGGATGTCTATTATGTTGCCAAATTATTAGAAAAATTTATGACGACGAGAAAGATTCGGATTTTTCCGTTAGCTTTCTAAGACTGAAAAATAGAACTTGTCAAACGCTTTGCGAGCCTATCGTTCCTGATTTAACAGGCATACAATTTCTGGATATTAAATATATATTACCAGATCCAAAAATTATAGGCAGCAGCCGAAGGCAAACGTCTTTTTATTTGACGTTCATTTTGATATGTCGATGTTGAATTTGCGCTGATCCGTTGGAAATTTATATATTGATATCGATAGATCTCATTATGTTTAAGTTTTTTTCATACTTATCCATTTTTAATTAAAGTTAGAAAGTCGAATTTTGTCATAGTGATTATAAGACTGTTTTTTGTAACGTCTTGAGACTGAAATACGTGCTAATAATAAATGCCTACATTATAATTATTTTAGATTGATCTCTCTATATTTTTAAACATGATAATAATTCAATTATTACATTTGTGATGTACGAAGCTTATTAATAGTGACATTAATTTATTAAATAATTATTTTAAAGCCAATAAATGTTACAAGTCCGATTGTTGATTTTTACATTCGTTAAATTGTTCATAATTATTATTAAAAAGTAGTTTTTTTGTATTAATGTTGACCTTTAATGAGAAATTAAAGTTCTGTTTCATAACATATTGTTTCATTATTTTATAACAAAGAATTAAATTAAGTGAATTAAGTGATTAATTGTGTACCCCATGGCTAACTGTTACAAACCCCCCCCCCCCCTCCCCCACCGCGGTTAATAGTGTACTATAGTGTGGACACAGTTAGCCAATTCTCTTTTTTTTTAAACTTATGTTATATAAATAATATATAAGATATGTAATTTTTTTTAATGTGAGTGTATGAGTGCTTCAACGTTCATATTACCTATTACTCTTTCTAGTACAAGTACATCTGATTGGTCATCAAGTTAGACCAGCTCAACGAAACTGGCTTACTGGCTTGACTGACCCCAATTAGTTCATATGTTATATAAATAAAATTACAATTTATACTCTAATAATAATTCGCAATGACAGTACGAATCTGTCAATGTTATACAACAAATGTTAAACTATTCAAGATCTTAGGAACTAAAATATGTCGATACCTACATACTATCGACATATTTTAGTTCCATACAAATTATTAAATCTATCTAATCTATAAAGCATCGGAGAGAATTAAAAAAAAATTGTTTTGAAAGAAAAATTACGAGATTTGATGGTTTGAATTTTCTGTGGTTAACTGTTCAACAGGTCACCCTATAGATCAATCGCTTTCTTGCTAGAAAGATTTATACACATTCGTATTAACAATGTAACGAAGGATAAAGAGTGATAATTATGTAAGTAACTCACGTGTGATGTTTGCGCCGGATCTCAACTGAGTGTCACACACGATCTCACTATTAGTTATATGTAATGTAGATAATGTCAATAATGAGTTATTAATATAGTAGAGCCATGATATAATGTGTTGGTGGGACTGTCTTTAATGAATCTTTGCCGAAGAGAAGTAGGATAATGTGGCAGCGTCGTATCAAGTGTCAATGTAATATTCTCGACGGTGATGACACAGCTATATAATTGCTTATAGGTATGGCGTAGCGGTATAAGTGGTCGCCTCGCCACTACGCCATGAGTTTGAAGGTCAAGTAAAGTCAAGGCAAAAATCATTTATCGAACATTTTGCGATCTGTAGACATTTTGCGAAGTAGACATTCTGCGACTGAGCCTCATTTATAACACTTGGAAGTTTTTGTGAGTTTACCATAATGTTTATTTTTAAATTATTCATTTCTTTTACGAAACTTAGATTTATTACATGCCTTTAAGCTCGCCAAACGTAATTGTTTAACGGTGAGATGCGCTCTTAATTCTATTACTTAACCTACGTTTTTACACACACATTAAACAAAAATAAAAACATAATATAAATATAAAACTAAAAAGAATAGGTAACTAACAATAAATATTATTAGTCTAATAATTAAGTTACTTTTAGGTTAGCTGCAAAGCTCAGGTTCAAATAGTTGAGCCTATGAGAAGATACCAGCAAAAATAATAAGTAGGTATCTTTTGATCAAACTTACAAAAACGTTCTCTAAACCACATAATTATAGTTGTTCGGAGACTAAGTGTTCCTTTACGTCCATTGCTTGAATGTTTATATGTACTTGGTGGTGTTAGAGTGGTCTACATAAAAAGAAAAAACAAATAACTTTGACTTCATGGATGACGTATAGTGTAGAGTTTAAATGATGAATGAATGTAACGTAGGGTTTAAATGATCGATTCGCCACTGCCAGTAGAGGTTTAAATTATCGATGCGCCACTGCCAGTACCTAGAGGTTTAAATTATCGATGCGCCACTGCCAGTAGAGGTTTACATGATCGATTCGCCACTGCCAACCAAAAATGTGTGATTTAAATACAATCACTGTTTAAAGGCTGATCTTTTTGTATCCGCTGTTTGATTGCTTGTAAAGATGATCCGAAGATGTCTTTTTAAAATAACAATAACTGTCTATATGGCTAATCCGTTTGCGGTAACAGAGCATAACAAAAATAACTTAAGAAACTCATGGACACTCTTATCGATAACTAATTGTTTACAACATTATTATTATTATGTATTATATCCTCAACACTATCATCATTTACTATCTTTATTAATTATGAGCTTATGCGCGAGTTAGTTTATCAAAAATATTTAAATAGTAGATAATAGTAATCGGTAACTAGGTACATTATAACATCAACATCTTAGCAGAGGATTATGTAGGTACCTATATCAGCTTTTGCTCGCAGCTTCGCTTGCGGAAAAGTAGGTTAGGTGTAACAGTATTTTAAAATAAATATAGCCTATGTTAAGCGGTGATAATATAGCTTCCCAATGGTGAAAGAATTTTTAAAATCGGTTGTCTAGTATTTGAGTTAAATCATTACAAACAAACAAACAAAGAAATCTTGTCTCTTTGTAATATTAAGTACCTAGTATAAAATTACATAATATTATGATGAACTGGCGACCTTTTTCATTCGCAAGTCTTGTTTAGCAAACAACATGTTATTTTTGTTGAGCATGATTTTATATTATGAGAATAGCAGCGATAGCGTAGTTTTTTTTTATACCACCAAGGTGACTGACAAACATACGGCCCACCTGATGGTAAGTGGTCACCGTAGCCTATGGACGCCTGCAACACCAGAGGCATCACTTGCGTGTTGTCGACCCTTTAGGAAAGGAAGTGGGAAGGAGAAGGAGCGGGAAGGGGGAAAGAGGGTGGTTGGGCCTCCGGCACTCTCACTCACCGAACGAAATAACAGTAGAAATACTGTTATTTCACGTCGAAACCGTAACCGTAGTGGAAAACCGTTGGACTGCCACGCAGAGAGGTCTTGAAATTGATCCAAAGGAGCGCGTCTCTGACTTTTAGAAGTTATGTGCGTATTAAATAGCTAATTATCGCTCGCTTTAACGGCGAGGGAAAACATCGTGAGGCAACCTGCATAACATTGCAACACTGACAGCTCCCTATAGAACGACTGCATAAAGACTAAATTAACACCGGCCTATGTTTTCGAACATTGCCGAAGCTGAGAGAAAGACCAATAATAATTTTTTCTTGTGCTGTTAGCCCGATTACTGTTAGACATAAAATCAAGTCGTTCACATCCATCGATTAGATATTAACGCGTGGTTGACGACTCCATTTATTTTTAAATTTGGCTTCAACTGGTGATCAATATATTAAAAATAGTGTCACTTTAATGGATTGGCTTCTTGTTCACAATCATGGTATAAGTTTACTTAATGTTCAAGTCATAGATGGTTTACTGGTTTGATCGATGTTGATACGAAATATGTCACGGGAATATTCTAGAACTTTGTTTTGTTTTGTGGAGTATTAAGTGGAAAGCTCTAGAATCAAATCGGATGTAATCAGAACTCGGGCGACGAGTAGTGTTAATCAACCTAAAATGAACCTTATTGCAGCAGCATTCCGGTGCTCGTATGGTCGTAATTAGCATGTCGTTATTATTTACACTTTAAGTGAAGTTATCGTTTTCGTCTTATTATGTTCTAGTCTTATCGAAGTTTAGATTTATTCTGGCGCACGTATGAAACGGGTTGCTCGCGCTCCGATGAGTTCAATTTTGTCTGAATACGGAAGAAGCGAACATCGGAGCGTTCATCGAATGTTGCAATGTGACGCGAGGAAGGTGAAGAGTATTACGAACAATTTTTATCTGGTTTGTGTGGCACTTGTGAAGCACATACATATTTTCCTTGTACGCCTGGCATTTTAATCAGGACATTATCCTGACAAGTCACTTCATCAAGAAGAATCGCCGAGAACTACGACACATAACCACAAGATCAAATAAATCCTAACTAATATTATAAAAGCGAAAATGAGTTTGTTTGTTTGTTTGTTACCTTTTCACGCCTAAACCACTGAACCAATCATTCTGAAATTTTGCATATACATTGTCAGGTGTACAGAAACGGACATAGGCTACCTTTCATCCCGAAAAAAATTAATGTTCCCGAGGTAAACAACAATAACGTTCTTATGATAATAGATGGCGCCACGTGTCTTTCGAATCATGATTGAATTATATTATTACAAGCAGAGTACAACCCAAATTGATTGTCAAATTCTAAATTAACGCGAGCGAAGCCGCGGGCAAAAGCTAGTATAATTATATATTAGTGTTATTTATTTCACCTTCTGCTTAGTACATAAATAAAATTAGTATCCCAGGGTTCCTATATCCCGATTCCCTATCTACTTCGCCGCTAAAGTGGGCACTACAGTAAGGTCAGATAGGAGCCGTAAACCACGCGTTAATATCTAATCGATGGATGAAAAAACATTGATTTATTTTCAAACGGTAATTGTGCTAACAGCACAAGAAAAATGATTATTGGTCTTTCTCTCAGCTTCGGCAATGTTAGAAAACATAGGCCGGTGTTAACTTGATCTCCATTCTCCATGCAGTCGTTCTATAGGGAGCTGTCAGTGTTGCCAATGTTATGTGGCGAAGATTCTACCTGGTGGAATGTAGTAATATGCGCGAGAAATATTTTTCAAGGCCATAATATAAACAGACTTTATTATTCTGGCACATTTACGAACTGTCTCGGTTTTCTTCCGTAAATCTTCTTACAATCTTCTGTATAATTCTTCTTGAATTCTCTTCTTAATTCTTCTTTCTTGAGCTAAAAGGATAAACGTCACCTTTCGGCGACATTGTATGACTTTATGTTCAATAGAAACAGTGAAACATTTTTATTTTGGCGGCCATATCTTTTTTTACAAAACGAAAAAAACCTCACAAGTTACTTTTTTCTTGTGTTACATTCATAATAGCCGCCTTAAACTGACTTAGAAAAAATATTTTTTAACCGCCTTTTATTTTTTTAACGGCTCAAAAGGGTATTTTTTTAATGTTTCTTTTTTTTACAACATTACATAGTCAGTGTATATGCTATGTTACAAACTAGTATGTACACACGACAGCCGTACGCTTCAGTTTCATTATTGCTTATTAACCAGTACTGCTAACACAAGTTTTTATTAAGATAGCATGCCTTCATATTTAACTAATTATACTTCAATTACAAATTAATTTAAAACTTAATCCAAATTAATTTAAGCAACAAATGTATGAAATTAAAAGTACTATATATAGTACAGAAAAACACATAACGAACAATAATTTTGACGTGTTCGCAAAGCCAATTGACAACTTAAGCATACAAAATCGAGACTACATATCAACTTAGCAAAAAAATCATATAAAACGAAGCCTATATTCGAAATTTTGGCATTTGATATCAAAAAAACACTTCCCACTGAATTTTCTACACCATTATCTTTATCTCAAACCTTATTTTGTGTGCACTAAAGCTTACGGCTGTCCACTTAAAACTACAAACAATCAACGTATGTACAAAATTAATATAAGTCGAAACAAAACTTCTAGCGGTATAATGCTACTTTTATACAAAGGTGCTTATTAAGCGATATATCGTTTGGCCGTGGATTAGAATAACGTATTTGAGATCTCATTCTTTCAAAAGTCTATTGGAGTCTGCATGTTGGCTTTCTAGTCTAACCCGTAGCTCGATTCGGAATCTTTCAGATAACTAATATGTAGTTTGAAACGATAAAATATATATATATAGTATTTAAGGCATCCTAACTAATATTATAAATGCGAAAATGAGTTTGTTTGTTTGTTATGCTTTCAGGCCTTAACTACCCAACCGATCAACATGAAATTTTGCATACACGTTGTCAGGGGTACAGAATAGGACATAAGGTACCTGTCATCCAGAAAAAAATTACTGTTCCTGAGGAAAACAATAATAACGTTCTTATGATTATAATAGATGGCGCCACGTGTCTTTCGAATCACGATTGAATTATATTATTACAAGCTGAGTACAACCCGAATTGATTGTCAAATTCTAAATTAACGCGAGCGAAGCCGCGGGCAAAAGCTAGTATTTTATAAAAATCAACAATTGAATTCGATTCGGTAATGTAATATAATAATATTACATCTGTATATGAACTGTCCGAGCGCTGGGCATAGGCCTCTTCTCATTTTGAGACGGTAGGTTATGTAATAAACTATATATACTGCTACATACAATTATTCAGAAACGACAATCAATCATTTTGTTAAGGATAATTATTATATGTGGTTCACATAAAATTTTGCTTCGACAGGCTAGCACAACTTCCAGTAAATAAATATATTGCCAAAATAAATTATAAGGCTATGGGTGCGACATCGAATGGATATTAAGTGGACATTTTATGCGACATTAAGTTGTCACGGTTTATGCTACAAAGATTTGCTTGCAGCAAGAGTGATAGTTTAATATAAACGTATAAATAGCAGTATGCCACAGGACGCCATGCTTGTGCCACATATTGCAAGAACTTGTGGCATAACAATAACTAGTGGCAAACATAACAGGCTAAAATTATTTAAGATTATATTTTCCTACAGTTTTATTCAGAATAAAAGGCGTCTCCTAATATTTTGGAAGATATTACACAAACCCCTGTATCGTAAAAAAACGGAATTCAAATCCACGACCTAACTTAACAATCATTCCCTTCTAACCGCAGAGCACACGCATTAAAAATAAAATATTAGTTTAAAAAAAACTGACTAATAAACTAATTAGTTTACTACATGTTTCGAGAAACAAACACAACTTCAGCATACGGATTCGCTTGTGATATTCAATAATATAAAAATTAAAACTATATAATTTATTAATAAAAATAAGTATATTATGTAACATTATTGATATTCCGAAATAAACGGAAATGTTAACTGCGGTTTACATTGTATCACTGAAAACGTGAATCTGCTTAGTAGAAATATTTCTAATACCAGGTGTATACCCTATACGTCAATTAGAATATTACACCACTTTTGGGACGATTCTTTATAATTCCAAGCTATGATTTTAACAGCACGGGACATCTTATTGTCATACTAGGGACGTTCTGCCAATGAAAATTATATTGATAAACGGTATTAGCTGCGATCGGGGTCGTCCATCACCAAACACGAATATTATGATTACTTTTGTTTACGTACTCTGTGGTCGGCTAAATGCGACCAGCGACGCACTCGCAACGATTTCGGATCAAGTGAGGCTGTATGTAATAATGTAGCTGGGCTTAATGTGACATTGCTGAAGGTATGATTCTGTAGGAATGCGTTCAATTCAAGTGTATGCCGCATGCATATGCGGCAAAGTGGGATGCATAGACTTGAACTATCTTCAACTATAAGTAAGGTTTAAAACTTGGAACAACGTCCTAATATACGTAACACATTCTTCATTTCAAGTAATTAATTTTAGCTAATTATGATGTCAGATTAGATAAAATACATTTTCTGATACAATGCAAACCACTCTTTATATTTACCACCGTAAATAAAACTCACAAACTCGTTAATATTAACAAATAAAAACTATATATATATATATATATATATATATATATATATATATATATAAACAGGCTGTTTTGTAGCAGTTTTAGATTTAAGTTACTTTATAATCGCAAGAATTAAGATATATTTGCTGCATAGCAGCATGCCATGCTACATTGTCTCATCACATGCTGCTTGTAGCAAATGAAGCATGCTACTCCGCATAATTAACCGTTTTTAATTATACATCTTGTCGTTCATAGTCATAATAAGATGCAGCAACTTCATGCCGCATGAAGTAACTTTAAACTGCTAAAACCAGCCTGTCGAAATAGACTATTTAGATATAAAGGTCAGAAATAACTCAACCGCTCCACGGTACTAATGCGTCTACCTTGTCCAAAGACTAAACGATATTCCATATTTTAACCTTTTCTCTGTCCGTATTGCAGAGAAGTGACCTCATATTCTGAGTATTGTACCCCCAAATGTAAACAGTGGCTCAAGCTATCTTTCTGTTATTAAACGATAGCTTGAAAATTACACAATATCACCTCAATCACCGTATAATACGGAACAGAATATAATATATCCAAATAAAAACATCTAATTTATAGTACTCTGATCTAATATGAGTCGTCTGATTAACTGCTTAAGTCACAATGTGACCGTACACGTGCCACTATTTGCTTATAGTTAAGGTCACAAGACATTGGGAACACAACATCTCATCAGAATAGGGTTAGGGTACTCCGAAACTGGGGGCGCAGAACCGAGAAAAGGTAACATTTCTGTACTCAAATACCTATTTCTTTAAATTATCTCCAAGCTTATTTCATATCGAGGTAAGCAGGAAGACTTATTGCTTAAAAGCGTCGTTAAGCCTTTATATTTATTATTTAATTTAGATATAGTATTTGTGATTTGGTGTTTCGTATGTGTGGTGTTGCGACTTTATTTTGACGAAAGGAGCTCTTTTTTATATCTCTAATGATTAAATCAATTTGATTTGTATGTTGAAAATACATAAATTGGACAAATGTATCAGAAGCTGACAATTAATCTGCTGCGCAATAAAAGTTCTACAAAGCAAGCAAATCGATACCATGTATAATTTATCAAACTATCCATAACTTTTTCATTTCTTTCAATCTACAAATAAGTATTTCATATATGAACTTACTAGGAATAGTTATAAAGACAGCTCATTTCATAAATACAGCCGCAATACCACACAGAATATAATAACAATATAATTTGCATTTATAACATACACATGCCACGCGCATGTGCTCAGATTAACGCACACTTCGCAACATCACCAACATGTTCCTATTACAAATAAAAATATCGTAAAAATGTTTCAAAACGAAATTGTGCCATTACTCAATTTTGTAAACACAGACATGCAGAATTTAAAAATTCGGCAACTTTAACATTTTTAATGCACAACATACATTGATGAGTTTTTAAACCAATAATTATGTTTATTCATGAATTTATTAAGTGTAAGACATGTCAAGATTTACGATTACATTTTGGACGTTTCGTTAAAAGTTTGATAAGTTAACTTCGTAAGCTTCGTCATCTTTACTTACTATAAGTAAATATATAACCTAGTCTTGGGTCAGAGTACTTCAAATCGTCTGCTAGCTTCTGACGTAGCCGGTCTAGCCGTTTGATAATATTAAAGCTACGACAACTTTACGACAATCCGTATAGGGAATAGAATACTCCCCAAATTGATTGTCGAATAATCATGACGATTGACGACTTGATCTAAAGCACATGGTGAGACTGCCAATGTAGATTTCTCACCAGGAAAACCCAATAACACAAAGCCTGAACTTCGCATTTGATACGGCTCCGAACAGCCTAAAGTGGTATTGAGTTTTTCGGTCAGAAAATCTGTATTTAGACGGTTCGGCAAACGTTAGACCGAACAAAACTAACTCTAGAACTTAAATACAGCTACCGTTTATACCCTTCAAAAGGATATTCAGGCGTTTCGCTATGAATCAGTAGCAACAGTCGGTAGCCCGTAATAGATAGTTCTCTCAGCATGTCCAACACTTATATTAGTATTAAATTTAAATTGAACGAATATCATGTCGGTGTGGCAGCCGGCGACGTTGCGAAGTGTGCGGCAGTAGCACGAGGGCCAGCGGGGTGGTGCGAGCTAGGCGCCGGGGGGGATGTGTCAACGTCGCCAGGAGCGTTCCTCGTCTGCTTCCTCCTCCTCTTCCTCGTCGAAGCGCAGCAGCGTCTCCTCTGGGAGGTCTGCGGTTGGCTGTGGGAGAAACTTCGGTAAGTACAACTAACTAATTCATTTCAAAAACGATGACATGGTCTCCATTGTACTAGTTCTTATAGAACGGAAATATTATATCGGTAAGAGTAGGCAGTTGCAATGACGTTGGCTCAAAATAGAAACCATAAAGTTAGGGCACCATGTGACTCTTGGTTTATAAACTTAAGATTTTGTATAAATTGAAGAAATTTGATGGTCGACGTTTGCCTTGCAGAAGATTGTAATCTTGTGTTGTGTTTCTGCACTGATTGCTTCTCGAGAGATTATACTTTACACTGCTTGGCATGGTATATGGCCTCTTTTCAGTGTCAGTAGAATAAAGTCATATTCCACTATGCTGACGGCACGATGGGAGTTGGCAGATTACATAAGTTTTCGAGAACATAACATCGAAAACTAGAGGTGCGTGCTTGTGCGTCAAACTCGAGCTGCTGCGTAGTATGCCCGTCTGCTACTAGACTATACCTGCTAAATAATGATAAGTAGTGCGTGTAATGTGTAGTTACCTCGTCCTTGTTGTCATGCGGCGCATCCCCGTTCCTCGGCGCGGGCGCGCGCGGCTCGCTGGCGCGCGACGCGGCAGCGCTGGCCGCGTTACCCGTGCTGCCGGTGTTCCCCACCCACGTGATCTGTGGAAACACACGTTTATTTACATATCACTCTAACACAATACTACGCGAAACCTCGCGCAAATCTAAACCAATCTGATTGAGAAAGCACCTTCATTTAATAAAACACTCAAACAAAATAATTTGTGTTTATGTGATAAAAGAGTCAGACATTTTATTTTTTATTTATTTATTTACAGACATACAAATATCTTTACAGGATTCACCCAAAGCGATATTGTAGAAATATTAAAAATTATTATAACAAATTTTAAAAGAAGATATCCTTGTGAATTCACTCAGAGCACAGCAGAATATGTCCACGTCCAAGGCTATGAGATTAAGCGTGCGGAGTGCGCGCGTCAAAGGCGCCTCACTCATGAGGTTGGTTCGACCGCGCGGTACTACTAGCAGCCGCGGCTGTCGCCGTCGCCACACGTGCCTGTCCGGCACACACAAACCCAACTGACCTAAAATTACTGCATTGTGCACCTTCCCTCTCAAAATGTTAAACAAGTAAATAATTAGTGCCAATTCCCTCCTAACCCTCAGTTCGTTGTATCCTACCATACCCAGAATAAATAAATTAGGATACATTAAGGGGTAAAAATGGATAGACACCATAATAACGTTTTATTTTGTACCCGCTCCAACATGAGACTATATTTAGTTTCATGCGGAGCCCAAATGACTGCGTTACATTACTTACTGCATTAAACCATACTCTCGCCAGTAGAAATGAGCAATCATTACGGTTTTACATTTGCTACGAGCTTGGCAAAGATATTGTTACTTTATTATCTCTCAATACGAGCAGCGATAGCTCAGTGGGAAGACCAACAGACTGCAATGCAGAGGGTCTCGGGTTCGAACCCACGTCGCGCACCTCTGACTTTCGAAAGTTATATGACTTTTTGAAATTATGTGCGTATTGATTGACAATTATCGCCTGCTCCGTGCCTCGGAAAGCACGTTAAGCCGTTGGTCCAGGCTGCCATGAACATCTATGGCAGTCGTTATTGGGAGAGTGTCGACACAAAAGATCCCACTGAGTTGAAGTGTCGCCGGTCTGCACTGACTGGCCCCCACATAAGATAAGATCTCTCAATACGTTCACCCGTTTATAATACTCTTAACCTTCCCTCTTTCAGAATATTAACAGCTATTGCTAATATGTGACATATCTAGTATATAACATCATAGGTAAACCGTCAGAGAAAGACCAGCGTGTAAGCGCGTTAATCCACAGGGACTAAGAAAACAGATGCTTTGGTGATCAGTTCACTGTAATACAACATGTAATATCGGCAGGAATACTCGTTAATTCTGTAGAGTCGAGAAAGAAGATACTTTGGTAATCACTTCACCGTAATATAACATGTGGGGTAGGCAGAGAGATACGTACGGAAAGCGTGCGGTCGTTGTAATGCTTCCCGTTGGCGGCCGCGTGCTCAGCGTGCGCTCGAGCGCGGTACTGCAGAACAAGCTGCGGCACTGACAGCTCCACCTCCTTGCTGATCACCTCACCATATTGCTGGAACAACACACACAACATTACTTTTTGATCCTAATAACAGACCGTGAAAATGTCTATCCGAAACTTTGAGCCGAACGACAACAACTAAATTTTTTCAGATTTGTTTCTTACAAAATGACTACTCCGTTATTCGTACTTGATTGTCCTAAACACTTTTATGAAGTATAAAAGGGTTTTGGAAAATCAAGAGGTTACGTACCGATATTCGTCCTAGGACGATTTTGATCCTAGAACGAATTTCGGTTTAAATGATTTCGCGGTACGAACAGTCGGTCCCAAGCTTCGGCAATTACGTTTCACAGTAGGCCTACTGTATATAAACAGTCAAACTAATAACTTTTAAACTTTTGCATTATATCCTTACTTAATATTATAAATTCGAAAGTAACTCTGTCTGTCTGTCTGTCTGTTACCTTTTCACAGCTAAAACACCCAACCAATTTAGATGAAATTTAGTACAGATATATTCAAGGACATTATACTGGTGCCAATTCTGTAGTCACAAAATTCTCTAAGCTTAACTAAAAATCACTAAAATTTTGTTTAGTCCTCTCAAATGACATCGAAAATCTCTGAAATCGCTAAAAGTGACAGGACTAAAAAAAATTTTAGTGATTTTTAGTTAAGTTTAGAGAATTTTGTGACAACAGAATTGGTACCATTGTACCCTCATAACGATATTTGCGCACATAATTTCGAAAAGTCAAAGGTGGTATGTGGCGCACCCTGTGATTGTACTCTACGACTTTAACGTGGCAGTTTAACGGCCTCCTACTATATAAATATTATACTACTAGCTTTTGCCCGCGGCTTCGCTCGCGTTAATTTGTTATTAGACAATCAATTCTGGTTGTACTCTGCTTGTAATAATATAATTCAAGCATTTTTGTTGTTTGCCTCGAGAACAGTAATGTTTTTCGGGATGAAAGGTAGCCTATGTTCGTTTCTGTACACCTGACAACGTATATGCAAAATTTCAGGATGATCGGTTCAGTGGCTTAGGCGTGAAAAGGTAACAAACAAACAAAATCATTTTCGCTTTTATAATATTATAGTTAGGATATTAACATATTATCATTACCCATCTGAATATAATTTTCTTTCAGAGTACATTTATTTGTAAATGCTCCTACGTTCGGTACCGTATCTGCGTGTATACTCTAAGCCCATCCACTTGCTTTCAAACCAGACAATCTACTAATTATACTCACAGAGAAATGCGCAACGAGTGCATCTAGCTCGTCCGCTTCAAAGCCAGATATGAGGAGCGCGCGCGGTCTGTGGTCCACGGACTGGTTCATGCTGTGGTTGTACATCTTGCTCGTGAGACCGCCGCGGGTGAACCGCGTCGCAGTGTTGAACCTGCCACCCCTGAGAGAAGTAACAAGCTTCATGATATGACTCAATTTTTAGATTTGCAGACCTTTGCAAGGAAACTTAATATTAATGACGCATTCTAAGTCAATTTATTCGTCATCGCTGCTTTACATTCGAATAAAAATCGAATATGAATGCAATTGCACACAGCGCGGTATCTACTAATGTTAATTAGGATGCTATGATTCTGTTCATTCATAGTACTGATGAATGAACGGAATTATCGAAAACAATTGTAGAAAACCGATTGTTATTAAAACGCATTCGAATAATCGAATCATTCAAATGCAATTCAAGTGTTTGTTGTCGTATATTTAAAATACGTCAATCTGTCAATCAATCGCAATTGATAAATTGACGTATTTTAATTATACCATGGTGGAAGTTAAAACCTCCTGTCGCAGTTTAAGCTATAAATAATATCACGGACCTTAGTCTATATAATATACACATAATTAAAAGCTCACCTAAGTTTTCGCTTCACAATACGATAGCTTGAAAATTAACAAAATGATTATTATTACAATACGAGATAATACTTCAACATTGGTTCCGAATCAAAACAACATTAAACTGCAGTAAAATTTACTTTGTAGAAAAATAATTCCAATGTATCCTATCACAAAATACAAAGTGGTATGCGTAGTTCTGTCAGGAATCAATTTGCAGTACCGATATTCGTTATACATTAGCGGGTACTATTAAAATACTTTTGGGTATAATATAAACATTATTACGTCTTACTAGTTTATATTTGTACACACGTAATGTTATAGGCGCGGGCGCGATACAAAACGAACGTACGTCGGGCATAGGTCGTGACTGGCGACCGGAAACTTCCGAACGCGAGCCGAAGGTGTGCACGCGCGCAGACGCGTAGGCGAGTGCGAGTGCGAGTGCGAGTGCGAGTGCGAGTGCGAGTGCGAGTGCGAGTGCGTGTGCGTGTGCGTGTGCGTGTGCGTGTGCGTGTGCGTGTGCGTGTGCGTGTGCGTGTGCGTGTGCGTGTGCGTGTGCGTGGGCGTGTGAGTGTGCGTGTGCGTGTGCGTGTGCGTGTGCGTGTGCGTGTGCGTGTGCGTGTGCGTGTGCGTGTGCGTGTGCGTGTGCGTGTGCGTGTGTGTGTGTGTGTGTGTGTGTGTGTGTGTGTGTGTGTGTGTGTAGAATCACGCGCCTTTAAGCAATGGTGCTTGGCAGACGGTGCGCTGTTTGTAGGGTGAAGTGTATGTTTGTGTAGTGTTCAGTCGTTGTGTAATTGTCTAATTTCTAATGTAATGTATGTGTAAATACAAGTCATCCACATACTAATCATCTGTTTATTCAATTATCAATAATATTTAATATTTATGAATTAATTAGTGACAAATAATTTATCCTTTTTATTCACTTCTAACTATAATACGCAATATACAAATTAATTTATTTTGTCTATACTATTATTGTAAATATTTTAATTTCGATTTGTAATGAATAACTCAAAAACCATCTTAAGACTGCGCCGAGCGTAAGACAGATAATGACAGAGCTCGTGCGGCGCATATTAAAATCGACGCGCGGCCGCCATAGTAAAATTGTATGGAGGATTTGAAATGCTTTTTGATAAATATGTATCGACTTTGCAAATTTACGTAATTTTGTAAGCGAAAATAATAATTATTTTAAGTTTTTTACACGGAGTAATTGTAAACACATTAATTGTTATTGTACGATGTCAACATCGCACATATTCGTGCTCACGTTGTGCGCACTCAGCAATCATATTTTTTCACGTTTAAGTTAACTTTTGTATCATTCAGTCGTCATTACGATCGCGTTCGGCTCACATCATTAATTTAATATTATCAGGTTTTCAGTGCAATAAATCAGTTATATCAGTTAAATAATTTTTTCTCTTTTTATAATAATCTAAAAGGTGTGCAAACGGTACATGTATATTTTATATTTCTATCAAACAAAAAGTGTTGATTTTATTCACTTAACTGTGACCGCCTGTTTTGGCACATTTCGCTCGGCGGCACAGTCTTAAGAAAGCTACTTTATCCGTCAGTAACATAGGCTATATAACATCACGCTACGAGTCACAGGGGCGCAGTTATCTATAAAAATGTATTGTAATCACCGTTAATGTTTCAAATATGTTGCCAAGTTGACAAATACATTTTCCTTTAGTGTGCTGCTCGTGTCCTTTGCTCAAAGCATAGGTAAGCACGAATGTAACTAGCATTTATAGATTAAAGCCACCGGTTGCTTGAAACACACTTAAAAATAGGTGCTTTGACCATGACACTGCTGTCTCCTATATCATTTATTTATTTAATTATAACGGTTATACACCAATTACAATAATTAAAAACAGGAAAACATGAAACAAATACAAAATTAAAACAAAATATAGAACAAATAATTATATGGATATCAAGACAAACAATCATTCCCTCCTCTCACAAAATCGCTGACACACTAACAATATATTCGGCCATTCATTCCCAAACAGTCAGGATTAGCGTACAGGAGAGCGTTGAAAGAAGAAAGCGAGCGCGGTGCGGGTGACTTAGCGCGCTACGATGCGATATGATGACGCGGCTGACAACATGTGCCTTCGGTTGCGACGGTAGCTATTAGGAAAATTGACACAGCTCGTCATGAAGGTCTAGTGCATCAATTTTTCCCCTCAAAATTTTGCACATGGCTGTAAGTTGGTGCATCTCCCGTCTGACCTCCAATGAGGTCAGGCATGACATCATAGGTACCTGGCGTGCGGCCGTCTCATGATGTTGTGCGAGGGGAACTGTATCGACATCTGCCGTCGTAGCTCTGTGATCTTCTTCTGCAACTCCGTCACGTCTTGGCCTTCCTGTTTATAAGTAAAACGAGACATTAGATGTCTGTGCTTTATTTTGTATGCAAATAATAATGTTTTATAAGTATTGTTTTAGAATTTATATCTTTATTATACAGTATATGCCCTTAATGCCTGTGGCACAGGTTTACCCTAGTACAGGCACCCCTTATAAATTACCTTTAAAATGTAACATAAGCTCTGTATCCATTTGTACCATTTTAAGTTAAATAAATGATTATTATTATTATTTTATAAGATTATTACCTATAGAGCACAGAAAACTGCGCGAAGTACTACTCGATAAAAACTTGTGGGTCTAATGTATTTTTAGTACGGTCTGTTAATCTAACTCTATTACTAACTGTACGCATGACACAGTAGTGCCTGTTGGGTTTTTATCAATGCGCTGAGTATTATGGAGCTCTTTTTTTTGACGGCAGAAGCTTCTATATCTAAGCCACATAGCGGAGTGAAAATTAGAAATAAATTACTTGTAAGCTTACGTGTTTAACTTTTCTTTTATGCCATCACTAACCACCCATCCATCCCTTCAAAGAGCCTATATTTTAGTGGGGTATTAAGACAGGGCGCTATGGCGCTCTTTGGGGTAGGGCTACGTCCAGCAGTGGACTATTATAGCCTGATGATGATGACGATTAACACTGTAAAACTAAGGACTAAAAAGCCAGTTTTGCTCATCAGCGATTGTTATTTAAATCAATTCAATTTGATTTTATTAAATGCTTACCATCAGGCGGAGATGTCTATATTGACATCCATTACAAAAAGATAAAATTACATCCATAGTACCACGCCTATAGTCACGAAGGGATAGGCCGAAGTGTATCACTTACATATCGCTCGGTAAGATTTTAGAACATACATAAAAAAAGGCGAGCCAATAGCCGTTTAAAGGTCATAGCACACATATCAACTCGAAAATGGATCGTCACCGTATCGCCTTTGGCCTCGCCTTCAAACACGTAACCAAAGCGGATCAGCAGCTGCGATACGTCGACTCGGCTACGGGTAGATGACGCCGCGCTCACTTAAATCATATTAATATGGATATTTTCTCACTTCTTCAATGAGTTTATCCCTTTTCATTATTTTGTTTGAAATCTAACCTACAAATTCAATAAAACACGCGCGCAACACGACTGGTCCTTGTCTTGTGAATGACAGCACGTTCGGCAAGGCACGGAGAGACGTAAGCGAGGGGACTGCAAGTTGGCCACGCACCGCACCGCTGTTCATGAGCTTGTCCCGAGGCGAGGCGATTACGTTACGATTCCGATTAGTGTGCGATGCAGTAGGGAGTTTCATTCAAAGAATACTGCACGGCTCGAGTTGATACGGTGATGATCCGTTTTCGAGTTGATATGTGTGCTATGATCTTCAACCTTTGATCTATGTTGGTGTAGGATCCGGACATACTTAGTCGTATGTGTATGTTAAGGATCCTTTCATCATTAAATACACCTGACTAATTTTAAGATTTTAAGCGGTTTTCCTAATTTAAAGTCATAGTTCCGACTTCGTGCTGCTACTGACAATTTCTTAACAGGAAAAACGGCTATGCCACCGTGACAGTCAATATTAAAAATGTACACAAACCTGCTGCTTGTTGAAAAGATCCAGTTCAGCGTCAAGGATCTCCTTCTGCGCTTCCTCCTTGGTCTTCGGTTTCTTGGCCTGCTGACAAATATATAAATAACGCTATTAAAGCTATGTACAAAGCTTACAAGCTTTCCATCATCAGTTGTGGTGAAATCCTAGTGTCTGTGTTATCCATACTAACATTATAAATGCGGCACTGTTTGTCTAGTTTTCATGGTAAAACTGCTGAATTGGTTTTGATAAAATATGGTAACTAAGATAGCTTGATGGTTAACTTTATCAAAGGAAACGAACTATCTATTAAATCGTTGGACCCAACACGGTCCATCGTTGTGTTTTATCTAACTAAAAACCTAGTACTATGTGGAGCGCAATTAGGTAATCTGACTTAATTTAAAGTGCAACAAGAAATTTCAAATTTTATTTGTTTTGGTTATAGACAAGTTTCACATCAGGTATCACTTGCGTTTTGCTAACCCTTGAGTAGGGTTTGGGTCCCGGGCGTCTCGTGTCTCGAAGTCCCGGGACTTTTCGTAATTTTAGTTGTCTCGAGTCCCGGGACTTTCGCGTCGAGACTCGAGACGAGACAAGATTGTCGAAATTGTTACCTTAAACACAATTAAACCGACATCTGTTGAAAACGAGAGAGTGTTCTCCTTGTCAGGTGGCATAATAATGCCACCTGACAATTGTAATAACAAAAATCAGAAACAGATTGTCGGACAAAGCTGTTGACGTTCTGATTTTTTAAAAAGCCTATTTTATTAAATCAGCAAAAACGTCTAATTAATGTGTTAATTGACTATTTAAAAGACTGATTTAAGTCTGTTTTATTATTTATATTTAGATTATTTAATTATGAAACAAATCTGTGATTATGAGAATTAACAATGTTGTGATTATGACCAATGTTTAGATACTAGAATTACTAGATAATAGTAAATTTATTAAGAATTAGTATGATTCTTAACTAAGTTTGTTTTATAATTATAAGATTTAACTGCTTAAAAGTGAACCTGTGTGTAATTAAAAGAAATAAACAAAGCAATTATTAAGACTGAAATTAACGTTAAGATATTAAGATTTAATTTTCTGTTTAATATTTGTTGATTTTTCCAAAAAATGGCCTTTTTAAATATATTTCACCAAAAATTAACTCAATTAATATTCTTCAAAAAAGGCTTACCAATCCTGAAAAGCAAAAACAATTTTTTTTTCTTAAAAGTTTCGAAGTCCCGGGCATTCCCAGGACTTTGATTGTAGGCTGTCTCGTGTCCCAGGACTTTGAAATTATCGGGAATTCCCAAACCTTACCCTTGAGATATAACATAACCCCTATTTAAAAAGACTAACAACTCTGCTCGCGGCCTGAAACAGACACAATGCTGTAGCAATCCTAATCACCACTAAACACAACACATGTTGAGCTACGATCTTCTAAAGGGTAGAGGTTATTTCCAGGACTACTCCAGTTAGCAAAACTCCATGTATAAATTAAATCCTACCTGACTTTTAAACAATAAGATAAGATTTCTCAAAATAGTGTCTTCTCTGATAGAATTTTCAGAATCTCTACTAACCAAGATATCGCTCGCATACCCTAACATTTTATCGTTTGATATTCATTGCCAATTTTTAGGATAACACTTCTTCGATAGCATAGATTTTTGATAGGTACATTACTGATTAAAAAGCGCAAGCTACATGTTTACTTACTTTAATAGCGTCAATGTACTGTCTAATTAGTGAACTATAACTATTAATAAAGCTATTATTAGTGAACAGATACACACTAGCACAGTCTAGCTAATGCTTTATCATACAGTCTGCTAATGACAAAACTAAAACAGGCGTAGTGGATTTAGACGTCACTTCGCCAATTGGAATGCACGTTTGTGGATTCTAGAAACAGTTATTTAGTATTGTGTCTTCTACTAGGCTATCGCTGATCTGTAGTACTGCCGCACACTGGACCAGTTGCGGCCACAGTAAAGCCACTAGTGACAATTTTGGTAAGTCCAAAATTTGGACGGCTTTGCATACAATTAAAATATATTTTCTTTTGAAAAAAAAACACTTGCTAGATCCTGTGTAGCAAGGAACTGTCCAAACATTCAAACGACGGATGCAAAGAACACCGAGACCTGGTACAACTATTTGTGAAACACACAGATTCTGGTCCCGTGTGAGGATGCACCCACAACAGTCGACGCAGCGGCAGTGGCGAGGCGACCACTTAAACCACTACGCCATCCGCGTATGGCAATATACAAGCTACCATTATTAGCTTGAACTTAACCCATTCAATGCGGCAACAAATTTTGCTTTCACTAGCCAGAATCGGCTCATATTTAACGTAAACGCCGATCGGCGTCAGCAGCACTTGATGAAATAAAAAACCAATATATCTAAAAACTACTCATATCAGGCATTTCATTAGTAAATTCCAAACATATTTGTTGTTTTAATAATATAATATCTTTAAATTTGGGTAAAATATAAAACAACTATACATGACGCCGATCGGCGTCCTCCGAATCTGAGTATGAAAAAATAAGACGCCGATCGGTTGTGTAGAGGCCCATCTTGGTAAACAATCGTAGCCACTATTAGCCCAGTGTGCATCAGCATCTAAGGCTTACTTTGGTACAATCATTAGCAGTTGTATGCATCAGTTTTAGCTGGACTGTGTTTCTATATTAAATACACAAAACAAATGTACACATTTTATTATACATATACACACAAAATACCACCACGTCCGTTACACTAAGCTTTAACGTATTATGTATATTTTTACAATGTACTAGATTATTAATATGAAATGACATGTAATGAACCGATTTAAACCCCATTTATAAGAGACAAGTGTTGTATTGCAATTGTCGCGCTATCGTTGTCTTACTTGGTGGAAAAGACAGGGATAGCAAGACACATGCTTCTAGAAACTTCTCTTATGTAAATAGACTTTTAGGTATGAAATATCAATGATAGTTTAACCAACAGTAGAGATCTTTAAACTGCCTAGATGTTATGCAATGGATTGACATAATTATTTTTTGCTTTAAACTACACTCACGTATTGTATAATTTGTGAATCACCCAACCACAGCCCTTTGTCATAAATTTCCCTTTTTTCCTACACTTTCGTTCAGAAATTATTAATTTAAAAAACGATGATTGGATGCCAATAATAATGACACAAAATTAAAGCTGACATCTTAATCTTTCCGATGACATACTGTTATCATAAATACCGCGTGTAGTTTTTGTGAAATTGGTGTAGGTGTGCGCAGTGAAGGGTTGAGTCGATTTGATTGCTCGCGAGTGTATTTTGACAACGAGGCACACTTCAACATTTCCACCTGGAAATGTTTTTGACCAGCACGGTACGCTTTTAAGTATCATTTCACTCGCATACAGCAAATTAATTAGTAAATCATTGAACAAACTTGTGGCGCAAAAATGTCGAGCCAACTCTGTGTGCTCGGTGAGGTTCAAGCAAAATAGTGACGCCTTTGGTACGATCGAGGAAACTAGGCGATAGCAAAAAGTGATTTAGTATAGGCATGTAATTATTTAAAATTCTTCAATTATCATTCTACTAGCGATCCGCCCCAGCTTCGCACGGATTGTACATAACCTTAATTAATAATACCTCCAAACCTTTCCCATGAATCACTCGGTATATTGGTGAAAACCGCATGAAAATCCGTTCAGTAGTTTATCGCGAACAGACAGACCGACGCGGCGAGGGACTTTGTTTTATAATATGTAATTAATTAATTATCCGATGACTTTAACTGCTGCAAAATTGCTACATTATTATGTATCAATGTCATGGAACAATACAATATCTCTTACATGTTTATAGACTTATATATTCGATCAACAATAGCAACTAGATATCGGGTCACGTACAAAATCAAAGCTAAATGCTTAGCTGTCCGCGTGACAATACGTATACAGCTACATTTGTTTACTAACAAACGGGGAGAAAAGCTATAAAACAGTTAAGTTCAACCTAATTACAACCATGGCACCTAGTAATAAAGTCACAAATCTTCAAAATATTATCTAATACTTACGATCATTCGTCATATAAAACGAGCAAAGCAACAACATTTAGTGTGAAATCAACCTTAAGCGGCAACAAATAAAGTACTTTTTCCCGTTATTGCCTTAAGAGCTACATCGTTTTGTTTTGTTTATTTTTGGTATAAAAGTTTGTGCGTGTGTTAGCGAGCCTTGGCCAAACATTTGTAGCGATGGTTTAAAATCGGTAATTTTGTTCAAAATTTGATATTATTTGTTAGTTTAAAGTTTAAAATATAACTTATTCTTTATGTAATTACCGAAAGTAAGATACTCCGGCCGTTAAATTGCCTTTTCTGACATTATTTTTGCAACTTTTAAATACACACTGCGGCATTGTGAGTCGTATTTACATTGGCTGAGTTTTAAGCGAACTAAACAAAATAAGAGCTCACGTCTTAAGTGCGCTGTTATTTACCGAGACGTATTTTTTGCGCTGACCCGATATCTAGTTGCTATTGTTGATCGAAGACTTACATAATATATGGCTGACTGTTGCAGGCTGTGGAATAAACGACTTGCCGTAGTGTTTCCCGAGGGCAATTTGTCCTTAAGCAACGGTAGGCAGGCAGACAATAAGAATATCTTTTTTCTGGTTCAAACTATATTTGATATTACATCAAGTTTAATAATTCTGTTTTCTAGTATTGTATTAACAGTCTTCTATAACTATTGTTCTGTGTCGTCTCTTAGTCCTAACATGATTATACTGAACCCAACATATTATACAAATGATGTGACTATTACACGTTTGCGTATCGCATGCAGAGTATACTGAATCAAATGATGCTTTTAACTAAGAATGCTTATCTATTTTATATTATAAATAAAATAATATTCAAGAGAGGTAAACAAGGTGCTGAAAGTTTGCCACCATCAAGTATATAGATAGGAAAACGTTTCTAAAAAGACATACATACATAGACTCGCGTCTGGTACATAACACCCACTTTTTATTTTATATAATGCCTATTTCTAGAGATTTTACAAACATTTAAATAACGAACACAAAGAACACATACTCCGAACAACTATTTGTGAATCAGACAAATCTTTTGTTCTGTATGGGAATCGAAACACGGCGTGATGGTAGTCGAGGTACGAGCAAAGCCACTACGCCATCGGCGCAGTCAAGTTTCTCCAGCTATGGAGTTAAGTCCTACGTAATAGAGAGACGTACAGTACGCGCATTTTATCTTGGCCGGATTGAAGTTCGTCACAAGTGGCTGCGCAGTGCAGTTTTTTGGAACTAATTGGTGACAGGGTGTGGGGTGCGGGGACGGTAACACCAGCTAGTGACTGACCTATGCATTCTCGTTGCGTACCAATAATTTCATAAATACTGGAAAATCGATTTAATCGATTACGATTAAATAATGTTGTATATTATAAATATCAGATTTAGATTATGATTTATTTTGTTGTAGTCTATTTTTAAGTTGAGCAGTTAAATCAAGACTATGATATTCATTGTTTTAATATAGTACAAAATGAAATACTTTAAATTATTAACATATTATGTTTTAAGAGATTTACATTAAATGTTACAACATATTAACAATTTACTTTGCTCGCCTTGATTCATCTATTATTATTACGTAACATGGATCAATGAATTGCGATTCATAAGTATGTTTATTACATTTAATAATCTTTGTATTCATTGAAATTTTAAACACACATGATTTTACGTTATTTTGTATTATATATATAGGGTTTATATAATAAAGGGTTTAAATTACATTAAAATCGTATGTCGTTCGTAAGTAACAATATTAAGAACGAGTAAAGAGCGCGATATACAAGTACGTGTTGGCGCAAATGTCATTGACTGCTTTTGACGTTTGGGTGCAAGTTGAACGAAATGAGAGTTATTTAGGTTTTCCATCATTCTGTCAACCTTACCCATATCGTTATTTATTCATCCCCGCGTTACTCCTGGTTACGCCTTCAGCCTTTTATTTCGGAGCCCGTATATTATTATTAAATACGTACATCATTTCAAAAATACATTTACAATCAATTTCGAAGACATTGGTGCGCACCGTGGCTTTGAACCTCTATTAGGTTATTGCTGCCTCCATATCTTTATTTACTATCAGTTAATTATTAATTTCAAGAAGGAACACGAAAGATACAATTATATCATCGGCGACATGTATCGCTCTTTATAATGTGTGATAAATATTGTTCACACATACAATGTACATAACACTGTACGTGTTTACAGTATTTAAACTTAGATTAGTGTTACAGTTTAGGCTTTATTTACAATTAATTATTAATCGATTAAAATAATCGGAATAGTGCCATAGATAATCTTAAGAAATTAGAAGTTGCGAAAAATAAGTGGCACATCCATAATTGCACGGCCATAATGCTTATGGATTCGCTATTTCAGTCACTCGTCAGCACTTTGTGGTTGTTGGTGTAACTATCTCGCTCTTCCGTACAGTCGTGTGCTCAAGTTGATATTGTTTTCGTTTGTTGTTATTTTTGTTATTTAGTTTCGTTGTTAAGTTTTCTTGTTAAATTTTGTTGTTGACTTTTGTTGTTGACTTTCTTTGGTATTAATAATGCCGAGGCGCAATACCGTTCTTCGCCGACAGGCGAGGAAAATTATTTTTAATGTCACTGACTTTATGAAGAAGGAGAGGGAAGAAGGCGTGATCGATCTTAAGGCTGTTCATTTAAGAGTGGCCAAGGCAACTGGCACCTCGGAGAGGACTGTCCGGAGGATACGGAAGGAGGGTCAGTCTACGAATTTTATATCTGTCTTTCGAACGCCTGGCAAGAATAGGGTAAGAGCCAAACCAATTACCGGCCTGGATAATTTTGACCAGGGTGTTATAAAGCGGTCGAAGATAATTACCGCCGAAGCGATCATGTCATTGACTCCATGACCGAGGAATTTATAATACGAGTAGGGACAGATGACAGCTCGGAGTCAGAAAGTGACTGGGCCAGTAGCGAAGACGACGAGGATATAAATGTACCAAGTACATCGCAAGGACTATTCATTGAGGGTGTTGCCACGTTACCTTCAAGTGACAGTGACTAAAAAAGATAGACCCGCTGTCAATCAGGCTGAGTTATACCTTAAATCGAACTTCCATTTCAATGACACATGTGAAGGTAAATTTACCATTTGCATAGTTCCAAATACTATCTACTAAAGGTAGAGTCTATAAAATTGACTGTGAATGTGAACGCTGGCACGTTGGTCAAACTATCTGATTTAATTAATAATTTCTATCATCTGCCAAGTGTCAACTAATCTATTAAATACAAGGCCTGTAAAATAGACTGTGAACGAGGGCTTTCATACATTGGTCATACATGATAATATGTAATTTTTTGGTATAATCTCTTCTGGCTCTTACCCTCCTCCGTAGGTATAAATAACTAAGCAATGCTTGAAGATTTAAATTGATAAAATGGATTTTGAAGAGCTAATGAATAATAATTCGAGAAATTGTAAGTATAAATAATTTTATACGATATAGTAGTAGCAAATAGTTCCTTTGTCTCTGCCTACCTCCTCAAGATAATAAGCTTAAATATAATCATTTAACTATTTTCTTAGTGGCTGTACATGCGCGAACGTATCTTGTAGCTAACTTCAATCCGGCCAAGATAAAATGCGCGACCTACACCTATAGTAATCTACAGGGGCCTTTAACAGACTAAGACAAATAAAAAAAATTAAGAAAGAATGGAAACAGTCATGGGAATCACAGGGTATTCGGTATTCGCCCTTGCACCGTATGATGTCATTGGCAAACTCTATCCGTTATGAAATATTTATCTTCACTGGTCCCGTAGCCTCCGTCAAATCCCAATTGATTGCTATCTTTCAATAACTGAACTGCTCTAGTATTGTATAACACTTTATAATTGTAATCTACCAATATTGTTAGTGTATTCAATTATTTACTGTCTTAAAATGATGTGCATGTTATTTTCACATCTAGTAGATGTCAATCTAAAATATATTTCAACTCATGTCCTATGATAAAGTGGGATTGTGCATCAGTTTTGAGAATTAAATTTAAAAAGGCCTGTTTTATGCACAGGTAGTCCTGTACAGCTCATTTTATACTGCAGGCCATCCGGCCATTGCAAAGAGAGACTTTGTAACATGCGAACCTGTACTAACTTATATAACAATAATGGTATGAGATGTACTACCATCTTATACTATTATTATTGAATATGTAATTGCAGTAATAAGTAAGGCCATGGTAATGAAAAAGATAAGTATAAAGATAAGTACAGTAAAAAAGGATTTGATTAGCCTCTTCATCAGTCTGTAAATGAACATTGTCTTGCCGAGATGTGCGTGTGGATATTTAAATTTTTATTTAATTTATCATATAACCAATTAGCTTAACCATATTGAAACATAATAAAAATAAAAGCATCGTGTCTAGATGCCGGCGTCCGAATACCGACGAATGTATTATCTATTAATTACGAAAGTGCATAATATATTAATTAACATTTTATCTGGTGTAGGTATCTATAATATATTAATGATGAAAACTATAAGTATTGTGACAGTGTACTGTGAGTATCGTGACATATAATTGTATCCACCAGGGCTATTCGCTAACAACCGTTTTCAATATCCTATCTATCTGTGGATTTGTTTACTGGAGATAGACTTTTGACGTATCTTGTATGGAGCTAATGTCAGATACATATCGCTAGTAACAGATAGATGAGATAGATAGGATATTGAAAACGGACGTAAGTCCACGTTAACATAACGTGCTTGTAACACAGTCATCTCTGTCATTAGTACACAGATGTTCTGTTGTGTGTGCCATATATAAATAAACAAACAGATAATGACGTTATCATAACGTGCTTCTAACACGGTCAAGTTTGTCATAAGTAAACAAATTAAATGACTTTAACGGTTGTTACTGTATTCAGCAGACAGGCACAAATACTCGACCACAATAACGTAACGAGTATGTAAAGGCCCCTCTACACAATGGCCCATGATCGGCGAGTACAGGCACGCACGATTGTGCAGAGAGCATAATCGTCTGTGAGTGGCCATCATCGCCTGTAATCATGACTAATCGGTGAATTGTCGGTACATCAAAGAAATGCGTGCCGATGATCGTGCGCCTGTCCACACAATCATCCTTCAATCGGTCGCACGACAGAGGTCAAGTAAGAAGGTAGTGGTTTTTTGGCGGAAACAATATGAAAGTGTGACGCCAATTAAAAAAAAGAAAAGGTAGTGCATGGAGCCGGTGGATTTATGTTTACGCAACAAAAATTTTTCAATTTTTGACCTTTTTTTGATGCACATTCCGATAGTGATTTTATTATGTACTGAGCAAATAGATAGCAGCAGCCGCCATCACTTCGACGTCCATCTTCAACAGACGTTTTTAAAGTAGTAGAGCATCGCTGATTTCAGCATGAATGGGCCGGCTCAACCGGGGAAGGACTACCCCTCTCACAGAATATCGACGTGAAATAGAAATATTCCTACTGTTGTGTTTCGTTCGGTGAGTGAGAGTACCGGAGGCCCAATCACCCCCTTAGTCCCTTCCCGCTCCTTCTCCTTCCCACTTCCTTTCCTAAAGGGTCGCCAACGCGCTAGCGATGCCTCTGGTGTTGCAGGCATCCATATGCTACGGTGACCACTTCCCATCAGGTGGGCCGTATGCTTGTTTGCCACATTAGTTGCTTATAAAAAAATTTAAAAAAAACCCATGATCGCGGCGATGATGGTCACTTTTTTAATCGCTCAACATAGGCCATTGTGTAGAGAAGGCTTAACACGGTTATATCTGTCATTAGCTAATTCATAACACGAGTATAATATCATTAACACACGAATAGCAGCCACGATCGCTATGTCACGTTGTAACGCGCTTGTAACATGGATACTGCTGTCACTAGCCTGCTGACAGACGTGACCGCGTTACAAGCACGTTACATTATATACAGTAATGGCGGATAACTTCCAACTTAGCTATATATATGGATTGTGCTTTATGGAATGGTAATAACAATGAGTATATGGGTATAAAACACAAGATGCATCATTCACGTGTTATGCATGTTTGTATATATGTTTGTTCGTATGTGCACTCTACATGCGGAACGCAACCGTTTAGCGCAGATGTTGGACGAGGTCTAATATATTACGATTTTGTTGATATAATCTCACTTGCATACGAAAGGCGGTAGTATGACTGTTTCCTAGACAATGCTTCAACAAATCTAAGGAAAATCAGGCATATCCGACGATAGCTGTTTACCATGACGATGGCTCATCTACTTCAACTTTTTGTGGATTATAGAAGATCTAGAATTTTTAAACCTATTGGTAGATCTTTGACTAGATTAGTCTGACGAGTCAAACAAAAAATATTGGTAAAGAAAGATCAGCTCTATATAGCATGGCGAAACCCAACGATTTTGGCCGACTAGATCAAAGGCCGACGTAAGGCGTATAGCTCTGTAGCCACGCCATGTGTAAAGTTATTCTGTATAGATCTTACTTGATGTGCCCGCGGTTTCACCTGCGTTTATAGTTACTGCGCCGCTCCCGTGGGTCGTAGCGTGATGTTATATAGCCTATAGCCTTCCTCGATAAAGAGGCTATCCAACACTAAGATATTTTTCAATTCAAACCAGTAGCTCCTGAGATTAGCACGTTCAAACAAACAAACTCTTCAGCTTTATAATATTAGTATAGATTTACGTTAATCATTGGTAGGTTTTAAGACTTTTATAGCTAAAATAAATCCGTACCACGTCCCCGACGTTCAACAGTAATAAATACCCGGCACCCATCTGGTTGGAAAATGGGCTAATTTATTCATATAACAGTATTGAATGAAATTTCACAATCAATTACTTTTTAAATAAATATTACCTATAAACTGGCATTAAAAAGCATAAACCTTACTAATATTAGAAATACGAAAGTATTATAGTTAGTATGCTGGTTTATCCTCCATTCACGAAGCTTAACAGCAATGGAACAAAGTGATTCTTTTATAGAGATAACTTAGAAGCCAGTGGTTGTCATTAAGCCTAAAACAAATAGACGGTTCCACGGACGGAACCAAGGGATCAAAGCCACGTATAAAAGCTAGTTATTTATTAATTTAATAGTCATATGCAGAGGTCGGAATTAGGTAGATTAGGTAGTTATTTATGTACTTGCATCGAAATGTTGATATGAATATGGATCATCCCGGGATTTCTAATAGACAATCCCGTGTGGCCAACAATATTACAAATAAATAATAATAAAAACCTCAGAGATATTTAACGAGCGCATTCTACGAACCGAGGTAAGTGAATGAGCTGTGTGAATGAGTTAACCGATTTATTGCTAATAGAAAGTTTGAATGCGGTAGAAAGAGACAAAATCGAGTACATTTCGTTAAGCGGACAGTGCTCCGCATTTCCGCTATTGTTTTCTTTTGTTCTCACAAGCTATGTTGTGCAAACTACAAATGTGGCACATCGCGCGTGTGCGCATTGGAATTTTGCAACTTCGGACATCCGATGTCGTTGATGTAAATTTCGCAATGTCGTGCGTGCAGTGGTTTAAATTGTGTAAAAGTAAATAACCTTTTTATTTAATAAATCACGGGATTTTTCTGCTCTTTAAAATAATCTCGGGATTTGAGGCATATCCACTTTATTCTTTCGCTGTATGAAATCAGTGTAGGTGCATAAATAACTCTACCTAATTCCTACCTCTGGTCATATGTAACATTTTTAATCACTGCAGTGTCCAGGCATATAGGCGTATGAAGTGAGACTATATCACACGTATCATCCCAGCGATATGTACGCTATGTACTGTAGGTTAAGCATGGCCCATCCATCGTATGCACTATTTTGTACCTGTTCTAGCTGAAGCCGAGACATCGTTCTCGCTACCGACTCGTCCTGCCACGACAGTATTACATGTTTTATTATCTTTATTAATAAATTGTGATACAAGGTTGGCCTGCAATACAGGCGGAAGGGATTAAAGATCCATGATACAGCATTGCGTTAATTTTGTCACTTAAGAACGCAATATTCAAGTGCAAATAAATAAATACTCTATAGAAATAATGTATAATTATATTCATTATTTATTTATTATAAAACCATTATGTCTCATAGAAGAACAAAGATCTCGACACTCCCCTTTGATCTCTCTCCCTATCTAGAGCCAATAAGGACCAATATCTAATAATTTAAAAGATCTATATTTGTTTACATACATAGACTCATGCCATATATTAGGGAAGGAGTAAACCTTTGGCTCGATAAGCTATCAGCCGCGTAATTTACATATATCTGTAAACGCAAATAGCACCACTTCAAATTTTAAAAGGAACTCTATCATCCATATCTGCCATTTATACAGTTATACACTGTGATGCGTTTTTGTTACCTTTTTTATAATATTATAAATGAATGAGCTGCTTATCATGGATATTCCAATCCCTTCCAGCGGCGCAGTTTTTCACAGTAACCCTATATGGAATAATCTTGCCACAATTTCTTTAACCTTTAAACCAATCAAGGTATGGTCTTTGCAAGCAAGAGTTGATTAAAATTACAAAATTAAATAACTGACTCCGATTTTAACTACCCTTATGACAATATAAGGGCGATTTAAAAATCAATTCTCGCTTGAAAGACTTACATAAATCGATAACACCATCGATAAAATCCCCAGCACTGTTTGCATAGACCTCTAGAAAGGGCACTGATAATTTTAACTATAAGAAAGACTCTTAATACTATCAAATATGAGGAAAGATCAGAAGCTGAGGTGAGTGTACATACCTGCATTTGTTTAAGAGTGCCGTTGTATGCTACGAGCTCCTTTCTAAGTTTCTCGATGCCCTCCTGCGCGGAGTTGATCGCTTCTAGAAGCGCCGTGCGCTGCGCCTCCGTCACATTACCTGAGGATGGCGTATCTAGATTTAGTATTGCCAACTATCAATTGTTGTCAAGTGGAAAAGCATTGGTTAGTTGGACATCTTAAGTTCAACCCACATCGACATTTAATTTTACATCATTATTTTCGCTCACTAAAATCACACTTCAAAAGAAATTAAAGATGGGATATCTTCAATTTCTTTTCCCTAGGTGTGATTTTGAAAGGAAAAGAATGGGAACAGAAGGCATGTGGGCGTCTGGAACTCTTTATCCCCGGATGAAACGCAGTAATTGGTAAAGTTTCAAATTTTACGACTATATAAGAGTTTAATTCATCAATATCACTCTACGTCATGGTCTTCTAAAAGGTACTCCCTCGGGCGAGCCGGCTCATTTGTACCTTTACTGTTGAAAGAGATGGATATTCTAAGGCTGGACCAGATGTCTGAATAATTAAGGGTCCTAGGACCTTACCACTATATCTATACAAATAAATAAAATTGAAGTGTCTGTTTGTAATGTCAAAATTTTATCTAATGCATATGAAAATATATAAGGTACCTATAAGAAAACATCAATTTTTTAAATTGTTGTCCGTCTGTTTGTTCCGGGTAATCTCCGAAACGGCTGAACCGATTTTGACGGGACTTTCACTGATAGATAGCTGATGTTATAAGGAGTAATATAGGCTACTTTGATTTTAGAAAAAAAATAGGGTTCCGCAGAGACAAACACTTTTTAGTTAAAATCTACGCGGACGAAGTCGCAGGTAACAACTAGTCTTAAAATATAATCATTGCATGCACAACAATTTGACAGCTCGTTACAGAGTGTATAACTCGTTAACGGATATAATTACATGAATTTAAAAGATGTACGTATGTAATATAACCAATTAGTTCCAAAGTACTGAAAACTAATGCTTTCAGCCATCCTTCAGCTAGGCCAAGAGATGGTGATAAGGTCCTCTATCTTTATATTACAGCTGTTCCCATGTACTCACCTGACTCTAGTCTCTGTATGAGCAGCATCTGCTGCTGCAGTTGTGTTTCAAGCAGAGCCTGTGCTCGTTTATGCATCTCCATGATCTGTTTGCTCTTGGCCAGGGGTTTTACTATTTCCTTCTTGGGTTCCACGCCGTTCGCCAATTCTTTCTCCTGTTAAAGAAGGCAATAAGAGTTGTAATATGATAGTCTAGAAACGTGAAACATATATTATCTCTGCTAATACGCAAGTGTCAAATACCCGAAACTTATAGGCCCATTTACACGAAGACATTTTATTGATATTGATATTTTGTGTTCGAAGCTGAATACTGCATGTTGGAGTACATCTGGATCCCACTACGCGGCTGTCCCTATCCAGAGGAGTTTGGTATTTTCAAGGGGTTTTTTTTTTCTCGTAATTAGGGTGGGCAATCCGAGGGAAAGTAGCGAGTTTCACTCTTTCCAATTATTTTATTACATTTTATTGAAGCAATTAATGTTGACCCTGTTTAATTAACCATGTTAGTCAAAAAGGAAGAAGGGCCTATCTGAGGAATAAATTACTTTAAAATGTTTTGTATGGATTTTAGGTGTAGTGGTGATCGAATATACAGCACTAAGCGCAGTGGCTTGTAGCCAGGCTACCTTCGATCAAATATACCATAGATGCACATTCTCATACAAAAACCGCGTCAATATGTGGCACTGACCAGTACTACTTACTTATAAGTGTCTGCATTTATTATGCAATCCAGGAAATAAACCGGAATAACCATTGAACGCCCACTGAGAAACATTTTGTAATAGTTTCGTTAAAACGCGTCATTGTAAAGCGTCCTAAGTGTGTTACTCGCGATACGCAAGCGTACTAAGTATATGGTACGGTCTCCACCGTAGTAGTGGTGTCGATTCGCTCTCGCTTACAGGCAGCGCACGCAAGAGTGAGTGGGACAGGTGCATAATATAGCGCATACGACTGATTTATGCAGTTTTGTTGGGGCTGTTTTTAGAGCGACGATCGTGCATCTATGGTATATTTGATCGATGGAGGCTACCATTTCAACAACTACGTGCAGTATGTACTTGTACATAGGACAGACGATGTAGAACAGGAAGTAGTACTACATTTTCATTGCCTTTACCTTTTCTAGTTGCTGTTTGTTATCCGCCGTAGCCTTAATGTTGTCTCTGTTGATGAGCACTTTGTTGTGCGACATCGGATGTTGCGAGTTCTGTCTGTCGTTCTGTTTGTTTGCTTGTTGCCCGCCAGGCGCCATGTTCTCCTGTTTATTCTGAAACATTTTGTATTGTTAAGATATATTTTTAAGACTGGTATGATTGGAGAAGACATACAATATAGTCTTATAAACATATATAGTCTTTTGGAGAGGTTGAATTATGTGTAGAGAGATGAAGGAGAGAGAGCTAGACAGTTTTGAAGCGTATATATTTTCCAAAAGGCACAGGAGAGTAACAGTTATAAAAAGCAGTTGATTATATATATATATATATATATATATATATATATATATATATATCCCAGTAAGTTAGCCGTTGCTATAATCTTCAAGAGTTTGTAACCAAATATTTCAATTATAGACGCGCCCTACAACATTTTTATATGTCACATTTTTCTAGAAGTTACGCAGTCGTCCAACACTCAAAACCAACATGACATCTGAATTTATTATAAATATAGTATTATGTGGCAGTGTCCGCCAAAGTCTTTTCACTATTATATATAGTAGGATAGGAAATACAATATGCAACAAAAAGCACATAGATAGATAACAAAAGTTGACTGAACATAAAATTATATAAGGCAATTGTCTATAGCAAGTTTACATACATACATAGATTCACGCCTGTTTCCCAGAGGGGTAGGCAGAGACTAGGGATTTCCATTTGCTACGAGTTTGGAATGGGAATTTAATTAGATCAGAGATATTCCTTATTTATAATTAGTAATTACATTGTGTCACCACTTTCAACGATCAAATGCCAATGCTATTTTGACGTACTGCATCGCATCCTGGGGAGGTGCTGCAAAAACCATTTTAATAAAACTGGAGCGCGCCCAGAGAGCGGTCATAAAAGTGGCTCTTTTTCTTCCTTACTTGCATCCTACGGCTGAATTGTACCAAGAATTTAATGTTCTAACAGTTCGTCAGCTATTTATTCTTCGTATAGTTTTGATGACGCACGCACAATCGAATTATGACCCTTAATTAACGCAACAAAACGGCGTAAACATAAAATTTATCACAATGATACGACATACAGAACTACTCTGTCACATAGGTTCCATTGTTTCTTAGGTCCATACTTATACAACAAAGTTAATTCCCTTCTTTCTATATACAGCCTAAATAATTTCAATGTAAAAAAAGTATTAACGTCTTGGTTACAAGACCTATCATATTATGATACTGAAGCCCTACTTATTCCATTAATATAATGAATATAATTTAAGCATTATGATAGAAACTGTAGCACATGCACGCTAGCACCCTTACACATACACACACTCTACCCTCACTCACACACACAAACCCTCACACACAAACACACACACCAATTTTATTTCTAATTCAGAATATGCATAGGTAGTTTTTAAGTACATGTCCAAATAATCACCACTAAGACTAGTCCAGGAGGTGGGAGCCTGGTGATCTGTAACACAGGTTTTTACCTACTATAGACACCAGCCTCTCACAAAGGAATGATAATTTTTTCAACATGTATTGTATTAGATAATAAGTACTTACTTTTGTGAAAGAGGAAATAAATATCTTTGTTATTATTATTATTATTATTATTAATTACTCTGTAGACAAACTTGGTCATTGAGCCAAATCTGCAGGCCTACCATGAAAGCTAAATGCCAAAGTTTTACCTCGAACGTTCATGCCATTCATTCTGATATTCATCTCAAATTTGGACATATACCGTCTTAATATTTTGTTCGGCCAGAAGGTCCAGATAAACATTTCTATGGTACTGGTTTGACTAGAAAACACAATATACTTGACAATAATAAAGCTAAGGTAGAAGTATGAATGGACTCACCTCCGGGTTATGCCAGAAGACTTTAATGAACCTATTGTTGAGCACGGCCTCCGTACTCTTGTATGCAATGTTTGCTTCCGTAGGATTGGAGAACGTGATCAGAGCCGCTTCCGGATCGCCGTCGTAACACACCTACGTAAAAGAAAGCAAACATGTAAAGCTATTTTATTTAAAAAAAGGGCATTTCCGATTTAGCTTTTGTAATTTTCTTACCTTTCAGTAATTCGGGCTTGATCGAACAACAAACATGGTCAAAGCGTCCAACCCTTACATTTATAATAGGCAAAAAGTGCAATACATTTGTAACTTATTTAGATAAGCTGTTCCACATTATAAAGACAGAATCTGTGGCTGTCTGGTCACAAAGCCAGTTTACGTGCTGCTACTAACTTTTTTCTAACATATTATATCTTTGTATATACAAATAAAGACTCCTCCTAAACGGCTGGACCAATTCTGATGAATTTTATTGTGTGTGTTCAAGTGGATTCGAGAATGGTTTAGGTTTGTTTTTTATTTTTCGTGTGTACAGGACAACGTCTGCCGGGACAGCTAGTATACAATAAAATTTTATTCGATTTGAATATCATACTATCAGCCGCAAAGCTGCAAATGTAAGTCACGTTACATTTTTTCGGAGTTGTGATTTAACTATATTTTTTTATTCTTTATGTTTAAGTGACTTACGAGCCATTTTGACTATGTCAGTCCCATCATAGTTACGTATTGGGCTTGATTTATCTATTAAAACATGTAATAACTATTCTGCATTCTTGGACTGTGATTATATGAACTGTTGCTTAACTTTAATTATTACTGTTAAAAACTAACATTCGTTATAATTTTTTGATAAAATTTATATAGGCTATATCACCCGGGCCATTATTACGGATCTATTGACACCTCATTCATTAAAATCGGTTCAGTAGTTTAGGCGCTACGGTGAAACATACATACATACATACACAGACTGCCAAAATCATTACCCTTCCTTTTGGCTTCGCCGTAGTCGGTTAAGAACATAGAGGCAATCGAAACCAATTGTGTATCAATTTATGTTACTGACTAAGTATAGTCAATCAAAGATTGATAGTAATCAATCCTGGGTACATTTATTCGAATTTGCCTTCCAATACTAACCTGTATATTAACAATCTTGCCGAACTTGCAGAAGTGATTGTTCAGATGTGTGATGTCGTTGAGTCCGCGCGGCACTTTCTTCACGTCGAGCGAGCAGTTCACCGCGCTGGTGGGCAGAGGGGGACGGGTGGAGCCTGCGATAATTGTAATTATATACATATGCTCACAGCTAGATCCCCGAAAGGGTAGACAGGGGCCAGGATGTAACACACACTTCACCTTTTAAGACTGCGCCTGCGCGAAATGTGCCAAAACAGGCGGTCACAGTTAAGTGAATAAAATCAATACTTTTTGCGCAGTAACGATAAACGCGGGTGAAACCGCGTGAACATCTAGTATTATATATATGAACTAGATGTTCCCGCGGTTTCACCCGCGTTTATCGTTACTGTGCCGCCCCCGTGAGTTGTAGCGTGATGTTATATAGCCTATAGCCTTCCTCGATAAATAGGCTATCCAACACTATAAGAATTTTTCAAATCGAACCTGAGTAGTTCCTGAGATTAGCGCGTTCAAACAAACAAACAAACAAACTCTTCAGCTTTATAATATTAGTATAGATATTACGTTCATTCTATCTATCTCTGACAGGTTAAATTGAGGTATATCCCGTTTGAGATCTAGGGCTTAGCAAGCTCGTGGTTTAATCCTGGGCTTTCGGTTAAAGTATAGCCTGGTTGGATAAATATTTCTACATTACAGAAGATTGCAGACAAAATCTTATAAACATTAATGTAATATTAGATAACGACTATTAATTGCATTGCTAACTAATAACAACTAATTTAATACTGCAGTAAGTATAGTTTACAAAATTGTTAAGAATGCACTGTGATATCAAGTGAAAACTAGTTTAGCACAGCTACTCAAGAAGTATTTGTACATATAGAAGTTCAGTTTCAGGTCCAATTCTTATATCAAAAATCTTCTTAATCATCATAATAATCTTATATAAACAGTGAATTTTAAAAACACAGTTTATCTATACAAATAAATAAAATTGAAGTGTCTGTTTGTAATGTCAAAATAACAGCTTTTTATCTAATGCATATGAAAGTATATAAGGTACCTATACGAAAACATCTATTTTTAAAATTTGTCTGTCTCTCTGTTTGTTCCGGCTAATCTTCGAAACTGCTGAACCGATTTTAACGGGACTTTCACTGGCAGATAGCTGATGTTATAAGGAGTAACTTAGGCTACATTGATATTAGAAAAAAATAGGGTTCCGCGGAGACAAACACTTTTTAGTTAAAATCTACGCGAAGTCGCAGGTAACAGCTAGTGAATATATAAAGTTATATAGGAACCGGGCCTTAAACATTTTATTTTTGTCAAGCTGTTTCAGATGATAGCGTGGTTGATATGCCATTTTGTCCTATATCTTTTTGACAAAATACCCGAATATTTACACATACTACAGACTTGGCGTAACAAGTACCTAAGTACTTGTTACTGAAAATTGCGTGTCGAAATCTTTTAAGAATATGTTCGGTAGTCTCTGTAAGAGGTACAGAATAATCGACGACTGTATAGTAGGTATGTGGTAGAACTTACCAAATCGTGTGTAGTCGAAGTTCTTTTTATGCGGCGCGGGATGTCTCGGCGCCAGCGGAGCCCCGGCGCGGGGCGCGGGCGGCGGCGCGTGGCGCACCCTGTGTGCCACACTGGAACATTACTCGCCATGTACTACCCACGCAACACATCGCTTACCACTGTACCCGTAGGTACTCGATGTACCTAATCGAGCTACAGCTAGGCTTGTTGAAAATATATCGATACATCGATGTAACGATATTTTTATTTGATGTATCGATATTTTAGTCGATATATTTTGATCCAAAACATCAAATAAAATATATAAAATCGTATCAAAATCTGTATTTTTCCAAATTTAATTTATTAGCTAAATATATAACAGAATTTAAAACCGTTAAAGATAGGAACAAACGGAAAAAGAATTATTGTCTATGACTAAAATTAGAAGATTGCTATTTAGTTTATATTTTCTAAATTTTCCTATTGAAAAGAAATAATAATTAAAATATGTACCTTAATTCTTGATAGGATTCTTATACATTAAAATAATGAATGTTAGTATGTTCATTATGTTAATGTATGAGAATCCTATCAAGACCTGTGGTGTGTCTTAATATTACCTATTATTAAGCCACACTGAACTAAATACATTATTACTTGAAAATCTCTGAAAATTTAAACGATATATCGATATTTTTCCACAAAATATCGAAGACGATATTGATATTTTAATAAATATTGATATATAGATATATCGATTTTATTTTTCACTGCTGACATGCCTAGCTACCGCTATCTTTTTTAGTTTACTATTTCGATACTTTTTTTTTAAAGACAGCTCTCTCTTTCTACGATGTTTCCTGTGTCACGGAGGACTTTATAAAAATTATAAGTATATACCAAATTAAATTTTATTTTTACATAAAAGCTAGATATCAAAAATAGTTATCAAGCCATTTTAAAATTTTAAAGTCTTAAGTCTAAAGATATTGATTTGACCTAAACAAACTAACTATCAAAGAAATATTGCAAGTTAGACAAAAGCTTGTAACAACATGCAAATGTCTTTCAGTAAAATAATTCGTCAACACACAGTAGTAAAGCTATAATATGTATATATGACTTACCTAGGTATAGGTATAAGTTCTCGTGGGGGGTGTGCGTGGTGGGGGTGTGGGTGCGGGTAGGGGGGGAACGGACCCGCGCCTCCGCACCATATGTCCGGCGTCAAGGGGTTGTATTCTGGAACAGTATATTATTTTATTAACATATTTACATCAAGAATATACATCATTATATAAAACTAAGTGACTGCACGGTTGGCGTAGAGGTCTCGCCACTGCTGCTGCGCTGCGTGCTGTGGGTTCGGTCCCCACACGGAAAAAATGAATCCCCACACGGTATTTGAGTAATCCACAAATAGTTGTTTCGATTCTTGAATGCTGTTTGTGTCCATTATTTGAATGTTTGTAAAGTCCAGGCAGCAGCAGTCATAGCAAGTACCCAGTGCGAGAGCTGACTTTTTTAAAAGAAACAGAAATTTGAGATATTACGCACACGGCCACTACTTTGACGATCTGGTTATTCGGGTTGGACAACGTGTTACTTCAAAGAAATTTTCGGTAGCAGTCAAGAGTCAAAAAAACACCCCCATACTTCAGAAAGCATATAAAACTGTTGATCTCGTCTAATCAAACTATTTAATTGCGTAAATGTTGAATGCACTAATCAAGAATAGAAGTTAGCATCACAAAATGGGAAAAATTGGAAAAAAATGGTAGCGTTAAGCGGTTTAGTTGAGCCTTTGGCTCTCACAGAGCATAACGGAGTAGCACCGTTACTGTTCTTACGCTAATACCGTGTAAGAAGGTGTAGTTTCTCTAAAGAGTCGGCGCATTCGTACATCACTGAACAGCTAGCAATTTACTTTGGCTGAAAGTAAAAAGGTAGTAGGTTCTCCAGCACCGCGGGTCGCTACCATAGTACCACTGCCACACTGGTTATCTTATCTTATCTTGTGTGTGGGGGCCAGTCAGTACAGACCGGCGACACTTCGACCCAGTGGGATCTTTTGTGTCAGCCCCAAGATTCATCCCTTAGCTATCTCCTTATGAATGTACTGCATTAGCTGCAGTGTGCAATTCAGAGGGAGTAGCCTGAAGTCTTCAGGGTTTGGATATGCCAATCCCATCAGACCCATCCTAAGTCCAGCCAACGCGTCGCATTCACACAGTAGTTGCGATATGGACTCGTCCTGTTCACCACAGGATCTGCAGATCGAATCGTGTGTCAATCTCAATCTGCACAAGAAGTCTTTGGTGCCAAAATGGCCAGTGAACGCTCCTGTGAGCAGGCGCATTTGGCTCTTGCTATACCCGCAGAACTTCCGGGTGAAGCCTGTGGCTCCGTTTGCAATGAGTGTTCCAGACCCCTAAGTTACACACTGGTTAACTTAACACTAGTAGGTAGATTTAAGGTGGTTACCAGGCACAGCAGGCGGCAGCGCCAGCACGGTGGACAGCGCAGCGGCAGCATCCTCCAGTACAACAGGATCGCTGCCGTGGTCCCACTGGCACAGGTCTCCACGCATGCAGTAGCCTTTCTCTAAACAAACAAATATACGAACATGAATATACAAAAGCCTAACTAACATTATAAATGCGAATGTGAGTTTGATTGTATTCAACCATTTATCATGAAATGTTGTATACACGTTGTCAGGGGTGCAGAAAAGGACATAGGATGCCTTTCATCCAGAAAAAAGTAGTGTTCCTGAACGCAGCCGCGGGTAACCGCTAATCTATACTAATATTATAAAGCTGAAGAGTGTTTGTTTGGTTGAACGCGTTAATCTCAGGAATTACGGGTTCGAATTATAAAATATTTTAGTGTTAGATAGCCCATTTATCGAGGACGGCTATATAACATCACGCTACGACCAATAGGAGCGCAGCAGCAATGAAAAATGTTGCAAATACGGGGTAAATTCTCTTCTTATATGAAGCAGAGAAAAGTTGCGCGGGTCAGCTAGTAATCTATAAAAACACTGTTTTATGCCTCACACCTGTAGGAACTTATTAACGCCCACCACATATAGCCAGCGGAGGCGGAGCGGTAGAGGTGGCGTTATTTTGGTATTGAGAGTTAAGTCGCACTCAAAATCTAGTGTTTCAACACTAGATTTTGAGTGCGACTTCGATTGCATTAATTGAGATTTCGTCAAGAAATTTCTATCCGCCGGAAACAGTACTGCTTTCTAGATGACAGGGTTTAGGAAAATCAAGAAATTACGTATCTAAATCTCGTAGACAATTCACCATAAAGCCCGCAACACACAGACAGCGGAGGCGGAGCGGTTCCGTGTGATTACACTCACGATCGCTTTGGATCGTGTGGGTAATCCTAACTAATATTATACATGTGAATCATCATCATCTTCCTAAGCCTTGTCCCGTCATCTGGGGTCGGCTCTCCTTGTCTGCTTCTTCCATTGTTGCCGGTTTTGAGCAATTGAGGCACCCACTCCAAATTCCTACATGTCCTTTTGGACTGTTGTCAGCCAGGTGGCGGGTGATGTACCCCGTCGTCGAGTTGCCGTGGGTAAGTCATGGGCTACTCGCGCCATATGACCTTCTGGGCGACGGAGTGCGTGCCCGTACCAGCGGTTGTTGTTTTTGTTTTAATATTATACATGTGAATGTGAGTTTGTTTGTTACCCTTTCACGCCTTAACTACTCGGTAGAGTAATTTTTTTTCAGTAGACAATATTTCACGATGATAGGTATATCATGAAATTTTGCATACACATTGTCAGGGGAACAGAAAAGGACATAGACTATCTTTCATCCAGAAAAAGTACTGTTATCGAAGGATAACTATACTAATATTATAAAGCTAAAGAGTTTGTTTGTTTGGTTGGTTGATAGCGCTATTCTTAGGAACTACTGATTCGAATTGAAAATTTATTTTAGTGTTGGATAGTCATTTATCGAGGAAGGCTATAAGCTATATATCCCGCTACGACTAATAAAAGCGGAGCATCAATGAAGAATGTTGCAAGAATAAGGAATATTCTCTTATGTGGCGCAAACGAAGTTGCGTGGGTCATCTAGTAGAACATAAAAGAGGATGTTAATTGCGCCATGCTTACCGTCAAAATCTCTGCAACGGCGTTTGTAGGCGTCGTTGTGATCTAGTCTAGCTTCGTGAGGGGACGTGGAACGATCGCGAGACCTGTCGCGGGATCTGAAACAATACAAATATTATTAATTCGATAGATGTGGTACTTATAGACATCACTAACGCTAACGACGATGTAAAACACTATCGACGCCCATCAGTGTTACTTTGAGGTTTAAATGAGCAAATAGATTATTTGTGAATATTATTATTGCATTTTGATGATTGCGAGCATACATATATGCTTCTTGTCGTCTTAAGTTATGTTTACGCTTATGACCAATTATTCCAAGTTCGATTTCTAGCCAAAAATTGTTTGAAATTACAGAGCGTTTTTAGAAAATCTATATAGCAGCACAACTTTTGGAGATGTTCGTGATAGAAAATTTATCAAAGATACATAACGAAACAGAGGAAGATTGCCTCAATGATCATTCATTGATTCAAATTTAAGCCACTGACGCTTAAATTTGCCTTTATGCTTACATCCAAAAGTGTTATAGGCTTTTAATTCGAAGAAATTCTGCAATAAGGGTCCGTATATAACCTTAAACATCGCTAGAAAATGTGGTTGTAACAGTACTACAATTAGTTAACAAATACTCTATGCTTACCACTTTGTGGTCTGTACGTACATGATAATGAAAACTAATGTAAGACATTTCCAAACCTAGCGATAGTAATATTAACTCACCGTTCTCTATCCCTGGATCTGGATAATCTGTCTCTATGTTCCCTGTCTCGCGACATTCTGTCTCTGTCCATCTCCCGCGGCACGCGAAGTCTCTCTCTTTCACGCTCGTGGTCACGGTCGCGCGGTACTGGAGATCTTGACCTGGTTAAAAATACAAAATAAATATAGATATTTTTGTTTATTATCTTCTTAATTGATGTTCAAAGCCACGAATCTATGAACCAATACCAAACGGCCATATCTAGGAATAGAAATAGTTCAAAATACAGTTTCAATCTAGCCGCAGTGTTATAAATATCACAAATTGTTTTCTCCCAAATTAGCATAAACATCAATGGTATTTCAGTTCACATTTAAAGTTGTTTATACTATTAGGCTAGAAACTGTTGTTAGTTGTAATAATGTCTGTCTACAAAACAGTAAGAATCATATTTTGTCCTCAACCATGAAATTTTCGTTTTTATTTTTGTCTAATTTCGTGGATCTTTTACAAAATGCAAATGTAATTTTAAAAATTCATTTATTTATTAATAAGAAGTATCAATAACCTTTTAAACAATTTGTATTAATAATAAGTATCAATAACCTTTTAAACAATTTGTATTAAAAGGTATATCACTTAGTGTCTGCCCGTATTCATTGTTTCAATTCGCCATAACATAATGGATAATGTTTTTTTAATTTAAGACAGACCATAGTGGCCTAAATACAAGTGACTAAACTATTCTTCATACAAAGCAACAACTTCATATTTAAACCCATATAATTTGCCCGACTAGTTTTAAACCCAATCGGGGTTGTTAATCATGAGCGCAAGATCTTGGCGCGACGAAGTCAGGTGTCGAAAATATTTCATTACACAGCGCGTGCTAAGGTTAACATGCCAACATGCCCAGTATTAAGAGATCCAGAAAACATCTGACAGAACCAAATTTGGTGTTTCACAAACAGACATGCCGAATCGGAGTCTATTTTACATTATTGTAAATCGTACAACAAAGTCTACTAGTAGTTTGACGAAGGAATAATTATCTGACTTAATAATGATGGCATACATACCGAGATCTGCTAATCTGTCTTTCCAGTGCTGGCGGTGGTGGACTCCTATTCCGGTAGCGGCCGCGGGGTGATGGGGATCTGGACGGAGGGCGCCTGTTAGAAACGTTGTTGTTACAAGCCTCGTTGGCAACGTGCCTTATGTTTGCGAGGTATATCAAATTCGAGGTTAGATGCCCGGGTCGGGTTTCACTTTTAGCAAATTTTTAGTAGGAGTACCGAGCCAGTATGGAAATGTGTCTGATGGGCAACTATGGAGTAGTTGACTAATTTTGTTTTTACTTTTTAAGGCGAATACTTATATTACCCAAACATACAAAGAATCAATCAAAAATCAGAATTAAAAATTTTGTAACCTACTCTGAAATCTAGGGTAAATAAATAAACACATCTGACAGAAAAACAAATGTTACATTCAGTGACGTAACCGCTATTTAAATGCAGATGCCCGAGAGAGATAGCGAGATATCCCCACTACACCCTCAATTTCACTTATATCTAAATTTTTAATATTTATTACATCCTTATTGTCCCAACGAAAACTGTTTGCTCAAAAAATATCTTTTGATTGCTGTTTGCTCTTGTACGTAAAATAATGTACATCTAATATAGGCAACTACCATTACTACCACCAAATACGGCTATTGAGAGCAGCTATGACAGGATTGACAGGACGTTACTCGCTTGTGGCGCCGTCTGGTGAGCATAGACGACTAGGTACTACTTCTATAGTCTAGCCACATATTATCGTTAGAATACAAAACAGAGCTTACGAAATCTGAGCGTAATACAATCGCGACTTAAGTATATATAAAGTATTATTAGTAAGTAAATAAGCAGTAGTGTTGAAAGGAGTATAGGCAGTGACGTACCTCCTGACGTCATTGTTGTGTTCGTTGTCTCTGGCGTGCCGTCTCGCTCTAGCGCGGCGCTCCCACGAGCGGGAACGTCTGCGCCGACGGTCTTCTTTATCACGGGTCTGCAAATTAAAAAAACATATATTTTACTATATGTGTCAGTCATTTTTCGAGCAGTACTTATATTTCAAGATATATTCGATTGTCGTAGGCCACTAATTAATGCAGACAATCGGATAATAAAACGTGTGAAATTTAGTCTCACTTGCTCTTACGATGCAAATACTACAGTCGAATACGCTTACAGGTTAGCTCTTACGAAGCACACGTTTTTGTCTAAGACACTTATGTCAAAACAAAATGGCAGAAGTCGTAAAAATGTCATAAAATAATAATATCAGCCCTGTTAAACTATCCCACAGCTGGACAAGAGCCTCTTCTCAGTGTGATAAGGGTTAGGCCATAGTCCACGCTGTCCCAGTCTGGTTTGGCAAACTTCACATATCTTCTTCATATTATTATTATTATTTATTTATTTATTGAATAAAAATTTATTATTATATATTATAATCAATTAAAGAAAAATGACTACTCATAAATTTGACTGCATGGATGTTGCGTTGTGTCTCGCCACTATCACTACGGCGAGTATTGTGTATGCGAACCGTCCATAGAATAACCATTAGCGTGATCCACAAATGGTTATTATGTGACCATATTTTTGGCTAGCTGTAAAGTTTCCCGCGGTTCACAAAATTATTCCTAGTGCGGGTGAATCCTTACTTCCTTACTAATATTATAAATGCGAAAATGAGTTTGTTTGTTTGTTACGCCGCTTTCACGCCTTACCTACTCAACCGATCAACATGAAATTATTCCTAGTGCGGGTGAATCCTTACTTCCTTACTAATATTATAAATGCGAAAATGAGTTTGTTTGTTTGTTACGCCGCTTTCACGCCTTACCTACTCAACCGATCAACATGAAATTATTCCTAGTGCGGGTGAATCCTTACTTCCTTACTAATATTATAAATGCGAAAATGAGTTTGTTTGTTTGTTACGCCGCTTTCACGCCTTACCTACTCAACCGATCAACATGAAATTATTCCTAGTGCGGGTGAATCCTTACTTCCTTACTAATATTATAAATGCGAAAATGAGTTTGTTTGTTTGTTACGCCGCTTTCACGCCTTAACTACTCAACCGATCAACATGAAATTTTGCATACACGTTGTCAGGGGTTCAGAATAGGACATAGGGTACCTTTCATCCAGAAAAAAGAACTGTTGCAAACCTAACCTAGGTTTACGCGTGCGAAGCCGCGGGTGAAAACTAGTTCATAATAAAACAAGAAAATTGTACTCCAGATTTTTTTTCTTTATTTCATCCGTTTATTATTTACTAGCTGACCCACGCAACTGGGTCTGCTTCACTTAAGAGAATTGGTCCCGTTTTTGCAACATTTTTCATTGATGCTCCGCTCCTATTGATCGCAGCGTGATGTTATATACTCTATAGCCTTTCTCGATAAATGGACTATACAACACTATAAGATTATTTCAATTCCAACCAGTAGTTCCTGAGATTAGCGCGTTCAACCAAACAAACAAACTCTTCAGCTTTATAATATTAGTATAGATTTCCGTCTCGAGAAACCGAGAAGCAGAATTTATATACATACATACTAAATGCTTAATCGCTGTAAAAATTAAAGTATATATATTATGTAAAGTCAAACATATACGAGTGGATGTTACTTACAGAGTCTCCACGTCTATCTCGTCTTCTGGGCGGTTGGTCTACTGGTTCTTCTAATAATTCAGTCAATGGTAGAACCTAGAACAGAAGGAATACGTTATATCGAGGCTGTCATGTTAGCTCTGCTGTTTGGCATTACAATTTGTGATACGGTGCCCGAGTAGGATCAAATTATATAAGAGTTTGCTGGTACGAGAATTTCAGTAACAACGTGAAGATTGTCAAAATATAGGTACTATCTATCGGCTTCAGCGACGGATGATCATTTCAGAAAAATTTTCGCTTGCACATGTTGACCAGTTGAGTTTGTATCGCCTTAGAATCAGTAAACAAATGTAAAGTGTAAAAAAACTCAAACAAAGAAAGCGGCGTGTCACGGGTACGGGTACCAAGTGTTGGCCTGCTATGCGATTTTAACCTTAGGAGTGGTCATCCGTCGCTGGAGTCGATAGTACATACACTAGCGACCCGCCCCGGCATCGCACGGGTAGTAGAGCAAAGTGTCGCATCAGCTTGTTGTGCATATAGATCAGATTTAAATGTATCTTATCTTATGTGGGGGCCAGTCAGTTGCAGACCGGCGACACGTCGACCCAGTGGGATGTTTTGTGTCGACACTCTCCCAATAACGACTGCCATAGATATTCATGGCAGCCGGGACCAACGGCTTAACGTGCTTTCCGAGGCACGGAGCAGGCGATAATTGTCAATCAATACGCACATAATTTCGAAAAGTCATATAACTTCCGAAAGTCAGAGGAGCGCGACGTGGGTTCGAACCCGAGACCCTCTGCATTGCAGTCTGTTGGTCTCCCCACTAAGCTATCGCTGCTCAACATGATTTAAATGTAACATATGCCCACAATACATGGCAGCGCGGGGATAGTTGCATCAAGCGAGTCTCGTCAGTGTGAGACCGCATAGATGTACTTATTTTTTTTATATTACTAAGGTTGCAAACAAGCTGTAAGTGGTCACCGTAGCCTATGGACGCATGCAACACCAGAGACATCACTTACGCGTTGTCGACCCTTTAGGAAAGGAAGTGGGAAGGAGAAGGAGCGGGAAGGGGGAAGAGGGTGATTGGGCCTCCGGTACTCTCACTCACCGAACGAAACACAACAGTAGGAATACTGGTACTTCACGTCGATATTCTGTGAGAGGATAATCCTTCCCCGGTCCAGCCGGCCCATTCATAAATACTCTTTTTACTCGCGCTTTTGTTTTTATTTTCCGATATCTCCTAAGATACTCATTTAAATTGTATAGTGTAAAGGATTGTAATAATATGCATGAAATGCTTAAGGTAACTAACGTATTTAATTTGATCAGGATAAATACTGTCTCTGTCTAAATATAATTTTGGTAGAACTTAGAACGTGTATAGTAAGCTCTCGTTAAAAGATCGACAAGATAAGAGAAATAATCCCGCCATTCATTGTTTTATTATATCACAAAGTGATTATCATGAAACGAGTACTTACCTTTTATCTAGAAAAAAGTACTGTTCCAATACTTTAAAAAAAAATCTAATTATGCATTGACGCCTGCCTTTCCGCGGGGCGGTGGAGATGTTATGTTGGACTCATTCGGGCACGTCTCAATCCTACCGACTAAACCTACCACGGTGTTCTTCGACATAACCCCAAAGTCAGCGGGGCCGCGCGAATATTACCATCAAAACCTTTTTTTAACATGGGGAAATGCTCCTCATTTATACCATCCTCTCGCCACAAGGGAAGGCGGGAGGATTATGTCGGGCTCTACCGAGACTTCGGGCCTACCGACTGTGTCACCTCGCTGCTTTGTAAGGTGGGTGGGTCGCTAGAACTAGAATTACATCAGCGAAACACCCAGCAGGGCCCGATGCAGAAAAGAACCTAACATAACCTACCTTTAAGCGTGCGAAGCCACGGGCAACAGCTATTGGAGTATAAGTAGAATATATTGTGGAAGCGGCGGTAACCCAATGGTAGAACGCCCAATGCCTTATGTATTGGACTTGCGATCGCGACCTCTCGATCGTAAGTCCAATGCATAATTCGGGTTTTCGGGTTCGAATTCCACCCATTACACTACCGACGTAAACCCTAACACAAACACTCTAGCTTAGCCAGAGGGGTTAACAAGAAAACTAGTAATTTGACACTCAAATTACGAGTAATCTTTTATAGAAAAAAAGGAAAGAAAAAGTGAGTCGGTATGGTACCTTGACGAGTGTGTGCTCGTTGTGCGGATGCCTGTTGAGAGGCGCGGGCGCGGCGAGGCGCGCTGCGCGCGTCACCACAAGGCGCGGCGGCGCCGCCGCGCCCGCCAGCGCGCCGGCCGCCGGCGAGCGTGCGCGGGACTCGCCGCCCGACGCGCCGACCGCGCCTCCCACGCCCACTGCCACCCCCGCGACGCCTACGCGTGCCGCCGGGCCTAGAGCAGACGTCGTCGCCACCACTGGCGGTGCCACTACACACAACAATACAGATTTATTCTTAATTCTATACAAAAACAGACAACAGAAGCACTAGGAACAAATCCTGTGGTAGGGACTACAACCATTCAAATAGCGGACACAAGTTCTCTGAGGTAGTTGCCACCACAGGCGGAGCCACTGCACATAATAATTAATACAGATATATTATTAATACTTAAAAAATAAAAAAAACATTCACTTGGAATAAATCTATGAGGTAATCAACACCTCACCACACAAAACAATACACGGTCTATTGTTATAATAATAATAATATCCTCCAGACCGAATTTCGGCCACGGCGGCCAATCTGAACGGAGACTGGCCAGCTACGCAGGAGATATTATAGTGCACAAGTGTGTGCGCAAACACAAGTGCACTCTCTATTCCTTAACTCTCATGATCCGATGGAACGGTAATCCGACACGGCCGGAGAGGGATCAGACGCAGGACCAACGGCTTATACGTACTTTCCGAGGCACGGGGTTGTCTAACATCGTCAACTTCGTAACTTCGGGCTGCTATTGAGATTTCTTAACAGAAAAATCCAATAACTTTTCGTTGGCCCGACCCGGGATTCGAACCCGAGACCTCATGCACAGCAGTCGCATTCACTACCGCTGCGCCACGGAGGCAGTTAAAAGCTATTGTTATAAAATGATTGGGAAATGAGAAATCCGCTACGCACCCTCGGATTGCCCACACCAATACCGAACGCCTCTGATTAGGGACAGCTACGACGTGAGACCCGTGTCCATGTCCGTGTCGACGTGGCTGTGTCTATTGCAATAGTTGGAGTAGACAATCCGAGGATGCGTGGCGGGTTCCTCTCTTCCCAATCATTTTATTACAATAGACATCTGCCAAGTAACGCCTATTTCGATTCAAGAGTTTATTATGTACTACGAACTAGAGGAGTCATCTCAAATAGATTGCTTGTGTGATTTTTTTGCACTAAGGTTTAAGGCTCTCTGTGACTGTCTCGGGGACTTTACAAATATTTAAACAACGGACAAAAAGAACAACTATTAGTGGAGCACACACATATATGACCCGGGCGGGGATCGGACCCACGACACTCGACGCGAAGCTTGCGTTGAGTCAACCACTACTACGCCGTACGGGCTGCCATTATTGGCGTAGTTGTACACAAAAATCACTAACAATCCTAACTAATATTATAAAAGCGAAAATGAGTTTGTTTGTTTGTTACCTTTTCACGCCTAAACCACTGAACCGATCATTCTGAAATTTTGCATATACATTGTCAGGTGTACAGAAACGGATATAGGCTACCTTTCATCCCGAAAAAAATTACTGTTCCCGAGGAAAACAACAATAACGTTCTTATGATAATAGATGGCGCCACGTGTCTTTCGAATCATGATTGAATTATATTATTACAAGCAAAGTACAACCCGAATTGATTGTCAAATTCTAAATTAACGCGAGCGGAGCCGCGGGCAAAAACTAGTATAAGATAAAGAATTCACATAAACAAGCTGAACGATAATATTTTTTTAACAAATATATCTCACTCAGACTTCAAACCTAACTAATTAAAACTATATTATTACAATTCGTTACATTTTTGCAAAAACTGAACTCATTCGTTGTCAAACGGTCCTGACGATGCCTCGCGCTGAGGCGAAACACGAGTCGATGCATATTTTGTGTTCCAAGCAGAATACTGCAAGTCGAAGTACATCCTGGTCTCACGTCGTGGCTGTTCCGTTCATAGGAGTTCGGTAATGTCGACCTTTTTTTATTGCAATAGTTGTTGTGGGCAATCCGAGAGTGCGCGGCGGGTTGCAACTCTTCCCAATAATTTTATTAAAAACTAAGGTAGTAAAACTCACCGTGATTTTCAACAGGAGGTAGCTGTTCCTTGGGCGGTTCTTCGGGTGGAGGAGTAGGCTGCTTAACCTCAAGGCCAGGTTTCAGGTACTCCTGAGAATCCAGTGATTTGAACAGCATCTCGACGAACGGTTTCGTTTCTAGAACGACAATAAATTAACATTACAATTATTATGAACTATGTAAGAAGAGTAAATCCTATAATCGTGCAACCAATAATTTTACTGATCCATACATACATAGCCTTTTGTTTACTAATTAAGAAATGTACAAAAAATACTTGAGAAAACATTTAAAATCCTTAACCATGCAAAGTTAATTATACATTCGAACAGTTTTATTCAATTATCATTCGAATAAAATTTTACATTTTATAAAATTACATTATTAGCAAGAATACCCGTTTGTTGTGTAGTAAAGACATGCAAAAAATGAAATCGTAATAGAGATGTTTGTTTACTCGGACAAACTTCCGCCATTGCAATGCAAATTTAGATTTAATTACTGTTTAACAGCAAGACTCGCATACCGGTTTATTAAGCGGTTAACACATTACATCTTAAATAACATTATAAATGCTAATGTGAGTTTCTTTGTTACGCTTTCAAGCCTTAACTACTTGACTGCTCAACATGAAATGTAGGCTGTCGGAGTACGGCAATGGACAACCTTATTTAAAAAAATAAAGTAGTAGTAGTAGTACTATTCCCGAGCGAGCGAAGCCGCAAGCAAAAGATAGTAAACGATAAATACAGCCGAGGCGAAGCGCAGCCCTCGGCTATAGATTAATTGGAGAAAGACGGTAATGGCTTTAGGCCCTTTCTGCCCTTTCAGATCTACAACGTAACTCCTCCGCCTGCCAGGCGGTAAACTATTTCTTGAGGCGTACCCCAGGTTGTTAGGTTCTAATACAATATACTGAGATTTTATCTATCATCGTTGTTTAGGAGCCAGGCACTCCTTGATAAATTATATGTTACAGACGCTGTTTAATTTGAACGATGGTAGGTATTTTACGAGACCACGTCACTAAAAGAAAACCGACTTTACAATTATTAGCAATGTGTTAATATTCAAAAAGCACTCAATATTTCGATCTAACTAACAAATACCGCTTGTTATTCAAATGCATTTTGCTTACGCGATTACATTTGAATTCTCTCATTATTCCAATTATATTGATCGGTATTCTTGATAAACACTGGTCATTCCGCCAATGGCGGTAAGTACTGTTGCTATCTCTTTTTTTTGTTTTGACGACTGTGCGGACGCAATGGCGATCTTTAGAAGCGATGACGGGGTGTTCTGAAGAATTCTTTGGTATTACGTCTTTGACTACTTTCTATTTGTGCACCGCTCGCATCCAGTAGAGGGTTCACCATCAAAGCTTAGAATGAAAGAAAATGTTTCAAAAGTGTTTCTTCCCACGGACATAGGATGTACCTTCTTGCCAAGGATTTTCCAACATGGGGTTTTGTAAAGGCGTTCTATTACTGCGAAAACATACTCTAGTTCCTGAGAAAGATATTTAAAACTCTTCAATTTAGATTGATTTCGTTATACCCGATTACGTTGGTTTCAACTTGCCTCTATGATCCTGCAAAAATCTTTCAATATAAAGGTTTTCGTAGGATCAGAACGCACGACAAATATCACTGGTAACTGGTTACTATCTATAGCCCGGTTCCTATACTCAAGCAACGAGTAATTTTACCCATGGACAGTAAAATTTTTACATATTTTGCATTGGATATGTGTCAAAAATTAACTTACGTAGTTAAGACGACTTGCTCCTTGAAATAAGCTCCGATATCAACTAACCGTTAAGGCAAGCAAATGTTGACTCCCAGGTAGTATTAAAAAACTTTAAATTGGATATAAACAAATCAACCTAAATAGTAAATTACTAAAATACTTCATCTACCCAGAAAAACCTCCTGTGACGAGTAAAATAAAAGCTAAACATTGCGGGAGACTCATGTCGTTCAAGTAAATCAAAATAAAACAATATTTTTGGTGTTAAAACTCACCCGTGCAGCATTCACGTGTTATTTGTAAATCTGAGCGAGTACTTATAAATAGAAGATGTGGGAGTCGGAAAGAATGCACAATTAGACGGATTACGCATCTTTCAACTGTTAATATTGTGCAGCTATTTTTGTTTTGTAGTAGGTATATTACAGGCCCTATTCATAAAAATTCTTTACTAAAGGATTAACACGTTCAGTAGTTTAAATACTAAGTCTTCTCCCTAGCCTTTATTATTCCCAAGTCACTTAGGGTCGGCTTCCTAGTCTAACCGGATTTGTCTGGATATCAGATTTTACACGGAGCGACTGCCATCTGACCTCCGCAACCCGAATGATAATGATACCCTAAGATTAGACCCGTGTCAGGATATTAAAGGGTACTGACTTCCTAATAACGACTGCCATAATGTTCATGGCAGCCGGAACTGACGGCTTAACGTGCTCTCTGAGGCACGGAGCAGACGATAATTGTCAATCAATACACACATAATTTCAAAAAATCATATAACTTCCGAAAGTCAGAGATGCGCGACGTGGGTTCGAACCCAAAACCCTCTGCATTGCAGTCTGTTGGTCTAAAGTTCTAAAAAAAACATAATTTATAAATGTTCTGTAATCCTTTATTATGTACAGCACCGTTCTTAGACAAGAAATTGAATCTAATCAAGTAAATCGAATATACAAGATGTCTCAAAAGAAATTTTATATTTAGCTAGCTTACTGCGTGAACGCAACGTATCCGAGGGGCGCGGGGGTTATGTCAATCGGTAGCCTGGCTCTTGGGAATTCAGTCGCTATGGAGCGTTTCTCGGGAGCAGACCGTGCGTTGTGCGTGCGAGAGTTTTACAAAAACGGTGATTCGGCGACTGTAGCGCGTAGAAAATTCTGTAGTATTCGAGGTTTTCGTCACTTAAATGATGCGCCAAGCATTCCTCTTATTCGAAATTGGGTTAAGAAGTTTGAAGAGACTGGAACAACGCTGGATAAATCAAAATCCGGGCGACCTAGGTCATCAAGAACGGTAGAAAACGTGGAGAGTGTTAATCAGTCTGTTCGCGACGACCCGAACCTTTCAATTCGGAAGCGCGCAAGTGCTTTAAATGTGCATAGATCTTCACTACATCGCATTATGCACAAAGACCTGAATCTGCACCCCTACAAAATTCAATTGGTGCAAGAATTGAAGCCCCAAGATGCCAGTCAGAGGCTTAATTTCGTAAATCAGGTGATTGAGCAATTATCGACGTTTACGAACATTTTGTTCTCGGATGAAGCTCATTTTCATCTTAATGGCCACGTAAATAAGCAAAACTGTCGCTACTGGTGTGCAACGAATCCGAAACGCAAGCATCAGAAACCCCTACATTCGCCTAAAGTGACCGTATGGGCTGCGATGTCGGCGCGAGGAATTATCGGCCCTTACTTTTTTGAAGACAATATGAGGCGTGCGGTTACAGTGAATTCAGAGCGTTATGTGGAGATGTTAGACAACTTCTTGGTTCCTGAACTGCAAAACTTTTCGGGCTATAACCAAAGAACATGGTTTCAACAGGACGGAGCAACTTCACACACGTCCAATATGTCTCTGCCACGTGTTCGTGAAATTTTCCCTGGCAAATTAATCTCCCGGAGAGGTGACATAAATTGGCCTCCACGCAGTCCAGATTTGACCCCTATGGACTTTTTTCTATGGGGTTATCTTAAATCTAAAGTTTATGCGAATCAACCGACTTCACTGGCGCATTTGAAAGAAAATATCCGTCATGAAATGGCAGCCATCCCTGAGTCCACCTGCCGTGCCGTCATAAGTAATTTTACTGTTCGATTAAATGAGTGCCGGGAACGCGAGGGTCTACATTTAGACGATGTTATTTTTAAGAAATAAATCCCCAAAAGGTGTATTTTAAAAATTAATAAACAGTTTTTCTATATACGGCTTACTTTTTTCTTAATCGATCCACTAAATATAAAATTTCTTTTGAGACACCTTGTATAACTATCGATTTACCAAATCATGCGATTCATTTGAATGACTTGAAAATTTGACTTGTTTGTTTCGATTTTATAATCGACTATCGTACTTCACTAGACAGGTAATGTTGTCTATGTTAGTATATTATTATGCCTATCTTCCTGCTTATCGTTGACCTGTTGTGCATCTACTTGTGAATCTTGTGACTGCAAGGCAGCTTCTAAAAGCTCCGATCCTTATCCAGCTTTAACCACACTTAAGCAGCGAGAGAAAAGAAGTTAGATATGCTCACCCTGTTGCAGGAACACATCGAGCTGGTCGACCATGACTTCCCGCAGCTCGTCGACGGGCTTGTCCTTCTTGACCAGCGCGTACACATACTTGGCGAGCGCGGCCGGGTCTGCATCACAACTGGAACAAACAGAACACTTCAATTAGACATTGCTTGGAAATAAATACAAAACTTGGTTACAATTTAACAAGTGGAAACATTTTGCTATAGTACGTAAGTTCCTGATTTGTTTTGTATTCACGGTACGTTTAAAATACAAAATAGGAAAATAAGTTTACTGTACGCAGCAGGGGTAGGCCGCCGCAAGGTGGACTGATGACCAGGTAAGGGTCGCGAGAAGCGGTTGAATGCCCAAAACAGGACTGCGTGGAAAACCTTAAGGGAGGCCTATGTCCAGCAGTGGACCTCTTTCGGCTGAGATGATGATGACTGTGATGTAATGTGAGCATTGTCTGAGTATTTTTAATAGTCTTAATGATGAGGTAATGAGATGTTGCTGACAGAAAAAGGTATTGAATGATAGGTATAGATACGCAACATACCACATATGTATATTATATGTGGTATGTTGCGTATCTATATATCAGTCCTGTAGGTACATATATTCGATAGCATTATGGAAAACTCTCAGACATTCAGGTCTCCTAAAGATGTTTTCGTTCACCAGCAAAGCGAGCGCTAATTAACTTTTTAATACGCACATATCTTCGAAAAGTCAGAGTTGCGTGCCTTGGGATCGATAATCGAGCACTCAGTTATATAATTGAATAATGATTTAATACTTGGTTTCTTCTTAAATATTTGAGGTTGGTTTATAAGTAACGCATAATTAAGGGTGACTTCATGACTAGCAAGTCGTCTTACTGCACTTGTTTGACACCTTATCGCATTACTGATAGTGGGTGATGATTGTCAAATGATAGTAATTTGACTACCGCTTTAATGACTAAACAGCGTCGGGTTCAAAGCTCGCTCTCTGGTCACGGTAATGTTATCTAACAGTACTGTATCTCGGCTCTGTCCTTGAAATAATTACCTACAGCCGCGCAGTCCGCAAACGCGCTGTAGGACTGCCCATCTACAGTATTTTAATTTCATCTATCTACTTGAGTCTATTTCTAGTTTAGTGATTATAAATATTATTTTATTAAAAAAATTAAATTTGTTGTGAATTAAATAGGAAGTGTTCAATAAAAATCATGTATGTTTTTTGATTAGTAGATTTAATAAAAAACAACCTTATATATTTGAGATTGTAAAATATTTGCGTCTCAACTGCGACGTACGAAAAGCTTTATCGTTAAATTTAATAGTATAAAAAAAATACTTTCGTTTACAATTGCACTTTGCCATAATTATTATGTAAGTACTTGCACTTATTTCAATCAAATATGAACAAATCGCACGCTTACTGCTTACAAAACCATAACACCGTCAGTTCAGAGCTGCGGCGCATTCGCGACTGGTTGCGTTCTGAGTGCCTAGCTACCAACCTCGAGGCGCGTAGGTATGACTCGCGTTCCGACCGTTTGTATGAAGATAGAATACTGTTAGATAACATTACCGTGCTTTGGTGTAGCAAGCTACTTGAGGTGGGATCTAAAACCAAAGGTAACGAGATGCCAGTGTATTGTCTCCTATTACGTGGGAATTGGTAAATTATGTGCATGAGATTTGAAACTCTCTCGGATTCGAACCCACATGCACAGCAGTCGGGCAAACAAAGTTATGTGGCTTTTCTGGCAAGAAATTTTCAATAGCAACCTGGAATCAGAAAGATGGCGGTGTTTTACTCCCCTGTGCCTCGAAAAGCACTTAAAGTTGATCCGTTCGTTAGTCTTCGTCCGTCTTAGCTCTCTAAATCTATACCCCGATTACATTTTTGTTTACACACTTAGTAAAATCGTGTTAAGTGTTTATATTCTCAATCACATCGAATCAACAACAAAGGCAATGATTGATATGGCAGATCTACATATCCTGTCCTTTTCTAATTATCTTTTATCTCTACTATTATAAAACTTTTGCGGCTATTTATCAATTATATTTCGAAAAACTAATTAGGATCAATTGTTTGAACCCAGAAACAAGGCTGCTTTTAGTATTTATGTCTGTCTGTTTGTTTGTTTCAGCATTTAGTAAAAATTATTGAATCGATTTTAACGCGGTCTTCACAGATTGGTAGGTAGGGGATTACCTTTGGAATGTCCCATGACTCATAAAAGAAAAAAAAAAGACGCTACAGTTACGCGTCCGTGACCTCTACGGGGGAGTCAAGAAAACTCGTTGTTGATTGGTCGCGAAAAAAATACTAAAGACTTTTGACTCCCCCGTAGGGTCACGGACGCGCAACGACATCAGCGTCCATGACTCCACCGTAGGAGTCACGGACATTTCAGAAGTTAAATGTAAACTATATCCTAACTAGTAACTTAACTAATATTATAATAGTTTTTTTGTTTGTTACCTTTTCACGCCTAAACCACTGAACCGATCATCCTGAAATTTTGCATATACGTTGACAGGTGTACAGAAACGGACATAGGCTACCTTTCATCCCGAAAAAAAAATACTTTTCCCGAGGAAAACAACAATAAAATTCTTATGATAATAGATGGCGCCACGTGTCTTTCGAATCATGATTGAATTATATTATTACAATCAGAGTACAACCCGAATTGATTGTCAAATTCTAAATTAACGCGAGCGGAGCCGCGGACAAAAGCTAGTCTCATATCATTCTGTAAAGTAGAACCCGAGATATGGTGTATAATATGCAAACTGCCTCTCGCCTACATCTCGTAGGCGTATGGAAAGGTGTATTACACCCATAATATTTTGTAAACTATGGTTTTATGTCCCGTGTGATACCTCATTAGGTATCGGGTTTAAGCCCTGGGTATATACCAGCAAAGTGTTAGGAGCTTTTTTTGTTAAGGACTTGCCTTGATGTCTGGAACTGGGCCCGGTAGACAGCAATAGAGTCGCCCCTATCACACGGGACATAAAAACCATAGTTTACAAAATGCACAGCAGTCTCATATACTACTGCTTCGCCACGAAGGAATATTGCAGCACTTGTCCTGGCAATCACGTTTATACTGCGATGATAACAACAAAGTTTGTGTAATTTTTATAACTAAACGTGTCGCCTTATCGGCTCATAGCTAATGTATGATAAGATATGTATAACATTTGATATTATGTAATGGTATTACATATTTATGGAGTAACTATGATGAAGTATGGCTAAATTTGTACTACGCACTTGGTTAGGTAATATTAACGTAATAAATTGTTCCACGGCTTTACCAGAGCGTGATGAGATGATCCTACGAAAACACATACCGGGATAAAAGAATCCAATATGTTAATTTTGGATATAGTGTATTTGTCTGCAAATTTTCATCCAAATTCATCGATTCGAATCACATTGGTTTAATGCGGGCTTAGGCTGTGGGTAGAAACTAAGTTATTTTAGTTGATAGCCTGTCAATTGTTGGCATTCCATACACATAATTGAAAACCTATTGTGAATGGCCGCCGGTGTGCCGCTGCCAATCAATAGGTTAAATAGCCACAGCTTGTAACTATTTAACCTATTCTGTCTGAGGTTTATATATAAATAGGAATCGTTTTACGTTACCTAAAACAGCTAAATCCTAACTAAAGTTATAAAGGCGAATGCGAGTTTATTCGTTTGTTACGCTTTCAGCCTTAACTACTCGACCGGTCAATATGAAATATCGCATACCTGTTGTCAGGGGTACAGAAAAAGACATAGGGTACCTTTCATCCAGAAAAAGAGCACTGCTCCCAAATGGGCGAAACTGCGCAAAAGCCTGGTATTCACATAATTATTCTTAATAGAATATGTGTCAGAGATTGTCTATAGCAGAGGTTCCCAAACTTATTTTCTCATAGACCACTTTCACAATTTAGATGATTCCGGTGGACCCCCCTGCAGCAAACTCGGAACTGAACCTACCACGGTAGGCGGGCTGACCTTTTTAGTAATTCTCTACGAACCCCGCTTACGAATTGTGAACCCCTATTTTTTTGTCACGCCAACGTAGACCCTCGTCGAGTCTCACGTGAACTCCTGGGGTCCACCTGGACCACTTTGGGAACTAATGGTCTATAGGAAAAACGATTATATTTTTATAATATTGAAACTGGCCATTAGTCGCGAATAATATTGTGTTACAAGTGTCTACCGGTAATTGCTTACTGCCAGGCAAATACTTATTTACCTTCATATTTGTATAATGCAAACACTCTGTCAGGAGTACAGAAAAGGACATAGGGTACCTTTCATCCAGACAAACGTCCTGTTCCCGAGGGATAAAAATTTATTGACTAACACTACATTAACGCGTTAAGCGAAGCGAAGCCGCAGGCAAAATCTAGTTCCATTATAAATTTCTATTTATTTACATTTAGCAATACTTTTAAAGATAAACATTTTCACGTCGGCAACTCACTGGCTATTTTAACAAATCCGTGTAGCTGTCTTAGAGACGTGATGGACTGGTTGCACAGATTAAAAATAGACGAGTAAATGTTAATTATATTCAGCCTGTTGGTCTTTAGTCATTGAAACAATTTAATACGGCTCTATTTTTGTAATCTGTGTGTGGTTTCTGGATAAGATCTTGGCATGCTGTTAACAAAAACTTATTACGGATATACTCGTTTTACACAATAGTTTATTTGTCTAGGTCCTGGAAACCATCTCACATCATAAAATGGCATATGGAGTCTACATAAATATTTAAACTTAATTATTTTGAGTACTTAATTTATAAAGAAAAATAAAAAAATAAATCAATTGAAAATAGTAAGTCAAAGTCAAAAATCATTTATTCATTTAGGTCACAAAGTAACACTTATGAACGTCAAAGTATATAGGTTAGTGAGTTTACTAAGTTACTGAAGCTACATTTAGGTTAGTTGCTAGGTTCAGGCAAAGGGTAGAGCCTATGAGAAGAAACCTGCAAGAAACTCACGGCCACTCTTTTAAATCGTCAGTTAAATATAATTTCAGTATTTTACAACTCAGATTAACAAGTAAAAATGGTTATTATTTTTATATTATTGCAAATCGCTTTCAAAACCCATAATCTACGCGGATGTCAATAAATAAGTCATTACTTTTCATACTGTGTACTATTTACCTATGTGTTTCCTTCGCAGCACTCTTGAATTCGACTACCATGCAAGAGGCATCGAATATAAAAGTTGTTTGGTTGATCTATACGCTGAAGGAAGATAATTTCCCAGTCAAGGTTCTTTAAATTGACTAATATTTATGTTTAAGGGGGCGTTCCGTAGTGTTATGCCCAATTCTAATGCATGTGTGTTGCAGTACTTACAGACAGAACGGGCATGGCCGAGTGATAGTATAAGACACGAAACACGTGTGAAAACATTATGTTTGCTTTCATGATGCATTAATTTGAACTGACATTTAAATAAAATGTCATATCTACTAATGTTCAAAGTATTTATTTAACGATTTAAATTATATGCTAACATATCTATCACGTTAACTATTCTGGACACTATTTATTTTGACGGCATTTTTAAACCTAGTTAATTGTATGGTATTTTTGTGTAGATTGCGCTTGCGCCGCATATTTGACTGCACGGGTGGCGCAATGATTTAAGTGGTCTAATCGCTGCTGTTAATGAGCTAGCCTCCGATTTCTTAATAGAGAAAATCAGCAAATTTCTACAAAGTGTTACCAAATATTTTTTACTGAATCGAATTTTATCTGATCGCTACCAACTGAGCATTTACTCAAGTATATGATGTTCAAATACTTACTAAAATTTTATTAAAGTTTAAGAAAACTTGCTGTAAATAAAAAAATAATGTTCAAGTAATACTAGAGTTTGAGTCGTCCTCATTATGTAATTCTCATCATCAGTATTGTGGGTTCAGAAAAATTGTGATCAGCTAATATTTGTGATGCGTCTGAGCGTTCTTTGCGTTAATCCTAAAGTTTATTTTTTTCATAGTTATCAGTCAAAATGCTACACTCCGCCTGATGGCAAGCGGTCGTGTAGTCCACAAGCAGAGCCCTACACACCAGGTCCTCACGTGAAGTGGTGCTGAGGTCTCTACTTTGACGGCCTAAGGAGGCGCTTCTTTACGCCCCGGTTAAAGGACCCAGGCATTATTGTAAAATCCATTGCGTCACAAGTCGCAGATATCAGGTTCAGATCATACCGATGGCCTTTAAAACTAGCATTGATTTGGTATCTAAGCTTGATAGTGCGTTGCAACATTTTGTGTAATACAATTTTAAATAATGCCAAGGCTTTATAATTAAATATGCAGTGCATTAATTATTATCTAATCAATGATGTCATACTAATTGAAGAGATAAGTGATAGCTCATTAAATTGTTGCAACAGCCATCCTTATTTTTGACTAGTTTTCACCCGCGGCTTCGCTCGCGTAAATGTACGTTAGGTTAGGTTTGCAACAGTTATTTTTTCTGGATGAAAGGTACCCTATGTCCTATTCTGTACTCCTGATAACGTGTATGCAAAATTTCATGTTGATCGGTTGAGTAGTTAAGGCGTGAAAGCGTAATAAACAAACAAACTCACTTTCGCATTTATAATATTAGTTAGGATTAGGATTTGATTGTATAGTTGGCGTAATATTTTAAGTGGTAGCCTCGCCACTATTGCCGCGAAATGTTGTGGGTTCGAGTCCCACACGGGAAAGAAATTTGATGATTCACAAATAGTGCCGAGTCTGGGTGTTTCTTGTGTCCGTTATTTGAATGTATGTATGCCATTTTTATGATATGACACCATCTTCTTAAAAAGAAAGAAAAATAATGACATTGTCGTCTTGTTTCTTCATACATTTAGATTAGTTCATTGGCGGTACGCTATGGACGCTTTTAGAAAATATATGCTTAGAAACTTAGGGCTTATTATATTAGTTATATTCTTATCTTATCTTAATCAAGGGCCAGTCAGTATAGACCGGGGACACTTCGACCCAGTGGAATCTTTTGTGTCAGCCCCGAGATTCTTTACCTATCCCTTAGCTATCTCCCTATGAATGTACTGCATCAGTTGCAGTGTACACTTCAGATGGAGAAGGCTGAAGTTTTCAGGGTTCAGATATGCCAATCCCATCAGACCCATCCTTAGTCCAGCCAACGCGTCACATTCACACAGCAGGTGTGATATGGACTCGTCCTGTTCACGACAGGCTCTGCAGATCAAATTGTTCGCCAATCTCAATCTGCACAGGAAGTCGTTGGTGCCAAAATGACCAGTGAACGCTCCTGTGAGCAGCGTAAGATAAGATTAAGATATATTATATTAGTGGATAGTACTGATTGCAGCACTATCCACTTCTAACTTTTGGAGTGCCCTTCTTAATTTTTAAACAGGAAATTTTACTTAAGCTGATTTTCAGGCTTATCCCTGTCGCTGCGAGTAACGTCGCAACGACAAAAATCAGACGTGTGGGTCTGATGGTAACCAGTTACTATAGTCTTATCTTGCAATACCAGTAATATTCGATCACCCTTGGGAAAAATTATGAAAGATCATCATCATGTCAGCCAAAAGACGTCCACTGCTGGACATAAGAATAGGATGATGGGATGCCACTTATACCATTAATCTATACTAATATTATAAAGTTGAAGAGTTTGTTTGGTTGTTTGTTTGCTTGAACGCGCTAATCTCAGGAACTACTGGTCCGATTTGAAAAATTCTTTCAGTGTTAGATAGTCCATTTATCGAGGAAGGCTATAGGCTATATATCATCACGCTAAGATCAATAGGAGCGGAGCACCAATGAAGAATGTTTCAAAATCGGAGGATTTTTTTTTTCCTTTTGAGAGCTTCCGCTGCGTGCGCTGCGTAAACAGTTAGTTTCGCAAAAATTATGTATGAGAGAATTGTTCCCCTTAAAAAGTTCTAAAAAAAGTCCGCGACAGCATATGTCTATCTTTTAAGGTTGGCTCACTATAACCTTTTTTATGCTAACCAAATTTGTTCTAAAGTAATGCATTATTTGCGAAGGTATTTTTATAAATATGATATTAATCCTTATCCAAATAAATACGTTATTCATCACAAGTATTTAATTTAAAACAAAATTGCCCTTTACATCATTCGATTTCAATGAATATCTTAGGAGATATCGCAGTTTTAAAATAACATTGCAGCAAAATAATTACCCATTACAGACATAGTACAAACGATGTTTCTCCTGGTTTATTCTGCGTGATTACTACTGGTTCGATTTAAAAATTCTTTTATTGTTGGATAGCATATTTATCGAGGAAGGCTATAGGCTATATAACATCACGCTACGACCCACGGGGGCGGCGCAGTAACGATAAACGCGGGTGAAACCGCGGGAACATCTAGTAGAAAGTATAAAAGTAGGTCATAAACCTACTACTAGTCCATATTTAGAACTTTAACTCCTAAGTTGACTAACTAGGAAAACGTTTTATAAATCTGTTGTTTTATGTGAGTAATTATAGTACATACAGGTTACATTGAAGGTAAGTACATACAATAAGTAAGTTAATACATAAAAGTAAAGTAAAGGAAGTGCTATGAGGTCACGTGCCACAGTAACTAAATATAGATTGAGTAGATAGCTTTATTTATGTAAATAATATAATAATCCTAGCTGATATTATAAAAGCTAAAATGAGTTTGTTTGTTTGTTACCTTTTCACGCCTAAACCACTGAACCGATCATCCTGAAATTTTGCATATACGTTGTCAGGTGTACAGAAACGGACATAGGCTACCTTTCATCCCGAAATTAATTACTGTTCCCGAGGAAAACAATAATAACGTTCTTATGATAACAGATGGCGCCATCTGTCTTTCGAATCATGATTGAATTATATTATTACAAGCAGATTACAACCGGAATTGATTGTCAAATTCTAAATTAACGCGAGCGAAGCCGCGGGCAAAAGCTAATATTCTATCACATACACACAACACCATCTAGCCCAAACTAAGCAGACCTTGTACTATGGGTACTAGACCATAGATAAACATACATATATACTTTTTTTTTTGTAAATACATACATATTAACATAGCAACACCCAGACCAAGACAAACATCCATGTTCATGCACACAAATGTTCGACTTTTGCGGGAATCGAACCCGCGGCCTCAGGCGTGGCAGTCGGTTACACTAACCACTACGCCATCGAGGCCGTAAAATAACTAACATAGTTTTGAATAAATAATATGTGGGCAAAATGAATGAATATGCAACCTAGCTATTACCTTTAACTAGAATGAGTGTTACTATACATACTAGTTATTGATCAATCATAACTTAATACTATAAATGCGAATGTGAGTTTGTTTGTTACACTTTTATACATTAAATACTCGACCAATTGTCATGAAATTTCGCATACACCTTGTCAGAAGTACATAAAAAGATGAAGTGTACCTTTAATACCAAAGAAGTACTGTTCCCAAAGGGTAGAAGATAGAAGCCACAGGCAAAATCTAGTCATTTTTATATATTACCAAAATAAATTTCTATTTCAACATAGCCATTTCAATAATTTTATGTGTAAAGTAACAAATATACATAATACGCTGTTTGAGTAATTCATTAATATTGAACTTTAGAAAAATTAAGTAATTTTATTTTATACTAGCTGTTACCTGCGACTTCGTCCGTGTAGATTTTAACTAAAAAGTGTTTATCTCCGTGGTACCTAATTCTTTTTTCTAAAATCAAGGTAGCCTATGTTACTCCTTATAACATTAGCTATCTGCCAGTGAAAGTCCCGTCAAAATCGTTTCAGCCGTTTCGGAGATTAGCCGGAACAAACAGACAGACAGACATAAAAAAATTTAAAAGTAGATGTTTTCGTATAGATACCTTATATACTTTCATATGCATTAGATAAAAAGCTGTTATTTTAACATTACAAACAGACACTTCAATTTTATTTATTTGTATAGATGTGAGTGAGTGTCCCAACTTGCACTCCAGCCACTTTAATATTTTTACTAGACTTCTCTGCCTTTTGGCTAAGATTAAAGTGTAAGCTAAATGTAATACATATTAAAACAAGTTTAATTTATTTAATTACATAAAAATGAATCCTCAAAAGATATAAATAGTAACGTCTTTTGATGACACTATAACAGATTAACTCTTTTGCTTATGATAAGCAATGAAAATAAGTGATGCTTTCATTTAGTGTTCAATATGAATTATAACTTCTAATATCACACACTCTGCTATACTTTTTAATGCAGCTCAATATCTATGTTATTTTGTAGCTTTATGCAACAGCTGCCTAATAAATTTACAAACATTATTCAGTTTGTTAGATTATGATTAACTCAAAATGTAAGTTGTGTTTATCAACTTCCATGCCTGAGAACAGATTTTTGAATGAGATTTATGGCCACAGATCTCGGTTACTGATATTGAAGACAAATGATAAGTATTATTTAGTCAACACAGATAATGATATTTGAAACAAATTTTAGTCCACACAGACAAATTCTCAGGTATAATTTTGTGTATAGATAAATTAAAGATACTAAGTATATCAAGTAACTTTCTAACATTGGTACGAGAAAACTGAGTATTATAACCATTTACTGTGTTTCTATTAATTATAAAAACACAACTGTTTAAACATAATTTAGTAATTGAATCTAAATATGCCAGAAATGTTATATGTACTTACATATTAATTATTTGATTAATGATTGTTCATAGTTGTAACAATCTAATGGTTTGTACAGTTTGGTATTGTAAATATCAGTATGGTATATTCTGTGACACATACTTTACTTATTTCTATATTAATTTAAGACTAGTTTTACCTTAAACTTTGTTTGCATGGGATGTAGCATTGTGGATAATATGATTATTCAAAAAATATCTTTCTTTAATAGTTTGTTTACAATTAACTATATTAAAGCCGTAGCAGGAGGCACATGGACGAGAACTGCTAAGGATAGAGAGGAATGGAAAAGGTTGGAGGAGACCTTTGCCAATAAGTGGCATACAGACAGGGTCGTCGATGCACAATAGTAAAACGTAGTGTAAGATATATAGTATATAAATAAAAGTGTTAGATATAGAATAGGTAAAATAGGTATCTACTGTTAATGAAATACTGTCTGAAATAAAGGCTATTATTATTATTATATTATTATTATTACAATTAACTAACATAAAAGATATGAAAAAAAATGTTTGGTTTGGTTATTTTAAATTGTATTAGTGATCATATGTGAAAAAAGAAACCAGTAATAATGAACTCCACTTTGTATAAAACCTCATATTAAATATAGGTCTAGCTATAACTCAGTAGCTACCACAGGTATTGAACTAGGAGACAGGCTAGCAGTCTAAAAGGTTATATTAAAACATAAATATTCATATTATGCATGTTCTAACAGATCAAGGAAACTGTAAAAGTTACTGATTTGGCCTCAGTATTCATTCATAGATGTTTAGCACTAAACACAAAATATCATGTACATATTCAACCCTGTTACTATTTTATTATATTTATTATTATTATGACAGTTTTGCATATTTTGAATCATTCAATCAATTAGTGTCACAGTCAATTTGCTCAACATAAGTCTCTCATACACACAACAACCACTCCACCGCACACACTCCACACTTTATATTTTTTAATTCCAGGTGTTAGATGTATATTCTACGTGTGGATAACAGGATAGATGAATATTTGAGATGGTATGTTTTTGTTATAACACAACATCAACATAATTATGTCAGGACACTTTGCCATAATAGGGTCAAATTTAGAACGAATAAAAAGATAAATAATATGCTACTTACTGAAGCAATACAAACTTATATAAAAAGACTTTAGTATAAAAATAACTCATCAATTAACCAGAACCTCAACAATTAAACAACATGATACCTAGAAGCCATGATATGAATGTTGCCAAGAGCCTAAATAGCATATTTATCATAATAGTCTCACATTCAAGAAGTTGTATTTTTTATTGAAATGAAATTAAGTTTAAAGGATCATCTTTAGTTTATTTTAAATATACTAACCTCTCAACCAATGCTAGTATGCTGGCATCCATGCTTAACCAGACTATTTAAAACATACATTTTATGATAGTCTGTTTTTTTTAATAGCTTTTGTATTTTCATATTTGTAATAACTGGATTGGTTGAGAGGTTAAATATGGAATAATATTTGTATAAAGTACCCTAATTATGAAATAGTAGTATCTTTTTAAACATATACATTATTATATTTTGCATTTTTTAACAGAGTAGAGCAGTAACAATGAGTGTAGATAGTGTTGTCATGATACACAGAAGCAAAAGGGCAGATAAGAACACATGTTTTAAAAGTTTATTATTTTATTTATGTCATAAATACCCTGAATCACAGATACACAAATCCTTAACATATTCTTACTATTCTTAGGCCTCAACTTACAAAATACTAATATTCCCTCACTGGGAGTCAAAGTAATCTGCTTATGTCTCAACAATACAAACTAAAATCTATAACATATATATTTCTTTATCAATTTTAAAATCAATATAAATATGTGCTTATTATGTACGCTGTACTCTATAGTAGACGAATTTAAACTTAAATTCTAATATTCAATTTTGGTAGATACACGAAAAAATGCGACATAATGTCAAAATCCTAACCTAATTTCGTGTCAGATTGTCATCAGATATAAGGTTAGCAAAGCGGGTTTAGAATGCTAATGACAGCCTAGGAAATAATAGAAAGGCTGATTAACAAGGATACAATGCAGTGGTTCAGGCGCCATTCATCATAAAAATACAACATTGATGGATGTAGCGTTGGTATCTTAGGTCAGTCGCTTTCACGCGTGCCGTGACCAAATCAGTAAAAAAAAAGTTAAACTTTTCGAACTACCTATGCAAAACTTCAGATTCTTCAGAAAGAATTTTCACTATGACGCATACTTTGCATTACAAATGCAGGTCAAAGACGAAGTTGTAAAGGAAATTATAAAGTAATTCATGCGAAGTTTTGCAGCAAACGTTCGCAAACACGAAAATATCAGCAACGTGAAAGATGTCAAATTGTCAACGTTGTAAAACTAACTGAAATTTGATACTTCCCGTAACTATGAGTTACTTATTCTAAAACAGACACTAAAAGGAGACTTTGTAAATAATTAAGAATATTGTGAGCTAAATTCTAGAAACTAGATCGTATATGTAAATAATAAAATATGGCAGCGGATGTACTTACAGGGGTTCCAATATGGAGGTCAACCACGTCTTGAAAGCGTCAGGATTTTCAATAATCATCTCGCTGTAGCAATTATATCGTACACAATTTACAATCCATCCACGATGCACTTAACAAAATGTTCAAATTATAGTTTATACAGACGCAACAGTAAAATAACTTGAAAATAAACGTCCTTCACATATCACAGTACACTTCACTTTTATGTAACTTTTTTGATGAATGTGAAATGTCTACAAGGGTGTCGAGTTATTCTGCCTATTCAGTGTTGCCATACACGATTATTCAATTTCTACTATAAAAAAAGGTTGTGAGCCTCTATCTATGGTGAATAAAGATTTTGATGTATTATTGAGCCAATCATGAAATAAAAGAATTATAATAAATATTTATATTTACAAACCAAACCTGTTATGGATGCCGGACTGGACATTGCGCGAGTCGCGTCGCAGTTACAAGTTTTAGGTCTTTGGTGACAAGGGGCGGGGGCGTTACGCGTCTTAGCGACTGTATATGCGCAACAATTTGGAGACGCTATGTTCAGTCCGGCCATCGTAGATTGCGCGATCTGTACCTCTGAGATTTTTATAGACTTTTTAATCCTATGTAAAACTAAATGGTACCATTAATAATTGGTAAATATATGTTATGAACTGAATTGTGGCAGAATTTGTTTCATGGCTGTATTTACTTATAACAATTAAATCAGTCATCCCAAATATGCAAAAAATATTAGGTACATAATGATAATTTTATAAGCTTGGATAAAATTATTTACGATATAATATTCATTTAAAATATAAAATTACATATTGATCTTTTGTTAATACAGAGATAGCACAAAAATTAGGTATTAAGGTAGTCCTGTCATATTAGTTAAGAATAATACATAACAGAGGTTAAACTACTTGTGGAACGCCTTCGCCTCCTTTTGTGGGGAAGTAATTTCCATCAAGGAGGCGGTAGAGCGGGAGTGCTTAAACCCTCTCCCTAACCGCAGAACCGGGCGCTGCCGGAGGGCGCGAGACGACCTCTAGCCACCCTGAGGTTTGACCTGGGTGTGGTGGGCTTCGTGGGCTTGCTCGCCACCTGATCAGCACCAGGTCCGAGAGGCGGCGTGCGTGTGGCTACGCGTGCCTCTGAGTCATGACTTTGTCCCCTCGTAAGGGGACAGTAGAGGAAGTATTATTATGTAGTGGCCTGCCGTTTCACACGGCGGGTTGAAACTTCGGCGGAGTCGCGATTGCATGTGAAAGCGATTCGCGCGGCTCCGCCGTCTATGGTTATGTCAAGGAACACCGTGGTAGCTTTAGTCGGTATTACTGGGGTTTTTTATCTTTCTCCCGGTGAGCCCGACATAACCTCTCCGTCATCCTGCGGAAAGATATGCGTCAAAGCATTACCCCAAGTAAGAAAAAACTTAAGGCCATTATATGTGTTTAAGTGTAACAATAAAATCTTAATGTTGTACTGATTTACTTAACTTAGTTATACATCTTTTTTATCTTAAAAGTGCCTGTTATTTAATATTAGCAAACATTTGTATAACACTGTTAGTAAACTACTGCAGGTTTTCCTTTGCAAATACTCATTCATAAACACAGTGTTCATTGCACCAAGATCACATTTTAGAACAGATAGGATATTTAATGCTGATAACTTTGATCAAATTATACTATTTTAATAAAATATAATTATTTTACCATATTTTTATGGAATATTTCAGCCAATAGTTGAAGCCTTTTTGGAAGAAGTTTTTGGCTATCGCTTGTATTTATTTCGGCGAAACTCAAATTCAGTAACAAAAACAAATACATATAATGAAAATAAAAATAAATTCAGTCGTTCCCCTTTTTTAATGTAACATCCGTCGTAATGATCTATTAGTAAAAAAAAACCCCTATGATATTCGCGCCATTATAATGATTCGATTGATTAAGTAGAGAGAGAATTAGCAAGCTGAGTGGCAGTGGGCTGGCCATATCGCGCGAAGAACCGACAACCGCTGGGGTAAGCGTGTTCTTGAGTGGAGACCGCGACTCGGCAAACATAGTGTAGGACGCCCTCCGACCAGGTGGGATGACGATCTGCGAATGACTGCAGGCAGATGCTGGATGCGTCAAGCTGAAGACAGGGCGCTATGGTGCTCTTTCGGGGAGGTCTATGTCCAGCAGTGGACTATAATAGCCAGATGATGATGATGATGATTGATTAATGCATCAAGATAACCTCAGTACTTCAAGTGCGTCGGTTGAACAAACGTAAATACAAACATAAATAAGTACATAATTTACAGTAAGTACATAATTTCTTAATTTTTATTTCAAATTGGATTATTTATTATTTTTATTATTTAGTAATCTTATTTGACTGTTATGACTATTACTTGAAGTTGGCGAAGAGAAAAGGCGAAATTGTGTTTATATTTTATCATTATTACAAATATAATTATTCTTTTAACAATTTTCAATTAAAACTATGAACAGTGTTATTTTTTAAATTATATTTTACTATGCATATGCTAATTTTGACATTTAACTTCACAAATATTTGTACGTCATATAATATGGCAAACATGTTAGAACAAAATTCATGTAACATCTTTCATGCATTTATATTTCTGTATGTATACACATGTTTACACAAAAAATTATCTTATCTTATCATACACTTTTAAAGTTGTAATCCTTCCTTTTGACTTTGCTGCAGACTTTGCGGATAAACATTTCTGTCTCGATTATAATTTTTTGTAATTAGTGCTGATCACTAAACCAAGAAGAGACATATACTTATTTCAGAACATCGTTACAAATATATGGGTTTGCAGTTTATGAGATAATTATATTTTAACACTTTTCACTTTCGTTGTTATGTATATTAAGTCTTGGGGTTGGTCATTATTAGTTCTCATATTATATAGATTCCCAACTAATCAACTTACTTGTTCCAGAACACAAAAAAAAGCTACTTTTCCATTTAACTGATTATTTTAAACATGGTTCAGAAAATGCATCTGGAAAAGTATTGACGACGACATAATATAATTATTGGGCGATATTATAATTGTATTCGTGCAAACAATAAGTCTTAGTAATAAATGTATGCAGATAAAGTGAAACCCTACAGTGATGGGACAAGCGTAGTCTAATTTTCCCGTGGTCAGCATATAGGAACAGCTACCGCTATCAAAACTACTATTACCTACTATTTGTGCCATACGTGTATATTTTGGACACTAACAGACAAAGAGAAAGAAGTTCTTTAGCCATATTGGCCATAGCGAAAGCGTCAATAAATAAAGCACATATTTAAATGATTTCTCTAAGAATAAATTCCAAAATGCGGTTCATACTTGTCTTACTTTGTACCAGTTTTTCTAAGATTGTACACTATAAATTGTCGAAAATGCTTCTAGGCTTTCGCCATAATGGAAACATTGTAAAATATACAAACTGTGTAAATTACACTTGATAATAAAAACTATTATTGGTGTCTCAAGCTTTGTAAGTCCCTAGTAACATCCACTATTCATACTTTTCCACTTTACGAACAAAGTTTGTTACATTTTATCCTACACAAAACACATTTTTAAATACTAGCAACACTTTGAAACCTTGCTTGCGATCGCAAATTAAAAATAACACATTTATTTTGATATTATTTTACTCAAAGGTTTAGCTATTAATAAACTTTTACTAGTAAAGAGACGTGGCAATATCACTGCGTTTCTATATCGTATTTACAGAGACGTAGATAAGTCATTATCTTTATTGACTACTTTTAACTATGGTCGTAAGGTTACTTAGGACTTGATCAGTATATATTTAATTTTATAACATACAAGTTACTATGATGTTATTTATTTATGCTTTAGCACGAACTAGATAGTCAACATTATCCTAACTAATCTTATAAATGCGAATATAAGTTTGTTTGTTTGTTACGCTTTCCCGTCTTAACTTCTCGACCGATCATCATGAAATTTTGAATACACGTTGTCGAAGGTATAGAAGAGGATATCGCCGAAGTGTACACAGTGAGTGAGGAAGTGCGGGAAGAGACGGGTTTGAGAACCCTTGCCACAATCATTTAAAATGGATCGATTTAAAATGGAAGGTGCGGCTGGAGGCTCCCATGGCCGGTTTCAGAACCGTTGGGGCCCTCCAGAAGTGTTGCAGCGATGGGCAGAGCGGCAGCATGCTGCATGGGACTCTTTCCTTCCAGCTGGTGTTGTCAGGATATGGTTGCTTTGGCAAATACCTGCACACGGTCGCTAGGAGGGAACCGAGTCTCATCTGCCACCACTGCGAGTGTGAAGAGGCCACGGCGCAGCACACGCTCGAGCATTGTCCTGCTTGGGTGCTGCAGAGCCGTGAACTCATTAAGGTTGTGGGAGAAGATGCGGCCTTGGTCAAAGCCATGGTTGACAGCGAGAAGAAGTGAGCAGCGGTCGCATCCTTCTGCGAGGACGTCATCTCGCAGAAGGAGGCGGCGGAGCGGATCCGTGAGGCGAACCGGGCGGCGCAGGCGCGCTTTCGCGCGCGTAATGCCGCCATAATGAAGGCCGCGGGCGAGAGAACGGGGATCTCCCGCCCGCCAGCCATTGAGTCGGTCCGACGACGCCTTCTGTAGTGCCGGGGCGTAGCCCAGGAGTCGTAGTCTGCTGAGTGGGTCGCTGACATAGCCTCTTTTCCAGTGGCCCATCCACTATACAAGGCAGCGAGTTGGCACACTATGGGATTTTGGTCTGTAAGCCCGAAGTACGGGAGAGCCGAACATAACCCTCTCGCATCCTCTTGTGGCGAGGAGATATGCATCAGGAGCATTTCCCTAAGGAAAAGAAGTTATAAAAGAGGATATAGGCTGCCTTTTATCCAGAACGAAAGCACTAAACAAAATCTAGATACATTAACGCGAGCGAAGCCGCGGGCAAAATCAAATAAGTACATAACATAATTAAGAAATCTTAGTTTTTTTGTATTAGTACTGTGCTGTTTAATTACGCATACGGAGAAAGCTAACGTCAATATTTTTTTAAGACAGCCCCAAGCCGTTCTATGAACGATTCCTGTATCACGACACGACTCACGAGCGCCTTTACAAACATTCAAACAACATACACGAGAAATACTCATACTCGACACAACCAGGAGTATCACAAGAATTGGCTTCAATATAAATTACCAAATTTTGCCCGCGCCTTCGCTCGCGATAGTGTAGGTTTTGTCTGCTCCGCTCCTATTGGTCGTAGCGTGATGTTATATAGCCTATATCTTTCCTCGATAAATAGGCTATCCAACACTCAAAGATTTTTTTATTCGAGCTAGTACATTCACCGCGACACCGACAGGTCTCGGCCCGCCACGTAACTAGGCGGACCCCAGCTGTTTGGGGGAGGACCAGATGGTACAGCCCTCTCCTCCACTGAGGGCGCGCGCGGGGCGCTTACGCCCCTCCCTCGGGCCTATGCTGCTCAGACTGCAGACTGCCCAAGTCCATCGCCCGCAGGCCGCCCCTTAGGGTGGCTGGAAGTCCGCGAACGCTCTATGGCGGCGCCCTGGACGTCTCCTGCGGTTTGGGTGGGGAGAGAGTAGCTCCCTCTCCCGTTCCGCCGCCTCCTTCGCGGACATCACTGCCTCGCAGAAGGCGACGGCGGCCTCCCATGCACTCTCGCACCGGACCATGGACAGAACCATTACCGGCAGCGAGAGGACCTGGACACCCAGTGCCCCGGTTAACCACCGGCGCTGCTCCTCCCAAGCTGCGCACTCCGCGAGTGTGTGCAGCGCCGTATCCTCCTATATGACAACAAGACGTCTCCTCCCGGCCTATACGACACAAGTACCTCCCGAAGCATCCATGCCCGGTGAGGACCTGCGTCAGCCGGAAGGTCAGGGCACCTTGGCGCCACTCCAGCCACTCTTCCAAGACTTACCGCCGCTATTGCGGCGTGCCCTGCACTCGGTCGCGCAAGCCGTTCACCCCAGTCCGCCCTTAGGACGTCGCGGAGCTCCGACCGCCGCGCGTCCACCTCTCTCGGCAGCGGCCTATAGCCCCGCTCCAGAGCCTTCCCGCGCCACTGATAGAGCGACGCGAGAAGTCTGGTTTCGAGGTCCCAGGGCGGTGATCCGGCCAGGAGGCTTGCCGCCTCAAAGGAGATCGTGCGGTACGCTCTCGCGACCCTGACGGCCATCACCCTCTGCGGCCTTCGCAGCAGGAACTAGTAGTTCCTGAGATTACCGCGTTCAACCAAACAAACAAACTCTTCAGCTTTATAATATTAGTATAGATTAGCATAGATATGACTAACTCATTCCTAATTAGATCTTATTATAATAAGAATAAATTATCAATATGAAAGAAGTAGAAATAAAAATGTAAAAATAAATCCCTCTAGTAGGCTTCATAGAATTCCACACAAGTCACAGTCTACTGATAAAAAAACTGGCAGTATGGCGGGTTTATTTTTTATTGCGTTTCGTTTCTTGCCAGTCTCTGTGCTAAGAGATGATGGTAGCTTATTAGCGTAGTCAATGACCTTACCACTGATTCTTTATGGTACTTTGACGATTGGCATTAGCTTACATAACCATTCCCATGAGCAATAGTCCCCGTTTACCATCATAATTATGGATTGAAGGGTTTGCTATTATCTTGTCTTATTCGGGGGCCAGTCAGAGTAGACCGGCGACACTTGGACTCAGTGTGATCTTTAGTGTCGGCCCCGAGAAAATGGTTTGCTATTAATAAAGGGATTAAATATAATGACCACCAAAAATAGTAATTGCACAGCAAAATATGCTTACTAAAATATATCATAACGAGAACCTATACGCCTCAAGTGACTGCATTCCGTCTCGGAAGGGTTAGGTTATGTTAGGTTCCTTCTTAAACCCATCAAATAAATATATTTTGCTGTGCAATTTGGTGATCATTTACTATTTTTGACTGTTATATTTTACTACGAGTATATCTGGTGTTAAGTTAAACTTAACCCATTAATAAATACTATATTTAGCATAAAAGAAAAGCAACTGGTATTGACTTAATTTTATTTTAATATACAATGCCAATGCCATATCAATGCTTATTATGACGTAATTTATGAACTTTTGTATTGAACATAAAATTACTTTTACTAGATACTTAATATTAAATCGTCAGCCGATTTGATCCAGCGTAAGTGAAGGAAAGCGACGTCCGTCCCCAGTTTCATCATCGCGTTGAGTTAAGTGTATATATATAATCCAAACTAATATTATAAAAGCGAAAATGAGTTTGTTTGTTACCTTTTCACGCCTAAACCACTGAACCGATCATCCTGAAATTTTGCATATATATACGTTGTCAGGTGTATAGAAACGGACATAGGCTACCTTTCATCTCGAAAAAAATTACTGTTCCCGAGGAAAACAACAAAGACGTTCTTATGATAATAGATGGCGCCACGTTCGTTTCGAATCATGATTGAATTATATTATTACAAGCAGAGTACAACCCGAATTGATTGTCAAATTCTAAATTAACGCGAGCGACGCCGCGGGCAAAAGCTAGTAGGTTATAATAATATCAGCATTGTATTAAACTGTCCTTCTCCTGAGCACTGGCTTAGGGTTAGGCCATAGTCTGACACGCAGATTCACTACGGGTTGGCAGTTCACATATCTTAGAGAACATTAGGTACAGACAACTAGACTAAACTTAGACATGCTGGTTTCCTCACGATGTTTTTCTTCATCGTTAAAGCAAGCGATAATTAAATATTTAATACGCCTCCCGGCCAGGTGGACCGATGACCTAAAAAAGGCAGCTGAGTCAGACTGGATGCGGAAGGCGGAAGACCGGATGTTGTGGCGTAAAATGGGAGAGGCCTATGTCCAGCAGTGGACTGCGGTGGGCTGATTGATTGATTGATATAACTTCGAAAACTCAGAGACGATCGAACTCGAGACCTCTGCGTGGCAGTCCAATAGTTTCCCACTAAGATATCGCTGCTAGTTAATAGATTATTCTGAAAATATTTTATTGAATAAAAACCTGCACGAATTGTGTCCGGTGAACGCCAGTGCAAGTACACTGGCGTTCACCGGACACAACTTGGAACTTACTTACTCTAATAATACAAACTTAGTAATCATATCATATCATCATCCAGTGCCGGATTAAGCAAGCGCGGAGCCCCTAGCAAATTCTTTCGGGTAAGTGCTTGCACACGTCAGACTTTTTGTAGAGCTGATTATTGGGCCGACTGGAATTCTACACATTTATACGAGCGACATTGTAGAACTTGTGCGTTTACTGTATAAAATTCGGTGTTTTATTTACGCCAAGGAAATAGTCGGTTACCGATTGTTTTTGTGCATCAAGTAAATTCAATATACCACATCTTAAGTAACAAGTATCATTCAAAAAATTACGCTCAGGCAGAGATGAGTGGGTTTAAAATTTTAAATATGCGGAGCCCCCTTTCGCGCGGGGCCCGTAACAATTGCTACTCTTGCTACGTGGTTAATCCGGCACTGCATATATCTAATTTAAATAATTATGTAACCTACCAAATGTAAATAATGTTTATATTGTAGTGAGAGAATAAATAAATAATTATTATTATAGCTACAATTGTGCAGTCTGTCATGTTTCAGACCTAGCTTTCTAAAGACATTTCCGCACTAGGAATAAATCTTGTGTCGCGGAGTACTTTACAAACGTTTGTTTGACAAAGAACATCTAGACTCGGAACAACCATTTGTGGATCATACAAATTTTTGTCCCGTGTGGGATTCGAACCCATATCGGCAGTGGCGACTACTTAAACCACTAGGTACTAGGTACGGAATTCGTGCAATCGAATTCCTAAGTCTTTACTTCGAATCCTGTATGCTCATCGTATCGCCGTATCTGACGTCAAAAGAAGTCTAGATGTCAATGAGGAAATTAGTTTTAAAGACTCAATTCATTGAGTTATTAATGTGCTCAGTACAAAAACATTGCTACGTATCTATACTAATATTATAAAGCTGAAGAGTCTGTTTGTTTGTTTGTTTGAACGCGCAAATCTCAGGAACTACTGGTTCGATTTGAAAAATTATTTTAGTGTTGAATAGCTCATTTATCGAGGAAGGCTACAGGCTATATAAAATCACGCTACGACCCACGAAGGCGGCGCAATAACCATAAACGCGGGTGAAACCGCGGGCACATGTAGTTACGTATAAATTCAATGACACAATACAATTAATAAGCAATTATTTTAATGAATTAAAATGAATTAAAATTCGCGGTTCAGCTAAAATAAGACGTGATATTTTGTAACTGGACGTGATAAACCTAAATATGCATGATCTAATTATCGCTAAGGTTCACTTTTCTAACGGAGTGTAAGATATCTTAGACAAGGAGGTGAATTGTTGTTAGCTGTGATAATTCAAACTTAACACATGGCATGACGCAAATATAATACATTAGATGTGCCCGCGGTTTCACCCGCGTTTATAGTTACTGCGCCACCACCGTGGGTTGTAGCATGATGTTATATAGCCTATAGCCTTCCTCGATAAATAGGCTATCCAACACTAAAATATTTTTTCAAGTCGAACCAGTAGTTCCTGAGATTAGCGCGTTCAAACAAACAAATAAACTCATCAGCTTTATAATATTAGTATAATATTCTATTCTATCGCATAGCTACACACATGAGAGCTCTGCTTAGTTTGGGCTAGATGGTGTTGTGTCATGTGACATGACAAAACACCATCTAGCCCAAACTAAGCAGAGCTTGTACTATAGCTACTAGACAGTGGATAAACATACATATATACTTTTTTTTGTAAATATATACATATTAAACATAGAAACACCCAGACCAAGACAAACATCCATGTTCATGCACACAAATGTTTGACTTGTGCGGGAATCGAACCCGCGACCTCATATTGTGTGGCAGTCGGTTACAATAAACACTATGTCTAGTATAGATGTTATCTTTCGTATTTCTTTCCCAAACGTCGATCGTGTGATTGTTTCACATAACACGACAACTAGCGGTGATAATAGTTGAATAGTGATGTTCCACATACTGGATATATTATTTTTACTCGTTGGTAAGTAATATTTTGCACTTACTCTAAATAATGTTTATATATTTCGCAGATATATTGTCAAAGTCGTGATATTACAATTTCACTAGTGATATTATAATTAAACGGTAGATCGTCAATCGACTTCATTTCTTACAATTTAACGGCCTGGTTTTGGTCACGGGGACACTATAATGATATTACAATAAATCTAGGTATATCATGAATGAAGTTGGCAGTGGGAGACGTCGAGCGTTCGGATTGGTCAATTCTTTTTCATTCGCCATTTGCAAAACAATAATAGTAAACATTGGAGCGTGTGTGCAATTTACTGTCTGAAATGATTGTTTAATAAATAGTTTCTTTCGTAATTTTTTTCAAAATGTGTGCCAGTGAACATTTGGAAGTGATTGAAACTATACTAGATTTTGCCTGCGGCTACGCTTGCCTGAATGTATATTTTGTTAATTTTCTATCCCTCGGGAACAGTGCTTTTTTGTATTGCAAGTTACCCTATCTCCTTTTCTGCATCCTTGACAACGTGTATGTATATTTGAATGATGATCGCTCGAGTAGTTAAGTATAAACTGACATGCGCATTTTATAATATAAATTAGCATTACGCAGGTATGCATGGTCAGTATTAGTACTCTCATCAAGGTAATTATAGTCGACGAAAAAACGATACAGGCGAAATTATACAAGAGAGAACGTTGCTTGTAGTGTGTACTATGTGTTGCAAAATTTTATTCATTTGTCATAATTATGAATATAAGGTATCTACATGTCTTAAAATCTAATATCATGGAATTAATAAGTATTTAGTTGTTTGTAAGTACATAATTCCATGTAAAGTATACTTACCATGATTTTCATGTCAAAATTAAAGAATTTTATTGTATTTTAATAATTCATGTACGTGTATGTTACTAATATGAGGATGTAAATAGCTATACACCAAGTTTTATCGCAATTTGGGTCGTCTATATTAATCCGATAATCACTAAATAAAATCTAGAAAAGAAATTTGTAAATACTGTCTTCTTCTTTTCGTGTGGTTAGTAGCCGCCCGTAGGCCTCTGACATGGCTTAATGACTGCTGTTAATTTGATAACAACCAGGACCGACTTTTTACGTGCCCTCCGAAGCACAGAGACGCTCAGAAGAAATACCACTAACCGGTCACCCATCTATAGACTGACCGCACACAACGTTACTTAACCTCGCTAATCGTTTACCGATCAGTGAGTGCAACTGGCTATGAGCGCCTATAAATACTGTAATGACTAACGAACGATTCATATATTCTGTTATATTAAATAGAATTCATCACAAATATTAGAAGCATATTTTTATGCAAATTCAAGATTACAATCTATAAATATTCAGAGTTTTATCATGCGTCCTAAATGTGTGTTTAAGATAAGATTAATACTTTTATCAAAATATTAGTTTAAATATTGAACCGTATTATTTAACCTATAAGTGCTGATAATGAAATATAGTCAAGAAATATGATAAATAAAAATATTTGTCTAGCGTGAAATAAAATGAACTATATTATATGTATTTTGTTTTTACAATCATTTTTTGGCTATGCAAGTTAACTATTGTTATACAATCTGCAGAACTCACTTGGTTCTAAAACTACAGAGACAAGGCAATATTTTATAATATAACTTACCGATATACTTAATAATACTCATTCATACTGATATTAAAACTGTTGTGCACATCCCTAACGCTAAAAGTAGCACAGAAATATTCATCTAAGTTCAGGGATCACACACGTAAATGATAAAATGTAGCTAAAGAGCGCTTTACAACGCTTTACTCGCACACAACACTAGACGTTCTTTTATTACCTCAAGGTTATAAGCAGCTTTATTTCAGTTACATATCATGGCTGTCAGAGCGTGTGGGACACATTCACTGCGTGGACTAATAAAATTATGTGCACAGTTAACCGCCTGATAATCCAGATTAATTATTTGTTGATATCGTTGTGTAATTATAATGTATTAAATAATAATTAGCGTGTTTTCGAAGTGCTTGCCGATCATACGTCGCGAGCGGTTGGCTGTCAAACTTGGCGGGAATTTTGATCAGTCGACGATATGCTGTGACTGTGTAGTGATGTGATATATATTATATTTTTATGTTGTCGGTTATTTTTTGTATAGCTTTTGTTTTGGTTTATGTATTTATTAAGTTTTCGAAAGGAACTGAGGACTTGAGTGAGTATTTTTTTAATAATAATTAATGCGTAATTCTTTTAGAAATAATATGTTATCGTGATAAACGGTGTATTATTTTATTTAAATGTATGTTTAAATTAAATTAAACTATTATAAATTGAAATGAGGAAAAACGGTTCATTTATTTATTAATTGCTACTTATGTTCGAAATATTATTTTTTTAATAAGTATTTCCTTTACGGTGCGAGATATTGACAATACGAATTCAGCCATTCTGATATACTTACCTAATATGACTTTTCTAACTGAAAGTTGAATCAGTAATTAAGTTTAATTCAATAAAAGGCAATATTTTTGTAAGTTCATAAATATTTTTTATGATAAAAGGGTATTTATAATCAAATACTTTACATTTTATATTGTACCTATATAAATTAATAAATTTTTGGTCGCAATTAACAAACGAGCACACGTATAAATGATAAAATGAATATTGATGATGGTTACTTTGACTTTAAGGGGCTGATGACAATCAATCATTTGCATATAATAGAACATATATTATGTTCCTGCTGTTTAACTTTTAAAAGTAAATGAAATGTATTCACGACCGAGGCCACGTTGTAGGCTTCTATGCATCGTAATTTATTTTAATTAAATACCGTTATTACGTTTACGAAAAATAGCTAAATACTTTTAAATTTATTGATTATACATATCACATATTTTAACTCGTCAAATAACCAGAAACACAGTACATTTTATAGACTGAGAAATTAGGCACATTTAAATTAAACTACTATATATACGGATTTTATCGCGTTGTTTATTTGACACTTTATTACAAAATTTAGAAACTGTTACAATCCTATTACTATTAAACTTTACAAATTTTTAAGCTACTTAAATTATGAAAACTATTTATACTATTATACTATTTATATTTATGTTTACACTTTCCCCGACGTTTCGGTTGCTTTTCAGCAGCCATGGTCACGGGGAGTGTAACAGTTTCTAAATTTTGTAATAAAGTGTCAAATAAACAACGCGATAAAATCCGTATAATTATAGTAGTTTAATTTAAATTAATAACATTCGCGTAAACAGAAGACAACATTAAACTCGGCACAATTAGAAATGCATTGGATTTTGGAAATATTATAGTTAAATGCTTAAAATAAATTTATTATTTTACACAAGTTTATTCACAAATTCCCCCTAAGTTATAAATGCGGTAGAAACTACAGGGCTAGTAACAGAATAAGGTAACAAACTGGCGGCTGCTTTTTTGTGTTTATTTGGTCAACTCTTGGACAAGGGATCCAGTCCTGTGTCGTGGTGGAATGTACATACTTACTATTCAGTAAGGGACCTAAAGTGCACCTATACTCTGAACTATTTTATTTGTGGATCTCAAAATCTCTCTTAAATCTTTAGGATAGTAGGGTCGTGATTCGATATAATCAGGAATATGATAGAAAATTATATTTAAATTGAGATATTTATCAATTATGGCTAAATAACCTTGCCATGACAGCCTTACACTGGTGTGTCCTGGAAGGACAGTGGTGTAATTCACCTATTTTTCGGCAGTTATGTTGAATACGATACGAAAGAATAAATTACTGCCTGCCAGAAACATTCCTAGACACAATAAGAATACGGATAATTGTCAAATAGAAAATAACAATTAGCTCAATCAAGAAAACCCAGAATCTCACGATCAACAGTGACCGTGATAGCTAGTGAACTAATAAAGCATTAATTATGAACACGCGCAGCGGTGGTGAATAAATGCAATTCCTGTGTAGAGGTCTCAGATTCGATCCCCAAACCAGGCCAAGTGATATTAAGTTTTCTGAAAAGAAACTCATGTCCAGTACCTAGACGTTCATATTACGTATCTTTCCCCAATGGCGAAATATTGGTATAATACATCTATGCATACCTCTTTATGTATATAAGCGTGAGTATATAAGTGATATATATAATGGTCACATGCAGAATCAACAAGTGAATCTCCTTGTAACCACGGCCAGTGTAACCTGGCCGAAACGTCAAGCCTTTCAAAAATGTACGCAAATACCGATCATGATCGCGTTTATACTCGTTTCCAGTTATATACGAGTAAATCATGTTACGCGAAAGTATATAAGTTATTATGTGGGAGATATCTATACTTATATAATTAATAGGAAATATTTGTTTGTTTGTAGTAGTAGTTACTGAACCGATTTTAATAATTATTTCACCATTAGTGATTTGCGTAATCAGCTAAATGTACATTAACCAGACAAAGCCACCTTATCCAGAAGTATTAAATCCAGAATTTGTTTCTTTTTGCATTTGATATCCCAGTTCTTTACGAGGGTATTAACATCACGCTACGAGCCACAGTAGCGGAATAGTAATCATAAACGTGGGTGGAACCGTAGGGAAAACCTAGTATTGAATATCTTTGAATCAAACAATAACGACTGATTTATTTCTTCGATACAAACAATAATTTAGAGTCGTGCGTTTTGGCATGTCCTATATTAAAAGTGATCTAGTAGGTATCTATTCTACATATATTACCGGTTTTACTAATAGAGCTAGAGATGTGACACATTCTTAGTAATACCGGTTTTCTTATAACAAAAACTATTTTGTTATTAAAAAACCGGCTTTTTAAAGTTAGCTAGACCAGGAAATGCGTTGCGGTCTTTGTGACGCAATTCTGATCGATATTATAAGTGTAACAAAAGAAGTGATGAGATTGCGTTTATATTTGTAGTCAATTGTGAGGTTCTACGGTTGATGCCTGGGTCGTGCATAATTTTTTTTTCTCTGTTGGTTAAACTAACAACATCACAATAACAAATTTTTGAAATTGTATGGTTCTAAACATGTGACTAATTGTGACATCCACATCGTTTACCACGAATAAAACATACATTATTTATACAAGTTGGTTGTATACAATATTATTGGGTATTTCAATAGCAATAAAGTCTTGTAAATGCGCCAAATAGATATTAAGAGTCCCTACAACGTGATACTTAAAATCATATGTCGTTAATTAGCGGATGTAATAATGATATGTAGATAGATCTCTTGCTCTCCTACGCGGTCGGGGTAGAGAAAATTGTTTTACTAATGTCAAGAAGAGCATATAAAAATATATTACCAAGACATTCTCAGTCACTCTTTAAATTTGTAATTAATGTTCCTAATAAAAGTACGAAGCTTATAAAACAATTTTTGAAGTGAAACTTCTTTATCGACGTATGGGAGAAATTTTGTAGCAGTGTAAAAAAAAATCGTCACGTTTTTCGGTTACGCGCCATGTAGCTTTTTTTTATCAAAGTTTAGTATAGTGACGTAAAGAATATAATGTAATATATTTATAATAATAACAACAATATATTAATTTTGAAGTTTGGTTTGAAATAAGAATAACAATATATTAATTTGAAAGTGATAAAATAAAAAGACTTATTCAAATTTAAGTGAATTCACAAGAAAAGTGAGAGTGATTATATATTTCGTTTTATAAATTCAACACGTATGAGCATGATTTTAATATTTATTTGAGGTTAACCTCACTTTTTGATTGTAAGTATCAGTGAATGTATATAAATCTGTTAAAATTAGCAAGTATTAATAAATATGACTGTAAATCTAGTGAACATTATTAATTCTAAAAACAATAAAAAATATAAATTAAATAATAATTTTAAAATAAAACAAAACACGATTAGAAAATAAAAATATGTATACGTACATCTTTTTTAATTATTCGTTTTTAATGATTTATTTATTCATTTTTAATTTTATAAAATCGTTGCATTTCTACAAGATTAACTGTCATCATATAATTGTATTACTTTGAAAAGATAATTCCAATTATTTATTCATAGCTTGTGTAATTGATTAAGTCATTAAATATCTGCTTTGAATTATTTTTATTAAGTTATGAAATAAATATTAATATTAAAGTTAGTTAAATAATTTTTGTTAACTAATTAACTAATTTTTAGAGTAAATAATGGCAGAGTCCGAAAACTCTATTGAGTATCCAAATGCAATAAGAACAGTGATAAAATAAATTACTCATTAATTGTATGCATGTCTATAATAATAAAATAGCTTTAATTTAATACGGAAAAAATTGTTTTTCTTAAGGCTTAAGCCTTATCTACTCCATTTTCGTGAAGTTGCAAATAGTAGAAAAATGATATGTCGTAAAGAAGTTTCACTTCTTACCTGTGTACTCTGGTACACACACACATATTTTTTTAACTGACGCTATATTTGACACCAAATTGTGAATTTTCGTATTGTTCGGGGATTCACAGACATTCAAACTAATAATTTAATTTCTTAAAGAGATAATGCCGGCAGAGTTACGTCTAAATATTGAGTACTAGCTTTTGCCTGCGGCTTCGCTCGCGTTAATTTAGAATTTGACAATCAATTTGGGTCGTACTCTGGTTGTAATAATATAATTCAATCATGATTCGAAAAACACGTGGCGCCATCTATTATTATAAGAACGTTATTGTTGTTTTCCTCGGGAACAGTAATTTTTTTCGGGATGTAAGGTAGCTTATGTCCGTTTCTGTACACCTGACAACTTATATGCAAAATATCAGGATGATCGGTTCAGTGGTTTAGGCGTGAAAAGGTAACAAACAAACTCATTTTCGCTTTTATAATATTAGTTAGGATAACATAAACTATGTTTACATGACATATCACACAAGCGGCATCGCGGACGAAAGCTAGTTTAGGAATAATTTAGCTTTATACATACTTATATCTCTGTCTCCTTTATCTCACTGTCATAGGGAAAGGTGATAGGTACATGCAAAGGGGAATGACCACTACCCCTAGTGACTTTAGCCACGAGTGCCCATATTTAAAAGCATTTTTAAATGATACTATGCAATGTCATTAAATGATTAATCAAGGAATTTAATTAAATAAAAGTTAGGTGGGGGGGTTATTGAGATAAAATATTCTTTATTTTTACCGATGACAATATTTCTATATAAATGTTTTCACACATATATATATACAACTAAAAGATTGTCTAATAACTAAGCATTATCAAGCTTGTTTATTTAATAAAATAACAAAATCACAACGAAAGAAACACAATCACGCAAAACGAGTAAGCAATTCCCTATGTATTATTTTACACTTTGTATAAGCAAGGAAGCCGATTTGTGTTCAGTTGGTTTCGGTGTTGCAAGTTAAAAACAATAAATCACAGATCCAATATCTAATCGATATTATTATTGTGCTTATTATTGGCATAATAACACAAAATAATATATTTGCTTGATTATTACTGGATTATTAACATAATATAATAATACAAAAAGTATATATGTATGTTTATCCATTGTCTAGTACCCATAGTACAAGTTCTGCTTAGTTTGGGCTAGATGGTGTTGTGTGTATGTGGTAGAATATTATTATACCACTATGCTATTTCTTTATTGCTTCTAATATTTTTATACAATAATATTAGTCTCATTTTTACGTTGAAATTATAACGTAGCAACACTGGTTATTATAACAAGACTTGTTTCCGTTACGATACTTTTTATTATATAGATTTTACTATATTCTTTCGGATAATGAGTAGTACGAAAAATTATTAGAAATTATAATAGTAATAATATATCTTTTTATCATACGTGCAATCTTGGGCGGCTAAAAATTAAACGTTAGCCAAAAATGGGCATTCCCCTTTCGCCAATTATGGTTTCAGGGGCGACCCTATTACGTGGGGTGTACGTCATCTTTCAGACTCATGGTGCCACTCAGAACTTCTTGACTGAAAAACCCACTAACGTTGTGGCCGACCCAAAGATTAAGGGATCTGAGGATCTCGATATCTCGTCCATAGTGCATAATTAACCCATTCGCTGTCCCGTGATAGACACAATAGAAAATCTATTGTTATGTATCATATGTGATTCATCGGACAGGGAACCTGTTAAATTATTAATTTAATAAATCGAACAGTGACAATTTGAGGCCAATATTTAATGACGTATCTTTACATGATCACTACATATTATAAAACAAAGTTCTCCGCCGCGTCTGCTCGCGATAAATAATTGTACGGCAGCGATACCCTAGGGGCTACCATTGGACTGCCACGCAGAAGTCTCGAGTTCCATTCTAAGGCGCGTAGGTAGGTACTCTCTAACTTTTCGATGCTATGTGCGATTAATTAATTAATTATATCGCTCGCTTGAACGGTGAAGGAAAACATCGTGAGGAACCCTGCGTGTCTGAGAGTTCTACATAATGTTTTCAACGATATAAGGAGTCTACCAACTCGCACTGGGCCAACGTGGCGTAGTACTTATAAAACTTTTTAGATTTAAGTTTGTACTTGCCCAGACGTTTCGGATGCTTTTGAGTTTTGAGTACCTAATTTGTAGATTACATGAAACGGCAGCAGCTCTATTAAAAAAAATACTAATTTACAGAAGATCGTTGTGAAACAACCTTGTATTATAATCGTGCAGTAAGTATCTAGTTTCTAGGCTTCTTGAGTTAGCGGGACTGGGAGCCTGTTCGCAGCAGATTTCTTGTATATACTATGTCTATATAAATAAAAATCAATTACCACATGTATGACGGAGCATCACTTAAGAATGTAACGATCGATTTGGTTTTTTTTGTTGTGTTTGTAATTGTCAGGACAAGGTTTATATGAAAAAAATTGGCGAAAAATCCGCGGGGAATGTCCAAAATGTAAATGGTATGGCTTTATAGTATATTATATGAAAAAAACAATGATTGACGATTTGATATTGAATTTAATTACTTTTCGTCATTATCGCGCCTAAACCACAACCAATTTTGATGAAATTTATGACCGGGATAGACTAGACTTTGAGAAAAAACAAAAGTTACCTTTAGTTGTAAAAAAGGGCATGAAGGAAGGGGTTGAAATAAGGGATGAAAGTTTGTATGCGAATTCGTCATTAATAATAATAATAATAATAATAATAAATCTTTATTTTCCAAAATGTGTTACAGCTGTTCTATCTTAATGTAGCAAGACCCTTCATAATATTAGATTAAGATACTTATAAAGATAGAGTTAAACGATGGTGTCTGAGCTAGTGAGAACTGTGTTACAGACACCAGCGCCCTCCCCTACTACACTCATCAGTTCAAAATTTTATATTGTTGTACAAATGATTACATAACTATTTTGTGATGTACTTACATAAAAGATTGTTAAATTTAAATTGAATTAATAAGAAAAGAAAAATAAACTTAAATTTAATAAACAAATTAAAACATGCAATAGTTCTAGTGTGTGTGCGCGCGCGCGTGTGTGTGTGTGTGTGTGTGTGTGTGTGCGTGTGTGTGTGTGCGTGTGTGTATGTGGGTGGGTGTGTGTGTCTGTGAGTGGTGCGCTCATGTGTGGGTGGAAATATGACGTATGTATGCTATGTGTACATGCGGGAACGAGCCTATAGTTCACTGACTAGAAGTTTTTCTGTTTCATCATAAGATAGTGCTTGAAGCAGTTCTGTGAGCACTTTTTTACATTCATGCATTGTCAAGGGGAATATAGTATGTTTTTTATTAATTCTATTATAAAGGCGACAGCTAAGACTTTGAAAGTGTCGACCCGCTAAGGAAGTCTTGATTTTATTTGTTGGGCATACGTAATAGTTACGACGTTTGTTCGCTGGTGGAGTATATGCAAGTAAGGAGTGTTTACGTAGTGTGATATGGAGAATGCAGAGCTGCCTAACAGTTAGTATTGAGACATCTTTGTATAATTGAGATGTGGGATAGCGGTAAGGTTTGTTCGTAAAAACTTTCAATATAGCTCGCTGTGCTCTCTCCAGACGGATCATGGAGGTTCGATATGTGCCTCCCCATACTACAATGCAGTATGTTATCAGGGACTGAACTAAAGCGAAGTATATTGTTTTTAAGAGAGGCATATCAACAATATGCCTTAGTTTTTTTATAGGAAACATAAGTTTACGAACATGAGCTGTAGTTTGGTCTATGTGTTTGCTCCAGCTAAGTGTACAATCTATCTGTACACCCAGATATCTAACATCTGATGCTCGTTGTATCAGTGGACACAGACAGGTGTTGGATGATGTTATTGAGCAACTGTGAGCTTTCAGATTTATTGTTTTTGGTTGAGTTGCTGAATTTGCTGTAAAACTAACGAATCGAGTTTTAGATAAATTGAGTGTGAGCAAATTAGTACTTAGCCATTTCATCACAATTTTAAGCGCATTCTCAGCAGAATGAATTGCACTACTCCAAGACGGACCACTTACAACAAGAGCCGTGTCGTCAGCATAGGCAAATATCTTACAATTAGGAATTGAAAGTTGACAGAGAGTATTAGCATAAATGATTATCGCGCCTACAACCAATTTTAATGAAAGGACGATGACCCCCCTCCAACAGATCTTTTGTATGTGTTAGTAGGTTCTTAAGGATCTATTAAAAGACTGGCAACCAGTTTTGACTTAAAAATCCACGGGGTAAACAATTCGTTACAAAAATTAAAATAACAATATTAAAGGCTGTTATGAAGCTATATACATACACTGAAAGCCGTGTGACGCCCAACATTGTAAATCAAATTGTTATGTTACCTACATATTTAAAAAATATGGAGAATAGGCCTATTTGTTGCACAACATTTAATTATCAGTTAGTATACTATTGAGCAGTTCTGCCGGTGGATTAAAATTAATGTAACGCCTTAGCCCCATGTACCACACAATCGAAATTATATGTGCGCAGCTCCTTACAGTTCGATTTCCTGTAAGTCAATACCAGTGAGCGAAACCATTTCTATCACGAGGATAATCACGATCTATTAAAATATATGAATAATAAATGCGTGACCTTACATGTCGCGATTGTACTCGAACTCGGACCAACCACACATTTCTGTGTAGTATATTACATAAATGTAAAACAGCTCAGTTTGTCTGTATAATTCAATGTGGTAGAGTCCGATGTGTAAGTATTCCACACAATATAATTTCGCAAGCTTGATATGATAGCTTCCTAAAGCAAAAAGATAAACATCTTCTTCGGACAAACGAGGAAATTGTTCAAAATGAGGAATATTTGTTTCCATTGGTACAAAAGCCACTCTTTGTCTATTTAAGTTTTTTATTTGTACATAATCATTCAACAGATTAGGTGTGTTGATTTGAGAGAGGATTATGTTAAGAATCTCTAGAGAACGATAAACTGGCCGCACCAATTTTAAAATCGGTGTACATGTTAGGTAACGTTTTATTAAAATATTTCTGTCTTAACAACTTAAATCTGTTTTTAAATTTACTATTCACCGCTTTCACTACCCATCGGCAAATTGTGACTAAGCGGGACTTATTTGGCTGGTTAGTAGCCAATTGGGTAGCATTCCGATCCCTTGAGGGAGGCATATGGGCTTCATATTGGTATGTCCACGATGCTGTCCTAAAATCCCCTATCTAGAATGAAGACGAATGCAGTGCATGGTCTTCATTATTCATTATTAATTGCATTATTGACGCATCAGAAGTAGTTGCGGGGTTGTGCCCGTTACATCTATGATGTATCTATCAGTGCACACTATCACAAATGGTTTTAAGAGGTTCCTAAACTTATGAAAGCTATAACTTGCACATTAAAAGAAAAAAAAATTCTACGTATATATACGTTCCATCACAGATCAAAATGGCCTTTGTATTCTCGTCATTTCCGAAAATCTGGAATTTTGGAATTAATAGGTTTCTCTCGAGAACGCTGTTTCTAGTCATATGGTCTAATCCAAGACGTCTGGCAACAAAATCCTGTGACAAACAATCTCTCGCAATTTTTTTTTAAACGTCTGGTTTATGATTTATGGTGGGTTTTATAGAGTATGGCATGCTTTAAACGCCATGATAATTTGAAGTCGCTAAAACAATCATGACAGTGAAGAACTTTCCCATGGCGAGAGTGCGTGTGTCTATAACTGGCCTCAACGTTTAAAGGACTGTATTAAAGCCAATGGAACTGGAGGTCATTTTGAATCAGCTTCATATATTTGAATGTTATTATATTAATGTATAAACTAACACACATTACAGTAATTAATGTTTTGAACAATAGAAAAATAAAAGATTTTTCCTTGTAATAATATTTATGGCAAGATTAGGTATATAAATAACAAAGATAATAGATAATTAAATTATATAAAATAACAGTTTGTGTTTAAAAGTATAATACTTTGAAACACAAACTATTATTTTGTGTCAAAAATAATAATGTTAAAAATAATTCCTCGTTATATCCCGTACTTTTGAGAGATGTCGCCATAGTAAAAATTATTATCTTACTAAGATATTTTGATTGAGATACATTTCAAATCCGTTAGTCGATGTAAGAGTTGGGGGACGCTTTCACACATCTTCCTTTGATACAAAGATAGACTAGTCCTTGGGAAAGGACATAGGTTACCTTTTGTTGTAAAAGAAGGCATGAACGGGTTTAAATAAATGATGAAAGTTTGTATAGGAATTCCTCATTATCGAAGATAAAACCTTTGTATTTAGGTACTTGATAAGAAGTAAATAAGTAAACATTGGTTGCAGCTATTTTAAAATTTCTACCTACATGGGGATGAAATAGGAGACAAAAGTTCGTGTGGAAGCCCTCTATTTTTACAATGCATATATTTTTCGGCAACATTGTAGGTATATTTAGTAAAACTGCCGTCTTAATATTATACACGTCGCGCGAGTACTGGACACGCCAAGCGCCATACACAATGAAAGATGCGCCCGCGGCGGTGTAGCGCAGCGTAGTGAGGGAGTTTGTAATATTATCCCCTCTCTCTACGACTAGTCCAGTTTATGATATAGCGTTCCCCTACACCAACCGTTAGTTTATAATAGTGGGAGCCGCTGTACCTTCCAGTGCCCGAGAGCACCTTCCGGGACCAGTTATAGACAGGTCTTGTCCCCAAATCTCGACTCTCCACCCTAACTTCAGAGATCCGGTTCTCGTAAGCGAGCTACCTCGTGCCCAAGTGACACTACATATTTTCCAGATAGGTACCGGAGCAATAAAGTCGCTCACCACTCGCAACTCTGTCAGTGGCTAACGAAAACCTTGCTGAAGCCGACGGAGAAGCCGCCTCCCATATCGCCAGTATGGTACCGGAGCTGTATAAGGCACGCTCACTTCCCGACGTACATCCATACGCCTACCCAAATACGCCTACAAGCCTGACTCTTACTTGCTGAGCAGGCAAGCGCCCGAAATGCGTTGTAGCAGCGAAAGCACGCTGCCACTTCGCTAAAGACAACTCCGTGCCTCGCGCGCCCGATTAGTTCGCACTAGCCGCGCATGAGTCCGACGCTCGAACGCTACGTGCTAGCCGAGCAACGAACATGTCGTCCTCTGCGGCTAACCACATAGCCCCTGCGAGTCTAACACCAATGTTAGGCACCGCACACTCTAGTCAGCGGTTGATAGAACACACCTTTCGAGTCGCAGTGGGCTTCCTGACAGCCGCAGTACCCTGATCCTAAGGCGGAGACCCGTAGTTCTCCCCCGAAACCCTATCTACTTGGGTCCTGTAGATAGGGACCATTTGTGGATCACACAAAACGTGAACGTGAAAAACACAAAAATGTTGCAGCAGTATAAGGTGTTGGGTTTGAAATGAATGTGCGATGTCCCACAAAAAAGCAATCGAAGCACTATATCGCGCCATGAAATATATCAAGAGCAACCAGGGTATCATGGGAGGAATGGTGGTACTTTTAGCTGGTGACTTTAGACAGACTCTGCTGGTTATTACTAGGGGTACACCGGCAGATGAAATAAATGCCTGTTTGAAGGCATACGTATTACGGGTATACGTAAAAAAGTTTTGTTTGACTACAAATAAATTATCGAGTACAACTACACAACGATTCTCACTCAGTGCAATATGCAGCTGCTCTTCTAAAAGTCGGAGAAGATTGTATGCAAACAGAGAGTAACGGCATGATTACATTAAGACGTGAATTCTGTCAAATTATCGATAACACAGATGATTTAAATAATTATGTTTATCCAGATCTACAAATAAGTATGGGCAATCGAGAATGGTTGTGTGACAGGTCAATTTCGGCGCCGGCAAATGAGACAGTAGGTCAGATAAACGAACAAATTACATCAGATTGTTCTCGTGTACTCTCAGTAGACAATGTTATGGACACTGAACAAGTGACATCGTACCCTATAGAGTATCTCAACTCTTTAGAATTATCAGGAGTGCCTTTCCATTAGTTAAGGCTGAAAGTTGGTATTCCAGTCCTGTTAATGAGAAATCTTGACGCACCAAGGTTGTGTACATGGCTACAAATTACTCATCTAGGACGCAATATTATAAAAGCTATAATCATGACCAGAATGGCAAAAGGAGAAAATCATTTAATTCCCCGTATTCCGATAATTTGCCATTTCATTTTAAAAGAGTACATATTCCTCTAAAAGCAGTATTTATACTAATACTATACAAAACTGTATTCAATTGGCAACTCTACATATGTGGCGTGCTCACGAGTATCATACCCGCAAAATCTTTGTTTTAGCAAGGAGTGAAAAACGAAAAACGTTGTTTATAAAAATGTATTAAATTAAGCTATTTGTAGTAAACCACAGCATTTATATATGTATTATTTGCAAAATAAGTTTCTTAAAAAATAAAAATGTTGCCCATAGTTACTATTCCCCGCGGACGAATTCGCGGGCAAAAGCTTTTTTTTTATGGCCTAAGGGGGCAAACGAGCAGACGGATCGCCTGATGGGAAGCGATTACCGCCGCCCATGGACACCCACAACCCCAAAAGAGTTACAAGTGCATTGCCAGCCCTTTAAAAAGGAATGAAGGAGGGAAAGGACAAAAGAAAGGATAGGAAAAGGATCGGGGTAACTGGGCCTCCGGCTCTCTCACTCGCCGATACGAAACGTAACAGTACGTGTACCGTTCACGCCGGTATTCTGTGAGAGCGTAGTACTACCCCGGTCGATCCGGCCCATTCATGCTGAAACCAGCGAGGATCTACTACCTACAAAGCTAGCATCATAGATAAGTACTTAATTATATATTGAATCGAATTAGGTATAACTTGGCGGAAATACATTGCAATAAAATATATTAAAACGTTGCCATATTGTTTTAATTAAAGATGCCTTGTATTGAGGAAAAACACGTGTCGACGCATATTTAGTGTTCGAAGCGGCATACTACAAGTTGGAGTGAGAGTACCTACGCCCGGGTCCCACGTCGTGGCTGTCCTAACCAGAGGAGTTCGGTATTGTCATCATCATCAATAGTTGGATTTGCGATGGACAATCTGAGGGTGCGTGGCGGGTTCCTCTATTATCAATTATTTTAATAGGTACTCAATAGAATCTTAAGTACGTTTTATCCAATTTCTGCAAGTAAGGTATTTTTTAGAATAAATTGATTTGATTTTGACATAAGTATAATTCATCATTGAAAAAGTGACATTTTGTAAGTTACGATTTACAGTCAGAAATCTGTCTATATTCTGCCTTATTTCTATAAAACCCTGCAAAGAGTAATCCTAATCCTAACTAATATAATAAAAGCGAAAATGAGTTTGTTTGTTTGTTTGTTACCTTTTCACGCCTAAACCACTGAACCCATTAATTCTGAAATTTTGCATATACGTTGTCAGGTGTATAGAAACGGACATAGGCTACCTTTCATCCCGAAAAAACTACTGTTTCCGAGGAAAACAACAATAACGTTCTTATGATAATAGATGGCGCCACGTGTCCTTCGAATTATGATTGAATTATATTATTACAAGCAGAGTACAACCCGAATTGATTGTCAAATTCTAAATTAACGCGAGCGAAGCCGCGGGCAAAAGCTAGTATCAATATAAACGAACGGTATTATTGAGAAGAGACCAACTGAGCCGCAAAAATATAAAAACAAAATTGGAAACGTTGTAATCAGGCTCTTGGCTACATGCTGGAATCACCCCTCTGGTCTCTATTCTACACGGAGATTATAAGTAAACACATAGATAGATCTTGATCCCTAGACAATTTTGATACGTGTAAAGTCGAGTCTGTTCAGGACATGCCTGTTTGCTGTTGCCTAGCAACGTCAAATTGACGTAAGAATTACCTAATTCATTTGTTCCAATGATACACCACTTGTATTTATACATATTGAGTGAAAATAATGTATAGGATTTTGTGAAGTTGGCCCCGAAGTAAGTCTCGGTTGGATAAAATAGTGTGGCAGGTCAGTATAAAAATCGTGTTTTATAAGAAATGTGACTTTAATGAGATAGTTTGAAGGTGATCGTGATTTCATTTTTATCTTGCCATTATTTGGAATCCTAACTAATATTATAAATGGGATTGCAAGTTTGTTTGTTACACTTTAACTACTCGACTGGTCATCATGAAATTTCGCATCTACGTTGTCAATGGTACAGAAAAGGATATAGACACCTTATATCCAGAAAATAGTACTACTCCCGAGGGATAGAAAATTGACATGAATTTACGCGAGCGGAACCGCAGGCGAAATCTAGTTTGTTATAATGTCAGACATATTTTTTCTACTTTGTTATAAATGTCAGACAGACTTTTAAATTGGCAAAAGTTCTTAGACAGTGACGGCTCTTTCACGTATTGTTGGTTAATGATCTATTAGTTTTACATAATTAATTGCTAAAATGTCATTTCGTGGATACGATTTTAATTCAACTATTATATTCATCAACTAGCGATTCGCTCGGCTTCGCACGGGTAGTACAAAACCCTAACAAATTATACACTTAAACCATCTTCAAGAACCACTCTATCTATTGGTGAAAACTTCATGAAAATCCGTTCAGTGGTTTTTGAGTTTACCGCGAACTGACAGACTCGGCGGAGGACTTTGAAAATAACTGTATTGGCATATCACTCAAATACTAAAAATAACTCGATTGATATTCGACTTACTTACTGATTACATACTCTTATAAACCAACTAGGATTATATTAAAAAAATATAACAGTCAATTATTATTTATTATGCAATTTAAGCAATTAAATGAATTATAAAACGAATACAGTAACTCGCTAATACAACAATTCGATGTTATCGCTTTGACGAACGGAAAGAGAAGAGCGCGAGCAGCGTTGGCTCGTATTTATAGCGATGATGCGACGGAGTGGGTAACGCCCACTTAATACGTGTTTTCCGGTAACACGGCCTCTCCTGACTGCGGATCGTCCTCGACCGCTCCATGTTCTGTTCCTTGCTGTACTGTGGTGGAAGCATGCTGGGTGTCTTGACTCGTTCCTTCACCGGCATCACGGTCAGCTGCGTGTGTTGTCGTGTCTTCATATGTTGGATCGTCATCTGCCCAAACAATAGAACACGAATATGAAAACGTACTTTTTAAGTATAGCCACAGTTTACTCACATACTCTTTGAACACGCGCGCTCACATATTCTTCAAACACGCGTCAACTAACTTCATACATCAGTAACATTTGTCATCAATTCAAACAATCTTTCATAGTCATTCAGATCACGCATATGCATACAAGGGCCCCCGTATTACAAACACACAAGTATGTCACACTTAGGCTGCGATGGCATCATCCCCGTGGGATTTAGCCAGCATCACCCATTTTAGCTGCAACGGCATCACCCACACACGGGATCTAGCCTTAACAAAGCATCACTCATTTAGGCTGCGACGGCATCACCCTCATGGGATCTAGCCAGCATCACCCATTTGAGCTGCAATGGCATCACCCACACACGGGATCTAGCCTCAACAAAGCACTTATTTAGGCTGCGACGGCATCAGCCTCATGGGATCTAGCCAGCATCACCCATTTAAGCTGCAACGGCATCACCCATACACGGGATCTAGCCTCAACAAAGCATCACTCATTTAGGCTGCGACGGCATCACCCTTATGGGATCTAGCCAGCATCATCCATTTGAGCTGCAATGGCATCGCCCACACACGGGATCTAGCCTCAACCAATATCGTACTTACTCTCAAAGAAGGCAGCGCACGTTTCGGGAGTCCACTCCCCTTTCCAAGACACCATGTATTGCGCTGCGGCCTCAGTATATTTACCATACGAGCCAGCCAACAACTCAAGCCGATATCGGTTGTGTGGTAACACGCTCGTAACTCGATATGGGCCGCGCATACAGGAATCCAGCTTACCAGTTGCCTGTGAAGACTTAATAACAAACACTAGGTCATTAATTTTAAAGACTTGAGGTTCTTTGCGTTTGTTGTTTACATACGAGTCCTGTTTTTGTTGGTTAGCTGCCAGTAATTCTGATGCACGATAACGTCTTAATGTCAAAAGGCCCTCCCGATTTGGTTCGGAGAAGTCCAATGACACGTCTCTAACCAATGCTCTGATAACGGGAGTTGTAGCATCAATACCAACTAACAGTTGGAGTGCTGATGTTTGGGTAGTACAATGCTTAGTTACATTGATAATAAGCTGAATTCTCCACAGGATATCCGACCAGCTAGAACCTCTGCTGTTGACCTCAATACGCAACATGTTGAGCACGGTTCGGCAATAGCGTTCAACTTGTCCATTTTCATGATGCATGCCAGGCGTTATAAAGTGGCTATCAGTACCAAGACTGTGCACCCAGCTTTGGGAAGTGGAGCTCTCGAACATTCTACCTCTATCGGTTATTAATAATTTTGGCGTACCAAACAGTGAAATCACATTCGTGAATACACGCTTTAATTCGTCGGTGTCTTGACGATATATGGAATATAAGAGGCAGTATTTTCAGAACGCATCAACCACTATGAGAACAAACTTATATCCTCGAGATTCCGGTAATGGGCCAAGTACGTCCATATGGAGCGTATGAAAAGGTTCACTGGGCTTAGACCAAGACTGAATAGGTTGTTCTGGAGCTCTCGGAACTCGTTTATGAGATAAACATGTGACACAATGCTTTATGTATTTTTTAGTGAAGGTACGTAAGCCAGGAAACCAAAAATGACGAAGGATTAATTCCATAGTCTTGTCGAAGCCAATATGGTCATGGTCGTCATGGAAAACATGTAATAAACTCAGTCTATACCCCTTTGGTATGTAACAAAGCCGACGTGGCTCTTCGCCAACATGAGTGTACTTATAATAAAGTAAACCATTACATACTACATAGCGGGAAGAGTCTAACTGACCATTTGTAACTTGGTCAATAAGCTTAAGCGTCTCTTCGTCAGCTGACTGAGCTATTTGTGCCCAATTTCTAGGACTACGGATCTGAGAAATATGACATACGTCAACAGGATTACGACTTAAGTAATCTGCATGTGGTATAAGTGCGCCTTTTCTGTACTCTATAGTAAATCGGAAGTCTTGCATATATATCCACCAGCGAGCCACACGTGGTAAAAGATCCTTTTTAGGTTCTGTCAGTTTTAGCGCGTTACAATCTGTCACTATTTTGAATGAAATCCTTAGCAAATAATGGCGAAAATGTTGGAGTGACTTTACAATAGCCAGAGTTTCCAATTCATATGAATGATATACTTTGCTTCAGCACCTTGTGTTGACTTGCTAAAATAAGCTACTACTTTCTTAAGGTTACCATTGTGAATTTGTAATAGAACAGCACCATATCCAATGGCACTTGCATCGGTGTGAAGTTCTGAAGGAAGTTCAGGATTGAATATAGCTAGTGCTGGCTCATTGGTTAAATGGTTAATAAGGTATTCGCGAGCCTTGTTTTGCTCACTACCCCACAAGGGGTATCCTTTTTTGTAAGGCGCGCTATACATGCCGTTTTAGTGGAGTAATTTGGAATGTAGCGTCTAAAATAACCTGCTAGGCCAAGAAACTGTCGAACCTCCCTAACGTTAGGTGTCTTAGAATTAACTAGCGACTGAACCTTACGTAGACTCGGCCTAACCTGACCATTACTTATAGTCCTGCCGAGGTATTCAATCTCTTCGCTAAGGAAAGTACATTTCTTAAGGTTGATGGAAAAGCCAGAAGACGTTAAGGTTTCAAGAACAGCACGAAGTAATTCAAGACCTTCAGTGATTGACATGCTTAGGAGGTCATCAATGTAGACCAAAACGCGACCAGATTCTATAAATCTCTTGAGGGTATTTGTAATTATACGTTGGTATACAACCGGCGCATTAGCAAGACCATAAGGCATCTTAATATATTCGTACTGACCCTCGTTAGTAACAAAAGCTGTCTTGTTTATTGAATCGGGCGCTAATGGCACCTGATGAAAGCCCGATGCCATATCTAAACTAGTGAAGTACTTACTAGCACCCAATCTATCAATATGGTCTTCGATGAGTGGTAGTGGAAAACGCTCTTTCACTGTAATCGCGTTCAACGCCCTATAGTCGACGCACATGCGATCGGACCCGTCCTTCTTCTTCACTAGAATGACTGGGCTTGCAAAAGCCGATATAGACTCCCGTACTTACTAGATCTGTTACTTTTACTTTGTTACTTAATAGATCCTGAATTATTTTACGTACACGTAATTTTTCATCATAAGACAGTCTGTATGGCCTGTAATGTACTGGCTTGCTATCCTTGTTAAGGGTAATTTCCATAGAACCCGTAGTCACAGTAGTCGTTGCGGTACCCGAAATTAAAAACTGTGAAAAGTCACCCATGATTGACAAGAGTTGCCGTCTTTTTTGGCCTTGTAGAGGTGAATTTATAACGTCAAGGTTCTCCCGAATATGACAACATGTATAAACTTTATCATCTCTCATCAAAAGTTGTTCACCACATCGGCGAACATAGGTGACTCCTTCACGGTCTAATTATAATTGCTACAATTAGCTCATCTGATAATCCTCGAACAAGGCCTAACCTCAACAGAGATCGTCGCGCGTATTCTGCATATGTGGCAAAACCTTTAGAGTCTGTGGACATCACGTCGTATAGTATATTCGCAACATCGACGTTTTGTGGACACAATGTTACAAACTCGCGCTTAAAATTTGACCAAGATCGATCGTTCGTAACCCACTCGTTTAGCCACAGACGGGCATCGCCTTTCAGACAGTTGCCTATACGAGACAACGTTTCATTGTCACTCCAGTTATGCAAATCACGCGCTCGATCAACCTCTTCGCACCAAGTGTCGAATTTATGAATATTGGGGTCAAACGGGGAAATATAATAATGGATGGATCTTACTTTAGTGAGGGAGCTAGCCAGCGCCTCAAAAATCCTCGATGTAGCGTCCTCGCTGCATGCAGTACTCTTATTACCCGATGCACTACGCGGTTGCTCTGGCAGCACGTCAATCCCACGCGAGGACCCCTCGCCCGGGTCCGGGTCGGCATGCACCACGGTAGGAGGCGTACTCGCCTCAATCGCCAGTGCACTGCGCGATGTCGATGGCTCCGGATTTTCAGGCGATACACTAACACGATTTTCTAACGCACTTATCCTATTGAGGAAAGCCGTCAGTATTTCTTTGTTTGAGTCTACTTTATGCTTCCGTGGATTAGGCATAATTTAAAATCTGTTTTTAAACTAATAGCAATATAACCAAAATACTGAACTACGAAAGTTGGTCAGGATAACCAGAAACGGGTAAGGCTTATGGAAGCAATCCCACTTCTGATCTTATAAACCAACTAGGATTATATTAAAAAAATATAACAATCAATTATTATTTATTATGCAATTTAAGCAATTAAATGAATTATAAAACGAATACAGTAACTCGCTAATACAACAATTCGATGTTATCGCTTTGACGAACGGAAAGAGAAGAGCGCGAGCAGCGTTGGCTCGTATTTATAGCGATGATGCGACGGAGTGGGTAACGCCCACTTAATACGTGTTTTCCGGTAACAATACAATATATTGTATTAAACTATGAAATTGCCTCTTACTTCCTACACCTAATTTCGTAACATCCGTACAAAATTAAATGTTTCTTTAAAAAAATCATTTATATTTTGAGAATAGACTAGGTATACATCTTATTAATAACATATATTATTAAGGAAATATAATGACCACCAAAAATAGTAATTGCCCAGCAAAATATGCTTACTAAAATATATCATAACGAGCACCTATACGCCTCAAATCATTGCATTCTGTCTCGAATAGGTTAGATTATGTTAGGTTCCTTCTTAAACCCATCCAATTAAAGGAGCGCCGCCGTCGACTTATATTGATCTCTTTAAATATATTTTGCTGTGCAATTTGGTGATCATTTACTATTTTTGACTGTTATATTTTACTATATCTGGTGATAAGTTAAACATAAGCCTATTATTAATAATAAATATCAATAAACTTTCATACAATTTATATCGATTAGTGTTTATCCGTATTAATTGCTTCAATTCGCCAATACATGATGGTTGATGTTTTTGTTAATATAAGACAAAGCATAGTAGCCTAAATACCAGCTTCTATACATGAAAAGAAAACACTATTTGAATTGACCATGCAAAATATATTTATAAAATAGTTAATAAAATCAAAACGTTACCAATTTTTTTCATACAAAGCGGCAACTTCCTATTTAAACCCCTATTACTTTTGCTTGGCCGAGGAAGTAGGGCACGTCAATATATTCCTCAACTAGCCATCAATGGTCTGACCCTTTATGTAACTCTCACGTGATCGTTCATAACATCGCAGGACTCATAACAAACTCACACATGTGCGTATTCATTTACGGTAGGTACTGTCGGCCAAAAACGTGGTCTACAACACAAGGTCGATTTCCCGTTGCAAAATATTATGACAGTGATCATTGCTCTTTTAATCATGTATTTAAGATTATCAGCTTAATGTCACTCTATGATCTTATCTTATCTTATACGGGGACCTGTCAGTGCAGACCGGCATCGGCATCACTTCGACCCAGTGGGATCTTTTGTGTCGGCCCCAAGATCTATCATTTAGCTATCTCCTTATGAATGCACTGCATCAGCCGCAGCGTACACTTCAGAGGAAGAAGCCTGAAGTCTTCGGAGGTTGGATATATCAAGCCCATCAAACCCATCCTCAATCCAGCCAACGCGTCACGTTCACACAGTAGGTGCGATGTGGACACTTTCTGTTCACCACAGGCTCTGCAGTTCAAATTGTTTGCCAATCTCAATCTCAGGAAGTCGTTGGTGCCAAAATGGCCAGTGAACACTCCTGTGAGCGGGTGTATTTGGCCCTTGTTGTACCCGCAGAACTTCCGGGTAAAGCCTGTGGCTCTGTTTGCAATGAATTTCTTGGAGTTTATATTCATAACGGTGCTCTCAGAGAGTCCTTCGAAGAATGGCTTGGAGCCCAAACACAGTTGCTTTGAGCCCTTTCTAGCTAATTCATCAGGCTCCTCGTTGCTCTGCACCCCTGCATGACCCGGAACCCACACTAGTCTGACTGTGTTCTTCCTGCCAAGTTTGTTAAGGGCCTTAACACAATTGTTAATATTCTCCTGAGCACAGGCAATTATAGCATAGGTTGCCGCACTCTATGATCCATTTACAATATACTAGCTAACCCGCGCAATTTCGTCTGCTTCACATATGTAATAGAATTTACCCCGTTTCTGCAACATTTTTCATTGATGCTGCGCTCCTATTCGTCATAGCATGATGTTATGATTTGTGATATATTATTATTTTTATTTTTATTCACGTTATTATTGTTCTACTTTATCTTAAATGCATCATTTCCAGGGCGAGCGCTGTTGTCTGAAATACAGATAATAATTTATCTAGTTCAGACACAGATGCCATAAAGATATCTGAGATTATGTATAAAATTTAAAATGTAAACTTCTTTAATCATGTACTTCTGCTTTTTATGAAATGAAATTATTATTATTTGTTTCTCTTTCACGGGAATTTCCCTAATACGTTAGGAAAATACCCGGCCCTTTGGGAGGCTTACACGGAGGTTTATTATTATTATTATATAGCCTATAGCCTTCCTCGATAAATGAGCTATCCAACACTAAAATAATTTTTCAATTCGTATCAGTAGTTCCTGAGATTAGCGCATTCAACCAAACAAAGAAACAAACTCTTCAGCTTTATAATATTAGTATAGATTTACATTATTAATTTTTAAACTAATTAATCTAAAATATATTTACGTCATGCCATGTGTCAAGTTTGAAAAGCAACCTTAGCGATAATTAGGTCTCACAGTAACTTTGGCAGAACTGGTAGACCATTTTCTTGGCCGACTGTACACAAACGTTTTGGTATTGTAAGTCAATTTGTCGTTTGGCCGGAACATTTTAGACACAATACAGTTGTAAGACTGGCTATCTAATCTTCCTTTAGCGAATATAGGTCTATGGTATCGTATGATTTCTCTGCTGTAAAGGTTATCACTCGCAGAATAATTATATTATTATTATTATTATTATAGCATCTTTGACATCGTTTATAATTTATACAAATAAACGATGTCAAAGATAAATTAATATCTAGGTATACTAATATTATAAAAAGGAAAGATTTTATTTTTTGTTTGTATGTTTGTAACGATTTAACTCAAAAACTGCTGAACCGATTTAAAAATTTTTTCGCCGTTGGAAATCTATATTATCACCGAATAAGCTTGGCTATATTTTTTGAAATTAAACTACTATATACGGATTTTATCGCGTTGTTTATTTGACACTGTTACAAAATTTTTTGAAAAACTGTTACACTACTATAATCACTATTAAACTTTACAAATTTTTAAGCTAATTAAATTATTGAAACTATTAAAACTATTTATACTATTACTATACTATTATACTATTTAGATTTATTTTTACACTTTCCCCGACGTTTCGGTTGCTTTTCAGCAGCCATGGTCACGTGGAGACTAAGATGGCAGTTGTCTCAATGTTCCAGTGTAGTTATTTCAAAGTACCCGAACATAATTTAATCATGGGTGTTTCTATTTACGCAGAATGAGCTCAAAGTATCATGAAGTCTAGCTGTGGTTTGCTTCTTCTTGGGTTTGACTATTTGAATTACTGGATCCCAAGCTGGTGGTACACTCCAACCATCTTCTCTATTGAAATTAGGATGTTTCTTGATTTCAATAGCCTCGCGAAGCATCCTTGGTAGGAATCGGTGTTCTTTAGCGAGCATCTGTGGTTTGTCAAATCTCAGGTAGTGGTTGGTCCCCTGTTGCACATGTTCACACACAGCAGGGCTATATTTTATTAAAAAAACGTACTGTTACTAATATAACCTAATCTACCTTTACGCGAGCGAAGCCGCGGACAAAAGCTAGTTTGATAATAAAGTTAGCTACTTCGTTTATTATATAACTGGCTTTTGCTTGTGACGTCGCTCACCACAGGATCTTTTTCTGGATGAAAGCTATTCTAATTTCTATGTCCTTTTCTTTACCCCTGACAACGTGTATGAAATATTTCGTGATAATCAGTCAAGTGGTTGAAGCGTGAAAGCGTAACAAACAAACTCATATTCGTATTTATAATATTAGTTAGGATGTTTGTAGCCGCTCGTAAGTTCTTTGGTTCGATTCCCGTATTAGGAGTTTCACTAACAACTTTTAAAAACACTACATCATACAAAACTTCGCTTAAAATTGTATCATATCATGCACGAGATTGAAACAGCATGTCAAGTATACTACGGCTCCCGCTGTGCAAACAATCTTTAATTTTCTATACGGTTTCTGAAGTGAGTTTAGACGTGAGACTTTGTAGAATTCTGTAAATTCTTAGATCACGTACGAAAACGCGTTAAAATTAAAGGTTTTTACAGTATAGTTCGGATGTTGTTATAAGTTCTATTGTTTATAAATTTATTTATTAATAGCAGAACTGAATCTGCCAGTATATAGCTGATAGCCAACAACGGCAAATCGCTAAACTGGCGAAATGCGTGGCTAATACACCATTGGCCAGCCCTTCGGTATTGAACAGGTGGCTATCGTTGTATGATAAGAAAGTTTAATGTGAAGATAACTGGAAAAAACGTAGTCTAAGAATGGTTTTCAGATACTTATGTTGTATTTTATTTTATTCAGTAGGTACAAAAATAGATAACAGATTAGCATATACAAATAATAGTCTTAATAGTACACAATGAGTAAATCTGACATCCAGTTACATTTGTACACAACATTTGCAATATACAGTACACACGTGTAAGTTTACATAAGCTTAAACTATTAAATAACTAACACAAAAGTTAAAAAAAAAACTAAGGTTACATGATAAATTTAAAAATAAAAACAAAAGATATACAAGATAGGGTACCTACACTAAAAGTCACGGTTTGTTATAGTTCAGCAGAAAAGATTTAAATGTGCTGAATTTTACGTGAAAGATATCTGTTTGAGAGCAGATCGAATTATAGTTTTTGCACATTGTGTATATATGATAAACATTATTATGTATATTTGGTCAACTCTCGAAAATGCCAAACATTATAATTGTTTCACTGCAGTAAAAACGGAGGAAATACTAACTTTTTGTTTACATACATTTGGAAGGTGATGTATGACATGCTATAATTTTCTATTTCTTATTTTTAAAACTAGTGAGAAACGGCAATGAATTGCCGCCTCTTAGAGTTCGAAAAAATGGTTCAAGTAACATGCAAAGGTCACGTGATACCACGTGACCTTGAAGTCAAAGGTCATAGTTATTTCGGTGTATATCGACAATGGTGAGTCGATTGGCGTTGACCGCAAGTCTCTAGCTCTTACGCTTCATGAGTTGAAAGTTGCATAACAGACAGACGGACGGACGGACGGACAGACAAAGCTGTTGTATAAGAGTTTGTCGAACTCTAAATGACAAACTCCTGCATTCGGAATAATTCCTGTATCGCAGCACACTTCGCAAATATTCCAACAACGGACACAAAGAACATCCGGACTCGAACACACGTTACACAATCAGTGGCAGAGGCGAGGCGATCACTTACACCACTAAGCGATCCGTGTAGTAAAAAACTAAAAATAAATTAACATTATTTTCTGATGAATCAATTATAATGTTGTTTTTACCTGCCTGAAAATAGGAAATCATTTGTAGTAGCTACATCTCTTTCACACGTAGGCTTGTCGACAGTGAGCGGTATATCCAAGGCCGTTGATAGCCTTCAGTGCCATAAGGTCAGGTCAGACGTCACTGTTTATCAGTCTTACTATCTATCACATTATCGTATGCACCACTTAGATACTGCAGTATTGTAGAATAATGTAGTGCTAATTAAAAGGCATTCAAATTAATCCGAAAATATCTCTTTCTGTGTCTCTATTCTTTTTATTTTGTTTTTAAATATATTTGACTTCATTTCTGTTTATGATTTTGGCCTTTATTAACCCCCGACGCAAAAACGACGGGGTGTTATAAGTTTGACGTATCTGTGTGTGTGTGTGTGTGTGCATGTCTGTCTATGGCATCGTAGCTCTCGAACGGATAAACCGATTTTGATTTAGTTTTTTTTTGTTTGAAATGTGAATTAGTCGAGAGTGTTCTTAGCTATGTTTGATGAAAATCGGTCCAAGATGGCCGCCGCCACAAAATAGCGGATTACATATTTTTTCACGATCACAACCCTTAATATGGGTATCAAATGAAAGGGCTTGACTAGTAGAATACTATACACTATGATAAATTTCAAATCCAAGATGGCCGCCGCAGCAAAATGGCGGATTACTATTTTCATTATATTGTGTCGGGGGTTTTTTAAATTTTAAATTATTGTTATTTCTTACGTGGTGGAATGCATTGACGCGTATCTCTGCGGGGCGATGAAGAGGTTATGTCGGACTCACCGGGGAAAAGATGATCCCGGTAATACCGACTATACCTACCACGGTGTTTCTCGACATAACCGGGGTCGGCGGGGCCGTGCTCTTCACTTTCACATGCAATCGCGATAGCCTAGTGGAAGACTCTTGAGGTCTTGAGTTCGATCCCAAGGCGCGCATCTCTGACTTTTCAAAGTTATGTGTGTATTAAATAGTTAATTATCGCTTGCTTTAACGGTGAAGGAAAACATCGTGAGGAAACCTGCATGTCTAAAAGTTCTCCATAATGTTTTCGTAGATATGTGAAGTCTGCAAGCCCGCAAGGGCCAGCGTGGTGGACTATGGCCTAACCTTTCACACTAAAAAGAGGCCCGTGCCCAGCAGTGGGACAGTTTAATACAGGGCTGATATTATTATTTATTATATATGGATTCTGCTGATATTTTAAACTACTACTAGCATACTTAAGTAATTTCGTTCGCCACCTTAAATAATAATATACTTATTATAATATTCTATCACATACACACAACACCATCCAGCCCAAACTAAGCGGAGCTTGTACTATGGGTACTAGACAATAGATAAACATACATATATACTTTTTTTTGTAAATACATACATTGGCTAAAATCAATCAAGCAATACTAAAATCCACTTAAACTAAGTAATCCTTATCCTAACTAATCCTTACTAATATTATAAATTCGAAAGTAACTCTGTCTGTCTGTCTGTCAGTCTGTTACCTTTTCACGGCTAAACCACTCAACCGATTTAGATGAAATTTGGTACAGATATAGTTTCAAACCTGGGGAAGGACATACGCTACTTTTTATTAATGTAGGTACCACGCGGGCGGAGCCGCGCGCAAAAGCCAGTATTATAAAAGCGAAAATGAGTTTGTTTGTTTGTTTCCTTTTCACGCCTAAACCACTGAACCGATCATCCTGAAATTTTGCATATACATTGTCAGGTGTACAGAAACGGACATAGGCTACCCTTCATACCAAAAAAAGTTACTGTTCCCGAGGAAAACAACAAAAACTTTCTTATGATAATAGATGGCGCCACGTTTTTTTCGAATCATGATTGAATTATATTATTACAAGCAGAGTACAACCCGAATTGCTTGTCAAATTGTAAATTAACGCGAGCGAAGCCGCGGGCAAAAGCTAGTAAATATATAAAAGTAATTTTTATACAAACCATCCATTCTGCCCCATGTTAATCTCTACTTATCTACATCCATAAGTAGCATAGCCCCTGAGGATTTAATACATATGCAAACGTCATATATCACACTTTATTTATTCTGCCTGTATAAGTCCTGTTTAACGATGAAATAATTAAATAGTCCGGCTTCCACAACCAGTCTATTCGAGTCACATTTTTCATGAATTAATCTGTTTAATGTGTTACGTTAAGTATTGATCTTTAACCCGATTGAATTATTTAAACTTATCGAATGACGTAGTTAATTGTACAAACAATTAATTGGAAAATAACGCACAAATTTTACATTGCTGAAGTAGATTTTGATAGCAGACTCTGCTCTGCTTACCTTTCAGGAAACAGGCGTTATGTATAGAACATTTTTCTCTCACTTGTCATATTATGTAGTAGGTAAATACATACATACATAGATTCACGCCTGTTTCCGAAAGGAGTAGGCAGAGACTACGTAGTAGGTAAATAAACTAATAAAAACCGTTACTTATAAACTAATAAAAACCGTTACTTATAAACTAATAAAAACCGTTACTTATACTCAATTATACCCGATTATACTAGATTTTACCGCGACTTTGCGCGCGTAAAAGTAGTTTAGGTTAGGTTAGTAACAACATTCGAATTGGCTGATAAAATTAGATTTTTATCTATAACTGAATTTTGCCCACGGCTTCGCTTGCTTTAATGTAGATTTTGTCAATATGAACGATATTTTGTATCCTGTTCTGTACTCCTGACAACGATGTGTATGTAAAATTTCATGATGATGAGTCGAGTAGTAACGACATGAAAACGTAACAATCAAACTCTCATTCGCATATTTTATAATATTAGTTAGTAGGATTCGCTCTCTAATAAATAAAGATAAAAAAGACAATACATACAATACGGTAAAAATTTACTATCAGGCGTGTCGAATACTTATTGCCACATAATTTGTTTAAAATACGTTATAAGAACATTTTAAATACGTCTCCACTTGACCATGGCAGCTGCAAAGCAACCGAAACGCCGGGAAAATTTTAATATCAATAGTCCGATAATTTAAAAAATTGTTACATGTTGTGTTTTTACAATAAATCGAGATAAATCCATGTATAGTAATAATGCCGGAGGCCCAATCACACTCCTTTCCCCTTCCCGCTCCTTCTCCTTCCCACTTCCTTTCCTAAAGGGTCGGCAACGCGCAAGTGATGCCTCTGGTGTTGCAGGCGTTCATAGGCTACCGTGACCACTTACCATCAGGTATGCTTGTTTGCCACCTTAGTCGTATAAAAAAAAATAAAAATATCAATATACTTATACAAACGCATAAATGTAAGGCAATATTAATGATTTATTCGAATATACGAAATTAAAATTAATATCGATGTTTGTATAACCATATAGTTATAATATTGCTTACGGATGTTTTCGTTTTATTTTGCATACTGGTTAGTGAATGCATTTTTCTGACCATATTTTCGAGGCTAACCATTAAAATAGTTTTTTTTTTTATATTAGTCGAGTGTGTTCTTAATAAATTAAAAGAAATGTTGCAGTTTCTCACATTATTTGGATATCTTATTTTTTAATGTATGTAGGTATGTCCTTGGCTTCTTGTTTGTTTTTCTTATAGATACGTTCCTGCTGCTTAGGCCTAGCGCGCACTGCCTTGCGTTTTTTTAACGCATAATCTGTGAAGTATATAGTGTCATAGAAGTGCGCCCATTGCGGTGAAATGAACGCAATGGGTAAAGCCGTCGTTGGCCTCCCGCTGCAAATTTGCGGTGAATCTACCGCACATATTTTTGTATCTCATAATAGATATATCAAGTGCCGCGCACAGCGGTGAAAAAAACGCACTGAGACACTCAGTCAGTTGCTGTTGGGACGCGATACAGATATGTCGTTACCTGGCGTTTCTCCGGTGTTGGCGAAAATCTTTTTTGGATACGAACGTAGATCGTTATATTTACAAAAAAAAAGGCCTTCATAGGCCTTAAGGCCGTCAAGGGATGAACCCAATACCGATCGGGTACCCTTTTTTTACGCAATAATAAATATATACAGATAGCAACCCTTGTATCGTAGTCCATAACGATGACGTGTATGCACCACAGCTGGAGTTCGAATGACAAAACGTGCGTTTTTTCGCGGCAGTGCTCGGCTCCGTGAATGCGTTTTTCTACCGCACGGTAGGCTTTAAACTTGTCAATAGATTTAATGTAGGTAAATGGCAGTTAAATTGCAATTTATAAAACTTCATAGTTAGGTGTGACTTTGACATTTAAAAGTGTTACCAGAAGTTAAAAGATTTATTGGTATATGCATAGATTTAATAATATTTGGTTTTGTTCATAAATATGATAATAGTAATCTAATTAAATGAATATAATATGTAAGCCTAACCCTTCTCACAGTGAGAAGAGGCCCGTGCCCAATAGTGGGATAGTTTAATACAGGGCTGATATTATTATTATTTTTATATATTATATGTATTTCTATGTTTTAACACAAAGGCGGGCATTGGATTTTGTAAGATTTGTCTTAATATATTTTGTCTGCGCGGATGGTGTAGAGGTTTGAGTAGTCGCCTCGCCATTGTCAGACCAGTGATGTTTGTTCAATTTTTACACGAAACAAAAATATGAGATCCACAAATTGTTGTTTCGAGTCTGGGTGTCCTTTGTATCCGTTGTTTGAATTTTTGTAAAGTCACACGCGACCCAGGAATTTAGAATTTCTACGGCGTCCTATTTTTAAGAGAGAAAATAAAAAGTTATTGTTTTAAAAGGAGTATAATAATATGTACAATATCTATTTTTAGAAAAATATTATGTGCATATATACAAATATGTATGCAGTATTTTGTTCGAATGTGGCTTCAGCCATTCTTTATAGATTAGATATATATAATATTATTACATTTACTACGCACGCGCAGTAGTGAATACCAATACGACAGCTGTGCATGAGGTTTTTAGTCAATCCTTAGGTCTACATTAGCAGCATGGAGTCTGTGACTGTGTCCATTTGACGACAACAGGTTCGCCGCCTATTACGTAATACTTAAAACTGGCGAAAATGTCAGTGTACTACACCCCTGACCTCCACTTTAGGGATATAGACATCTATGTATATATTTACATATCTAAACTAAGGCCTGAAGTATATAATGTCTGTTACTACGATGACCGGGAGCAGAAACCTTGGCACTACACTCTTTTATCTACATAATTATTTACCTACGCGTAATCTCATTTCAATAATTCGCTGTAAGTAATAATATGTTTCTTAGTACATACGCAATATAAGGCGCCTATTGCTTTCTGTGCTGCTAGTGAGAATTTCCTTCCAAATATTCGACTCGTACCTTCACAATCGCTGCGATCATCACTTATATACGTCTGTGATTACAAAATAACCATAAAACAGGCAATAATAAGTAATTGTCGAATAAAAGCTCTTAAAGTTCAATGAAAACTGTATAAAGTCATTCAAAGTCAACAAATAACATCTATTTGTCCTTTACTTCTCTTCCGAAGCTTATCGCTTGTCCTATTTCACCTTCAATACGCATGCGCTAAACGTGAAATGACAGTGAGAGACACTGTGTCGACATTTGAACCGCGATAACCGTTATTTAGATAAAACCGATAATACGCAGTGAAATAACCTGTGCCCGGACTCTTCCTCGTCACTATTAGTGTGTTAATTTTTTTATAGTGTAATGTTGCACGCTTGCACGCGTCATGGAAGTGTTTATAAGTGTTGCCAGCTGCGTGACCAAATTTATATTTGGTAGATTTTGGGAAAGAGGTAGAATTGTGTTATCTTTATTTTTTAAGGTCATGTTTAATCTTTGTTGTTGTATTTGGACAGAGAATAGGAAGGAAGAATACCTTGTTTATGTGATGCGTTATCTGAACCGATAGCTGTAAGCTATACTTTTTATAAATCGTAGCTTAGTAATATGATTGCACGGATGGCGTAGCGGTTTATGTGGTCGCCTCGCCACTGCTACTGTGCCGAGTGTTGTAGGTTCGAAGCCCACACGGAATAAAAAATTGTGTGATCCACAAATCTTAGTTGTTCTGACTCTGGGCGTTCTGTATGTCCGTTGTTTGAATGTTTGTAAAGATGCGACACAGAAATTATACGTAGTGCGGGGTTGTCTTTTCATAAAAAGAATATATCTTTAACTGGAGTAACCTGCCTAAGGAAGTACGCACATTTTACAGAAGATCGCAATCAACAGAACTTGCAAAGCTCTTAATGCGGTACTCTTTTCTTCGGTCCTTGATGATGTGTTTCTAGTAATCCAACTTCACTAATACCGAATTGGAGACAGTCTGCAGAGCTTTAGTCGTAGTACTAATAGACTTGGTTCTGTCCTGGACCGATATAACCTTTTCGCTCCTTACTAGTGTTGCCAGGCGTCCGGATAAAGGCCTTCTTGATTGCGTGTGCGGCCAAATTAGACGGGGTAAAGCATGTGCGGCTGTTGTTAGGCTTTTTAAATTTTTTATAATTATTGTCATGTGTTGGTTTCCGCTCCACCCGCCTCACCTTGTATCGCTAGCGCAAGTAAGAGGACTAACACAGTCCTTCCCTAAAAAAATTGTCGTGTTATACGAAGTTTATAAAATGGCGGGTCTGTCCGGGTTTTTAGACCTCGCAACCCTGCTCGATACGAAACGCATTTCCTGACGAAATAAAAGGTGCTCTGTGGTATAAAGGGGTCAGAGGTCTTAGTGCTTCGCCGTGGCAGAGTCTATATTGCAAAGTTGTATATCTTATGTAACCTCCATTTGGTCACAAGTATCGTACCGCTTGTCGATTGTATATTTATTATTGCAAGGTTGGCAATACATTAATACCGTTAGTGTTACAAACATCGATAGGCTACGAGCTTCGAAAACCACTTACACCGAAGTGTCTAATGACTTAATCAATATCTATCTACTGACTGCAATTTTTCGATTGAAGTGTGAGGAAGAATAATATTTGCCGCAGAATGCGTATTTTTTTTATTCCAAAAGACTACTCTCGCCCAGGAATAACTCCTGTGTTGCAGGGTACTTTTTCTTTTCTTTTTTCCTTTTTTAATTAACTTTTATTGCTATTGCAATTTATCATTCCAATTGTAGCGGAGACTTACAAACATTCAAACAACGGACACAAAGATCACCCAGACTCGGAACAACTATTTGTGGATCATACTAAATTTTAACCTTGTGGGATTCGAACCCACAACACTCGGTGCAGTGGCAGCGGCGAGGCGACCACTTAAACCACTACTCCATCCGTACAGTCAATTTGTACTTGCTAGTGCAAAATGACAAAATTCAGGCAAACAGGTATATGTTGCGGTCATTGGGTTGTTCAGAAAAGTAAAAGAAAACGTAGGATAATGGTGCCAATTCTGCTGTCACAAAATTCTCTAAACTTAACTAAAAATCACTAAAATTTAATTTAGTCCTGTCACTTTTAACGAGTTTAGAATACGAAATGTCGTTTGACAGGACTAAACTAAATTTTAGGGATTTTAGTTAAGTTAAGAGAATTTTGTGACAACAAAATTGGCACCATTATGTATTCAAGATTGATTGTTGAGACTGATTATTATTACAATGACTGAGGTCTACAAACCAGTTATTAAGACCTGACATCTTCCAAGCGATGATCTTGTGCAATTATCTAAAGATCTTGCTGCGAATGATTGAAGCCACCTTCAGCTGTAGTATTATTAATTGTAAACGGTCAAACTCACCGTGTTCTTAATTTGAATTATAATAACCTAAAATACTATGTCCCAAATTTGCAATGAAATTATTAACTACTAATTTTGCAACCTACTTCGCACGGGAACAGCACTTTTTCCTGGATGAAAGGTAATCTAAGTCCTTTTCCGTACCCCTGACAACGTGTATACGATATTTCATGATGATGATTCGAGTAATTAAGGCGTGAAAGCGTAACAATCAATAAACTTACACTCGCATTTATAATTTACTAGCTTTGGCCGCGGCTTCGCTCGCGTTAATTTAGAATTTGACAATCAATTCGGGTCGTACTCTGCTTGTAATAATATCATTCAATCATGATTCGAAAGACACGTGGCGCCATCTATTATCATAAGAACGTTATTGTTGTTTTCCTCGGTAACTGTAATTTTTTTTGAGATGAAAGGCAGCCTATGTCCGTTTCTGTACACCTGACATCGTATATGCAAAATTTCAGGATGATCGGTTCAGTGATTTAGGCGTGAAAAGGTAACAAACAAACTAACAAACAATCTCATTTTCGCTTTTATAATATTAGTTAGGATTAGGTTAGGTACGGTACGGTTTGTATGGAATAATAAATTTATTGATATTAGTTAGTTAGTTTCTGAATACCTAAATAGTAAACCGAAAAATTAACAATATTGGCAAGCGAACACATATGCCGATTTAGGTTAAAGTATACATATTATATTGCTGCTAAGAATGTATGAAGATATGAAATGTTTCTTATTATTTAATGAACTTTAATCTAGAAGTTCATATACTCACACAATAATATTAGTATTATATGTATACTATTGGTGCCAATTATGTTGTCACAAAATTCTCTAAACTTATTTAAAAATCACTAAACATTTTTTTAGTCCTGTCACTTTTAACGATTTCAGAATACGAAATGTCATTTGAGAGGACTAAACTAAATTTTAGTGATTTTTAGTTAAGCTTAGAGAATTTTGTGACAACAGAATTGGCACCATTGTCTGATATCGCTATAATATTATTATGCTTGCCAGACTCGTCCCCTATTACGTATGTCCAAAAAACAGCTCTTGAAATATACATAAATCTGTATTACAGTAACCTTCATTCGAAGATTTACAGGCATAAAAGTATTTATGTATATTTTCTGTTGCAATTATTTCTACCTATTCCACAAAATAATGTTTTATATCTACTGTCTACATCACTACAAGGCCAAATGGTAGAGAATGCCTAAGATAGGCGTTAAATCTACCTAAGTATACCTAATGGACCATTTTTCTTACTTGCCTTATTGGTAATTAAGCTAATTATAAAACCATTCAGTTACTGCTTTTAGACGATATTCATTCTTAAATTATTTGAGAAGACAAAAATGAAAGGCGATACGTAGAGATCTTATAACTATAAATTGTTTCGTATGCTCCATGGGAATATTTTACGCTTATACTCGTATTGGAGTGCGATCGTAAGATCTCTGGTTCCATTTGCATGTTAGTAAAGAGTTCTTACGATTTCTGTTACGAAATTCTAGAGCATTAGTTTCTCAAGTGGTCTAGGTGGACCCCAGAGGTCCACGGGAGACTCGACGGGGGTCTACGTTGGTGTGACAAAAAAATGGGGGTGCACAATTCGTAAGCGGGGTTCCACGAAAATTTATTTGGTTTCGATAGTGAAGAACTAAATTAAAATGTTGGCTTGACTACACCTATCAATGTAGGCAGACTTGCATATTCCATATGTTTTTAGATTTTTCGGTAGATAATTACTAACTACTAATTAAGTGTGATTGTAATGCACCGTTTGCGAATATACAGGCCGGAAAGTATGTTTATTCGTAGAGTAAATTCATAATAAAATCAGTTTTAAAACTGTCATACAGCTGGGCACGGAACTCTTTCTCCATATGAGAAGAACCAGGCCATAACCCACCACGCTACGGGCCCAGTGCGGGTTTGTAGACTTCGCATAATATCTTCGAGATCATTATAGAGAACTCTTAGACATGCTGTTTTCTTTCACAATTAAAGCAATAGATAATTGACTATTTAATACTAGCATAGCTTTGAAAAGTCAGACGTGCGTGCCATTTCATCGAACTGGAGACCTCTGCGTGGCAATCCAAATAGGTTATCAGTATTTCTCTTGAATAAAATTTAATAAAATATTATTTTCAGCAGCGTGATAACTATCGCAATTCCATTTGCAGCAAGGCTATGCGCTTAATAGATATCGTTTATTCCTCAATAAGAGGTGTCTGGGTTGGAATTTTATCGATTTTCATTATGACATTCCATCTGAGCCCCGTGCGCTGAATATCGGTAAGGATAGAGTTTTGTGAATTGTCAAGATCCTTCCGTATATTAGATTAATTATTATATAAACGGCATTATTGACTGCACGGATGGCGTAGTGGTTTAAATGGTTGTCTCGCCACTGTCACCGCGCCGAGTGTTGTAAGTTCGATCCCCACACGAGACAAAATATTGTGTGATCCACTAATTGTTGTTTCGAATACATAATATACATAAAAGTTTGTACATCGCATAGGTACAATGGCAAAATAGCTAATAGTTCATCGATTAGCCGAGTTAGCAGAAAATTAACTTAGGTACCGTCACTTCAGTTTAATAAAACCTTAAGCCTTATTAGATTCACACCCGTTTACCAGCTGGACAATATTTTTGCGTCTTTTACTTATAAAATAAAACAAATATCTTAATTTAAAAAATTAAGAAAATAATATACTTAATTATGACTAAATTGTTAAGTGTAAAAATATTCCATACTTATTATGTAGTTACTTTTTAGGACTATCTGGTTCTTTAATGCATCTTGTATTTTATTTAAAATTAAGGACAATTTTGTTTGATTAAAAATAAACTTCAGTCTTTAAAAACAACTGAACTAACCTATGATTTAGTGATAATTTCGATTACCAACTCATTTGAAGAAAACTAAACGCCTACACAATAAGACTTAAGTAATGCCTGTCATAAATATTGCTATTCATATTTTAGCAGGCGCTGCTATATCATTATATTCCGAGCACAGTTTCTGACTTTCAGAGTAAGCACAAATATTACGGGTTGAGCTTAAGTTCTATTTTAAAACGCATTTATTAACTTGAACTGTATATAGTATGTAAACAATAATATAAATAAGTTATATAACTTTAATGACATAGGTACTTAGTTATATTTATACGTACTATGAATGAAATGAAATGAAATATGTAAACGAATGTAATAGAATCTTTCAATGAACTATATCTAGTATCAGCTGAGCCGACAGTCGTTGTCCTATCAATCTATACAAAAATACATTTCACGTAATATTGTGTAATGTTTACGCGAATGCTATACATTGAAATTAAACCACTTTATACGGATTTTGTCGCGTTGTTTATTTTAAAACACTTTTATTACATAATTTTGATATATCTAACACTACTATTATTCAACTCTATTACAATTTAAGCTATTTAAATTAATTAAAACTATTTATATTGAAGTTTACACTTTGCCCCGACGTTTCGGTTGCTTTACATCAGCCATGTTCACGGGGAGACTAAGATGGTAGTTGTCTCAATGTTCTGAAGTGTACCTAGTTATTTCAAAGTACCCGAACATAATTTAATCTTTGGTGTTTCTATTTACGCAGTAGGATAGTGTTAGTATATCAAAATGATGTAATATTTAAAATAAACAATGTCCACGACAAAATCCGTATAAAGTGGTTTAATTGGTTGGTGGTTTTTTATATAAAAATATAAATAGAAAAATATTCTTTAAAGTTGTTGTCATTTCTCTCGGATTTTTCGGAAATTTTCGTTCATACAAACCTTGTCCTCACAATTACAAACAAAAACGAAAACAGCCATATCGCTCGAGCCGTTCTTATGTAATGCTCCGTCATACATGTGGCAATTGATTTTTATTTATATACTAGATGTTCCCGCGGTTTCACTCGCGTTTATCGTTACTGCGCCGCCCCCGTGGGTCGTAGCGTGATGTTATATAGCCTATAGCCTTCCTCGATAAATAGGCTATCCAACACTAAAAGAATTTTTCAAATCGAACCAGTAATAATCACGCAGAATAAACCAGGAGAAACATCGTTTGTACTGTCTGTAATGAGTAATTATTTTGCTGCGATGTTATTTCAAAACTGCTATATCTCCTAAGATATTCATTGAAATCGAATGATGTAAAGGGCAATTTTGTTTTAAATTAAATACTTGTGATGGATAACGTATTTATTTGGATAAGGATTAATATCATGTTTATAAAAATACCTTCGCAAGTAATGCATTATTTTAGAACAAATTTTGTTAGCATAAAAATGGTTATAGTGAGCCAACCTTAAAAGATAGACATATGCTGTCGCGGACTTTTTTTTAGAAATTTTAAAGGGGAACAATGTCATACATAATTTTTGCGAAACTTTAACTGTTTACGCAGCGCACGCAAAGGAAGCTCTCAAAAGAATTTTGAAACATTCTTCATTGGTGCTCCGCTCCTATTGATCTTAGCGTGATGATATATAGCCTATAGCCTTCCTCGATAAATGGGCTATCTAACACTGAAAGAATTTTTCAAATCGGGCCAGTAGTTCCTGAGATTAGCGCGTTCAAGTAAACAAACAAACAAACAAACTAACAAACAAACAAACAAACTCTTAAGCTTTATAATATTAGTATAGATAGTAATAGACTACATAGACTACTAGATATTGTTGATTGAAAGACTAACTGGATTGTTACACGTTTAAAGAACCTGAATAATAGGTACACAATAGTAAAAACAGAATATTTGAAATACTTAAATAAATAGGTAAACTTAACTTTGACTATAGTAAATGAAACTAAAATACCAGTAAAGTATCTTTAACCTGTCAATTATTGGAACGCCAGACATAATTGAAAACCTATTGTGTCTGGCCGCCGGTGTGCCGCTCTCACTTTTATCGCGTTGTTTATTTGACACTATTACAAAATTTTGAAAAACTGTTACACTACTATAATACTATTAAACTTTACTAATTTTTAAGCTAATTAAATTATTGAAACTATTAAAACTAGTTATACTATTACTATACTATTATACTATTACTATACTATTATATTATTTATATTTATGTTTACACTTTCCCAGACGTTTCGGTTGCTTTTCAGCAGCCATGGTCACGTGGAGACTAAGATGGTAGTTGTCTCAATGTTCCAGTGTAGTTATTTCAAAGTACCCGAACATAATTTAATCATGGGTGTTTCTATTTACACAGAATGAGCTCAAAGTATCATGAAGTCTAGCTGTGGTTTGCTTCTTCTTGGGTTTGACTATTTGAATTTCTGGATCTCAATCCGTATATAGTAGTTTAATTTCAATGAATAACATTCGCGTAAACAGAAGACAATATTATGCTACAGAGTATTTTCTGTCATAGGCATACGTAGCTGGGTTGGACTGGAAAGCAGAAGACAGGTTGTTGTGGCGTAGGATGGGAGAGGCCTATGTCCAGCAGTGGACTGCAACGGGCTGATAGATTGATTGAATGTAATAATTGTGTGTTTATTTTTTTCAGTTCCTAAAATGTCAGAGCGACAGGAGCAGAAGCGTTGCTCGTCGAGCGAGAGCGACAATTTCGAGAAGATAGACTCTGAGGAGGCTAGACGTGATGAAAGTGTGAGTATGAAGACAACTCCCGCACTAGGAACGAGATGGGTGTAAAAACCCAGGTTTCAACCTCTTCGTCTTAAAAGTAATGAAAAGAAATTACCCCTATATCTCGGGGGTCTTGTGACCTATAGGGCCCATATTCAAACTCGATCGAGGTATGACCTCAAGGTGTCTGCACACCAAGTTACAAGTCAATCGGTCCAGTGGTTCCGGAGTTATGCCTGTGACTAACATCAATCTGTCATTAACACAAAGACCGTCACAAAGAGTTTTCATTAACCTCTTCGAAGAAGACTCAAGAGGTTAATAATGCCTGTGTGGAGACTTTACAAACATTCAAACAACGGACACAAGGAACACCCAGACTCGGAACAACCATTTGTGGATCACGCAAAGTTTTGTCCTGTGATGCAGTCGTCACAACGGACACAAATAACTCTTGTACTTATCTTATGTGGGGGCCAGTCAGTGCAGACTGGCGACACTTCGACCCAGTGGGATCTTTTGTGTCGACACTCTCCCAATAACGACTGCCATAGATGTTCATGGCAGCCGAGACCGACGGCGACGGCTTAACGTGCTTTCCGAGGCACGGAGCAGGCGATAATTGTCAATCAATACGCACATAATTTAAATTATAACTTCCGAAAGTCAGAGGTGCGCGACGTGGGTTCGAACCCGAGACCCTCTGCATTGCAGTCTGTTGGTCTCCGCACTGAGCTATCGCTGCTCTCGAATAACTCTTAGTCTCGGAACAAGTACCTATTTATAGATCATATATGTAATTGTACATGTCGCATCCTTAATAAAACAGCGACTTAACTCGAAATTTGGAAGAAAGGCAAGTTGAACTCTAATTGTGTGCCTATAAATTCTAATATTATACTCTTATCAAGTAATTGCAACTGAGTTTAAATTTGCTTAATCCAAAATACTCAGATAAGTCTCTGTTTTATTAAGAGTGCGATGTGTGTACACGTGTGGGGATCGAATCCACAACACCTGGCGCAATGGCAGTGGCAACTCGACCACTTAAACCGATACCATGTCCTGGGTATTAAATTCCTATTACGTCAGAGGTTTTCAATGTAAGCATTGTACTTTTGAACAAAGGCAGCCGAAAGTTAGGATGCTTTTCCACCAGTGATGTGTAACACTGCTAAGTTACGGATGTGTGGAAAACCCACTAGTAGGATCACTTGAATATTATAGCTTAGCCCTAGTGGTAAGATGTCCAAGTAAGCTATATTTTAACATATTTCTCGAAGCGATGAATGCGCGGGTGGCGTGAATATAGGAAGGTCTCAGTAGAGCTGAGACTAAGAAGACTAGACTAAGAGACTAAGTAATATGTAGTTATTATAGTAGTCGTCATAGCACGTTACCCGGTCCGCTACATAACTTAGCCTTGGTGTAAATAGACACTGGGTGGGACGCTGATGTAGTTCTAGTTCCAGCGACCCACCCACCATACAAAGCAATGAGGTGGCACATCGTGGTGGTTTTAGTCGGTAGGCCCGAAGTTTTGGGAGAGCCCGACATAGCCCTCTCGCCTCCCCAACTTCCCTCAACTCTTAACTCCTTTACCTTTCTCTGGTGGAAAGATAGCCTATCAGACTGGCCCCGAAAGCATTGCCCCGCAAGGCTGCCTTATCGCCACTAGAAGTGTACGACTGGTAGGTACAGTAAACATTACTGCAAAGCAGGCTGTGGTTATTTTCACACTTCTAGCAAGAAAGATAGGCATACCTTTCTAAACCTCTACATCCAACTTATTTTCTTCTATTTCCTATTGTAGGATGGCAGCGCCAATTTCACTGTCGGCGAGGATAACGACCAGGAGCCGGTAGATGACGGTCCATCTCACGAGGGAGGGGACTCCTTCCCCAATGCCCCTCCTCCGAACATCAGACAAGTGCTGACAGTGGCGCAGAAGCTCACTCTAGCGGAGAGGCGCAGTAAGCTTAAGTGAGTACTTTACATGTAAGCGATAGATGGCGTTATTTGAAATTTGTTTACAGAGAAATCTCGAGGTGTCTGGAGTGGCAAACACCTGTATATATTTTTACGATTTTGTACCTATAGGATGCCACTGGTAATTCTAAGCATCGCCGCGCGGTCTTGTGTAAAAGCTTCATAATCTGACCTCATTGATGTATAAAAAACCTAGATACACATTCAGCGTCAAAAAATGTCCTCACCAAATGAGCACCCACTTGAACATTTGGGTGCTCATTTAATTTAGTACCGTTCGATCGCTGCGAGAGTAAACATGTCGCAGAGCTCGTTTAAAACTTGTAAAATCACACTTCCAGGACACTAAAAAACGATGTTTCATATTTTCGGTAAGTAATAATGTTATTATAATTATATTATAATACTGATTATTGCATCAACGAATCAACGTAAAATATTTTTTTCTGTTTATTTCGTTTTCATATGTCAATGTCTGACCTATAAAAAAACTTTAAGGCATGTTTTCAAGAAACAAATATTTTTAAAGTATTTTGGATATGTTGTTCTCGTAAAAACAAATATACTTACACGCTTTTGCATCTTGGAGTGAGTACCTACACATACCTAGTACAAATTGGCGTGTTTAATATTAAATGTATCCCACCTTGTTTATTTTAGGCATGGTGTGCTATAATGAACTTAGGGTTAGAAGGGAACTTGCTCTTGTGCTTTACATTTTTAAAGTACTAGGTACGAGGAAAGCTTTTTAATACAGCTTTGTTGGAATGGTTGTGGCTATGTGTTCCTAACAAATACGTTCGGCGCCGACTTCGGCCACCAACAATGCTGGCGGTGCCGAGGGCAAAAACAAACCTGCTCAAGGAGTCGCCTCTGACGCGCGCACTTCGCACTCAGATCTATTCATTTGTACTTTGAATGAATTTAACAGAGTAGCACTATTGAAATTAAACTACTATACTTATACGGATTTTATCGCGTTGTTTATTTGACACTATTACAAAATTTTGAAAAACTGTTACACTACTATAATACTATTAAACTTTACTAATTTTTAAACTAGCACTAGCGATTATTTGTTATTGTAATTAAATTAAATAAGTGTACTGTATAATTACTAAGCTATATATAATATTGTTGTTGTAGGCTGTACTGTCGCATTAGGTTTTTCCTTGTAAAGATAGTAAGTATAATTATGATTGATTAAATAAATAAGTTAGTAAAAGTCGTACTCGCATTATTGTGTTGTACGGAACCCTCTCGGTGTATGTGAACGATGTATGTCCGACTAGCACCTAGCCGGTTTTATTTAAATTATGCGTTACGGCGTACAATATTATTCGGTTGAAATACTTCTTAAGCTGTGCTCGACAGCACACACAATTGTGTTTCAATGATACCTAGCTTTCCAGCAATTGACAGCTCAACATAATATTAATTTATTTAACACTAGCTTTTGCGCGCGACGCCGCCCGCGTGGTACTTACATCAATAAAAATTAACCTATGTCCTTCCCCAGGTTTTAAACTATATCTATAATAATTTTCATTTAAATCGGTTGAGTGGTTTAGCTGTGAAAAGGTAACAGATAGACAGACAGACAAACAGATAGACAGACAGAGTTACTTTCGAATTTATCATATTAGTAAGGATAAAATATGTTTTTGAAACTCTGAAACGAATAACCTAGGTACCTCTTTTGGCTAAATTTGGACGCATGTGGTATTTTACAAACATTAAAACGACAAGTACAAAATCATCTACACGTAATTTCAAAACAAAAAGAATAATGGGTCGCATAACTTTTTGTCATGTTTGAGAATCGAACCCATAACACGCAGCGCATAGACAGCGATAACTAAACCACTCACACATATGTGCAGCCGCCCAAAGTGCAAAATATACGATTCGTTTGCAATTTCACCTTCATAATGACGAAAATACAGTTTCTCAATCTGAAACTAAACTAGCGGTCTGTCTTACTTAGGTAATGCACAATACATAATGTAAAGGTGTACTCATATGTACTAACAATAAATGCCAGAACCGTACTACGATGTTTTAGCAAAGCTATGAATTCTATTATATCTAGGTATACTAATATTATAAAGCTGAAAAGTTTGTTTGTTACGTTAAACGCGCTAATCTCAGGAACTACTGGTTCGAATTGAAAATTCCTTTAATGTTGGATAGCCCATTTATAGAGGAAGGTTATGGTATATAACATCACGCTACGACCAATAGAACTGGCGCATCAATGCAAAAACGGGCAAAATATGTAATATAAAGACAATAAAATATCTAATATTTAAAGAAATGTTCTATTACGTCTTGTGGTATAATAAATTATTGTAAAACGTTGTATATTATAATGTATTGCTTTTGCCTGCGAGCTGCGTATCAAAATGAAACATGCACCAGATTTTAAGTTCAGCTATACAACTGTAAAAACCGCATTTAATTTCGTGTAGTAGTTTATACACCATGCGCATACAAATAAACAGACAGACACACAAAATCGCGTAATAAAAAATAAATGATTTGATTTAATAAGGTCCTGTAGCCTAGTGGGAAACCGTTGGACTGCCACGCAGAGGTCTCGAGTTCGAACCCAAGGCCATTATTGGTTGCTTTAACGGTGAGGGAAAACATCGTGAGGAAACCTGCATGTCTGAGAGTTCTCCATAATGTTCTCGAAGATATGTGAAGTCTGCCAACCCGCACTAGGCCAGCGTGGTGGACTATGGCCTAACCCTTCTCATAGTGAGAAGAGGCCCGTGCCCAGCAGTGGGACAGTTTAATACAGAGCTGATATTATTATTTAGACCGAATTTTGGTGACAGCAGCGAATCTTAACGGTGACACGCCATCTGTGCAGGAGATATTATAGGCTTTATATTCCCTAACTCTCGTAATCCGATAGGATGGCAATCCGACACGACCGGGGAGAGATCGGGAACAGGACCAATGGCTTTACCTGATTTTCGAGGTACGAGGCTTGTAACACTGCCAACTTCATAAATCCGAGCTGCTTACTGAGAATTTCTTATCAGAAAAGCCCAGTAACTCGTTGTTGGCCTGACCCGGTATTTAAACCCGAGACCTCATGCTGAACAGTCGCATACACTGCCGCTGCGCCATCGAGCCAGTCACATGTATGTGACGTGGAATATGTAGGTAAGCAACGCATGCATACTCGTAGCCAAGGGCATGACGGTGGCCAGATTGGGTCACTTTGCGCATCGACCTATATACCTACGCGACTTACTTTCAGAAGTCATTATAATAATATGGACATTGTGTAAGACTATTGGAGCGTGTTTTGCAAGAGCTAATCTCACTATCAAACTCACTGTGCAATTCTGTTTATCTATACTTAATATTATAAAGCTGAAGAGTTTGTTTGGTTGAATGCGCTAATCTCAGGAACTACTGGTTCGAATTGAAAAATTATTTTAATGTTGGTACTAGTATAGTATTATATTATCTGTGGTGTTGGTTACTCCATTTATCGAGGAAGGCTATATAACATCACGCTACGACGAATAGGAGTGGAGCATCCATCGATCAAAGCATCGATGAAAGATGTTGAAAAAAAGGTTGCGTGGATTAGTCTTACCACAGTATAAAGACTAATTATTAGACTGTGGTCTTACTATCAAACTCATATTCGAATCGGCTAATAAAATTTGACTTTTATCTATAACACATAACCAAGGCAATTTTTTTATTATGTTTTTACGTTGAAAAAAACATCATTAGTAAATCTGTATATCTATCTATCTCTCCATAATGTTATCGGAGATTTGTAAAATCTGCCACCCCGTATTAGGTAGCGTAGTGACCATGGCCTAACCCTTTTCACACTGAGAAGACCGTGTCCAGCAATCGGGCAGTTCAAATAGGGTTGATATTATTATACTATAATATCAGCATAAAATATCATACGCAGCAGGGGTTGGCCTCCTACAAGGTAGACCGACGACCTGGTAAAGGTCGCGGGCAGCGGTTGGATGCGAGTGGCCCAAGACCAGTCTGTGTGGAAGAACTGGAAGACCTTGGGAAAGGCGTATGTCCAGCAGTGGACGTCTTTCGGCTGAGGTGATGATGATGATAAATATGTGTTTGCATTACGCCACAATTTCATCACGCTTATCTACAGTGTACTTATTTATATAAAACTTAAAATATCCAGATTATATCCGTCAGGAAACATACACACAGACAGATAGCCCTAATCCTTAGATATACGTATGAAAGTCTTGATGGAACATTCACCATGTACCGGCGAAACTGACCGGCTGTGTAATTCTGCTAAATCTCACTACTAAACTCACATCCGTGTCGGCTGTTATAATTTCAGTGTTTCCATCAAGCATGGCAATAAATTACCATGGTTACAGGCGAGGTGATAATCGAGTTCGAAGTAAGATAGAAAAGTTCGGCTGTTTGCCTGCTAGAAACTTAGTCAACATTTCGGTAACAGCTAGTCAGGCTGTTTGTTTCCTTAGTTGCATAAAAATATTGCCACGTCATCGTCATCGCAAAACTTTCTTGTTTTAATTATAATATGGCAAACGGTTTCGCTTTCGCAGACCCGTCGGGCGGGCCAATGTAACGTGCGCCTTAGTCACCGACTTAGCAATAGTTCGTACAAGCAGCGTTTAGAAACGCACGTACACCTCTTTTAAAAAAGTCTTGTTCGTTCGCGCTTGTCTTGTTATTAATTAAACAAATATTCATTATCATAATTATAAATAATAGTGATGTCACGTGATACTTATTATTCTGTGTTCGGGTGTATGAATAATTTCTCGAAAATCAGTGATTTTAATGTGTTAAGGAATTTTCCTATGTGCATGAGGAATGTGGAAAGGTAAACTTAAACTAAATGGTTATTATGGGTTAAAGTTAGATCATTCTGTTATAACTGATAAGATACTTAATCGGAAATAATTCCAATGTAGCGGCTATTTCACTAACATTGTAACATTGTTTGTTCTATGACGTTAGTTTGCGCTTATGTTTGCATGCGATTGTGTGGTCCTAGGTTCAATTTCCGTGGGAAGAGTGTAGTGAAAATACTGAGTTTGAACATGTGCCTACGTCAATATACGTATTTACGCTTCTTCTGAAACAAAATTGAATTGAAAAATCATATCTCAGGTAGTAGTTAGGATAGATATTTTGTCATATTTTTTCCTGAATGGCCATCAGTTCTACTATAAGACATTTCAAGGTTATCCATTAATTACCGGACACCCTGTATATGTACATACACTGCTTTCGATGGCACATCAGTAGAGAATGCGACTGCAGTGTGGTCTTTAGTTCCATTCCCTTGTATCAGGTTTTTCTAAAAATATCTCAATAACAGCGGCAAAATACTTGATCTCTAATGTTCAGTAACTTTGCTAAGCTTTAATCAAGTAATCAATCAACTAATCACAGCCCACAGCTGGACATAAGCCAAAGTATTAACTTTGGATTAAGTCCAGCAATAGTGCTCATATATGTATTTAGTAACCTTAATAACAATTATGCTTTGACCTTCATAAGTGTTTCTTTATGTCCTTAATCCTAATTTCCTAACTAATCCTAATTTAATACTATAAATCCGAAAGCGAGTGTGTTTGTTTGTTTGTCACGCTTTCACGCCGTAACAACTAAACCGATCATTATGCAATTTTGCATACACGCTGTCAGGTCGGGGCCAATAAAAGACATACGGTACCTCTAGGCAAAAAGTATTGTAAATCTAGATTAACACTAGCGAAGCAAAATGCAGACAAAATCTAGTGAATAAAATGTAATAATAATATAATAGAATATAATAGATTAATGTTATGATGTTCTTTTTTTTTATACTATCAAGGTGGCAAACAAGCATACGGCCCACCTGATGGTAAGTGGTCACCGTAGTCCTATGGGAAGGAGTAGGAGCGGGATAGGGGAAAGGGGGTGATTGGGCCTCCGGCACTCTCACTCACCGTACGACACACAACAGTAGGAATACTGGTATTTCACGTCGATATTCTGTGAGAGGGTAGTCCTTCCCCGGTCGAGCCGGCCCGGCCCATTCATGCTGAAATCAGCGAGGCTCTAGATTTATGTAGAAAATGTTGGTGTTTAATACACCTACTTACTTTTCAACCTACCTCGGATGTACATATTTTAATATAATAATAATAATTGTTTATTTCCAAGACACATGTACAGACAATAAATACATTTTGGTTACATTATTTTGGCTTGATCTCAATTGAGTGAGACATCTGTGTCCGAACTAGATAAAAATAAATTATCTGTATTTCAGACCGCAGTGCTTTTCCTAAATTTAAAGATATTTTACCGAAGGGCTACCCTTCGGTAAATGTATGTAAATTCGGTAAATGTAATATGTGAATACTATGGTGATGTCTGGCCGTAGCATAGAGTGTTAAATTGTTTTTGAACGACCTCAAAAAAAAAACGAGGAGATTCGTAATTCAAAAGTATTTTTTTAAATATTTTATGTGTCTTACCTCAGAACTTTTTTATTAAACTTGCTGTTGTAGCACTTGCTACAAGAGATATAACGTTCGTAGTACTCTCGCCTCTTGAATGCATTTTTCGCATTTTCCAAACCGAAAGTTGCTGGAGTTAGCAATTTACTAGTTATCCCGCTTTTCTATGGTATTCTCTATATTTTTCATGCTGTCTCCATGGCGTCTCCATGCCGTCAAAACTCATTGAACTATTAAATGGGTTTTAGACATGATTGTTTAACATACATATGTATATTGTAAATAAGAATTATTTCTACTTCGATGCTAATCCTAGTCAGACTTACTAATAAAAATGTTGGTAACCATCACTTAGCTATCTCTTAAATGATTAGCTCTCAAGTCCTTGATCAATGATTAACCTTTGATCAACGGCAAGCCGCTTCCGCTCTCATCATTTAACGAACACTCTACTTTGAGTCATGTTTATAGTATCTTTTGTTCTGATTACTAATACCTTAATTATCTCTTTAATATTTGCTATTGGCTTATAACGAAGGCTGCTAGTAATAATGGTGATCAGAAATCTCCGATCATCGTAGGATGAGTATGAAAGTATGCTGGCTGACTTCAAAAACCATTTTCAATGGTCTCTCCATTTTAATCCTTCTATGGATTGCCTCGCGTCAAACCTAGTCATGTAGACAAACAACAACAAGCTTACACTCTCATATCATAACTAATACATTTAGAAACTCTTTTGAGCTTGGAGGCTGTTTCCGAAAAACTAAACAACGCCGCGTCAAAACCATTTGAATTCCTTTGATTGGCTGTTGTGAATTTAGTCAACCAATCACAGCAGTTAACGTTTGACCATCTATTTTGTTGTATTAATCAGTCTTCCAGAAACTGATTGTTATTGTAAAATATATATACATCATTGTTGACTGTTGTAGTTAGTAGAGACTGCCTATCGTGAAATACTGAGTCTAAAAATAGGCTTTTTAAAGAGGAAAACATACAACTGTATACTATGTAAATAAGTCTACACACAACTATCCTTATCTTGAGGCGGTAGCCAAAAAAAAAAAAATTAATACTGTGTTAGTAATATCAGTACTTTAACAAAAATGAAATATAGTCTATGTTACTCGGTGATAATATAGCTTTCTAATGCCGAAGGAATTTTTTAAATCGGTTGAGTTTTTGTGTTAAATGCACCTTACAAACAATCAAATAAAAAATCTAATCATGCCTTTTTTTTTTAAATATTGTTGTAGATTGCAAATACGTTTCAGTGTCCTCAGAAATATTTATTAACTGCCCATATCCTAGTTTTCTATCTGTGTGTGTCTATTTTAGTAAATTGTTTAATTGTCTGATAGCGACTTTGTTAATTAACCTAAATTAATGTAGAATGCTGGTTTAAATACTATTATTATCTGATAACAGTTCAGAAATTAACTAATAAAATAAAAGGATATTCTTCAAAATCAAATGCTGAATACTTTTTACCACAATCATAGCACCAAAACGATGTAAACATGATAAGTGAACAAGCAAACATAACTAACCAGTTATCAAAATGCAATAAGCGTTGTATTACGTAATCGGTCATGGGCAGCCATTGCCGTGACGTAGCCAAGCGATTTCCCGCCAAAGCCTTTTAGCCTTCCTTCAGTAAGTTCTCGACACTCGGCTGTGTCGGCGACTCTACCGTTTCGTACATCACTACTCTGTGGTGCATTCGAAATTCAAACATCACGGTATATTATCTTTTTTGTGATTTTTTTTAAATTGTGTTGTTTTGTATCAGTGGAGTGATTTACGCGCAATTATTGTTTGACGTTTCGTTTCGTTGGATTCTTTTTTGGGTTTTAGTAAAGTAGGTATACTACATTTTTTGTTTTCGTATTTTATTGATGTTATTGATTAGGAATTTAACATAATATATTAGAGCTTATAAAATTTGCGTATTTATTGAATCAGTACAAGAATCCTAATAATAGATTGTCGATGTTGTTTATGTTATATCAGCAAAATGCAGATACGTGAAATACAATCTATTACAAATAACGTAATATCTTCTGTTTTTCGCTTATCCATGTTCTAAATAGGTGTAAATCGTTATAAATATAAAATGATACATACGTTCACGCCTTAATGTCTCTGAAGGGCTAGGCAGAGGGGTACCTAAACCTTTACTGTTAAAAAAAACTTTTAAAAAATTTCGCCGTTTATGATTTAAGACCCACGTAATAGGGAGCGAGCCTATTAATAATAATAATAATATTCTATCACATATACTTACACAACATCAACTAGTCCAAACTAAGCAGACCTTGTACTATGGGTACTAGACAATGGATAAACATACATATATTATATACTTTTTTTTTGTAAATACATATTATATATACCTAGAAACACCCAGACCAAGACAAACATCCATGTTCATGCACACAAATGTTTGACTTGTGCGCGAATCGAACCCGCGATCTTAGGCGTGGCAGTCGGTTACACTAACCACTACGCCATCGAGGCACGTATCCAGCCTCTGTCCTAACACTGCAATTCAATATCACTTTATCCGACTTGGGAATCTCACGCAAAATATAAGCGCAAATTGTAAGTTTGCGCATAATCACTGCCTTGTAAATTAAATAATCAAGGCTATATTAGGTAAATGTATTAGTCTATACCTACTAATAATATTAGATCCTGGAACACCTTTTTTGTCTATCAGACCATATACACTCTGTACTGGTATTAAAATGTTCTAACAACGAAGTCCAATAACACACTTGACTCGGGAATCTTATGCAAAACATAAGCGTAAACTGTTAGTTTGCGCATAATCACTGTCTTGTTAAACAAGACAGTGTTCAATAATCAATAATACGTACGTACTAATATTAGCAGCAGCGATAGCTCAGTGGGGAGACTAACAGACTGCAATGCAGAGGGTCTCGGGTTCGAACCCACGTCGCGCACCTCTGACTTTCGGAAGTTATATGACTTTTCGAAATGGGATTAAATATATAAAAAAATACTAAATGACCAGCAAAAATACTAATTGCGCAGCAAAATATGCTTACTAAAATATATCATAACGAGCACCTATACGCCTCAAATCACTGCATTCCATCTCGGAAGGGTTAGGTTATGTTAGGTTCCTTCTTAAACCCACCCAAAAATAGGAGCCCCGCGAAGCGGGGCTCCTTTGAAATGTTTGCTGGCCATGAGTTGCTGATCAATTAGCTATTTCTGCTCACAGATTATATTTTTCTGCTCACAAAAATACCAATAATATGCTAACCATTTAAATAACACCCTTTCGAGATTATGTGCGTATTGATTGACAATTATCGTCTGCTCCGTGCCTCGGAGAGCACGTTAAGCCGACGGTCCCGGCTGCCATGAACATCTATGGCAGTCGTTATTGGGAAGTCAGGGTCCTCTAATATCCTGACACTGGTCTAGCCTTAAGGTATCATTAGCCTTCGGGTTGCGGCGGTCAGATGGCAGTCGCTCCGTGTAAAAACTGATATCCAGTCAAGTCCAGTTAGACTAGAAAGCCGACCCCAAGTGACTTGGGAATAATAAAGGCTAAGGAGAAGACATACTAACCTACTAATATTATAGAGCTAAAGAGTTTGTTTGGTAGGTATGTTGTTTGAACGCACTAATCTCTGGAAATACCAAACGGATATAAAAATTATATTTGATAACCCAATTCTTGAGGAAGGTTATATCCTAACTATAATATTATAAATGGGATTATGAGTTTGTTTGTTTGTTTGTTACGCTTTCACGCCGTAACTACTTGACATAATCATCATGAAATTTCGCATACAGGATATCAAGGTAACAGAAAAGGACACAGGTTACCTTTTATAGAGAAAAAAGTATCTATTGTTACCGAGGGATAGACATTTTTTGACAAAATCTTCATAGCCAAGGGCAGATCTAGTCCTATATAGCATCACGCTAGGAGCCACAGGAGCGGAATAGCAATCATAAACGTGGGTAAATCAGCGGGGTCAGATAATCTATACTAATCTATACTAATATTATAAAGCTGAAGAGTTTGTTAATTTGTTTGAACGCGCTAATCTCAGGAACTACTGGTTCGATTTGAAAAATTCTTTTAGTATTGGATAGCCTGTTTATCGAGAAAGGCTATAGGCTATATAACATCACGCTACGACCCATGGGAGCGGCGCATTAATTTTAACGCGGGTGAAACCACGAGCACAGATGTCACGAGCGCGGATCATCAATGAAGAATGTTGCAAAAACTGGGAAATTTCTCTTGTCTTCAGTTCTTCACATAAGAGAAATTTCCCCGTCAGACGAAGTTGCGCGGGTCAGCTAGTCATTCATAAAAACAAATGCGATGCGTCAGCTTGATTTCATAAGTTAGGTAGATATTAAAGGTTGACATCGATCCTTACTTAATATAAAGATACGATAAATACATTATTTATTGACAGAAAAGACTTGCAAATGTAAAACCTTTGATATGGGTGGACAGATAAATATGACTACACATCCTACGCCTCTTTGTCTCCAAGACTAACTGATCCGCGCTACAACGTCTGGAGAATTTTCCCCGTTTTTGCAACATTTTTCATTGAAGCTCTGCTCCTATTGGTCGTAGCGTAATGTTTTAAAATATGTATCTTTTTCGATAAATGGGCTATCCAACACTAAAATAATTTTTCAATTCGAGCCAATAGCTCCTGAGATTAGCCCGTTCAACCAAACAAGCTCTTTAGCTTTATAATATTAGTATAGATGATAGGCAGAAACGTACACACATTTCGCCAGCTGTTTTAATTCCTCTTGTATTTCTCAGTGCTGTATCTAAAAATAATAGTAATAATCCTAACTTAATATTATAAATGTGAGTGAGAGTTTGTTTGTTACGCTTTCACGCCTTAATTACTTCACCGATCATTATGAAATTTTGCATACTTCATTATTTTCAGGGGAGTATTTTCATACTTTGATTCAGACAAAGTACTGTTACTAATCTAACCTTACCTAACTTACATTTTCGCGAGCAAAGCCGCGAGCAAAATCTAGTAATTTTGTAATTTGACTTAAATATAATAAGCAGCTACCGCTAATGTTCAAAAATCTTTATTTTCGCACTAAGGAGTTTCTATAGGTTTTTATTTTGGTGCTTATAATTAAAATAAATATGTATTTAAATAAGAATATGTAAGTACAAAGGATTTCGCATTATGTAATTACATCTTACCTACTAATCTGGTTTAAATTATAGATAATTATTAATTTAGCAGGTTTCTAATCATTATCGTTAGCTGCTCCAACTAATCTAAGTGGTTACTTATATTTTGTCCTGGGTGCGATCCACGAAACTAACATTTGTGTGGTCCACAAATCGCTGTTATTGCCTCCGGCACGCGGTACTGACAAAACAGCAGCATTAGCTTAGTAGGAGATATTGAAGATGGACTGCCACACAGAGGTCTATAGTTTGATCCCAGGCCATGACCACAGACTTTTCAAAGTTATCTACATCCATACATCTATACAAATAAATAAAATTGAAGTGTCTGTTTGCAATGTCAAAATAACAGCTTTTTATCTAATGCATATGAAAGTATATAAGGTAACCTATACGAAAACATCTATCTTTAAAATTTTTGTCTGTCTGTCTGTCTTTCTGTTTGTTCCGGCTAATCCAATTTGACGGAACTTTCACTGGCAGATAGCTGATGTTATAAGGAGTAACATAATAGGCTACTTTGATTTTAGAAAAAAAATAGGGTTCCACAGAGACAAACACTTTTTAGTTAAAATCTACGCGGGCGAAGTTGCAGGTAACAGGTAGTGTGCATATAAAATTGTTAATTATCGCACGCTTTAACGATGACGGAAAACATCGAGAGGCAACCTGCATGTCTGAGAGTTTTCCATAATGTTCAAGAAGACATGTGAAGTCTTCCAAGTCGCATTGGGCCTGCCTGGTGGACTAAGGCCTAACCCTTTTTACGCTGAGAAGCTGAGGTCCGTGCCCAGCAGTGGGACAGTTTAAAACAGGGTTACCTTTTCACGCCTAAACCACTGAACCGATCATCCTGAAATTTTGCATATACGTTGACAGATGTACAGAAAAGGACATAGGCTACCTTTCATCCTGAAAAAAATTACTGTTCCCGAGGAAAACAACAAAAACGTTCTTATGATAATAGATGGCGCCACGTTTCTTTCGAATCATGATTGAATTATATTAACAAGCAGAGTACAACCCGAATTGATTGTCAAATTCTAAATTAACGCGAGCGAAGCCGCGGGCAAAAGCTAGTCATACTATAAGTGTAAAACTGTATGTCACTTTACGTCGTGATATTAGATAATTAGATTAGATATTTCGCTGTATGTTTTTGTGTTGCCAGTAAGATAGCTATCGAAATATGGGTGTGATGTATTACAACCACATTTCGCGCCGTGTCGAGTTATTATAAGAGTTATTGGAGTTGGATGGCCCTTAGGGGTCTGGAACACTCCAAAAAATTCATTGCATACAGAGCCACCGGCTTCACCCGGAAGTTCTGCGACTAGTTCAGTTCAGTTCAGTTATTTATTTCATAAACAAATATACATTTGTGTCGAAATATTTGAATACACACATAAATACATTAGGATCGTGATTACACTTTACCAAATATACATATAAATCAATTTTCATTCATTAAAACAATAATACTATAACGAAAATACATAATGTCAAATCATCTGAATTATTGGAAGTCAAAATACTATTATTGATATATTAAATTATTGCAATACATTATAAAATTAATCATTACCAATTATAATTTATTTTTATTCTTATAAAATTCGTCAATACTGTAATAACACTTCTGAATCAATAATGTCTTGAGTTTATTTATAAATATGTTCAGATTCACAATATTCTTCAATTCTGGTGGTAATTTGTTGAAAATATTTACAGACTGCACACTTGATGAGTGTTTTACGGAGGATAGTAGGCAGATCTTTTCTCCGAGTTTTTACCCTATATTCTCTCTCAGTGTCAGTCTCAAGCTTGTTTAGATTTTTATGTAAATGACTAAGGAGAATTAAAATATAAAAGCAAGGTACAGTTAAAATACTTAACTTGATAAAATGTTCTCTACACGATTCAGTTTGTACTACAACAAGAGCCAAATACGCCTGTTCACAGGAGCATTCACTGGCCATTTTGGCACCAACGACTTCCTGTGCAGATTGAGATTGGCACAAAATTCGATTTGCAGAGCCTGTGGTGAACAGGACGAGTCCATATCGCACCTACTGTGTGAATGTGACGCGATGGCTGGACTGAGGATGGGTCTGATGGGATTGGCATATCCAAACCCTGAAGACTTCAGGCTTCTCCCTCTGAAGTGTACACTGCGGCTGATGCAGTACATTCATAAGGAGATAGCTAAGGGATAAATCTTGGGGCCGACACTAAAGATCCCACTGGGTCGAAGTGTCGCCGGTCTGTACTGACTGGCCCACACACAAGATAAGATAAGATATAAGAGTTATGAACGTTGGACTGCCACGCAGATGTCTCGGGTTTGATCCTAATGCACGCTCCTCTGACTTTTCGAAGTTATGTGCGTATTAAATAATTAATTATCTCTCGCATGGAAAACAGGCAAACCTACGTGTGCAAGTTCTATATAATGTTTTTAAATGCGTGAAGTTTGGCAACCCGCACTGGGCCAGCGTGGTAGACATTGGCCCAACCCTCTTCATACTGATAAGAGGTCCTTGCCCAGCAGTCGGATCATATACAGGGAAATCTACGGAGTCGGTTTTTATACAGGGCTGATGTTAGCTATACTAATATTATAAAGCTGAAGAGTTTGTTTGGTTAAACGCGCTAATCTCAGTAACTACTGGTTCGAATTGGGACAACTATATATTAGAGACTAGATGTTCCCGTGGTTTCACCCACGTTTATCGTTACTGCACCAGCCCCGTGGGTCGTAGCGTGATGTTATATAGCCTATAGCCAGCCTCGATAAATAGGCTATCCAACACTAAAATATTTTTCAATTCGATTGAGTAGTTCCTGAGATTAGCGCGTTCAAACAAACAAACAAACTCTTCGGCTTTATAATATTAGTATAGATATCTCTACACATCTAGCTAATATATCGAGCACTTAATATTAAACTTAACAAATATAGTACCCACTACATTTTACACAGATAAGTTTAACTTAAATCTATGAGCAGACATAGCTTTCATCTCGAATTAAATAATAATAGCAGAAGGAAAATAAAATAAAAATTATAATTGTTTGTAACACTATAAAAAAAGTAACAAATTATGATAATGTAGAGGAAAAGTTAATTAAACGCGGCCCCGCCGATTGCGGTTCTGTCGAGGAACACTGTGGTAGGTTTAGTCGGTATTACCGGGAGGTCCATTCTTATTATCATTACCATCTCTTTTACCCCGGTGAGCCCGAGATAGCCCCTTCGCCCACTTCGCGGAGGGGTATGCGTCAGGGCATTCCCCAAAGAAAAAAATTTGCATGATTTATCATTTATCACAGACTAGATGTTCCCGCGGTTTCACCCGCGTTTATCGTTACTGCGCCGCCCCCGTGGGTCGTAGCGTGATGTTATATAGCCTATAGCCTTCCTCGATAAATAGGCTATCCAACACTAAAAAAATTTTTCAAATCGAACCAGTAGTAATCACGCAGAATAAACCAGGAGAAACATCGTTTGTACTATGTCTGTAATGGGTAATTATTTTGCTGCGATGTTATTTTAAAACTGCTATATCTCCTAAGATATTCATTGAAATCGAATGATGTAAAGGGCAATTTTGTTTTAAATTAAATACTTGTGATGAATAACGTATTTATTTGGATATGGATTAATATCATGTTTATAAAAATACCTTCGCAAATAATGCATTATTTTAGAACAAATTTCGTTAGCATAAAAATGGTTATAGTGAGCCAACCTTAAAAGATAGACATATACTATCGCGGACTTTTTTTTAGAACTTTTAAAGGGGAACAATTCTGTCATACATGATTTTTGCGAAACTTTAACTGTTTACGCAGCGCACGCAGCGGAAGCTCTCAAAAGGAAAAAATACTCTCCGATTTTGAAACATTCTTCATTGGTGCTCCGCTCCTATTGATTTTAGCGTGATGATATATAGCCTATAGCCTTCCTCGATAAATGGGCTATCTAACACTGAAAGAATTTTTCAAATCGGGCCAGTAGTTCCTGAGATTAGCGCGTTCAAGTAAACAAACAAACAAACAAACAAACTCTTCAGCTTTATAATATTAGTATAGATTATATACAGGTAAATATATGGAAATGGAAATCCGTAGTCTCTGTCTACCCCTCTGGGAAACAGGCGTGAATCTATGTATGTATGTATGTATACATTTGCTACGATCCTGACACACTTCTCTGGCTTCATTCACTTTCATCACATTCCTCATACACGCCCGTCGGTTCAAGGAGCTCTTAACCTGGCCTTTGTCCAGGACGCCTCCGATCTGGTCGAGAAACGTTCGCCTAGGTTTTCCTCTTGCGACTGTTCCATTCACACTAGCCTTATAAACTTTCTTAGTCAGTCTTTCTCGTCCATTCTTTCTACATGTCCAAACCAGCTTAACATACCCTTTTCTATTCTTGTAACTATATCCACTTTCATGCCGCATCTCTCTCTAATCACACTATTTCTTATTCTATCTTTCAGAGTCACACCACATATGCTTCTCAACCCTCTCATTTCTACAGCATTTATTCTGCTCTCATGCTTCTTTTGCCATACCCAACTTTCACTTCCATACATAAGTGTGGGCACTAATAGTCCTCTATGAACAGCCAAACGTGCCTTTTCGGATACATTTCGACTGTTCAAAAAAGCGCGTAGTGCTCCATTCACTTTGTTGCCAGCAATCGTTCTCCTTTCAATATCTCCGTCATGTTTACCATCCCTTGTAAAGAAAGTACCCAAATGTATGTATGTATAAAAGTAAATAAAACTTATATAATAGTATATAATAATATCAGCCCTGTATTAAACTGTCCCACTGCTGGGCACGGGCCTCTTCTCACTGTGAGAAGGGTTAGGCCATCAAGCTGGCCCAGTGCGGGTTGGCAGACTTTACCTTTCTTCGAGAAAATAATAGAGAACTCTTAGACATGCAGATTGTCTTACGATGTTTTCCTTCACTAAACGATAATTAACTATGTAATACACATAACTTTGGAAAGCCACAGATGCGCGCCTTGGGATCGAACTCCAGACCTCTACGTGGCAGTCCATCGGTCTCCCACTAGGCTATCGCTAATTAAAACTTACAACAAAAGCAATGGTGCCAATTCTGTTGTCACAAAATTCTCTAAACTTAACTAAAAATCGCAAAAAAAATTTTCAGGCCTGTCACTTTTAGCGATTTCAGAATATGAAATGTCATTTGACAGGACTAAACTAAATTTTAGTGATTTTTAGTTAAGCTTAGAGAATTTTGTGACAACAGAATTGGCACCAATGTCTCTTAGGCGTGCCATAAAATGGTATACTACTACTTACCGAACCAGAAACTCGTGCACAACAGTGGATCGAGTTGCAATGATATTATTATATTCGAGTTTGTTTACGTGCAAATTTAGAGTATTAGTGTTATCTGTTTATTTAGACTGAGCGATGACTTCATTCGAATAAACGTTTATAGGTGATAATTGGACATGTTTTTATCAAACGTACACGAAATCCATCATGCAAGTAAAGTATAGGCGATGCCGGTAGTTTTAACGCAGGTATGGCGACAAATAAAAATATGACGCGTCTAATATCAAACGGTTAATAAGTCTGTGGTAAACAATGCTAATGGCGCCTCGAATGCCAACTTATAAAAAACCGGCCAAGTGCGAGTCGGACCCGCGCACGAAGGGTTCCGTACCATTATCTATAGAAACAGCAAAAAATCATGTCTGTTATATGGGAGCCCTCTTAAATATTTATTTTATTCTGATTTTAGTACCTATTTGTCTTTATAGCGGCAACAGAAATACATCATCTGTAAAAATTTTAACTATCTAACTATCACGTTTCATAAGATACAACCTGGTGACAGACAGACAAACAGACGGACAGCGGAGTCTTAGTAATAAGGTCCCGTTTTACCCTTTGGGTACGGAACCCTAAAAAGAGTTACTTTACTGTAGCAATGTGCAATCACTATAAAAAAGGAAATTCGAATGATCTGCTTCTGAATGACAGTCAATTCGTTGACACTGATTATTATTATTCGAATCTCTTGATTTGGTGATAGCACGATTGATATGGGTCATTATCTATCTATAGTTTTTTTATACTATTAAGGTGGCAAACAAGCATACGGCCCACCTGATGTTAAGTGGACACCGTAGCCTATGGACGCCTGCAACACCAGAGGTATCACTTGCGCGTTGCCGACCTGTTAGGAAAGGAGAAAGTGGGAAGGAGAAGGAGCAGGAAGGGGGAAAGAGGGTGACTGGGCCTCCGGCACTCTCACTCACCGAACGAAACACAACAGTAGGAATACTGTTATTTCATGTCGATACTCTGTGAGAGGGTAGTCCTTCCCCGGTCGAGCCGGCCCATTCATGCTGAAATCAGCGAGGTTCTACTACTCTAAAAACTGCTCGACTTTGTGTCGTCTAGCCTTAGAACAATGTGACTATGACAATTTTTTAGGTCTTTCTAATATTTACATGACTTCTCATGCCGTGTGCGTATATAAATTACGGTATTGACATTACTGAAGCAGGCGCAACATATTATCTGCAGGATGAATGCGCGAGTGATCCCTGCGCCCCGCCCATAGATTGTGAGAAAGAACACCGTGGTAGGTTTAGTCGGTATTACAGGGATATCTCCATCTTTCCCGGGTGAGTCCGACATAACCCCTCCGCTCGCCCCCGCGGAGGGATACGCGCCAATGCATGCCCCAACGTAAAAAAAAAAGGCGCAACATATTATGGTTTAGCAACATAATAATGATTTATGTTGTTTCGAGGGTCTTCCTCAGCCAGGTCGTGCTAACCTTTACAGTAGCGTTATTTCCTACTTCTTTAAACTATTAAGTCGTAGCGGCACCCGGGCGGCCAGACACGAATATGTTTTCAATTTTGTCTGGCAAGCCAACAACTGACAGGTTGATAGTCTTTTTTATTTCATGATAAAACCTCATAACACTGAATAATCTTTCAGCAGACTGAAGTCAAACAAAATATTTGATAAGTAATCTCTTCCGTTACTGGCGTTACCTTGGCTCGTGTTTATTGACCGACTTTATAAAAAGTGCTATCATTAAAATGTATACGTCAATAATTTTAAACTTCTACCTAAGATAAATATGTGGTGTAAGATTACGTTTCTATTTGCGGTCAATCTTGAGCTTCCCAGTTCGATTCTCAAGTAGGAGACTTTTTTGGAAATTATTACACGAAATCATTGGCAGCAACGTATTCAAACATTTCAAACTATTGTCAAAATAAGTGACGTAAATTTACCCTTATATTTGCAGCATATCATAAGGTTCCGGGTTCGATTTTCGAATTGGTGAAAATATTGTTGGGGTTTTCTGTTCTGTTTTCTTGTTTCTTGATACCTAAAACATACTGTGGCGAAATGTGCTTATGTAATGTAATGTCTTATAATATCCTTACTTCCTTACTAATATTATAAATGCGAAAGTAACTCTGTCTGTCTATTTGTCTGTCTGTCTGTCTGTTACCTTTTCACGGCTAAACCACTCAACTGATTTAGATGAAATTTGGTACAGATATAGTTTAAAACCTGGGGAAGGACATAGGCTCCTTTTTATTGATGTACGTACCACGCGGGTGGAGCCGCGCGCAAAAGCTAGTCTACTATATTTCGCCAGCCAGCTCCATGTTTTGATGTTAAATATTTCCCTAAGGTAGGGAAGTAATAATAATATAGTGTCAGCCCTATATTAAACTGTCCCACTGCTGAGCACGAGCCTCTTCTTAGTGTGAGGAGAGTAAGGCCAGTCCACCACGCTACTCCAGTGTGGGCTGGCAGACTTCACATATCTCCGAGAATTATGGAGAACTCTCAGACACGCAGATTTCCTCACGATGTTTTCCTTCAGCGTTAGAGCGAGTGACAATTAAATATTGAATACGCACATAACTTCGAAAAGTCAGAGATACGCACATTGGAATTGAACTCGAGACTGCGTGGTACTTCAACGGTCTCCAACTAGGCTATCGCTGCTAGACCATAGATAATTATTTTACATATTGTACCATGAAGAAATATCTACTAATAACGCCTCAATGACTTATGACCTCTTTGACTTTATTCGCGTATGTGTGTAGTGATGTTTTTTACTTGGCCAGTTTTATAATAAGTACATACAATAATTCTGAGCTCATACATTAAGTAAATTGTAAAGTTCTTGCTTTTGAAGGTCACTCGCACTGTTTGCTTAACTCTAGCGACTCTCAGGGCTGTCTAAAACGTATAGCACTCTCAATTTGATCGTCTCTAATCGTACTAATACTGAAGAGTTATTCCACCTTATCCCGCCCTCCCCTTTCCTATCCAGAACAACGCGTGCTGGGCTCAGATGCCATTCTTACACGGTAGAGTCGATTAGAGCGCGTACCAACAAGTTTGGGTCCTCATACCTCTGCCGAACGACCAAGGCATGGAATTCTCTGCCAAGGCACGTGTTTCCTTCTTCCTTCAATCCTGGGTCCTTTAAGCGGGGCGTGAAAAAGCACCTTCTCAGGCCGTCAAAGTAGAGACCTCAACATCGCCTCGGCTACTATGAGGGCGGTGTGGAGGCCACTGCTCTTAGACCACACGACTTCTTACCATCAGGTGGAGTGTGGTCATTTTGACAAGCACAATAAACAAAATTAAAAAAAAAAAAAAATGTTGAGATATTTGTATGTTTGTACAAGCAGTGATAGCCGGTCTTCCGGCCTTCCACTCACCGGTAGACAGCCACGCAAAGGTCTCGAGTTCTATCCCAAAGCACCTCTTACTCTCTTTATAAAATAATATTTAGAAACATTAATTATCGCTTGCTCTAACGGTGAAGGAAAACATCGTGAGAAAACCTGCATGTCTACGGAGAATACCATTTGTAAATCACTGAGACTAGATCGGAATTGTATTATTTAACAGTTTTTATTACAAGAATTGGTCCTGTCGTCTATATTATATTTATTATTATAGTTTTATAATATTAGTAGCTATTCCACAAGAACAGTATTTTTTTCTGAATGAAAGCTACCTCTATGTCATTTTCTGTACTAGGGGTGACGTGTTTGCGAAATTTCATGATGATTGGTCGAGAAGTTAGGCCATGATGAAGCGTAACAAACAAACAAACACATATTCGCATTTATAATATTATAGACAGACTAGAAAAGGGTCGCTATTTATTACCAGTTTCTAATTAGTACAACTGAGGACAACTAAAATTAATTTAATTTGAGGATAAAATTATTTACCATAATTACCTTAACCTTTACATGTTTAATAAACCAATTCGAGGCTAATCTGTAAACAAATACAAACGAATTTTTTTACTATTCATACCGAATATTCGATTCGGTAAAAATATTACCGAACATTCACATTCGGTATTAATTTAACCGAACGTTAGCATTCGGTATAAGTTTTACCGAACATTAGCATTCGGTGAATCTTACGCTCGGGCATTTCTAGTTCTTTCTGTCCGTTCTTTCAATGTTCGTAAAGTATTTTGGGATTATTTCTAGTGTCGGTGTTGCTACATAAAAATAAGAAAAATATTTGTAGATAAGATAAGATAGTAAAATCTTAGATAAAGATAAAGATAAATATGTATTTATTGCATAACTGTGTACATTGTACAGTAACTGATCGTATTAATAAAACGTATGTGTTCGGGCCTAACAGTTTCTCCATATCGGACATGCAACATATAAGGACATAAGGCAACAAAACTTAACACTACACATTATAAATACATACATTACTATTTCTTTTCAAAAAACTCTTGAAGATTGTAAAATACATTTTAAATTAACCACTTTTTTAACTTATTTTTAAATATTTTTCCATTTGATAGCTCATTTATATAAACAAGGAATAAGAGAGGTCCCCGTATACTGCCCTGAGGCACACCAAGTTTCATCCATTCAAAATCTGATGTAATAACTTTCATTGTTTTCGTATTTTCATCAAATATTTCGATGGTTGTTGCTTGTAGTCTATTATTTCAATAATTTTGTATTAATTTTAGGGCTACTCTTATTCCTATGCCTTCTAGTTGATTTAATAGAATATCGTATTTGACACAATCATAAGCTTTTGTCATATCAATGAAAAGCGCAACAGATGGTTTAATATTATTAACTTTATCCCAAAAAAAAATAGGTGGCAACCCTGCCCACTTAAATGATGACGTACTTCTGTATATGTTTATTCTAGACGTCGGTCTGTCGAAGTGATATATCCGTACTGTAATGCTTCGGTAGCAAAGTCCGGTATGATGAATACTAGATCTGTCCGCAACTTCGTACGGGTTCCAACCCTCCAAATATTCCTTGTTGTAACTTCGCTTGTTGTAACTAACGTGCTTTCCGAGGCACGGAGCAGGCGATAATTGTCATCAATACGCACATAATTTCGAAAAGTCATATAACTTCCGAAAGTCAGAGGTGCGCGACGTGGGTTCGAACCCGAGACCCTCTGCACTGCAGTCTGTTGGTCTCCTCACTGAGCTATCGAATTCATGATAAAACAAGCATCAGATTTTAAGCTAGATTTTCAGCAGTACGAGTGTAAAAGCTGCATTCTATTTCGTGCAGAAATGTCTGTGCGATACGTGTACAAACATACATACTGACAAAAATTCTAAAATAATTGTTTTGGGTTCTTTAGCTAAGAGATCGTATAAGACATCGAGCAGTTCTATTCTTATTACATTATGTATAGATTAATTATCAACGATTAAAGCTACTGGGCAGTCTCTACAGAACCGTATTTTAACCATTAAGTTAGTAAGCAAATGTTCCTATATTAGTAATCCTAACTAATATTATAAATGTGAATGTGAGTTGTTTGTTACGCTTCCACGCCCTAACGACTCGACCGAACATCATGCAATTTGGCATACAAGTTGTCAGGGGTACAGAAAAGGACATAGGGTACCGTGCATCCAGAAAAAAGTAATGTTTCTAAGGAATAGCTTGTCTTTAATAAACATACGTACATACATATACTCATGCTTGTATATTTTCATAGGGTTAGACAAAGGTGTATAATATATAACGACGGATCTAACATTTATTTCGAAATTGAGATTTTTACTTATTTGGAACCAGTAAAAATATACGCATGTGCCAGTACTTTTATATCTATACTAGATGTTACCGCGGTCTCACCCGCGTTTATCGTTACAAGGCGGCCCCGTGGGTCGTAGCGTGATGGTATATAGCCTATAGCCTTCCTCGATAAATAGGCTATCCAACACCAAAATATTTTTTTAAATCGAACCAGTAGTTCCTGATATTAGCGCGTTCAACCAAACAAAATAACAAACTCTTGAGCTTTATAATATTACGGCGTTATTCATAAAAAATAACTTATAAAAAGGCTTAATACGATGTATTGTTAAAATACTTAGTATGTCTGATATGTATTGTAGAAAACCTTTATTCATTAATTTTCTGTAAACCTTAATGATATACAGCATCGTTATTAGTTAAGTTAGCATTTTTATGCATTATTAGAAACAATACTTTTTAAAATTTAACTTATAATGACGTTATAACCCTCTTGCAAGTTTTATGAATATGGCCGTTAGTCTATACTAATAAAAAAAAGGCAGCGATAGCTCAGTGGGGAGACCAACAGACTGTAATGCAGAGGGTCTCGGGTTCGAACCCACGTCGCGCACCTCTGACTTTCGGAAGTTATGACTTTTCGAAATTATGTGCGTATTGATTGACAATTATCGCCTGCTCCGTGCCTCGGAAAGCACGTTAAGCCGTTGGTCCCGGCTGCCATGAACATATATGGCAGTCGTTACTGGGAGAGTGTCGACACAAAAGATCCCACTGGGTCGAAGAGCCGCCGGTCTGCATTGACTGGCCCCCACATAAGATAAGATAGTTCTCAATAAGACAATGGCCAATGTAAGTAGGTAGGTATAATATTGTTTTAAATAGTTTATTTTATTATTGGTAACCTCGGTATTTATGAATTATTATATTTAAGTTAACTATTTACTTGCTCATATATATTATCCTGTGTTGACTATTTTGTACCATAGTAATTCCCATATGTGAACGAACAGGAAATAATAACTTTTGGGTTAACCACAGATTACAGGCAAGGGATATTACAGGCTTAAGAATAAGGATATACAGCCCAATGGATAGGTTACTGAACTTGCGATTGGGGAGATCGTAGGTTCGAATCCCATTAATTCCGCTAACCACGTAAACCCGCTCGTAAAACAATTATTTTGCCTTATATATATCTGTTAAAAAAGTCTCACGCCTATAATAATACAATGTCCAGACCGAATTTCGGTCACGGCGGCGAATCCTATCGGAGAGATAGATATATCGGAGAGAGAGAGATATTATAGTGCACAAATATGTGCGGAAACACAAGTATACTCTCTGTTCCCTAACTTTCATGATCCTATGGGACGGTAATCCGACACGACCAGAGATATCAGGCGCAGGACCAACGGCTTTACGTACTTTCCGGGGCACGGGGGTGTCTAACACCGCCAACTTTTTCACCATGGGAGAGCGACGCTTCGGCACGAATAGGCCGGCTCGACCCTAGTAATACCACGGTCTCACAGAAAACCGGCGTGAAATAGCGCTTGCGTTGTGTTTCGTCGAGTGAGTGAGTGTACCGGAGACCCAACCCCTCTCCCCCCCACCTTCTGGTAGGGGCAAATTTAAAAGGAACGCAACGCACTTGTGGCTCCTCTGGTGTTGCGGGTGTCCATGGGCGGCGGTAATCGCTTACCATCAGGCGATCCGTCTGCTCGTTTGCGTCTTATACCATAAAAAAAACTTCCTAACTCTGCTATTGAGATTTCTTAGAAGAAAAGCCCAATAACTTTCTTGCTGGCGCTATTCCTTATGGGATGGTCAAAGGTGTATTACACTCACATTTCATCAGTTATTTAAGGTTACCCGTAATAGAGAACAAGCCTATTAACGTCTACCGGGCACAGCCCTAGACAACACGCAACGTGCTGATACTCATTGTTTTTCTTTTCTCGACCTGGGATCGAACCTGAGACCTCATGCAAAGTGGTCACATTTACGCCATCGAGGCATCTACAAAACTACACAACACTATTATAATACCTACCTAAATAATTGAAATTCAAAATAGGTAGGTACATATTTGGGTTATTTCGTAACAAAATTCAAGATGGATGATATGTACCTATACACCGAATCTGTTTTTATCTAAATGACATTTTAAAACGTATTTGATTGCATTATATTTTTTTATTTGTGGTGGTTTGAGGTTAAAGGAACACAATACTTACGTATCAGTTTTGAACAAGTTATATTATTATCTCTGTTCGTGACAGTCAAGGTTACACGGCATACCTAATGATATCAACCTGGTTTGAAAATGACGGTTAAATACTTAAGTAATGGTTGGTTTATTGCCTTGTTGGCACAGCAGTAATGATAGCGATTGCTGAGCATCAGGTATCAGATTCGAATGTCAGGGTTTTATGTTAAAAAATGTTAATAGCAGTCCGGAGGTACGAAGTTGCTTATATTGCACACCCCCATGGGTAGGCACGCACGTAGAGCCACTGCTTCTGTGTCTGCGAGCATACCTACTGTTTAAATTAATTCCAATATCAATCTATAGACAATACATACATAATAGATTCACGCCTGTTTCCCAGACGGGTAGGCAGAGACTACGGATTTCCATTTGCTACGATCCTGACACACTTCTCTGACTTCATTCACTTTCATCACATTCCTCATACACGCCCGTCGGTTCAAGGAGCTCTTAACCTGGCCTTTGTCCAGAACGCCTCCGATCTGATCGAGAAACGTTCGCCTAGGTTTTCCTCTTGCGACTGTTCCATTCACACTAGCCTTATAAACTTTCTTAGTCAGTCTTTCCTAGTCCATTCTTTCTACATGTCCAAACCAGCTTAACATACCCTTTTCTATTCTTGTAATTATATCCACTTTCATGCCGCATCTCTCTCTAATCAATACAATAAAAACAATACTATTGGGAAATTAAATGTGTTTAATTTTAAAAGACATCTCCCGCACTAGAAATAATTCGTGTTTCGGGAACATTACAAATATTCAAACGATGGACACAGAGAACACCCATACTCGGCACAAATATTTGTGGATCACACAAATTGGTACTGAGATCGCCTCGCAATTATTCTTATATTAATATTAATGTCAGCCCTGTAATAAACTGTCCCACTGCTGGGCACGGCCCTGTTCTCAGTACCAAACTGCCGTTTGGCAGACTTCACATATCTTCGAGAACATTATGGAGAAATCTCAGACATGCAGGTTTCCTCACGATGTTTTGCTTCACCGTTACCACTCCACCGTTTTTTATATTAATATTAATCTTCCTTTTTATTAATATTTTATTAACTTCACGCATGAAAGATGCGTTGCTGTTAAGTTAAATAAATTAAAGATGGGCGGAAAAGAAAGGAATGATAGCTGTACCTAGATGAGCGAATTGCGATAACAGAGTTACTGCTCTTTCGTCAGTTGCTTATAGGAGGGTAGTATTTCTTCCACTGCTGGGTGGGTCGCTGGTGTAGTTCTAGTTCCAGTGACACACCCATTCTTACAAAGCAGCGAGGTGTGCACCGTGGTGGTTTTAGTCAGTAGGCCCGAAGTTTAGGAGAGCACGACATAACCCTCTCCCCTTGTGGCGAGGAGGTATGCCACAGGAGCATATCCCCACGTAAAATAGTATTTCGCCAAGTCAATTAGTGTCGTTATTAAATAATTGGGAACAGTGCCGGCGCCCGCGCGGCGGAATTTTCCAAAACTAAACCTAATATTAAAATACCGTCAAACCATATTATATGAATCAAAAATGTCAAACCAAATATTGTTGAAGATAAATCAATGTCTTCGATATAGGGTGAAATACGCAAATAACCCTTATTATTATTTTATGGCTATTAAATCGTTACTTTTCCATGTACCAATGCCGTGCTTGCAAGCACTCAGATCGTTAACCCTTTCAGGGCCGGCTAAATTGGCAGGCAGTAAGCTTTCCGAGAAGCTACGTGAAAATTGAATTAATCTATCTACCGAAGGTCTTAGGTAGGGCTCATCTACGGCCCGAGGCTAGTGTCAGCTGTATAAAATAAGGAATAAACCGGAGTTATAGCTAAACAGGTATTAGATACTGGCGTTAAATACCGGTGTTACCTTTGGTTTCTGAGTGGAGAATTACATGTTGAGAAAACCACCATCTTAGTCTCTAGAAACGTCGAGGAAAGTGCAAAATTAAATCAAAACAGTTTTTATAATGTTTTAAATATTATAAATAGAAGCAACTAGTAAAAGTGTTTAACAATAGTAGTTTAAAGTTTCAAAGTTATGTAATAAATAATAGTGTTTTATAAAAAATAAACAACGCGATAAAAGCCGTATAAAGTTGTTTAATTTCAATGTTAAGAAAGATTCAAACTCCACTTAACTATAACTTAAACATTTTATTTGTTTTCTATATCAAGTTTACTTAAACTGTAAAATAATTGAGTAAGTATTTGAATAGCATATACTTAAGTAAGTACTCAGTTGATAGCGGTTTGATTAAATTCGATACTGTAAAAAATATTTGAGAATACTCAGTAAGAATTTGCTACTTATCTCAATTCAGAAACCGTGGCTAAATCAGATGATTTAGAGTTTGTGTCCATGACATAGGATATCCGTGGAATTTACGCAGGCAAACCCACGCGAGAAAGTTAGTATCGTTATAAGTCAAAGTGCAATTTGCTATCCTATCCTTGAAGATACAAAAAGCGTGAAATAACAGATTAATAGGATAATTTTCTAAACAACGTTCAAATAACAACGCGGAAAGCTTAAGCAAGAGATAATTATTGTTAAAATGTTTTATCCGTAGTGTATTAGAAAAAATATAAGGTCGTGTAGCAAAAACATGCGGTTATGTTATTTTAAGCATAATATTATCGCTGTGTAGAAAATAATTTTATTTAAACGGAAATACTTTGTAATAAAATAATTGCAAAGACAAGCACCCACCACACACCCTCGATTTGCCCAATTTATTGGGTTCGGGGTTGGGTACCAAGGTCATTTTGATAAGAAAATCAAGTACCTATTACGTTCTTCTATCAAGATTTTCTTAGTAGAAGCCGGCCTTTTACTAAATGCAGCCGTTAACGATGTTTTAATCCCGTGTTTTGAAAAGCACAATCATAAATATGATCGTCCTATACGGTCATGTCGTCTACGACACTTACAATTTTATGCTTAGGTAGCTAATCTCCATTAAGGTTGACCGCTGCGAGATAGTCAAAATTGAGTTTTAAAGACATTAAACTAATAACTGATAACTCTGATACCCATACTCTCTAAGGTTTATGAAACAGTAATGCATTGTCGATTAACTCATTTTCTAAATAAACATAAAATTATAAATGATGAACAGAACGGTTTCCGAAAGGGAAAGTCTACCACACTAGCGGCTTTCAGTGGTCAGGTCTATATCGGGAAACGTTGACAAAGGTCATCCAGTTATTGTGGTTTTTCTGGATATGAGTACCTAAAGCTTTCGATCTGGTCAATTTTGAAAATCTGCTCGATAAATGTGAGCGCTATGGCATCCGAGGCCCGGCTTTGGACTGGCTTCGAATTTATCTGTACCATAGGACTCAATATGTAGAAAGATCTCGCATAAATGGCAAATTACTATTAACACCTTACAGATCTCAATTTCGAATAAACAGGTCAGAAGTTCCACAAGGCAGCATTTTAGGGCCTCCGTTATTTCTGCTCTACATAAATGATTTGCCGAGTGTCACCACACAAACATGTGTTTTGTTCACTGATGACGTGTCGGTTATTATACCTAGCAATTCGAAACACGATCTTAAAGATATGGTGCAAGCGACAATGAAAAGTATACTTGATTGGCTCAGTGTGAACTATCTTAAAGTAAATTTAACTAAAACACATTACGTTGAATTTAAAAATTATAAACAGAAGTCGTTAAATTTTGACATAAGTGTTGATGGCGTTAATATAAACAAAGACTCTCATATTAAGTTTTTAAGTCTTACTTAAGACGAACATTGTAATTGGAAACGACACATAGATATAGTATGTAAAAAGATAAACAGATTTGTAATTGCTTTGCGACAGTTACGAATTATGAGCAATGAAAAATTGCGCTCACTGCCTATCACTGGCATGTCGGATCTATCCTAAGGTATGGCCTATTGTTATGGGGTAATTCAACTGAAATGGAGAGAGCGCTCATAATGCAAAAAAAAAAATATACGAGCAATTTGCGGTGTAGGGTCGCTTGAAACATGTAGGCCACACTTTAGGCAACTACAAGTCTTGACTGTGGTGTCTATATATATACTAGAAGTAGGAATATTCGTCAGGAACCAAAGCCATTTATTTGTAAAAGTAAGTGAAATAAGTAAATACGAGTCAAGGGATCCCACAAAACTAAAGTTTGTAACTTCTAGAAGTAGCGTTCATAAAAAAACAGCCTAGTTATGACTATAAAAGTATATAACCACATCCCTAAATATATCAGAGATCTCCCAATCATCCAATTTAAAACAAAAATTAGAAAATGGCTACCTACTGGAGAATTGCTTTTATACATTAAATGAATATTTCAATTGCAAACAATGTAATTTCCCACATTCTTTAAAACGAAGTGTCTATTGACAATATAAATAATAAACACTATAAAATTTTTAAATGTAATTTATTTAATTAATAATAATAATAATAAACTTTATTGGGCTCAAAAAAAACAGGTTACAATTATTTTTCCACTATTGAAATGTACACTAATATTACTTACAATTTGTTTTGTTTTGTTAGTGGAAAAGGTTACCTGTGCCCTATGCTAGTTGAAAAACTGTATTACAGGGCACAGGGCCTTCCGCATTTTTAGTATACAATTTTAAGATTGCTGTGTCAATCATACATTAAATATTCCAATGAGTACAAAGTAAAAAACAAAAGAAAAAAGAAAAACTAGAAAAAAAAAACAATTATAATAATAATATAATAATAAGTATTTTTATTTATCTCTTTCACAAAGGTAAGTATACATAAGATAACACAGTACAGATTTAACAAATTTTTAATCCTTTGTGGCGAGACTGGTGTCTATAGTAAGAAAACCTGTGTTACAGATCATCATTAAGTATCTAATTATTAAACTGGAAATAAACATTGTTTATAATATTTTGATACAGTTAACATATTATCTATTTCTTTCGCATTTTTATAATTATTTTTAGGTACTATTGATAATTGACATTTGTTTATAATAATGAATATTATGTTTAATAAATAAATTTTTGTAATATTTAACAATATTCGTACGCCTACTAAAGGCGAGATATGATGTACCTTAAACTTGCAACATCTTCTGGAACTATGTCTTACGCGAATAAACTTTAATTTCATTTCATTTTAATATGTCCTAACCTATTCCACCTAATGTCGTTCGCTTCTGCAGGTGAGGTCGTGGGCAAAAATAGATGTGGGACGAAAAAATAAACACTAGAAATTATTTATTGATACAAACAAACAAACTCGCTTATTTAATTAATTTTGAGTATGAATTACCTATGACATTACCTAAATCTTTTTCTTAGTAAAAACGGCCTCGATGGCGTAGTGGTTAGTGTTACCGACTGCCGCGGGTTCGATTCTCGCACAAGTCAAACATTTGTGTGCATGAACATGGATGTTTGTCTTGATCTGGGTGTTTCTATGTTTAATATGTATGTATTTACAAAAAAAAAAGTATATATGTATGTTTATCCACTGTCTAGTAGCTATAGTACAAGCTCTGCTTAGTTTGGGCTAGATGGTGTTGTGTGTATGTGGTAGAATATTATTATTATTACACTTATTTGTTTTCTGTATTTTTAAAGTAGGTATTATGTAGGCAGTTTAGGTTTTAAATCGTTAATTCATACTAGCTTTCGGATGCGGCTTCGCAATTTCGCATATTTGGTCTGTAATCTCGAATAAACCGGCAAATAATTATTAATGATTACAATTACCTATGAGCATGCCTAACTGGACTATCTAAATACCTAATAACAAAATACAATAACAGGGTAACTTCAACGCTAAAACACTTAATTCTCGGTACCCATTTAAAGAACGTCCCTTTGTAAGTTGTAAGTAGCTTCACTTGTACCCACTTAAACATTGCTAGAACTCTTATTTCTGATATTCTGTGTTTTTTCAGTACGTTTTAACGCGTATTGCACGTGATATTAAGCATAATATGTATATAAAATTAACCAATTTTATTTTTTATCTTATAGTAAAAACAAATGATTATACGTACTTACCGGTTTTTATTTACGTCAATATCAAGGATTTCTTGCGTACAACCTCAATACGTTTCGTATACAATTTGATATCCAACGAGACGAAATAAAAACATTATTAACATCAAGATTGTCTCACAAACAGAATAAAGTGCAAATAATTGTTATTTATTAAAATAAAAGTGTTGTATAATTACAGTGAAGTGCAAAGAATATAAAACAATAATAAGTTTATGAACTTTTTGATCAATTTTCGAATATCGCTGCTTCAATTATTTTACAAAATGCTGAAGCGAAGGACTTCGAAGCGCTTCGTTCTTGGAGAGAACACGGAACAGCAGTCATTTGATGATGAAGAGCCTCCGGAAGTGATCCCGAATTTGTCTCAGAAGTTCCAAATGACTCTGCAGACAGACCCTGAGGAGGAAAGACCAGAGACTGTGCCTAAAGGGCAACAGGACTCAAGGTTGTTAAGAGTAACACATTCTGGGACTTTGCAGTAAGTTCGGATATATAATAAGTTGTTAATTATGGTCACTAGTTCTCATCCTATACATTGCACTACCAGCGTCAAGCTACTCGCAACACAAGTATATTGGAGACAAAAATATTATTAAACAAAGTTGCTAGTTAACTATCTCAGACAAAAGGCGTTCACTGCTGGACATAGGCCTCCCAAGGTTTTCCACACAGACCGGCCTTGGGCCGCCCGCATCCCGCTTCCCGCGACCCTTACCAGGTCGTTCCACCATATTACAGTCGAAATACAGTAAAACAGCATTAACACTTTAAAACGATGTGTTTAGTCACCATAGACTAATAGATCTTGAAATTGCACTTTAAACGCTACTATTGAAAATGATTTAGTTTCTTGCTCTGTGATCAATGATCATCATACTTTTTATAACACTCAAGTAAAATCTCTCACAATTTATATTAAAAAAAAGCTTAAATACACATATTTGATGTTATAATTTTGTTGTAATGTTATAATTTTGGTTAACCTACGATTTCGCTCAAATTTGGCTCCAAGTAAAATCGTGAACTTCTCATCTGCCTTAGAGTTGCATCTCATCAATGGGTCTAAAACTGGGGCTCTAAGCTAAATGATTGACCCGTAAACACTGTAAATAAGGTAACCATTTAAAAATACTGCGCCGCAAGCAAATATCAAATGCAGTTTACAGTCAATTATTATGGCATATTTACTTGAGGTAATCATCGTGAGGAAACCTGCATAATTATCTAATTTTCCATAATGTTCTCGAAGATTTTTATTTATTTTGTTTAATTGTAAGGATCGCCAACAAATTTTACATTTTAAACTTATAAACTAACACAGTTAAACATATTTATATTATAGGTAAATTTATTAGATATGTAAACACTGCCAAGTGCCAACCCACAACGGGCCAGCATGGTGGACTATGGCCTAATCCTTCTCACACTGTGATGAGGCCCGTGCCCAGCAGTGGGCCAATTTATATACAGGCAGGGGCTGATATTATTATTATTATAAGTTTCTTGAAGCAAGTCATACTATCTCTATTTTTCTATCTACGCTTGTTTCTATAACTGCTATAGTGTAAAAGGATCTTTGATCAAATTACTTTGAAAACATGTTTGTTGGTATTAAGTACATGTGAGTTCTTGTTTCGTTGTAATGATGGAAATGTCGTCAGATTGCCGAATTTCATGTACCTAGTGACGTAGGTATACCTACGTCAGTTGTAAAAAATTAATAATTTAAATTCATTTAAATTAAACATCCAAAGTCAATAAATATGTCACATTGTGCTTATATGTTATTATTAACTTATAAATTGGTACGTAAGTTGGTCTGACTGGTATTTACGTAAAAAGGAGCAAAGATATGTAGCGATTATTACTATAAGGCACCTGTCACATGGCTCAAAAATTGTAATGTCGCCGTAGCACCTTCGTTGGCTAAGTGTAGGGTTGCCATCTCTAAAATTTGGCAACCAAGACAAGACACGTGAAAACCCCGGGTTTTAGAGCCCAGAACCAGGTGTCAACAGGTTTTTATAAACATAGTCAGTGTAATAAAAAACAGTTACGGGACGGTGAATTTAGCGAGTCGGTTCGTCGTCGGTTGATCGCGGCGTGCGGGCACGGTGCGTGTGTCGCGGGCGGCCCAAGACTTTACATTTTTAAACTCGGACTACAAATGAAGCCCGCCCCGCCCGCACGCTTCCCGGATGCCCTCTAAACTAGGACAAATCCGGGAAAACCCGGACGGATGCCTAGCTAAGTGGCTGTTATTCTAAGGAGAGTCTTAGAGAGCATAGCTTGACAAAGAATTGATATAGTTGACCATGCTGGTACCTCCGCTTCCGGTTAAATGTAATCTTACTATGATCTATACTAATATTATAAAACTGAACAGTTTGTTTGTTTGTTTGTTTATGTATTTGTTTATTTGTTTGGTTGAACGCGCTAATCGCAGGAACTGAAAAATTCTGTGTTGGATAGACCATTTATCGAGGAAGGCTATAGGCTATATAACATCACGCTACGACCAATATAGGAGTAGAGCATAAATGAAAAATGTTGCAAAAACGGGGAAATTTCTCTTATGTGAAGCAGACGAAGTTGCGCGAGTCAGCTAGTATAGAATAAATAGAGAGCGCACATCACTCGTAGCCTTATACACCACAAGTAAGAAGCTTACTGAACAGTTTACTATTAAAAATCGTTCATACACTATACTGTTTAAATCCTTGACTGTTGGACACAAATAAAAACAAATACATTCCGTGGCTATAACACGGTAATGTTATTAAAAGTATTCTATCTTCATATAAACGGTCGGAACTCGAGTCATACCTACGCGCCTCGGCGTTGGTATGCGCTAGGTTCGCAACCAGTCGCGAATGACGAATGTCGCAGTGACGAACGGACGGTGTGATTGTTTTGTAAGCAGTAAGTGTACGATTTGTGATGATTTCATTTTATTGTTCTATTTCATTCACTACGAATTTCATTTTTTTTATAATATAATACATATTATAATACTTACAATCACTAAACTAGAAAGAAACTCAAGTAGGTACATAAAATTAAAATACTGTAGGCGGGCAGCCCTAACGCGTGTCTACGAACCGCGCTGTTGTAGGTAATTATTTCAAGGACAGGGCCGAGTTACAATACTGTGTAGATATCATTACCGTGGCTATAGTTAGAAATATTTAGTGTTTACAATGTTCTTACCTACGCTGAGATACTTACGGTCGTTACTAGAATATACGTTCCATAGTTTACTTATGTCACGGTATATATTTATGTACCTACTGTGCTTATGTTTACTGATTGCGTAGCGGATTATGTGATCGCCTCGCCACGGCTACTGCGCCTAATATTGTGGGCTCGATCCCCTCACGGAACAAACATTTGTGTGATGCACAAATAGTTTCCTAGTCTGCTTGTTCTTGTAGTGATTCATTGGCGTTTGTGGGGTAGATGTACAGAATGTACTCAAAATATTATTAACTAGATTTTGCCCGCGGCTTTGTTCGCATAGATGCAGGTTAGGTAAGCAACAGTACTATTTTCTGGATAAAAGGTACACTGTTCCTTTCTGCACCACTGACAACATGTATGCGAAATTGCATGATAATCGGTCAAGTAGTTAAGACGTGAAAGCGTATCAAACAAACTAACATTCGCATTTATGATATTACTGATATTAGTTACCTACACAGTTAAAACAGCTGTTTGTCAACTTGCTTGTAAATAGAAAACACATTCGAAGCCTTAGTCTATAGATTGTTTAGTAAAAACTAGCTCTGCACTGCGGTTTTACCCGCTTCGGTCCTAAGAATCGTAGCGTAATGTTAGGATAGCTTTCCCTTCCTAAACAAATAGGCTAAAAAATGAAAATTATTTTTCATATCTGACTGATAATTCCAGAGATTAGCGCGGTTAAATAAACAGTCTCTTTAGCTTTTTAATATGTATAAGGAATTGCCTCCGTGGCGCAGCGGTAGTGAATGCGACTGCTGTGCATGAGGTCTCGGGTTCGAATCCCGGGTCGGGCCAACAAAAACGAATTCGGTTTTTCTGTTAAGAAATCTTAATACAAGCTCGGAGTTAGGCAGTTTGCGGTGTGAGACACCCCCGTGCTTCGGTAAGCACGTAAAGCCGTTGGTCCTGCGCCTGATCTCTCTCCGGTCGTGTCGGATTATCCGTCCCATCGGATCATGAGGGTTAAGGAACAGAGAGTGCACTTTTGTTTGCGCACACACTTGTGCACTATAGTATCGCCTGCGCAAATGGCCAGTCTTCGTTAAGATTGGCCGCCGTGACCGAAATTCGGTCTGGAGGACATTATTATTATTATGTATAGAGAAATACATAATGAGCTTATAAATAGAAAACCAGTTTTTCGTCAAGAGCTTTAACGTTATTTTAATCTGTCGTGTTTTTTAGTGTTTACCAACTTATAGGGCAAAGTTTAACTGATGGACTCATTTATTTTTAAATTAATTAACTATAGATACCTATTCTGATATAAATGCTCTCACCCCTCATACGTGGGATGGGTTGTGAACTTGATCCCCACGTAACACAAAATTTTAACTATCCACTTAGATATTTCTACTTTGCGTACCGGTATCCAGGAAGAGGGTTGTGCGTCCCCAGGCAAGCCGGCTCATTTCGTACTGTCACTAGATAATTGGCAATGCTAAGTTATTTCTCCACTTCACTCCCTCTCTTCACACTTACCCTCTTTCTGTGTCGCCTCAGATTCTTTCTATCCCTCCTTTCTTACTCCTACCTAGCCTACCTTTACCTCACGATAAAGATCTACACTTCCATTTACACCTATTTCTATTATATTCATCCTATAAGGCTAGTCTACCAACCTGCCTATAGGTCAGCGTGGAGGACTATGGTCTAACCCCTTTCAACAGTAAGAAGTAGCCCATGCCCAACAGTGGGATAGCTTATAAATAGGGCTGATCAAAGACAGTTCTTTTAATGTTACAAATTCGAAAGTAACACTGTCTGTCTGTTACCTTTTCACGGCCAAACCATTCAACCAATTTGAGTGAAATTTGGTACGCAGGTAGTTTACAACCAGAGGAAGGACATGGGATACCTACGTTTTATTGATGTAGGTACCAAGCGGGAGGAGCTGCGTGCGAAACTAGTTATCTCCTATTCCTAACTATCCTAATCCTAACTTCCTAACTATCCTAACTTAATATTATAAAATCGAAAATGAGTTTGTTTGTTTGTTACTTTTTCATGCCTAAACTACAGAACCGATCATTGTGAAATTTTGCATATACATTGTCAGGTGTACAGAAACGGACATAGGCTACCTTTCATCCCGAAAAAAATTACTGTTCCCGAGGAAAACAACAATAACGTTCTTATGATAATAGATGGCGCCACGTGTCTTTCGAATCATGATTGAATTATATTATTATATATTACAAGCAGAGTACAACCCGAATTGATTGTCAAATTCTACATTAACACGAGCGAAGCCGCGGGCAAAAGCTAGTTATATAATAAAACAATAGTATCTACTGACTATTACTAGTAGGTAGGTATATGTATAACTAATAAGTCATCCAATACAACACACATTATCATACTATACATTCATGCATAGAAAACGTAAACTTCACACGTGATCGTAATCAATACTTTATCCCTACGTGGCCAAAGAATCACTACAAAAATAAAAAATTAGTATGTATTAATACTTATGTCAAGTAGGTACTTACCTAATAAGTCCGTGGCGTGTATAATTTTAATATTAAACGTCGCCATATGCTCTGCCCGCTATAATTGCTCTAAGTTTCCTTGTATACCTACCTATTATTATTATATCTGTCGTCCATTATTTCGCAAACACATTAATTGTTTTGTGTGTAGCAAATCTATGTTTATATTAATACAAAATAACATAATAACGAAATAACAATAGTAATAATAATATCAGCCTTGGCAAGATGGCACGCGCCTCTTCTCAGTGTGAGAAGGGCCATAGTTAGTCCACGCTGGCTCAGACGTCACATATATTCGAGAACATTATGGAGAACTCTCAGACATGCAGGTTTCCTCACGATGTTTTCCTTCACCGTTAAAGCTAGCGATAATTAACTATTTAATACGCACATAACTTCGAAAACTCAGAGATGCGCGCCTTGGGATCGGACTCGAGACCTCAGCGTGGCAGTCTCCCACAGCCCACTAGGCTAGCGTTGCTTATAACAATACTAGTTTTCACCCGCGGCTTCGCTCGCGTAAATGTAGGTTAGGTAAGGTTAGGTTTGCAACAGTTAATTTTCTGGATGAAAGGTACTTTTTTAAAATAGATAGTTTGGCGGTTCGCAGGCAGTTTCTCGACATGACTTTTTTATATAAAATACTGCGAAATTTTATTGACTGCCCTCCCCTACTCCAATCCGTAGGATTGCGTGTACCACGTCGTATCCCGAGGAGTACGTCTATGCTTGTAGCGTTGCATCAACCCTGTGCGCGAACCAATTTAAAACAAAGCTCTGCTTTATACAGACTGCCAAAATTGTACAATTCCATCTGCAAGGAAGTGGACATTTTTAATGAATCGCACATTACTTTTAGAAAAAATATTATGAGATTGTTAAGTGAAAATAGTTTAAAAACAAAACAATTTTGATACATAAATAAGTAGTTTAAGTATTTTGTTAATAAACAGTTGCATATTACTCTGATATAAAGTTAGTATTATATAATATTAGTTTTAAGCTACCATAATTACGTGCACGCTGTGACACCTTAATATGTTGTGCATTATGTCTTAAAATATGTAACCTTATTTAGATGTATGACCAACTAATGTAACAACAACTGGTAGTCCTAAATAAATAAATAAATAAATAAATAAATAAATGTCCTATTCTGTACCCCTGACAACGTGTATGCAAAATTTCATGTTGATCGGTTGAGTAGTTAAGGCGCGAAAGCGTAACAAACAAACGAACTCATTTTCGCATTTATAATATTAGTAAAGAGTAAGGATGTATTGAATAATTAATTATTATCATTCCTTTTTAGAATTTGAAAAAACTCTTTTTAACAGCTTTGTCCGTCTGTCTGTCATACAACTTTCAACTCAAGAACCGTAAGATCACTAGAGACTCACAGTCAACACCATTCGACTCAGCATATACTTACCCCGAAATGACTATGACCTTTGACCTCTGATACCATTTTTACGAACTCTAAGATTTACGGCAATGCATTGCCATTTCTCACTTGTTATTGTTTGATTCTCTAAATTTGTTTAACATGGCGCTTGGCTTGGATTGCCGTAAGCTTGTGAATAGTCTGCGTTGCCTGGTTGGGGAAGTAGGTACCCACAAAAATTGCAGTTTCACAATCTCGTAATAATTATGTTCCTGCTGGAATGAGTAGTTTTCTCAAAGCGATGTGCAAGGATCATGGGAATTGTCAAGAGAACAATCAAATTAAATCCTTGGGCGTGCAGAGTATTTCATTTATTTTTATTCAAGAACAATATTTACATTGTATTTGAATTTGGCACAATACAGTGATGTCTTCTTTGGGCACTTGCTTGGTACGTTATTTACAAAAAACACTAGCTAAATATAAACACGGATGTTTGTAAACTAATTTTAGCAAATATCCGCTTACTAGGTCATATGATTTTATTTAGTCGATAAATAGTAATATTAGTTATAGACTGTGATATAAATGTGATAATTTGACCATAATAGGGATGCGAGGAACGTGATTTTAGTTTTATCGATATATTTATTTAATTGTTTAACACATTGTTGCGATTGTTTTACCCTATAATATTTTAAAGGTTATTGTTTTCATGTTAGTTATTCAATCATATTCGAAATGGTAATCGAATTTTAATTAAAAGTGATATACCTCAAAAATCATTCAAGTATTATACATAATGGTTACCAATGGTTGGTTAAATGATTGTTTAAATGTTTATTATGTTTACTTACAAGATAACAACAGGTGCAATAATATGATAAGTTGTATAATCTACCAAATAAATTCAGACATATTCGGTATTAATGAAATCATATAGGTATATACTTTGCTAAAGTTGGTATCACACAGTCATGACTTAGTAATAGATATTGTAGTACAGTATCTATCAATGAGCTAATCTAGTTACCTACGTATGTGATATAAACATGTTTAATGTTCCTATTATTTACATTAATTGAGTAAACTTATGATAGAATTAGCCTTGAGATTGTGTGAGATAAACAAAAACAATACCAAATTCTATACATTGAAGTCTAATACATTAATATTTATGATGCTTAAATTAGGGCATCATTGCTGGAACGTTATAATATAATCATATAATAATAACTATACTTATTATTATATGATTATATTATTTACACTTAGTAACTTTAATTATAGTCTGTTTACATCATGAAATGTAAACGATCAAGGAAATATAACGTACCGGGATTCTAATTAACAAATTTTCATATTTATGATGTAGGTATTTAATTATATTATAATGAGTATCTTTAACACAGCACAAAACAAACAAAAACTGACAAAATTTCCATATTTCCTTCGATTAGTGCCATTTTCTACTGCCTGTTCAGTTATGATTGCTTCTAAATCCTAACTCCTAACTAATATTATAAAAGCAAAAATGAGTTTGTTTGTTACCTTTTCACGTCTAAACCACTCAACCGATCATCCTGAAATTTTGAATATACGTTCTCAGTTGTACAGAAACGGACATAGGCTACCTTTCATACCGAATAAAATTACTGTTCCCGAAGAAACCAATAATAACGTTCTTATGAAAATAGATGGCGCCATGTGTCTTTCGAATCATGATTGAATTATATTATTATATATTATTACAAGCAGAGTACATCTCGAATTGATTGTCAAATTCTAAATTAACGCGAGCGAAGCCGCGGGCAGGCAAAAACTAATATTATATATTATTATGAAAACCTCATTATAAGCAGAAAAACAAGCATTAAAATTTATTAACTACTTAGTTAAAAACAAGACGCAAATAACATTAAAACTTATTTTAACAGTATTTCATGCATGTTAATTAAGTAATTGTCATATTTAAAGACCTGACGACATTTCCAATTGTTCGATGGATCTCAAGGTTTTTTGTTTACTAATTACTTCTCTGTGACATCGCTGTAGTGTAATGTTCTAGGAAGACTAGTATTATAATTAACTGAATGCACATTAAGTTTAATGTAACGTCTTTGGATGGCGTCCAATCTTTTTCGGTACATCCAAATGTTATAGATCTGGCTCGATCTCATTACTACTTTGTTCCGAGTTGTACCTACCTAAATTATTTGTAATGTTTAAACGAGATTTAGAATTAGTCAAATCTTGTAGTAAATAAATAATTTTCGCACACTGATCAAGAATTAAGAAGTATGGAATAAGCATGGCGTCGACTAAGCATATGAACTATAGATTTTTGTCAAGCTACCTGCATAATTTTAAGATCATTAGGTAGGTACATATACACACTTATTACGTTTTTACTACAGGTCTGAATCTGACACTGAAGCAACTAGTGAAGATACTTGGTAATTATTAACAATTTAAACATTGTGTACAAAACGTGACAACGCCTTTAAAGTGGTTTATCGATGTTTTAATTTGATTAGTATGTATGTTGTATTGTGTTCTTGGCTCGAAAGGTAATACTTTTATTTTGGTGTGAACATTACCTATTTTGACATTATTATTTGAGTAGATGTGATGCTGGAATGGAATAAACCCCATACTTATGCGAAGAAAATTGTGTTCATTCTGCTAATTAAAAATAAAGAAAACACGAATATTCAGCAGCTTAACGGGTATAAGTCAGGGGCAGATTCATTAATACTTTAACTGCATGCATGCACGAACGTTTCATAGTTACCAGTATACTTACCCAAAAATTACCTACCGATAATAATCTTTAAAAATATATGTTCAATTAGATGAGTATTTACCCACTTCCTAACTCACATATTTCCTTGTCCTTTTTTACTTTATGTACCCTATATAATTCTTCTAAAGTGGAATTTGTCCCAGTGAAAAATAACATGGTAAAAATATTGCCTAATATCGGCGATTGGTTAAAGACTTCTCATACGTCCTATGTGTTTGAGGCAATGGTTTATCGTACTACTCTTGCTCGTGCTTATCTAAATAAAATAAGTTATTTACACTATGTAAAGACCTCACTCGAGCATAATCTGGATCTAATTCAGACGAAGGGGTAACAGTAAGTAACTTACTGTATTTTAATAAGACTTAATTAAAATGCCATACAAGAGCGTTTTGCATTGTTTCTTCTGTTTTAACGCTTATTACTATTATCTGTGTTTTCGTATTAAAATGCTATACGTTAAGCATCGTTACGTAAAAGTATAAGATTGGCGTCCACTTACAACCAACTTTTTGGCATGAATATTTAGATTGAACAAGACAAATAAGGACTCTTGATGTAGGTACTCCTATATAATAAGTGTAATCAATTCAACATGTACTTAGCGTTGTTGACATCGCTTTACGTAGTGATGTGTACCTATTTTATTTTGTAATATTATAGAAAAACCAATCTTTGTGGTGCGATGTTCCATAATAATTTTATAATATAAAGTAATCTTGTTGTGGCAAGCCATTGTGTACCTATTTATTAATTATTTAAAGAGTTTATTATCTACCGATGACAGATCTGATCATTTTGCTATTTATAAGAACTGCCAAATTAAGAAGTAATATTCCTTTGCTAGATCTCAAAATATTATTCAAACGATAATTACAATTAAGCACTGAGGCTGGCTACTATTTACAAATTGAAACTTACATAATTATTAAATTTGTTTTCTAGTTTGTTGACGACAGTTTGTAGTCACTAAGATTTATATAACTTGGATGTCTATTGGATGCTGTTATTTGGGCTAGCAGCCAGTCACACGCACAAACATTAAAGGGAAAACAATCATGTTGTTTATTGAATGAACTCATTGTTCTTACACGTGGACTTATTTCGTACACATTAAATGCGACAATTTAGTGTGTACAAAATTCTGCATAATAGGTAAGTACTTTATAATAATATTGTGAAAAAGTATTACTTACTTATAATAATTTTGTTTATAAATATGACTATACGAAATTTACCTAAAATAAAGCTAGATAGAAACATGAAGAAAATAACCGGCTAGTACATAACAAAAGTTTATTCGTGTCGCTTTAAATTGATATTGACTGAATGTTTAATAATTAATAAGCTAACAAATTCCAAGAATCCCCGCTTTAGCATGCGCATCTATTTAGTAGGTTGAGTACATTGAATATTCGCACCTAAATCTCAAAGCAAATTACTACTGTCAACAGATAAAGTGCGTGGTTTCACCTATATGGTAAGTAGTTAGCCTTATAGTGATTGGAATGTTACTGCTTACCTAACGATCAAAGAGGATTCTATATTACGCATTCTGCAGCTCATTGCGACTACAAAGAAAAAAGACTATTGCCATCATACAATTACCAATTGATAGGATTACGATCAACTTTTTTTAAATTAGATATACATATATTGTCCAATAGCACTAAACCCTCGTATGCTAAAACCCAATCTACTCGCGACTCAATACTTTTTCTATTGTGTCTGATAGTCTGGCACATCGCAGCTAAGATAATAATTGGATTGTAATACTTTACTTCCGGTTATACCCACTTCTAGCATCCTTTTTAGTGTACGGTAGGTGGCTTTTATAGCAATAGCACTTAGCAGTGTGATAATATCTCAATGATTTAATTTATGCACGCTGCTAATGATCATGTCGATAATTTATAATAGGTAATTAAATTATTAACTTTTACATTAACAACAAGTAACCTTAATTAATTATTGGTCCTTATGAAGTTAATATGATACATTATATAGAAAGTAAGACTATCTAATCTATCTATCATTGCGTATCATAATCCATAAGTATGATATTTATCGGTTTCTTATTATGAGTGAAGTAATCAATTCGTCACGCTATGCATCAAGTTTGCCTTATCTACTGAAATATACCCTTTTGTACTTCTGACATATTTAATACGGCTCACATAGTTCCAATTAATTGTACATTTTACTTACGAGTATTTTGATGGTCACTAGGCTAATTATGACGAATATTAATAACTGCTGCTAACCACTGGTCATTTACATCGTAGGAACGGTCAGGTGCAAAAGTCGAGTAGCAATTTTAAAAAGCGATAGAATCACAACAATTTGTACTTACGACCTTTTTCAATAAAATCATTGCACACAGACATAAACCCGCCTCACTTATTCTATCGCCTGTTCTAAATATTATGATTGTGACTATTAATTTCAAATAGATACGCAAGTGATGTTATATGTTATAGCTACGTTGGTAATAGTGCGTTCTAAAACTTAACGCTTGTTGGTTCGATCCCCTGTAGAAGTGATAATCTTTTTGTTTTTTTTTCTAATATTAGAAAAATCGATGTCTTGTTATCTTACTTCAAGACTTATTTAACATTTTCGGTAATCATATTTTGACATTGTTTTTATAGTAAAATAATGTTGTTATAAATTAAATAAAAGTTTGTTTATTTTAATTATAATTTGCATTAATATTTATTAATTTAATAAAAACATAACGTGATTTTAGTAATTACTAATTTTAACTAATTCTGATAAATCATAATTTTTTGTTGAATTCCTAATAAAATACTAAATTTGGGTAATAAGTAGACAAAAATGACGTTTCTTTTTAGCTTCGATCAATAATACATGATCGAAGCTTTTTAGTGATTAAAAAAAACAAAAAGTGGAAGTAGATCCCAGGATTTTAACCATCCTTATCGTCTCAAAATGATAAGACTCGTTATCCGCACCGCTATCGGAACATTTAAGCATAAATTTGAAATACGGACACTGTTGTTAAATATACGGAATAGTAGTAATTATAGTTATCTAAGTATACAAGAACTCCACACATGCGCATGACGAACTTTACCTACTATCATTTACATTGAATACTGTTTCATTGTATTGAAACATCACACACACACATAGGTATTCACTCGGAGCTGTATGCGATTACTTATGTATGATGTTACTCGAGTTTTGTTTTTAATCGTACGTATTAAAGTCATATCCGAAGACATACAATACCACGTGACACTTCTAGATTTAAGTGGCACATGCAAAAGAACAGCTGTTAAATAATCCAAAATTATAGCAAATCGGTTTGTATATTTTCAAAACGTATAATTCAATACATTATTGGTACATATTATATTGTAATACAGCAAAATGGCGTTTCAAGAATATAATCTATCGGTAAACAGGTCACATTAGTTCATTATTGACGCACGAATAATTAAATGGAAGGCGATCATAATATTAAGAGCAATTTCTTATTATATTTTCTTAATTAGATGGTGGTTTATTTTAGAAATCTTGTATGTAAATATTTTATGCTAAAACCATTTGTTGGTACAAACATCTCGAGCCGGTTCTTAAGTACTTACTTACCTGATATATTTAATATATTATATAGGATATTTTTACACTTCAAATATTTTCGATATGTAAAAACAATATAGTCGTATAATTCTTGAAAATAGTTTCTACTGCTAAAACGTTAGAAACTAAGTTAAGGTTAAATTTTGAATTAGTAGATCTATCAAAACTATGATACTTAATAATAATAATCTAAACATGTGCAAAATTATTATCATTATATAAACTCATTAATTAAGCGAATATATTATTATATTAAACTTCATCATTATTGTACTAAGAGTCGTGATAAGCGTACGTCCCCCGATATAAATGTTCATTCTATAATATATTGTGCTATCTACTTCTATTGACCCTTTCCCAACCCTATCGTTAGAATAACAAGTTTTCTTATGCAACCTTCCTTGCAATTTCCTTGATATGGCAACTTTATACCAATTAGTTTGCTATCCTTTTTGCACCAGTGAAATATAGTGCGCGCAAGTGAGAAGACATGATCGTATGATCCGTCATACGAGTACCATTGCAAATCCTTTACGTCAAAATAAGAAAACAAAACTGTTTCGCTTCTTCGTATGAAGAAATGTTAAAGTATTATCGTATAAACGAATTATAGTACTGTTATACTTTTCTAATTATTAAAATAGTGTTTTAGTGTGGTTTTTATTTATAAAAATGTACCAAGGGATGAATGGGCTGTACTCCGATGGGCCTTACAGGTTAGAAAAATTCGTTCTTTTTATGTGCTATTATTTTTTAGATTTTTATAGATAATACGTAGATTATGACTGCATGGCTTTATTATTTGATTGTTTAAGATGCCGTCTCTTGTATTTAGTTACCAAAAATATACAATTTACGTGTCAAAAGTGATTAAGTGTGCCACGAGCAGTGATTTCACTTAAAGTTTCTCTAATTAGAATTATGATATTGAAATTATATGTTTATTTAGAATTTGTGAATTCCATTACGTTCTGTGACTACAGAATATTATTTACAACTTTTTTTTAAAGAATTGTCACGACCTGTGTACCATAAAAATATTTATGCACTATTTTACGGAAACTAGTGGTAATTTGGCAAAGTTTATACTTTCTTACGGTTTATATGATTCAAGTTTGATATAATTCAGTAAATATACAAATAGTATAATAGTCATACCTACCGAAAGTTTAAAATAGAGCCAACATTTTTACCTAAATATTGTTTAATGTTTCATTAATTTAAAACAATACATACTTATATTCAAGCGAAATGCTATTAAAATAAGGTATCTATCCTATTGACTAACATATAACATGATTTCTAAAAATTAAATATTAGTCAAATAATATTACTATGAAAAAAAAATCTCCATTGTTTATTATTGAACAGCATATTATACACAACTAGATGTTCCCGCGATTTCACCCGCGTTTATCGTTACTGCGCCGCCCCCGTGGGTCGTACCGTGATGTTATATAGCCTATAACCTTCCTCGATAAATGGGCTATCCAACACTAAAATAATTCAAACAAACAAACTCTTCAGCTTTATAATATTAGTATAGATTATCTATGGTCAGAGAATACTTCCTAGATCATTTCTATTGACATGACTGTATATATTGGCTTTGAATAAAACATTTACTTAACCTGTGAATCACTAGAATTGTCGACATAATTGAAAACCAATAGTGTGGCCGGGGGCAGGCCGCTTCAACCCAATAGTCTAATAAATCTACTTACTTGTGAAACTTTTTGGTTCAAGGTCAAAGTTAAGTCAAAGTCAATCTGTAATAAAAAGGATATTGTACTGAGATATCTACTTCAGATTATAACAATTTGTATATTTATTTATTATAAAAATTCTACTACTTTTAATTCTGGAGCATTTATTGTCATTAGCTATCAATACCATTTATATTAAAATATCTGGTAAGCAACTAATTAACTCAAACTTTAATCTGTAAATTATTGGAATGCCAGACAAAAAAAAACTTATTTTGTCTATTACCAGTGTGCCGATGAAACTCTATCGGTTAAAGGCATGCTGCTGTAGCTAACTGCTAAGAGTATGTTACTCTTACATATGTTACTCTTACATATGTTACTCTTACATATGAATATGTTACTCTTACATATGTATGTGTAGAAAAGAAAAATTGGAATTATTGGCTTTTGTTTTTGTAGTATCATTGATTAACCTATGAGTGGCAGTGGCACACTGGCAGTCAAAAACAATAGGTTCTCAATTACGTCTGGCATTTCAAGTGTTTTCAGGTTAAGTAATGGTAAGTCATCTTAATTATAGGGTTTACAACAGTAGTAGAATTGTTTTAATTCTATTTTATAATAGTTTCAAATGAATGATCTTCAAAGTCAGAAAGGTCACTTCACTTCATATCAATTTTGCTATAGTTGTGCGTAAATTCTGCAATGATAACGGACAACGTGTCACTTGCAAGTAATACTTTGTACTTGTTATTGATGCAGATTATACTCATTCAGATTAAAGTTAAATTAAGATCAAGTTTACTCATAGTAAGTAATTAATAAGATATTCATCAGTGATGAATTAGTATATAAAATGTTAAGGAATTTGATCAAACGCTTAATATGATTGTTTCCATTACAGACAATCACTTTTATATTTCTGGTTTAATTGAATTGCAGTCAGATAAACCAGTTTTCTGTTAGGATATTTCAAGTACTTTACCTATTTGTAGATCCCGGTATGTTTGCATTGCATTATGTAGGAAGCTATCAGGACTTAGAAATGTTTAAACCTGTGACTAATCTTTTGGAGTAAACAGGTATGAAACCTTTAACTGAAGCATGTATATAGGTATAAAATTACATTTATATGTATAAGTTTTTAGAATATTTTATTTAAATTTGCAATATATAATATGATTTAAAAGCTGGTTTCGTGTATTTTTTTATATGCATAAAGAACTATGAATTTATTTAGTTAGTAACTGACTGTTTATGAAATGGTCTGTTTCATGCGTTGTTTGAATTTTCAATATTGCATGTTTTTTGTTTAAGTAAGATGTGTTTAAATATACTGCTGCCTAACTCCTAAAGCAGTGGTTCTCAGTTAGTTTTACCTGTGTAGTCCTGATAAAAGTTCAAAGCTGCAAACCTCTATTGTACTCATTTAAATATATACATTTTCTTATATTTGGGCTATTCTATTATATCCTCAGACTATGCTGACAAGATTAATAAAATTATTTCACATTTGTTTAATATTTCAAGTCTAAGAGTACCAGACCTATTAAAAATCTAATAGGCCGCTGCAACACATTAGTTTAAAATTTAACCTTTTGACCGCCACGGACGTCCATTCACGTCAAATTAAACCTTGCTCACGACGCCCCCAACGGCATGGCACGTCGAAAATACGACTATTTTACAGTTCAAAATAAACATAAAAAAATATGTTTGTTGTGTTCCTTTTACCTATTATTTAAAACTACATTAATCATCGCCTGGTATAGGGGGCACGATGCTACTTTTATGCTGTGGCGGTCAAAAGGTTAAACAATAAGTCAAGATTTTTCCTTTTATATATATAATACCAATTATTGGTGAAACACTGTTTTAGAATATATAAGGGTTTGGTTTGTTTATAGTAATGTAATATTGTATGTAGTCTAATAGTAATGTTGTGATGCCAAAACTTTATATCCCTCCTGTTACTTGTGAGTTGTCGGCCTCCCTCTACGTTTTAACACATTTCTGTTTGCATATTTAGCAATCTTAACAATGTTAAATAAATAAAATATGCTAATACATCATTTTGATTATTTTATTTTGCAAATATAGCTTTAAGATCCACTATGAATTTTTGGTCAATTTCCGTAAAATAGTCAAAAAAAAATTAAAAAAATTCCTTGCATCGTTCATGAAAAAATACAAAAATATTTGCTCCAGTATTATTCTAATTTATTTATAGTTGTTATATTCATTACACCTAAACATATACAATAGTAACATCTAGATATTTTGTCTATTACTATATTAACCGTGACATTTCTCTTTGCAGGCCATCTATGTCCCAAGGTACTGTGATCCATAGCCAACGGTTCCAAGAGAAAGACTTCACTGTCGCCACCCCCGAGGAATTCGTCAGGCGATTCCAGGGCACTAGGCCTATTAATAAGGTTAGTTGGCCCTGCTATGGAGCTAATTGATTAAGACTTACAATTATTAATAGATTAGGTCTCAGCACTTCAAGATGAGAGTATACTCCTTATACAAGCTTTTTGGCCACTTCTTTCAACAAGACAGTTTAAGCCATAGTCTGTCATACTAGTACAGTGTGAGTTAGCAGACTTCACACTCTTTAAGAGGCGTTAGTCCTATTCGCCCCCACCAGTATTGCCCCCTCCGGTGGCGAATGGGACATTTTCCAAAAAAATATCCCATGCGCCACCGGTAGTGACGCCTCCAGTGGCAAATGGGATTCTTTATATTGAAAATATCCCTTTCGCCACCAGAGGATGGAATGCTGGCGGTGGCGACTGGGATTAAACCGATCAAACTCATCCCAGTTGCCACCCCCGATAGCGAATAGGATATTTTTTTTCTTGAAAATGTCCCATTCGCCACCGGAGGGGGCAATGCTGGGGTGGCGAATGGGACTAACCCGATTAAACTCATTCCAGTTGCCACCGCCGGTGGCGAAAGGTATTTTTTTTTTTGGAACATGTCCTATTTGCCGCCGGAGGGGGCAATGCTAGGGTTTGCGAACAGGACTAAACCTTTAAGAGAACATTAAGGCGAACTATCAGATATGAAAATTAACTTTCCATTCTTTAGAAGTAATCATTAAAATTGGGCGATTATAATGAACGGTTAAATATGTACTTACTTAACTTTTGTTGCGTACTGATTTTGATTATCCTTAAGATTCTAGCTATCTTCACACCATCTTTTATCAAAATATGTTCAGCTTTTAGCTATCTAAAAATAATAAACAATATAAACGGTTATTGCTTTTGAAGTACTGATTGCTATCTTCAGGTCATAAGTACTGAAAAGTTACTCATAATTTTATCTTATTGATTTATTATAATTGCCATTTTTCGTGATTCCTAATACTTATCTAGAGTTATTATTTATATTATCTTATCGCCATACTCTAAATTGTTTGTTTTGTCCTCAATCGCAAGGTTTGTTGTGATGTCCTGCACTAGACAACCAATAAATATAGGTATCTTAGTATCTAGTCCTTGATGCCTAGACGGTTCTCCCTTTCTTCTCCTATAATTGTCATAATATCGAGGACTATAAATTGAATCTCCTAATTTTGCATTAAATAAAGTTTTAAGTCCTAAGTGTTTATTATATATTGTGTATTATTCCGAATGTTCATTTATAATATAACTAGATGTGCCCGCGGTTTCACTCGCGTTTATAATTACTGCGCCGCCCCTTGGGTCGTAGCGTGATGTTATATAGCCTATAGCCTTCCTAGATAAATACGCTATCCAACAAAAACAAAAAATTCAAACCGAGCCAGTAGTTCCTGAGATTAGCGCGTTCAAACAAACAAACTCTTCAGCTTTATAATATTAGTAGAGATTGTAAGATTTATGAGAAACAAGTTTAGGGCATATTGTATTTGGGAATTTCAATTTTATGGCATCTGATATTATGTGACATAAAGTTCGGGCAAGTTATCATTTGCACAAGTGATGATTAGGACAAAAAAAATTATGGCTCTTTAGATTATGGATAAAAAAATTGGTAACACAATAAAGAACCCTTTTCCTTACTTGTGGAATACCTAAACAGAGATGGGGTTGGACTTAAACGACAAAAATCAACTAATTAATGTCAAGAATGAACAAGGCTTGATAGAGTCAGATTTTCATTAAAATATATGTATGTTTCCAGGTACTGATTGCGAACAACGGTATCGGCGCTGTGAAATGCATGCGTTCGGTGCGAAGATGGTCCTACGAGATGTTCAAGAACGAACGCGCTGTGCGCTTCGTGGTCATGGTGAGTAACTATACATCACAGTGAAGTTGAAGCTGGACTTTTCTCCCGGCTAAGACTGGAACTGCCTCAGTGGTGCGGATTTTTCGGTTCGAGCAAATTGTTGTTGGGGTTTTATGTCAAGAATTTAGCAGTAGCGGCACGGAGTTTGAAACTGGGTCCAGTATACGGCTAGATCTCTATCGTAGCGGGTGCAGTGTGGATGTAATACACCTCTGATTATCCCTTCGAGCATAAAGTCGTGAGACTATGTATAAAGCCACCCACAGACAGCGAAGGCGGAGCGATACCGGTAGCGGCATTTTTTTGTTCGAATAAGTATGAAACATTATACACACGATCGCTTAAGACATTAGTCTTAAGCGATCGTGTGTATAATGCTTCATATACACACGATCGCTTAAGATCACAACCTTTTGTGTAAAGTTTTTTTCTGGTATCAACCAGACAAAAACTTTACACAAAAGGTTGTGATCCACAAATAGTTTTTCCGGAAAAAGATAATTCAATAAGCAGTACTTGAATTTTGGACTCTGGAAGTCCGGCTTATATGTATGTTTACCCATTGTATAGTATCCATAGTACAAGCTCTGCTTAGTTTGGGCTAGATGGTGTTGTGTGTATGTGGTAGAATATTAGAATATTATATTAATGGATGTCTTTTACTCTGCTATAATTTAGATTTATTTGATAGCATTTCCCATGCTAAGGTCTAGGAATGCTTATTAAGTAAATCTTAATATAGTTGTTTAATGTTACAATGGCCGCGATACATGAATTTCAGGAGATGTAATTATCAGATATATATTCTAAAAAGAACTCGCACTAGGAATAATACCTGTGTCGCGGGGACTTTACAAACATTCAAACAACGGACGCAAAGAACACACAGACTAGAAACAACTATTATTTGTGGATATTATTTGTGAATCACACAGTATTTTATCACGTGTGGGGATTGCACCCACAACACTCGGCGCAGAGGCAGTGGCGAGGCAACCACTTAAACCACTGCGCCATCTGTGCAGTCGATATAAAACATGTTTAATACATAAATAATTCAATCGTTATCCTCCAGGTAACCCCAGAAGATCTAAAAGCGAACGCAGAGTACATAAAGATGGCTGACCACTACGTGCCGGTGCCGGGCGGCTCCAATAACAATAACTATGCCAACGTCGAGCTGATCGTAGACATTGCTGTGAGGACACAAGTACAGGTGAGACCGATGTTCTTTAAAGTATATATTACTAGCTTTTGCTCGCGGCTTCGCTCGCGTTAATTTAGAATTTGACAATCAATTCGAGTCGTACTCGTCCAGAAGTGAGAAAATTTTCATACAAACTTTATCCCCCCTTTCGCCCCTTTAGGGGAGAGTTTTATCTATTTCACCTACACAGATATTACTCAATTGTAATCGAAAACTTATGTACCAATTTTCATACTGCTAAGTCCAGAAATGAGAAAATTTCGTTACAAACTTTTTACCCCTCATTTTACCCCTCTAGAGGGGAGTCTTGTCCATTCCACTTACATAGATAATTTTTGTTTGTAATCAGGACCCAATATACCAATTTTCATACTTATTAATCCAGAAATGAGAAAATTTCCATACATACTTTACCCCCCCATTTTACCTTTTTAGGGGGAGCTTTGCCCATTTTACCTACACAGGTCATTTTTAATTATAATCAATAACTTGTATACCTATTTTTATACTTACAAGTCCAGAAATGAGCAAATTCCGTATAAACTTCACTTCCCTATTCCACCCCCTTAGGGGTGGAATTTCAAAAAATCCTTATTTAGTACACCCCTACAAATTAAAACACACATGCTCTCCAAATTTCAAGTTCCTACGACCAGCGGTTTAGGCTGTGCGTTGTCTCTAAGTCAGTCAGGACATCTTCCTTTATACATGTATATATAGATAAGTAAATGTACTTCTTCAGCATTCAGGACATCCCCATATTAAAATACAGAGTATAACAGAATATTGTGGTAATTTTTAAGTGTCACATAATACAGCCCATGTATAATGGAAAACCGCGACAAACAAATACGTATTTTGACTAATATACAGCATTTTCTTTTTTATCGACTTATCAATATTAGCACATTTTAGTAAATACTTAAGCAACACTAACAGCTGACCTCCGTGAATTCGAAAATGTCGCAATTTTGATAGTGATGTAATACGTTAAATAATAAATAAAATTTATGAAATTTTCTTAGAATTTAAAATAATTTATTTCGATCCGGGTCTATCCCTTAGAGGACATCAGCGTGAGGCTATACATGTGTGGCGTCTCCGCATATGCGATGAAGTTTCGACTACATCCAACAGATGGTGATATACACAATAAACGCTTAAAATGACGTTCACCATACAATCATGCTTTGCACTAGTGAAAGTTACACAGCGTCTAAGTATCCCCTATATATATACCTATACAATTGCCCGACATTACTAGTCGGGCCGCGGCTCGCCAGGCACGATCACCCAGCCTGGTCGAAAGATCCTCCCTTTGTGTCGGAAGGACATCAGACGACGTGCCTGATGTAACCTACACATGTATGGATACATCAAAATGTTGTAGTTTATTGTACTTATATTAAGGACGCTTTTTCTTCTAGGCTGTGTGGGCTGGCTGGGGTCACGCGTCAGAGAACCCCAAACTTCCGGAACTGCTACACCGCGCCGGAGTGGTGTTCATCGGACCCCCAGAGAAGGCTATGTGGGCCCTCGGAGACAAGATCGCTTCGTCCATAGTGGCGCAGACCGCTGATATACCCACGTTGCCATGGAGCGGTAGTGGTGAGTATCGACTCTAAACCTACATTTACATGCTTACTTATATTCCAAATAGGGAGTAACTACAAACATGAGGAAAAATTAAAACCTAGTATTAATGGTGTATTTCGGTCATCAAGTATTCATATATTATGGATTAAATTTTTGCCGCAGTTTCGCTTGGGTATATCCCACGGGAACACGTATCTTATATCCTAATCCAGGTGACAATATATCTCTTTGCCAAATTGCATCAAAGTCTGTTCAGTGGTTTAGCCATAAAAACGTAACAGACAGACAGTTACTTTAAAAGGGAAAGGCAATATGACAATATTTGAGACAGGAACATTACTATCATACCAACAACGGACGTACAATCGGTTCTAGCGTTCCACCTACCTATAACTAAAGCGTAACGCTGGCGCGCGGTCAGCTTGTTTTTACTGGATGAGAGCCCTACGTAATTCTCTTGGAGAAACGTCCAGGCATTATACTCACTAAAAAAAGGAAAATAATTGTGTTGAAATTAAACTAGGTACTTTATACAGATTTTATTGCGTTGTTTAATTAACACTTTAACATAATTTTGAAGTCAGGTCTCCCTGTGACCATGGCTGCTGAAAAACAACCGAGACGTCGGGGAACGTGTAAACTTAAATAAAAATAGTTTTAATAATTTAAATAGCTTAAATAGAAGTAAACAGTAACTACTTAGTAAAAGTGTTTAACAATAGTAGTTTAAAGTTTCAAAATTATGTAATAATAGTGTTTTATAAAAAAACAACGCGATAAAATCCATATAAAGTAGTTTAATTTCAATGAATAATATTCGCGTAAACAGAAGACATTATTATGAAAATAATTGGACATACTTTCTGAAAAATGTTCCAACCCACACTCGGGTCAAAATCAAGTTATTATTAGCAAATTAGTCACGGGGTTACTATTTACTTGCTGGAACAATGTGGTAGCTCTACTATCACTCCAAATATGAAATCATGACTTAGTAGCCCAACCCACATGTATGAAGAAGCACTACGGGATTGAACTTCAATCACGATTATCTCAAAATGTTAACTTTGTGGGTTGGAACGTTTTTCAGAAAATACGTCCAATTGTGGTTGTAATTTTCCCCCGTACAAGAAAATTTATCGGCCATAATTTGCTATTATAACTATATGAGAGCATTATTATTTCCTTGTATTGGTTATTTGTCATAAGAACTGTATGTATGCTAAAGAGTAGTTTTCTCAATACTTGAATTATTCTTTTACAGAATTAAAAGCGGAATACAATAGCAAAAAGATAAAGATCTCGTCGGAGCTATTCGCCCGCGGTTGCGTCACGAGCCCTGAGCAAGGTCTGCAGGCGGCGCAGAAGATCGGGTTCCCGGTCATGATTAAGGCTTCGGAAGGTGGCGGCGGTAAAGGCATCAGGAAAGTGGAGAACCCTGATGATTTCAGTAATATGTTTAGACAGGTATGATCATTTTGTAAATGGTGTTATCGTAAGGGGAAAATAACAACCACGCGACGTTCAAGAAAGACAAGGAGTGCTCCACTTTTTTAACCATCGCTGCGTCGTATATGTAATGTATAACACAGAACTTCGAAATTGATATCGTTTATAATTTTATAATCTATACTAATATTATAAAGCTGAGGAGTTTGTTTGTTTGAACGCGCTATTCTCAGGAACTACTGGTTCGATTTGATAAATTATTTTAGTGTTGGATAGCCTATTTATCGAGGAAGGTTATAGGCTATATAACATCACGCTACGACCCACGGGGGCGCAGTAACGATAAACGCGGGTGAAACCGCGGGAACATCTAGTGGAACATATAATGGCTATTCTATACTAAATATCTGAATTTTCTTATATACTTTTACTACATAAAAAGTAAAAGTGTGATCATAAACGTTTATTTGACTTGTCTGTGAGTACCCCGCAATTAATTGTAAATGCCTAAAAGTTACGGTAATCGGCCTGGTTGTAATTTTTCCCAATGTATATCATACACTATAATGCGCGCGATCGATGCGTGTAATATCCACCAACAGAATCATTTATAAGTATTGCTGAAGTTAGCTCTTGTGGCAAAGGGTTAAATTAATAAATTAATCGACGTTTTATATTTATTTATTTAAAAGGATCTCTAACAAGAAATACACATATATTGCAATTAAAAGCTAAATACAATTATTGTAGCTCTTATGTTTTCTTACTAATAAGATATCACAGCGTGCGACAAAAATACTAGGTACATACATAAATGCAATTAAAATAAAAGTAAAATATAAATATAATACAAAAGCAGTAACTATGAAATAAAAATTTGTACAAAATAATAAAGAAGCAATTTACGAACCATTCCGCAAATGAGCTGCAACAGCATTTTTGAATTTCGTCAGAGAATTATTAAATACTAGCTTTCACCCGCGGCTTCGCTCGCGTAAATGTAGGTTAGGTTAGGTTCGCAACAGTTCTTTTTTCTGGATGAAAGGTACCCTATGTCCTATTCTGTACCCCTGACAACGTGTATGCAAAATTTCATGTTGATCGGTTGAGTAGTTAAGGCGTGAAAGCGTAACAAACAAACAGACTCATTTTGGCATTAATAATATTAGTAAGGATATCTATGTCTTCCGAAGCCTGCGACACATCGTTGTGAAAGTAAGATAAATCTGACTATCGGTGAATGCCTTTCTTTTTTTTTTCTTATTATGCTCGTCGAAATGACCACACTCCACCTGATGGTAAGCAGTCGTGTGGTCTAAGAGCAGTGGCCTCCACACCGCCCTCATAGCAGCCGAGGCGATGTTGAGGTCTCTACTTTGACGGCCTGAGAAGGTGCTTTTTCACGCCCCGCTTGAAGGACCAGGATTGAAGGAAGAAGGAAACACGTGCCTTGGCAGATAATTCCATGCCTTGGTCGCCTGCTATATACGTGCTGAAACGAAAGATCTGACAGCGCCGCTAGTTTACTTAGCTTTGGTGGAGATAAACACAGTTTCGTAGTCTTGCGATCGTTTACCGTTTATTCATTTTGCCTATCCTATGTAGAAAGGCATCTTGTCGAGGTTATATTTTTGTTAATATGATCGTGTTTTTCAGGTCCAAGCGGAGGTCCCAGGCTCCCCTATATTCGTGATGAAGCTCGCCAAGTCAGCTCGTCACTTGGAAGTGCAACTCTTGGCTGATCAGTACGGTATGTAGTTGTGTATAATGATATGGTATGTAGTAGTTATTTATTGGACAATATATTATTATCTTTCATTTTTAACTGATAAACAAGGGCAACATGATATTTGAATAATAAATATAGTATGCTCACTCATATTAAATATTGTAGGTACACTATCGGTCTCTGTAATGTGAGAGCTCACTCTTTTTAGTGTGGACACTTCGTGAGATCTAAGTATGGTTAGGGCACATCTATAATTTAAATCTTTGTATTCGTATCGTGAGGACAAGCCTTTCTGGCGAATATGAAGTACTGCCACTGTCTGTATATATTTCACGTCTTAATCTATACTTATAAACTACAACAATAAAGAGAAAAATAATCATATTTTCATACCATATTAAAAACAGAAATACAAACAGTATAATCCTTTGTAATAAATAAACTTGAAAAATACAGGATCAATTTTAAAATTCTTTCATTATTAGAAAGCTATTTTATTCACAAGAGAAGAAGAGGTAAAGAGCTCCTTGAACCGACGGGCGTGCATGAGGAATGTGATGAAAGTGAATGAAGCCAGAGAAGTGTGTCAGGATCGTAGCAAATGGAAATCCGTAGTCTGCCTACCCCTCTGGGAAACAGGCGTGAATCTATGTATGTATGTGTTTATTCAAAAGTAACAAACTATATAACCTCACACTACAAGTCAAGGAGCTAGTAAATAAAATAATTACTACATTTATGTGACAGGTAACGCGATTTCCCTGTTCGGTCGTGACTGTTCCATCCAGCGTCGTCATCAGAAGATCATTGAAGAAGCGCCGGCTGGCATCGCTAAACCTGATGTCTTCATTGAGATGGAGAAGGTACGTATTAGCTGATTAACTTTTAAAACTGGCACTGGTTCTTAGAGATTTAAAATAGCTCAGAAACGGTAGGTCAATGAATGAGGAATTGGACTTTTGATCGAGAGTTCGTGGGTACGATTTCTATCTAGTGCATTAATGTCATGAGTCCACACCAAGTTCTTGTCCTGCAGACGGAATGTCGGTCACGGCGGTCAATCTTAACGGAGACTGGCCAACTGCGCAGGAGACATTATAGTTCACACAAGGGCACACTCTGTTCCCTAAATCTCTTAGTCGGATAGGATGGCAATCCGACACAACCTGAGAAAGATCAGGCGCTGGACCAAGAGCTGCTATTGGACATTTCTTGGTAGAACAACTCTATAACTTTTGTTGACCTAACCTGGGATTCGAACCCGGTACCTTGTGCACAACAATCCCATACATTACCGCTGCGCCAGTCATACAAATACAAGCATTTAGTTAACTAGCTGTAATTAGGAAACGCTTCCGTGTTAAAAAAATGAGTCCTGAATAGGTGGCAATACTTTACGTATTCACTTTTGTCTGTCTGTTAGAGAAGTACTGACGTAATTCTATATATGATTTTAGAGTGCTTCGTTGGTTTCGCATAAGCTTATGTTTGATGAGATCTCAGGTTCGAAATCTGGGGACGGCAAAGTGTTATTAACTCTTATGTAAGAAATTTTTTAAAAGCAACACGTTGTCTAACAATTCGCGTACGATGGCAATAAGTTTCCCCCATTTATTTTATTTATTTATTTGAATCGCTAACAAATGATACACGTTTCTTACATCTAAATAATAATTTATAGACATGCCAAAGTGCTCATTTACTTACAAACAACCACATCTAACAAAAATTAAACTTTCGCCACAAAAATTAAATATAAAGCACTTAATACATTAACATAAAATATCATGGGATTTATATACCTAAGGTGTTACACAGCTCAGCTTACCGTTTCGACAAAATGTAAGCGTGAGAATATGACATGAATTTAATACTGTAATCATTTTAATTTGTTTGGTGTAGGCTGCAGTCCGTTTAGCCAAAATGGTGGGTTACGTGAGCGCCGGTACGGTGGAGTACCTGTACGAGCCGGCCACTGGAGCTTATTACTTCCTCGAGCTGAACCCTCGGCTGCAGGTGGAGCATCCTTGCACTGAGATGGTGGCCGACGTCAATCTACCCGCCGCGCAGTTACAGGTTAGTAGACAAAGAGTGTAAGAGTAAACGAGTATATGAGTATACAAGTATATGAATATTAGCAAATGAGTAAAGAAGTATAAAATAGTACTAGCTTTTGTCCGCGGCTTCGCTCGCGTTAATTTAGAATTTGACAATCAATGCGGGTTGTACTCTGCTTGTAATAATATAACTCAATCATGATTCGAAAGAAACGTGGCCCCATCTATTATCATAAGAACGTTATTGTTGTTTTCTTCGGGAACAGTATTTTTTTCGGGATGAAAGGTAGCCTATGTTCGTTTCTGTACACCTGACAATATATTTGCAAAATTTCAGGATGATCGATAAAGTGGTTTAGGCGTGAAAAGGTAACAAACAAACGAACTCATTTTCGCTTTTATAATATTAGTTAGGATGTCACAAGAGCAGCGATAGCTCAGTGGGAAGACCAACAGACTGCAATGCAGAGGGTCTAGGGTTCGAACCCACGTCGCGCACCTCTGACTTTCAGAAGTTATGACTTTTCGAAATTATGTACGTATTGATTGACAATTATCGCCTGCTCCGTGCCTCGAAGAGCACGTTAAGCTGTTGGTCCCGGCTGCCATGAACATCTATGGCAGTCGTTATTGGGAGAGTGTCGACACAAAACATCCCACTGTGTCGAAGTGTCGCCGGTCTGCACTGACTGGCCCCCACATAAGATAAGATAATCCAATTTATGTAGACAACGCTATAAACTGGCCGGCTATATACTTACTAAATTTGGTTAGGTACTTAAACTATAGGTAAACAATCTTGATGTGACTTTTTATCTAAAAACTCAGTTTAAAAATAAAATGCTGCTAAAGTTCAAAGTAAATACAACAATAACGATTACTAAATCAATTGAAACGTTAGTTTAAGCAGTAGTTTATTTGTTTAATATGTGTTTGTGTAATAAGTCACATCAAGATTTTTTACCTTTAGTTAAGTACCTAACCAAATGGAGTATAAATGAGTGTATTTAATATTTTACGTAAAAGCGGAATTTTAATCAGTGTGATGAAACATATATAACGCTCGGTTTCTAAAAGACTGATCAAAACGAACACTTGTTTATGTTCAATCGTATGTTGTGTTTGAGGAATGTGATGAAAGTAAATGAAGCCAGATAAATATGTCAGGATCGTAGCAAAAGGAAATCCGTAGTCTCTGCCTACCCCTCTGGTAAACAGACGTGAATCTATGTATGTATGTTGACATACGTTTGACCGTTAACAAATTCTGTATTGATTGATAATAATGATTGGATCGGCTGATTAAATGAGCCAAAGACAATCAAAGTACTTGACATGACTTAGAATAGGGCCTACTGTTTTTGTGCTCACCAGTCGGCGCCACTATCGAGTAAGGTCCTATCATGCCAGTCACAGCTGCTGTCAAACGTCGTATTTGACGGTATGGTCACTGTTGAAGTGACTATAGAGTATGACGTCTAGACCTTACTATCAACTAGCAGCCCTAGCGGTGAATTCATGCGCAATAGCCCTCATTTGATACGTTTTTCAATAGTTAGTAGTAGTTCAATAGAATTGATTTGAGATTAAACTGTAGTATCGATTATAGTTCAACCCAGCAAAGAGAGGAGAGAAACGTTAAACTCTTCAGAGGTATACAGCCATGTCTATATTATTTATATCTCAAATGTGTTGTTCCAGATCGCCATGGGTCTGCCGCTGTACCACGTGAAGGACATCCGGCTGCTGTACGGCGAGTCCCCGTGGGGCCTGTCGCAGATCGAGTTCGACGAGCCCAAGCAGAGACCTTCGCCCTGGGGACACGTCATCGCCGCTAGGATCACCTCGGAGAACCCTGATGAAGGTATACCTATCAACAGATTGTATTATAACCAACTATAAAGGAGCTATTGGTCTATTAGAGTAGGCTTGCGGTTAATATGTTGTGTTGGTCTTCTTTTTTAACCTCTCAACCAATCCAGTTATCAAAAATACGGAAATACAAAAAGCTATTCAAACAAAATAATATCATAACAAAAATATATAAATAAATAAATAAATTTGTGTACGTTACCCCAGCAGGCAAGGGCCTCATAGAGTGATATGAGTGACACGTATAATTAGAGCGCAAACCGAAGTGAATGTGCGTCGCATAAAAAAATTGTACGGGTTGGCGTTTTGAAAAAAAAAACCGGCAAACACGATTCCAGCTGGAGTAACGTTGTTCTAGCAGGGAAATTCTGAACGAATGAACGGAGAGATAAATATTGTGCATGGGCAAAGAGCTTATATTTGTGCAAAATGTGCGGAAATATACCTAATTTGTGCGTCTTCAGGTTTTCGAGATATTGTATTTCCTGCTGGAGTAGCGTTTTGCATAATCGTGTATCTCTAAAACCATTGTATGTGCGCCTGTAGAATAAACATACACGATAAACTTTTATTTTGTGCGTATTTGTGGCAAAATTAGATTTTACAAAATATTGATATTTTCAAGTAATTTCGCTTTTTTGAAAATCAGATAATAATAATAATAATATTCTACCACATACACACAACACCATCTAGCCCAAACTAAGCAGAGCTTGTACTATGGGTACTAGACAATGGATAAACATACATATATACTTTTTTTTGTAAATACATACATATTATACATAGAAACACCCAGACCAAGACAAATATCCATGTTCATGCACACAAATATTTGACTTGTGCGGGAATCGAACCCGTGACATCAGGCGTGGCAGTCGGTTACACTAATCACTAAGCCATCAAGGCAAAAAACGTATAAGCTCGCTGAAAACTGTATTCGGTCCTCCTTGACACTCATAATAACCATAAAAATTTTCAAAGCGTACATACCCTACTTGCGTTATTGAATAATATTACAAAAAGTCAACCGTCGTAACTTTGACGTCAACATACAACAAAACGGCTCAACCTGAGATATACAAAGCGTCAAATCTACTATATTATATTTTACTTTTTAGGTTTCAAACCATCCTCCGGTACGGTTCAGGAGTTGAACTTCAGGTCTTCGAAGAATGTATGGGGCTACTTCAGTGTCGCCGCGTCGGGTGGATTGCACGAGTTCGCAGACTCGCAGTTCGGACATTGTTTCTCTTGGGGCGAGACCAGGGAACAGGCTAGAGAGTGAGTCTATATACATAATATCCTAACTAATATTATAAATGTGAATGTGAGTTTGTTTGTTATACTTTCATTAACTACTAGGCCGATCATCGTGAAATTACACATACACAGAGAAAAAACAGAAAAGGTCATATGGTACCTTTCATCCTGAAAGAAAGTATTGTTCCCAAGGGATATAAATGTATTGACAAAACCTAGATTAATTCGAGCGAAACCACGGGCAAAATCTAGTATACTATATTTATTATTACTTATTGATATCAGATTATTTGTGAGAGCGATTGATATTCAGTAAAAGTTCAAACAGTAAATAAAGTGAAATCCATTTTGTTTCCTTGTTATTGTTCAATTTATTTGAAATGTATGTAATACATTCGATATAAATATGTTCATTTAATAGTTAATAAGAGAAGGCATTAGTTTCAGCAATAATTGTCTGACTCGAGTGCATGGATCATGGATCATGGTTATCTCTGCCGTTGTGGCAGTGTAGTGGGTTCGATTTCTCCCAATCCCACACGGGACAAAAACAACAAATAGTTGTCTTTAGTCTGGGTGGCCTTTGAGTCCGCTGTCGGAATGTTCTTTATCTCTCGCGATGTAGGCATTATTACTAGAACTAAAGAACACCGAGACACTGGGCTACTGTTTGTGAATCACACCAATTTTTGTCCCGATTGTGGTCGAACCACACTTGCGCAGTACCGAGACGACCAGTTAAACCACTACGCCATCCGTGAAGATGAAAGCGCGAAGATGAAGATGAAAGAACATTCATACAACACACCTCTATAATTATAATCCTTTGACATTGAATAGGCATTATGCTATGCCATATTAACATCGTACTTCTCGTCTTCAGGAACTTGGTCATAGCTCTCAAAGAGCTGAGCATCCGAGGAGATTTCCGTACGACGGTGGAGTACCTCATAACACTGCTGGAGACTCCCGCCTTCCAGGAGAACAACATTGACACCAGCTGGCTCGACGCGCTCATTGCCGAGAGGGTAAGATATCATGCTTGCATCGATCTATTTTCATGTTCATTGAGCGAATTCACAAAGACTACATACTGGATATTAAGTTATTGTTAATATAATAGATTTAAGATGTTTTATTATATTACCGTTTTAAATGTTATATTTAGTTATGTTATTATACTATCGCATTAGGTTAAGAACCTGTAATGATAGATAATAGTTTTTTAAATAAATAAATGCCTGTTTCCGGCGTTTTACGTTGATATTGATGCTGGAAAGCAAAATAGTACTATATCCAAATCAGCAGATGTTGTATAAGCAAAAATCTTATTTTAGAACTGTTTAAAACGATGGGCCATAGTGAGTTCAGATCCGGAAAATGCTCATTCCAAAAATGACATGTCTGTACCGATTTTTGAGATATAGCACAAGATCATTAATTTCGTCCATTGAAGACACAATGTCATAAAGCAATTATTCATTAAGCTCACAACTTATGAATACCAAAGTTTATGAGGTAGTGAGTTTAGTTTAGTTGCTGAATGAACATTTATGTTAGGTGTGTTCAGACAAAGGATTGATCCTATGAGATTATATCTGTAAAAAATCTATATGCTTTTATCATTTGGTCTCGATATAGTGAAGTTGACGAGTTAAAGAAGATTTGAAAGGCCTATGGCACAGCAATCACTTATCATAGATGGCGGACCGTTTTTTAAGTGCTAATCTCCATGAGTCTGTTGTCAACATAAAATCTGCATATTAATATCTATTGTTCTCTATTCAATGTGTTAGCTCACTCTTCTTACTGTAGATACTTTTGTGTGGTTTAAGTACAGTGAGGTGATCTGTGATTTAAATCTTTGATATAATTAGTGGTTCTTGTTCATCAGGTACAATCAGAGAAGCCAGACATCATGCTGGGTGTGATCTGCGGTTCCATCCTGATAGCAGATAGCATCATCACATCGAACTTCCAAGAGTTCCAGAGTAAACTAGAGAAGTAAGTTAAAATTCTAAACTTGATGTATATAACCTACCTTCTTTATTATATAGGCAATTAACTTACTCAATAAGATTATTTAAAATCGGACAACTTTCTGAGAAGCACTTTCAAACAAACAGAGAATTCATTTTTATAAATTTCTTCGGCCCACTCCTTTTTAACCTGTTTATTTAACCTTAGGTTATCACTGCTTGTACTGTGTGGTTTTGAGTGTTGCTATTTAAATGAGTTATTTTTTCCATAAAATAAAATAAACAATCTCTTGAAATTGACATATAAGTTGCTTTTATTGACTTTTTGGAGCATTTTACCCAGTGCTCTTTTTGATAACTTACATACGATAGTTGTACTCAAACCTTCCGTTCTTCCCCAGGGGTCAAATCCAAGGCGCGGGTCAACTATGCAACAGCGTGGACGTGGAACTCATCCACTCAGGATCCAAGTACCGCGTCACGGCCTCCAAGTCCGGCCCCACCTCATACTTCCTCGTCATGAACACCAGCTTCAAGGAGCTTGAAGTACATCACCTGTCTGATGGCGGTCAGTATATGAATACTAATTTCCTAGTGGGAGACCGTTGCTTGGACTGCCTCGCAGAGGTCTCGAGCTTCGAAGGCACGCATCTCTGACGTTTCGAAGTCTTCTTCTTCTTCTTTTCGTATGGTTAGTGGCCAACCTGTTGTCAAGAGTTGTTCAAGCCGCCCGTAGGCCTCTGACATGGCTTTAACGACTGCTGTCAATTTGACAACAACCGGGACCGAATTTTTACGTGCCCTCCAAAGCACGGAGACGCACAGATGAAATACCACTAAGCGGTCACCCATCTATAGACTGACCGCACCCAACGTTGCTTAACCTCGCTAATTGTTGACCGATCAGTGAGTGCAACTGGCTATGAGCGCCTCAAAGTTATGTGCTAATAGTTAATTATCGCTCGCTTTTACGGTGAAGGATATCATCGTGAGGAAACCTGCTTGACTTGGAGTTCTCCACATATCTATATGTGAAGTCACCTTTAATACTCGAACAGGGTTTATTATACATACTGTATATTATTATCAGCCCTGTATTAAATTGTCCCACTGCTTGGCACGGGCCTCTACTTAGTGTAAGTAGGGTTAGCCCATAGTCCACGTTGATCAAGTGTTGGCAGACATATCTTCGAGAACATTACGTAGAACTCTTAGAGATGCAGGTAACATTATGATGTTTCCTTCACCATTGAAAGTAGCGATAATGCTATACTATTTATATTAATAATAATAATAATAGTCTGCCATGCTGACTTTGTACTGAGATTATCTGGCAGACGCCATTTTGTTATCCGTAGTGTTAATTATACCAGCCCATCAAACACCCTCCCCTATAGCCCAGATTTATTAGGTTCCATATGTAGCAATAGTCTCCTACACATGCCGCGGCTAGTGTCTCGGTAAGTGTCCCATCTTACTCCAAACTAAAGCTCACGAAAGGCCTCTGCATGTTGGACCCATGTCCCCGTGTAAATGTCCCAAAGGGCCGGGTTTTTCCTAAGACATTAGGAAAATTCCCGTGAAAGATAAACAAATAATAATAATAGTAATCTTTATTTGGTTACACAAAAAAGTGATACAAGAGTGCTGTACTTAAAACAATATTTAAAGATATTGATGTATGACCCCCATGCTAGGAAATTTCGGCGTTTTGAAAGTCATCCATCCGTCTGTTATAATTTATAACGAAGAAGATTCGTTATAAATCTTCGTAACAAAGATATCCTGAAACGTAACCTTGTAGCGTGCGATATACCTGCAGACAGCTGGGAGAAGCGTGCACGTCTCAGATCGGAATGGCGGCGTACCATCCATAAAAACGCCGATAGGTATGAAGAAGAACGACTCCAAAACCTTGATACCGTGCGCCAATTACGTAAGACCCGACCCAAACCATATTATAACTACACATACAATTCGGCGGGCCAGCTCTATTGTGGGCCTTGTAATCGAACTTTCAAAACGAAGTTCGGTTTTGCAAGTCACATACGCGCCCACCGCTACAACAATCCAGACTAAATTTTAGGAGTCGCCGTCACCGGACACGGTGAGGAGGACATGACATGATGATATAATTTATATCTATTTGCTTTTTAAGTGAAATAGATTTCTTATAACACTATTTAATACACACACATCATGTTTCTTTTATGTATGTTATAAACCTGTGAGCACCAGTAGCATTTTCGACTGTGCATGAGATCTCAGATCCGATTCCCGAGTCGAGCAATGTGTTATTTAGTTTTTTGTCAAGCAATTCTCAATTGCAGCGTGAAGACTGGAATTGTACACACAGCGACACATCAACTTAGACCGTTTGGACTTTGAACTATAAGAAGTTGAACGTTGCGAATCGTGCGAGAGAATGCGTTATAATTTTTGTTATTTTGTATCATTCACGCTGAACGGGACGCGACGCTCTATCCTTACCATTACATCGACACCACTATGCACTGTCCATTGCCGACAATTCTCTATTTTGTATGTAGTGTAGTTATGCGTATATAAGGTGTCTAACTTGATGTGTAGCCGTGTGTACCCAGTACCTGGCCTCGATGGCGTAGTGGTTAGTGTAATCGACTGCCACGCCTGAGATCGCGGGTTCGATTCCCGCACAAGTCAAACATTTGTGTGCATGAACATGGATGTTTGTCTTGGTCTGGATGTTTCCATGTATAATATGTATGTATTTACAAAAAACAGTATATATGTATGTTTATCCATTGTCTAGTATCCATATTACAAGCTCTGCTTAGTTTGGGCTAGATGGTGTTGTGTGTATGTGATGGAATATTATTAAGAGTATTATTTAAAAAAAAACGACAAACGGCCCTTTATTGGTGGAACCTAAAATTTAAGTGTACTACATCTCTGTCTACAACTTTAGGTATAGAGGCGTGATACTATGTATCAATCCACCTATTGAAGAGCCTTGTTCTTGTCAGTAGAGCCTCTTCCAAGTCCTTCTATTCTCTGTCATTACTTAGACTTCTTGGTACGACTTGATTTTCTTATTTTCTTTAATTTCTATGTAACTTCGTGGTCTACATCTGCCTGTTCTTCTATCTTCCATTCTAAGATAGAGTATGTGTATATAAATAAAAATCAATTGCCACATGTATGACGGAGCATTGCTTAAGAACGGCTCGACCGATTAAAAATGATTTACGTTTTGATATCGAATTAAATTTCGTGAAATGTATTTTTGTATAGATTGATAGGATAACGACTGTCGGGCGAACTAGTATGTAATAAATATCCTTCTTCTTATCAGGTACTCTACTATCAATTGACGGCGCCTCCTACACGACATACTTGAAAGACGAAGTGGACAAATACCGTATCGTGATCGGCAACCAGACCGTCGTGTTCGAGAAGGAGAAGGATCCGTCCAAACTGCGCGCGCCATCTGCCGGCAAACTGATCAACACACTCGTGGAAGATGGCGGCCATGTTGATAAGGGACAGCCTTACGCTGAAATTGAGGTGAGTTACCGATTCTATATCACCAAGGTGGCATGTTTACGGACTAATGGTAAGCTGCTACCGTATCTTCAACACAGACATTCATGAGACGTATCTGATGGTAATTGGTTATCCTTTATGGACATCAGAAGTGTAACTTGTGCGTTAACAGCCTTTGAAAAAGGAATTCACAGTGCTGTGTGTAAGAAAAATATCAATGTGGTCCTCTGCTGACAATTCAACACCTCGTTAAGGAACCTGGAAACCGTCATCATTGCTTGTCTTCGCGGAGAGCTGGATTCAGAATTGATAATTTTATACACTGCAATCGTAATAGTGCTATTGGTATGTGATGCTTGCGCTGACAATGCACTGACTCCTGTTTTGAAGGCACGGCGAGAAAGACGATACTATAGTATTGTGTGCTTCTTTAAGCTATGGTAACTGCTTACCACCAAGCTCATTCATTACTTCGCATAAACAATACTAGAAAGGGACAGAATTATTATTTTTCTCCTCAAATCAATAATTGTTGCTTACGGAGGTAGTTGTATTATCGTATGTTTTAATCACCTTTGCTTTCTGTAGGTGATGAAAATGGTGATGACCCTGTCTGCCCCTGAGTCCGGGAAAGTCACATGGGTGCTGCGGCCGGGTGCCGTGCTCGATATGGGATTCCTTATTGGTACCTTAGGTGAGTTCAATATTCGAAATGCTTTATTTTTGTAAAATATGTTTGCTGGAATTATAAGCAGTAATAGGGTTTCCAACTCAATGATTTTTACGATCTTATCAAGAAGTTGTAAGATCTAAAATATTAAATATTGTGCGAGGAATAGCTGTTTGTGCTACTTTCCTTATACTGAAATAAAAATTTACAACCATTTTAAATGCTGTTTTAGTTATAAGGTTATACAAAATAACTTAGGATAACAAACATAGGCAACTACCCTCATATTTCCAATTAAAACATAATTAACAATACTGCTCAACAAAACTTTTAATTTTATAATATTGTCTTACATTTACGCGAATGTTATACATTGAAATTAAACTACTTTATACAGATTTTGTCTTCCCGTGAACATGACTGCTGAAAAGCAACCGAACGCCGGGGAAAGTTTAAACTTCAACATAAATGTTTTAATCATTTAAATACCTTAAATAGCAGTAAAGTTTAACAATAGTGTAGTACCTAGTGTAATAGTTTCAAAATTATGTTTTAACTGTCTTATAATTTTATCACCAGAATTGGACGACCCATCTCTCGTAACGACAGCCACTCCATACAAGGGCCAGTTTCCCATAGAGGAGAACACCACATTATCAGAAAAGCTGAACCATGTTCACATCAAGTACAAAGTCATACTCGAGAATACACTCGCAGGTATGTATCTGGACCTTCTATTTTATAAGCGCTTTTTTAATCTGTCCCACTGTTGGGCAAGACACACTTCTCGGTAAGAGAAGGTCCACAATCTAGCACGTTTGTCGACAGCCTTAGTTCCCAAAGTGGTCCAGGTAGACCCCTAGGGGTCCACGGGAGACTCGACGGGGTTCTACGTTGGCGTAACAAAAAAATGGGGGTTCACAATTCGTAAGCGGGGGAGGCCACGAAAATTTATTTGCTTTCGATAGTGAAGAACAAAAATGTTGGCTTGACTTCACCTATCAATGTAGGCAGATAATATTTTAAGAAGCTCACCGACTGTTACTTATTAACTTGCATATTCCATGTTCAGTACCTATCGATCGAGTGGTCTCGAATCTACCGAATTTTCGGTAGAGAATTACTAAAAAAAAAGGTCAACCCGTAGAGATTTGATTAAATTTTTAATTGCATGAACTTGTTTGATTCTTCACCAATATAAATACGAATGCCAAGGAATATGGTAGAAATGTAGCTACAGGGGGTCCACCGGAACCAGCTAAATTTTGAAAGTGGTCTATGAGAAAAAAGTCTGGGAACCTCTGGTCTACACTAAGAGTTAACTGTATACATTTTTCTTGAGATCTCAACTTTAATTTCTTACAGTTCTTTGTTCAAGATTGCCGTGCATTGCTTTTTACAAGACAATAAAGCTTTACCCAAATTGTTTTGTCACCTAAAAGTAAAAGGGGCTATGTCGGACTTTCCTATACGAAACTGTGCCTACTGATTTAAATACGTTGTGCCTGTACTCTACTTTCAATGTTCGTTTTCACTGGAAGCAACTGCAGGTGACAACATTAAGATTTTTTGAGTAATTAGGGCGATGGCAGACGTAAATCTATTTCTAACACAAGCGTTAAGCGTTGCTCGAGGTGTAAATTATTATTCAAATAATAGGTAACCTATCTTACAAACATTTAATTTAAAAGAGACAGTGTAATAAATATTTATATTTGCAGGTTACTGTCTCCCCGAGCCATATAACACTCCGCGACTGCGCGAGGTGGTAGAGAAGTTCATGCAGAGTCTGCGAGACCCGTCGTTACCCTTACTGGAATTACAAGAGGTGAGTCTATTATACCCATATACAGTTCCATATAATTTCAATAGTGTCCCGCTATTTATTTACGCTCGTTTCTCGTTGAGACGTAAGGTAACGCGTGCTACATTGCAAACACGTATCTATTTATACTTTGAGACTAACGAAGCTGTCGTTTAACATCATTCACCCCATCCCACATTCACCCAAATCTACATTTACTCTAATCTACATTAACCCCAACCTACATTCACCCCAACCTACATTCACCCCAACCTACATTCACCCCAACCTACATGCACCCCAACCTACATTCACCCCAACCTGCATCGTTAGCAATCACTAGCCTTTCCACGACTGTAATACCTATTACCATGCAGGTGCTGTCATCAACATCAGGTCGCATCCCGATCGCGGTGGAGAAGAAGGTCCGCAAGCTAATGGCTCTGTACGAGAGAAACATCACGAGTGTGCTGGCGCAGTTCCCCAGCCAACAGATCGCTAGTGTTATCGACCAGTAAGTGCACTTATACATGATGTAAATGTAATCTGGGGTTATCATATTTTTTTTAAATGCTCTAGGTATAATTCCTGTGTCGCGGGTCTACAAATTCAAATGACGGACACAAAGAACACCCAGACTCGGTACAACCATTTGTGGAGCACACAATTTTTTGTCCCGCGTGAGGTTCGAACCCACAACACTCAGTGCGACGGGAGTGGCGAGGCGACTACTTAAACCACTACGCCATCCGTGCGGTGTTTTTAGTTTGAGCGTTATCTTATACGCAGATAGCAAGTCGAATTTAAATGTAACCTTTTCGTAAAAGCAGTATTAATATTGTTCTGCAAAATGAAGCAGCAATGAATATATTAATATTCGCTGAGTAGCTTAAAAAAATATTTGTTCTTTATTTTTCACATCACATAGTTTTTTGAATAGAAATATAGTCATATACATTAGTGTATATAACTCTATTACTAACCATCTGTTATATAATATGACATGTTTATTTTAATTTTTATTTCCAATTTATGATATAATCCAATATATATTTTGTAAGTTAGTCTAATCTATGATATTTTGTTCACAGCCACGCAGCATCCCTAGCCAAGCGGTCAGACCGAGATGTGTTCTTCATGAGTACTCAAGCCCTGGTTTTATTAGTGCAACGATATAGGTGAGATATCTAAATACTATAGACTATTAGTTCCTAAAGTGGTCCAGGTGGACCCCCAGGGGTCCCCAGGAGACTCGACGAGGGACTACGTTTACGTGACAAAAAATGGGTATGCACAATTCTTAAGCGGGGGTCGAAAATTTATTTGCTTTCGATAGTGAAGAACTAAAATGTTGGCTTGACTTCACCGACTGTTCGACAGCTCAGCGACTGTTACTTGTAAAAACTTATATTGCATATTCCATATTCAGTACAAGTGATTTTTCGATTTTTCGGTGGAGAATTACTTAAAAAAAAGAAGGTCAGCCCGCCTACCGTGGTAGGTTCAGCTCCGAGAATTTCTAAAAAAAAAGGTCAGCCTGTAGCGATTTGATTACTTACTTGCATGAATTTGTTTACCTGCAGAGGGTCCACCGGAACCAGCTAAATTTTGAAAGTGGTCAATGAGAAAAATGTCTGGGAACCTTTGCTATAGACGATAGGGCTTACCTTATTACGTAACACGCAGTATAGTCCATTGAAATGTTACAATTTAAGGACCTAATATTGCATTTATTAGAGGACGCAATTTTATTTTTGGGACATGTGTGACAAAAGATCATAAAACTAAGTTAAACATTTCGTTTTGACCGGATTCTCATGAGCATTGACGAACCCGGTCAACTTTGGAGCGCTGTAACAGCGTTTTAAATGAATGAAATAAATAAAATTATAAGACCATCTATAAGATTGGTCTAAGGTCATTTTTTGTTAAATGTATAAAAAAAAGTTATAGAGCAAAAAAGAAATTTTTATAGAAATTTTCTCACTTTTTTGCTTATAACTTCTTTAATTTTAAATTTAGGTCAAAAAGTTATATGAACATATTTGTAGGCAAAGCGATTTGCTACAAATTATGTCTTTACGAATTTTTTGTAGGTCGCATAGTTTCCGAGATATGGCGAAAAGGTGTTTGCACCCCTTTTTCCAAAATGGTGGCCGGGGGACAAGGGCGGCAACCCCACAAACTTGGGGTTAAGCTTCTATTGACCCCCCCCCACATGTCCCAAAAATAAAATTGCGTCCTCTAAAAAATGCAAAGCTCATGTAACATTTCAATGGACTAGTAGGGCATGCCAGCCTTGTAATATTGGACAAAAAGAACACAAAGAGTATAAACATATATACTGAAATACAGAGATTAATAACTCCATTTGATTTTAAACAATATAAATCACAGAGAAAGATCTAAAAAAGGGAACATTGAGAAAACTACCATCTTAGTCTCCTCGTGACCATGGCTGCTGAAAAGCAACCGAAACGTCGGGAAAAGTGTAAACTTAAATATAAATCTATATATATAAAGGAAGATGTCCTGACTGACTGACTTAGAGACAACGCACAGCCTAAACCGCTGGTCGTAGGAACTTGAAATTTGGAGAGCATGTGTGTTTTAATTTGTAGGGGTTTACTAAGGATTTTTTGAAATTCCACCCCTAAGGGGGTGAATTAGGGGGGTGAAGTTTATATGGAATTTGCTCATTTCTGGACTTATAAGTATAAAGATAGGTATACAAGTTATTGATTATAATTGAAAATGACCTGTGTAGGTAAAATGGACAAAACTTCCCCTAAAAAGGTAAAATGGGGGGGTAAATAATCTATATATATAAAACTCTTCCGTTACTGAGTAACTGACAGACAACGCACAGCCAAAACTATTGGGCGCAAGAAGCTGAAATTTGTCATGTATGTTCCTTGGGTACTGTAGGGGTGCACTAAGAAGGGATTTCCCGAAATTCCCACGGGATTGGGAAGAAATGGATAAATAAAAAAATATGCGCAGGCGTAGCTGCGGGCATCCTCTAGTAGTTTTAATAATTTAATTAACTAAAAAATTTGTTAAGTTTAATAGTAGTAGTGTAACAGTTTCTAAATTATGTAATAAAGTGACAAACAACGCTATAAAATCCGTATTTCAGTAGTAGGATAGTAGTAGTTTAATTTCAGTGTCTGATGACCTAAAAGCGTAAATGTTGAAATATGAGTGATATAGGCGTGATAGTATGAGCATGATGCAGCTGCCTTTAGCGCTAAGAAGCGGGGCCTTAAACGCATGGCATGTCATCTCAGGTTCGACAACCGAGTAGGGCCAACAATAAAGTTATTGAAATTTTCTGTCAGGAAATGCTTTATAATAGCCCGATCTTAGTAAGTTGGGTGTATCGCATAGCCGTGTCGAAAGCATGTAATGCCGTTGGTCCTGCGCCTGATCGGCCTGCGTCTATAGCCAGTCTCCGTTGAGAATATATAACAGTATTTTTTATTTATTATTACTCTTTAGTGTCAGCAGCGATAGCCTGGTGGGAAACCGTTGGACTGCCACGCAAAGGTCTCGAGTTCGAACCCAAGGCGCATCTCTGACTTTTCTAAGTTATATGCGTATTAAATAGTTAATTATCGTTTGCTTTAACGGTGAAGGAAAACATCGTGAGGAAACATGCATGTCCGAGAGTTCTCCATAATGTTCTCGAAGATATGTGTAGTCTGTAGTCTGTCTCTAACAATAATTTAATTATTCACAAGAATATGCAATTATTTATTAACTTTTTAGTGCATTTTAAGTTTTAGAATATTCTTATTTGAAGTCGGTTTTCTTTTTGTTAAAATTTTGTTTTAGTAATTGTTGCTACTGAACTTATATCGCTGTATCAATTTTCGTGTTCCTGTTTTAAACCAGTATACAAATACAACTACTAATATTAATTATACTTGTTATGTTATAGAAACGGTATCCGCGGCAGAATGAAGGCGGCTGTCCACGACCTTCTCAAACAGTACTACCAAGTAGAGAGTCACTTCCAGCTAGGTGAGTTTGAGTTCTAACCATTGGCGTATCCTTTTGTCTATTTTATTGTTTTACAAATATGGCGTACTGGTACAGGTAATACATAGAGATCCATCTATATATGCTGTATTTATTTTTAGTTATCTCTATTTATTAGAGAACGAATATAGTCTAAGAGCAATTAATATAGTAGTTTTATTACGACTAGCGGCCGCCTAGTGCTCGAAATTCGACCAAAGTTTGCCTGTAAGATATTGCTGATATGTCATTATATGTATATTGATATATGTAACCATAGTTACGCGCTTCAACTGCGTGTGTCAAATGCATGGTTGTGTGCGTGTAGTGTTTTTTCATTAATATAATGTATTTCTACGCATAATTTAAAAAAATATTAGCATTCGCCACTTCTTCTCTGTATAAACTATAAGTGTGCGAAATTTCATACTCCTCCGTCCGCCCAATTTTCGTAAAAATTGATCCAAAGTCTTCGCTTCACGTATTAATATTTAGATAAGCAGTTACTGGATGGTGTTATAAGTTTTTCTTTTTACTAAAGACAAGTAAGAAAATAGGGTATAGCGTTGTTTTTAAGAAGAGGCTTTGTTTGGTACATACAACGCTAGAACCTTGAATTGCAACCATTTTATTTTTTATTTTTTAATCTTGTGGGAATGCTTTGACGCATACCTCTCCGCGGAAAAGGGGAGCGGACAGATTATGTCGGGCTCACCCGGGAGAAGATGGAATGTCCCGGGTACTACCGACTAAGCCCACCACTGTGTGCCAGCTCGCTGCCTTGAGTGGTGGGTGGGTCGCTGGAACTGAAACTACATCAGCGACCCACCCAGCAGTGCCCAACGCAGGCAAGGAATGCCTGTGGGCGACGACTTCTAGGTGACGCCTCGGCAACCTTTTTTTTTTTTTTGGTACCCAGGAAAAATGCTTGATGCACTATCCGCCGGCTAGGGGACGGCACCGGCGGGGCGTGTGGGACTCCCCATTCTGGTATACCCACTAAAAAACCTGGGGTGTTTCCTCTCTCACCCAATGGAGAGGCCTGTTGGGAGCTCTTAAAAGAATTTAGTCATCCATAGCAGGCCCCCCCGTGTGGGTGCGGGCTGGGTCAAACGGATCCGACCACCTCTCGTCCCCAGGGGAGAGCCTCACCGCTCTCCCCTTTCGACATTGGAAGGCGCCTCGGCAACCTAACCTAACCCAGATGGGCACCAGACAACTCTTAGGACACGGCTTATTTACGTTCTTACTGACTTTCTGGCCAGTCTTCGTTTTTGGTCTGGAGCGTGACTTTACTTTTTGACTTGTGTGCAGGTTCATACGACAAGTGCGTGGTGGCTCTCCGCGAGCGTTACAAGGATGACATGCAGACTGTCTCCAGCATCATCTTCTCACACATACAAGTCCCCAAGAAGAACTTATTGGTGAGTATCATGTAGTGTATTTGATTGTGTGTTCTTCTGGTGCGGTCAAATGAATTAACTTCATTGTAGATATGGATATATACATATACTGGTACCAGTTAAAAATACTACATAATATGATATAACCTAACTGAATGGTTGCGAGGAGACGACTGCGGCGCGTCATTATCTTATACTTATGCCTACATGTAATAGTAGTCAGCAAAACCTCTGATGTGTTGTATATTCAAATCATTTACCTAATTGGACGTACTTTCTGAAAAACGTTCCAACCCACACTCGGGTCAAAATCGAGTTATTTTTAGTAAATTAGTCACGGGGTACTATTTACTAGCTGGAAACATTTGGTAGCTTTACTATCACTCTAAATATGAAATCATGACTTAGTAGCCCAACCCACATGTATGAAGAAGCATTACGGGATTGAACTTCAATCACGATTATCTCAAAATGTTAACTTTGTGGGTTGGAACGTTTTTCAGAAAGTACGTCCAATTGTACTATTAATTATTAATTCTAATTGACTAAAACCAATGGACTATGACGCTGTAGAAAATCTATTAAAATTGTAATGAATTTTGCAGTCACACACAAACACACACACACGCATACGCACATGCACGCATACACACAGACACACACGTACGCACTTACCAAGAAATAATTTTAAGATATATTTTCTTTTATTTTTAATTTATAAATGTTATTTTGTTCTTTAAATAAATAGTAATAGTATATGAAGTCTCGGGTTCGAGTCCCGGTTCAAGCCAACAAAACGTTATTGGGATTTTTTGTTAAGAAATCCTAATATCAGCTCAGAGTTAGGAAGATGGCGGTGTTAGACACCCTCGTGCTCCGGAAAGCACGTAAGTCCTGCACCTCCGGTCGTATCGGTTTACAGTCCCATCGGATCATAAAAGTTAAGGAACAAAGAGTGCACTTGTGTTTGCGCACACACTTGTGCACTGTAATATCTCCTGCGCAGATGGCCGTAACTCTGTTAAGATGATAGATGAACATATCGGCGTCCAGTGGTTTGATGAATGGGCACGATCTCACGTCATATATCCGATAACTTACCCATTAATCTTCTACTTTATCAATAATTTGATTTGTTGCTTTTTAAAAGCAAGCTACGTCTTATGTCCTTAGAGCTTTGACAACATATTAAATTATTTCTTTGTTCCCAGGTGACGCTCCTGATCGATCACCTATGGTCGAACGAGCCGGGTCTGACGGACGAGCTGGCAACTACTCTCAACGAGCTGACTTCGCTCCACAGAGCTGAACATAGCCGCGTCGCTTTAAGAGCCAGACAGGTAATATTTACACGGTTCGTCTGTTGTTTTGGGACTTGTGTAGTCATATTACATACACATACATTTATTTTATTATATTATTTTATTTTTAGGATCAGAAAACTTACATAAAATGAGAATCCATGTATAAATATATGCATATATATACCAGCTGTATATAGCGCAATACCAGCTATATCGCCAAGGTTGACAATGGTGGTAATGAAAAACACAGAGTTTTGACACTCCTTAAATATGATTTTTCTCAGGTCCTGATAGCTGCCCACCAGCCAGCATACGAGCTCCGGCACAACCAGATGGAATCCATCTTCCTCTCGGCCGTGGACATGTATGGACACGACTTCCACCCAGAGAACTTACAGAAACTCATACTATCTGAAGCCAGCATCTTCGACATACTGCACGATTTCTTCTACCACACCAACGCAGCGGTGAGTACTATTACTGTTAACTTAAACCCCGACTTCGCACGGGCAGTACAAAACCTTAACAAATTATACACCTAACCCTTCCTCATGAATCTCTATCTCTATTGGTAAAGACCGCACGCAAATTCATTCAGTAGTATCTGAGTTTATCGCGAACAGACAGACAGACACGGCAGGGGACTTTGTTTTATAATATGTAGTGATTTTGTAGAGAGTCATGCTATTTTAAGTTTCCTTTTTTATTATAAGGGATTTTTGTAAAAAATGTTTTGCAGCTGCAAGAATGGCGAAGTAGTCGCCACACCAGTGCCACTGCGCTGAGTCTGCATAATAACTATATTTAATACTATAAACAGAGATTAAGCGTTTGTGAATTTATGTGTACATGGATTGTGGAGGGTATTCTCAGAAAATATGAACTTATTTCAACAAATCTTTCACTATTTCTAAGGTACATTATCCTAGGTAAGCATAGGCTATGCCTAACTCGAGCGAAGTCGGTGCGGGCCGCTAGTCGGTAATAAAGTAATTCCGATACATTTTTATTCAAAGCGTATAGTACAATAAATACTTGTAAATATAAGATACTTGAATATAAAATATACAAGGCGACCGTTAGTAGTCAAAATTCGACCAAAATTCCTAAGCTTGCTACTTTGTTTTCTGCCTTTCTCTATTACATATAAATAACTTTGTAACTATGGTATAGGTAACCATAGTTACAAAGGATTGTACGACGTCAGACAAACAATGTCGAAATACTACGAACGCTTCGACTGCGTGTGTCAAATGCATGGCTGTGTGCGTGTAGTGTTTTTTTCATTAATTTAATGTATTTCTAATGCATATTTTACAAAAATATTAGGATTCGCCCCTCCTTCTACATATAAACTTTAACTGTGCCAAATTTTATTCTCCTCCGTCCGCGCAATTTTCGTAAAAAGGGGTACAAAGTTTTTGCGTCACGTATTAATATATAGATAGTTAGCAACCTTAAGCTACACACATAGAGCAAAATTGCCAGTGATGGCAAACAGTTTTCAGCTTAGTACAGGTACAGAGAAATAAGTGTAAAATGATACAAGTTGAGTGGTACTACTAGCATGTTCAGATCATAAACAATTATTTATGATCTTAACAACGTGAACATTGAATACGATGTCTGTAGGATCTGTAACAAAAATTAAAATAATTTATTTACATCAGGCATCCATTATGTTGGGTACAATATCCCTAGCAATCCCACATGTTCCCTATTCAGAGGAGATCGGTATTGTCAACCTGTATCTATTGCAATATTTGAGGTAGGCAATCCGAGGGTGCGTGGCGGCTTCCACTCTTCACAATTATTTTATTACTAGATGTTCCCGCGGTTTCACTCACGTTTATCGTTACTGCGCCGCCCCCGTGGGTCGTAGCGTGATGTTATATAGCCTATAGCCTACCTCGATAAATAGGCTATCCAACACTAAAAGAATTTTTCAAATCGAACCAGTAGTTCCTGAGATTAGCGCGTTCAAGCAAACAAACAAACAAACTCTTCAGCTTTATAATATTAGTATAGATAATGATGTCTTCCGTTAAAAATGCTTACTGATAAGAAGAGCTCCATGTCGAAGGCCAGCATCCCGAATGCAGTGATCTCGTTGGGAACCTGCGCCCTCGCTATCATGAACACCATCATCTTCCTCACTGTCTGATTGTCCATCTGCTCCCATCCACTGCAGTACACCCTGTTTGCTGTTTCTGCGGACTAGATAATTAGAAAATTTTTTAATCGGTAGTCTCGAAGGATTTTTCAGGGTCAGCAAAGCTCGAGTCATACTCTGGTATTGCAATATCATGCAAGAAAGTGTGAATTGGGTTTTCTCTTTACAAGTATTTATTGTTTATCTATCAGCAGGCCTAACATCAGACTCATGAAGTATATACACGCTTTGATCATCTTAAACTCTACAGTGATGTGGTCCGAAACAATGTAGCTATGTCATGTTAAAAGAAAGAAATACTAATAAACTTCATATGTATATGTTAGCGATAGCCTGGTGGGAAACCTTTGGACTGCCACGCAGAGGTCTCGAGTTCGAACCCAAGGCGCGCATCTCTGACTTTTCGAAGTTATATGCGTATTAAATAGTTAATTATCGCTAGCTTTAACAGTGAAGGAAAACATCGTGAGGAAACCTGCATGTCCGAGAGTTCTCCATAATGTTCTCGAAGATATGTGAAGTCTCTCAACTCGCATTAGGCCAGCGTGGTGGACTATGGTCTAACCCTTCTCACACTGAGAAGAGGCCCGTGCCCAGCAGTGAGATAATTTAATACAGGGCTGATATTGTATTGTATTGTATATGAATAGATATTTTCATAGTAGACTTATTGGGTTTACCTTGAAAACGGTTAGATTGATCTGCACATGACTAAAATTACTGTAAACCACAAATAGTTGATATCAAGTGTGAGCGTTCTTTAGTGTCCGCTGTTTAAAGGTCTGTAAAGTTACTCGCGATACAGGTATTATATTCAGCGCGGGCTACGTTGTATAAAATACTTTGCGATTATAAATCGATGTACATAATATGTAGGTAATTAATATAATCGATGCATTATAGTTCACTCACCATAGCTTTCAGCTTAGCAGCGTATCGACAAGGCACATAGATATGCAGTACGGCGCCTACGACGAATATCATGTATCTTAGATCGAAACTATAACCCTGTAAAAAAAAAAACATTTTTATTGCGATTCTTTAGTGTCCTAGTCAAAAGTTTACATGCGATCGTAAGGTAAGTTTGATTCCGGGCGTTGACCAAATTGACTGAGAGACAAATCCAATAATACCTTGGCTGGATCTAACCTCAAAACCCAAGACCGTCAGCCGTTACTACGTTTAGTCAAAGTCAAATTCATTTCAGTCACAAATATAACAAATATGAACATCAAAGTTTACTAGTTAGAGCGTTTACTAAACTTCTAAGTCTAGTTACGTTAGGAAATGTACGTAGGTACCTCCATGGTCGACAGCGAGAAGAATTGGGTAGCGATGGCATCCTTCTGCGAGGACGTTATCTCGCAGAAGGAGGCGGCGGAGCGGATCCGTGAAGAAAGTATCCTGGTGGATCCGTGCCGCCGCCGTAGTGAAGGCCGCGAGTGGTAGAACAGGGATCTCCCACCCGTCAGGCATTGAGTCAGAGCGACGCCCTCTGTCTTTCATGCCGGGGCATCGCCCAGGAGTCGTTGCCCACAGACCTTCCTGTCTGTATTGGGCACTGCTGGGTGGGTCGCTGATGCAGTTTCAGTTCCAGTGATCCACCCATCATACAAAGCAGCGAGTTGGCACACACCGTTGGGTTTTAGTCGGTAGACCCGAAGTCTCGGGAGAGCCCGACATAACCCTCTCGCTTCCCCTTGTGGCGAGGGGATATGATGCGTCAGGAGTTTCCCCACGATAAAAAAAAAGGAAATCTACGTACCTCAGTAATATGATACAAACAAGTACATAATTGTATCATGGTAGCGATGAATATAAGGCCCAGCCATATGTTGAATGTATGTTGTATCAGATCAATGTAACTGAAATATACAATAATAAAACATTCCAATATTACTGATACTGCAGATCGCTCGATGCATTTAAATAAATTGTTAATCGAGATCAGAATATATCTTGGGACATCAACCCGCTCGCGTTAATGTAGATTTTGCCAATATATTTCTATCCCATGGGAACACAATTTTTTTTCTGGATGACGGATACCCTAACTACCCTCCTTTTTTGTACCCCTGACAACGTGTATGCAAAATGCGAATACTAGTTCTTTTGTTTGTTACGCTTTCATGCCTTAACTACTCGACCGATCATCATGAAATTTTGTACACACCTCATCAGCGGTACAGAAAAGAAGGTGCCTTTTATCCAAAAAAGCGGCCAAGTGCGAGTCGGACTCGCCCATGAAGGGTTCCGTAGCATCAAGTAAAATAATACAAAAGTTCTTGTAGTTCGTTGTAACTTTGATCGATGTTTTAATAATAGTGTATTTTTTTTAATTAAGTCACTGATAAGTAACCATTATAATTATATTTGAGTTGATTGAATGAAAGGTAAATTGCGGTTTACGATTTATGACGTATTAAAAAAAACTACTTACTAGATCTCGTTCAAACCAATTTTCGGTGGAAGTTTACATGGTAATGTACATCACATATTTTTTTTAGTTTTATCATTCTCTTATTTTAGAAGTTACGGGAGGGGGGGGGGGACCCCCAAAAATTTTACCACTTTGGAAGTGTCTCTCGCGCAGACTATTCAGTTTAGAAAAAAAATTATATTAGAAACCTCAATATCATTTTTGAAGACCTATCCATAGACCCCACCCCACACGTATGGGAATGATGAAAAAAATTTGGAGTTTCAGTTCTAAGAATGGGGAACCCCCAAAATTTATTGTTTTTTTCTATTTTTGTGTGAAAATCTTAATGCGGTTCACAGAATACATCTACTTACCAAGTTTCAACAGCATACTTCTTATAGTTTCGGAGAAAAGTGGCTGTGACAGACGGACGGACAGATAGACAGACAGACATGACGAATCCATATGTATATACGTTATTTTTTTACCTTTATGCCAAAGGAAAAAAAATATTGACAAAATCTAGATTAATGCGAGCAAAGCCGCGGACAAAATCTAGTATCAACTAAAATCTTACTGGAACATCCTGCACTGCTCCTTAATAACACTAACTACCCTCCCATACACCTCCCTGCTGTCTGCCCTCATAGCATCTTCCAACGCAGCGCAATACAAATCCATCTTCAAGCAAGCATGGTTGATCGCCAACCCGAAGAAACCGTCATAACCCGTGAAGTTCACCACATATAGCACTGAAGCGTAAGCCATATACGCAAACATAAACTCGTAATACGGAGAGTTGAATCTGTCTTCGGGATCGGAATTCGGTTTCCTCAGATCATGTATCATGTATTTCACTGGTACCGATTTTAAAATGTAGTTGTACAGGTTGAGAATGATGGCCATCATTGGGAAGGTCATGACGCAGGTTGTGACAGTGATAAGCCACCATCTCTCGGAGTATTTCTTGCTGTTGTGGATCGAAGCGGTCGCGATGTCTTTGTAACGTTGCGAGCATGAGTTGAAAAGTTCGTGATCGCGGTTGATTTCGTCTATGATCTGCTTGGCTGGTACCCGATTGTAGTACATTATGAGCATCTGTGGATAGAAATAAGTTTATTTGTTACTTTTGTCCGCGTAAAAGTAGGACAGGTTATATTAATAACAGTAGTTTTTTAAATAAAATATAGCCTATGTTATTCTGTGATAATATAGCTTTCTAACGGCGAAAGATTTTTTTAAATCGGGTGAGTAGTTTTTAATTTAAATCGTTACAAACAAAGACACAAAAAATCTAATCTGTCTTCTATAATATTTGTATAGAGACGAGGAAGGTAAAACCCCTATTATAAACATAAGGGTGGTTAAATATGAAGTTGCCGCTATGTATGAAGAAAATCGATAACGTTATGGTTTTCATACTACGTCATCAATAGTTTTTGAGTGGCCGAATCGAATTATTTTCTTTATTTAACGTGCTTGTAATTTAGAACACATTATAGTGCCCTTAGGCACTATAATGTGTTCTAAATTAACAAACACATCAACCATTATGGCGGATTGAAACATCGAATACGGGCTGACAGTAAGCGATGTAACTTTAAAGACAAATTGTATAAAAGCTTATTGATATTTATTATTAATAATACACGTTTTTATTAATAATATATATTATAGTCTATTCTCAAAATTAGATAGAAAAAACCATTGCATTTTGTACAGAAATCACAAAATTACATGTAGGACAGAAAAGTCAATTTCATAGTATTCTTTTTATTTTATATAATTAAAATACATTAAAACTTTTATTATATTTATAATTTTTAAATCAAACCCAAATTCATTAATTACATTTAAATCTTAAAATATAGATATATACAAATATATACCTTAAATAATCCTCCGACAAAGGGTCCAACTACAGTGCTGTGTCTGATCATATTGATAATATCCTTCTCCTGCCAGCATCTGTACATGTCTATTAATATCAACGTCGCTAATGGTGCTACACTGAGGATGACCAGAACTGTGGAATATATAAAGATTTTTAATCATACTAATATAAAAATGATTATCACTCTATTACTCGTAAATGTAAAAGAACGTATGTATGTTTTTGGATGCAACTTGAAACACAAGTAGACCATTCATTAACACATAAATAGTATTGATTTTTACAAGACTTCTCTCGCAGTACTGTTGATTTCCGTGTCTTGGGGGAGTTTATATACACCCATACTCAGAACAAAAGTTTGTGAATCAAATAATTTAATGTCGATGGAGCTCAATACCACAATATTTGGCGCAGAGGTAGTGGCGAAGCGGCCATTGAAATCACCGCGCTATCCGTGTGACATCTTCTTTTCGTGTGGTTAGTGGCCAACCTGTTGTCAAGAGTTGATCAAGCCGCCCGTAGGCCTCTGACATGGCTTAACGACTGCTGTCAATTTGACAACAACCGGGACCGACTTTTTACGTGCCCTCCGAAGCACGGAGACGCTCAGATGAAATACCACTAAGCGGTCACCCATATATAGACTGACCGCACCCAACATTGCTTAACCTCGCTAATCGTTAACCGATCAATGAGTGTATTTGGCTATGAGCGCCTCCGCGTGTGTCTTATTAGCATAGTCAATCTTTATCCCAAAAATGCGTGCCTGCGTGATTTAAGGGCAATTATTTAATACATGTCTTCTTACGTATTAATTAATTTTGCACTTAAACGTGTCATTGCAGTAATCGCCTAGCTCAAACTAAGTGAGTTAGAAAGCACTCTAACTCGTGTTACAAAGAATTTAATTGAGTTGTCGCCTCTCTGTATATACTACATATTAACTCAATTATTTAAACACTGATATCTATTGGACGTACTTTCTGAAAAACGTTCCAACCCACACTCGGATCAAAATCGAGTTATTTTTAGCAAATTAGTCACGGGGTACTACATATTTACTAGCTGGAAAAATGTGGTAGCTCTACTATCAATGTTAACTTTGTGGGTTGGAACGTTTTTCAGAAAGTATGTCCTATTGTACTATGGCCTAACTCGTACCACAATGGTAAGAGGCCCGTGCCCACCAGTGGGATAGTTAATATACAGAGTTGATATTACATTATTACTAAATTTTGGCAGCAGCTTCGCTCGCGGCAATGTAATTTAATTTAGGTTAGGTTAGATTAGTAACAGTACTTCTTCTGGATGAAAAGAACTCTAATGTCCTTTTCTGTTAACCTGACAACGTGTATGCAAAATTTCAGGATGATCGGTCGAGTAGTTAAGGCATAAAAGCGTAACAAACAAACAAACAAACTCACATTCGCAGTTATAATATTATTTAGGATTTATTACATGTATGTACTCACATATAGCGGCCAGTTGCAAATTCTCAGTCCTTGGGTTAGGATATATGAACGTGACACACAGTGTGAATGTTATTATTTTATACGTCTTGTTGAACGGCTTGTATTCCAGGTCATCCATTGTGGCATAGACTTGAAAGTTTCTCCTCAACCTGTTATTATTTAAAATTACAAAATTAGGTCTTTAGATTACGTGATTGCATTGACACGCGAGCTGTTTTAATGTCCAACGTAGTAATGTTTAGCATATTGGCGACTAGCGAAAATATTGCCAAACGCTCTGCTTTGCTTCTCAGAATTTCCCAACAGGACATCTCAATAACACCTTCCCGGGTGGACATCGATCGTGTGCTTTCTATCGATTTTAAATCTATATTTATATTTTATTTAAACTATAAATGCTGTAGACAGGGCGCTGTGGCGCTCTTTGGGGGAGGGCTATGTCCAGCAGTGGACTATTATAGCGTGATGAGGATGATGATAAATGCTGCAATTTTTTTTTTATCTTTATTTATTTTAAGGGATTTTTGTACAAAATAATGAAAATGTCAATCCTATCGTACCTTATTCTAAAAAAGAAACAACTACTACAACAATAGCATAGGCTAATCTTAGTAGCTAATTATTTTCCAGCTGGTAGTAGCGAGGGCTTTACAAAATACAAAAGCGGTCATAAATATATGTATATTCGAACCCACAACACGCGATGCGGCGGCAGTGGTAAGATGACCGCTTGCCCACTACCTCAATCATGATGCATTTGATAGCTTAATAAGCTCGAAAATATAGCGGTTATTCGAGAGCAATATCCTATCGAATCGCTGGTTTAGTTATCTAAACTATCCGAATCGCTTTACTTATTTAACGAGCGCAAAAAATGTAATGAGAAATAAAATACATGTCAAGATCGTAGCTATTAAACCCATTTAGTCTGCCCACCTCTCCGGGAAAATGGCGTGAGTCTAGTCTGTATTTGTAACACTACCTTAAAACGGCTCTAAAGTAATATACTCGATGGTTGCTGTCGTACTGAATACTATACTTTCAATTACAGTACGAGTATTTCTAGTTCAATTATATAATTATAAGATATACTAGTTTTTGTTTCCAACTTCGTTCGCGTGAAATTTTTGTTGTGTTATTAAAACCTAGCGAGCCAAGATCACTCATCGTATGGGTCTATGAATAAATTTGTATTGCGATCAGTACAGTCCTTTAATAATAATAATAATAATGTTTATTTATTTTCTCTCACAAAGATATTTTTACAGATTCAACTTAACTATGTACAAATATAGTAGTAACACAAATCAATGTGAGAGACTGGTGTCTGAACTAGGAGACCTGTATGACAGAACACCAGCCTCTCCTAACTCTGGACTAGTGGGTGTACAGATTAATTTAGTTTAATGGTGAGAGTGCGTTAGTGCAAATGTCTGTGTGCGTGTATGTGTGTGTGTGTAAGTGAGTGGGTGCACGCGTGTGTGAGTGTTTGCGCATGTCTGACTAAGTGTGTGTATTTGTGGCAGTGCGTGCATCTGTGCATTTCTAAATAATGTAACTATAGGCCTATGTGTAGTAGTTCTTCAGTTTGGTCATAATTAAATGATTTTAACCAGTATGTAATAGACTTTCTGCATTTGAATTTTGTAAGATGGTAAATATTAATTTGTTTGTTGATTTTATTGTACAAGTAATAGCCTTGAAATCCGAAAAATCTATTGGCGAAACCCGTAGTCCACCGATTGTCAGGCCAACAGACTTTATGTTTGAGGCGCTTATCTTTATTGCATAAAGGATCGTACTCAAGTAAGGAGTGTTGTTTCAGGACAGTGTTTAGGACATAAAGTTGTCTTACCGTCAGAACATCAGCGAGTTTATAGAGCTCGTTTGTTGGGAAAAGGAAAGGCAAGAAGTGACTGACTTTCAGGACAGCTCTTTGCGCTCTCTCAACCTTTAATAAGTGGGTTTTACATGAGCCGCCCCAAACAGTGACACAGTATGTCAAGATGGATTGACATAATGCCATGTATACCATTCTGATCACGGGTTTATCAGCTACATGTCGGAGATTTTTAAAGATAAATATTAGTTTTCGAACCCTAGATGACAGGAGGTCTATGTGATGAGCAAAGCTAAGAGCACTATCAATCATAACGCCGAGGTATTTGATATTGGACGCTGGTGTTAGGTAGTCGCAGGAACAAGCTTGAGTGTTTAGACAATTGTGGGCTGTTATGTATTTACTGTCTTTTATGAAAGGTGGGATGGCCTTGATAGAAAAAGGTATGTATTTTGTCTTTTCTACATTAAGTGTGAGGCTATTATCTCTGAGCCATTCAGATACAGTATTGAAACCGACTTGTGCAATTTCATAGACCGAATCCCAACTATCCCCATGGAATACCAGAGCGGTATCGTCAGCGAAAGTTACTATTTTTCCATTTAGTAGTGACAGATTACACAGCTCATTGATATAACTAAGGAAAGTTAAATCGCTACATACCACAATACAAGGAAAATGTTAGCTTGCTATTAGAAATGCCTATGTAGTCATATTGTATAGAATCCGCCTATGGCAGTGACAACTACACACGCAATATTAATACATACATACATAGGTTCACGCCTGTTTCCAAGAGGGGTAGGCAGAGACTAAGGATTTCCATTTGCTACGATCCTGACACACTTCTCTGGCTTCATTCACTTTCATCACATTCCTCGTACACGCCCGTCGGCAATATTAATATAACACTTATATCGTTAAATTGATGGTTCTGAATGCGCTCGGCGCTATCCGACACTTCACATTGATGAATACTTTTTCTTTTGAAATTAAACGACTATAATGAGAATTCTATCGCTATTTTAAAACACTACTTACTATTAATTATTTATATGGTGGTCGTCTTATTGTCTTGAAATCGCTTGATGACCTTGAGACGATCACCATCTAAGTCTCTCCGTGACCGTTGCTGCTGAAAAGTATAGATATAAAGAGGTAAAATATATAATAATAATGTTTTAAAATAAATAACCGATAAAACCCGTAAACAGTAGTTTAATGTGTAAGACAATATTACTTTCTACTTTAAAAAGCGAAGCGCGCATTATTATATAAGATAGACGAAAATTTAAAAATCTTGTTTATGTTTTTGATGCATTCAAGAAACTGTGATCTTAATAAAAGGCAATCACCTCGATATCACAGACAAACACTTCCTTTTTATTTATATGTGTATATAACAAATATTCTTTCAAATGAATCGCTCAAGGTTTAATCTTTGATCTAGTTAATAGGTTTCTGTAAAGGAAAGCGATTCAATTAGTCTCTTTGTAAGGTAACATAATAAGCTTGTGCGTTTAATAAGATTGCTTGAAGTAATTTAAGCATAAATTATTAAAAAATATTGCAGTGATAGCGTAGTACAGATATCGATGAACTGTTAATTTAGAATTCTCACGATCGAAACTTGAGAATCCATTGACTGCCAGGGTTTATGTATAGCATACTAGCCATTTCTTGCAACTTCGTTCGCCTTTATATAAAAAGTAGCCTTTGGCAATAATTAAGTCATAAGATAATTCTAGCTGACTCACATTTTTTATTATCTACGTCAAATGGTTTCATTACCCAAACTGTAAAATTTAAAAGTATTTTTGAAATCTACTTTGGAATAATAAAAAAAAAGCGTTTTAAATCTGATAGTAGGTGGAATTGTCAAATTACTAAAAAGGGATGCGCCATATTCAAACGCAGCTATTCTAGGGATATATCAGATATCAAGATATCCGTGCTACAATTCCACTATCTCTTGTATCCAAATTTTAAATATTACTTACTCCCTTAATCACAACCAATTTTTACATTGTTTGCAAACGATTTCTTTTGATTGTTATTTGTTCTTGTCTTCCTTCTGAATCAGTTAAGTTGCGGTAAAGCGGAAAAACAGACAGCCTAAGTTTCTCATTTAGAATATAAGTATGGTCTAGGTGTTGACTCAGACTTAAAAATTGCGTAAAGTGCGACTGGGATTTTCTTATGGGCAAATCATTGTAGCACGCATCGTCTGGCAATTTTACTGGTAATAGGAATGATGACTAAAAAAGGTTTTAGTCCATCTTAATAATGGACACGTATTTTTCTTTTGTCCCACAAACAAATAACAACGTAGATACAACGCGTTTAAATTTCGTGGTACGTCACTGTTCGGTACAAATTTTACAAAAGCGTGACGTCACAAGCCTCTACTTCCGAACTTTAATGCGTTATATCTTAGTAAATTTTTATTGTATTCTTATAACAAAAAATAGGTGACCAATATTTTTTGCTAATCTAAAAGATGGACTAATTAGAATCACTTACTTTTAACCCTGTCATCATGCCTATTGACTCGAGCCCTATTGCGAGGGACTAAGAACATAGCTGGCGAAATGTAGGTGTAATTATGCCATCAGGCATTTTCTTGCCTGTGTTTATTTATGCATCAAACAAAATTATTATTCTGTATATTGAATAATAAAATTACAAATGAAAAAGTCAACTCCTGCAATAAGAAAAGGTCCTGTGTCGCGGGGGACACAAACATATAAACGTCGGACACAAAGAACACCCAGACTCGGAACAACTATTTGTGGATCACATAAATGGTCGTTATGGATTTTAAACCCTAACAACACTCGCCGCTCTGGCAATGGCCAGAAGTCTACCTTAAACCACGACGCCATACTCTTTCTCCTTAACTAGTTAGAGTATATTTTTTGGATTATTTTATGCAAATCTAGATTTTGTAGATTAGTTTAATAACAGTTCTTTTTTTTTTGGGATGAATGGTACTCTATGTCCTTTTCTGTTCCCCTGAAAACGTGTATGCGATATTTCATGATGATCGGTCGCGTATTTAAGGCGTGAAAGTGTAACAAACAAACAAACTTACATTCGCATTATAATATTAGTTAGGTTATCCCAATATACAGAGTAATGGCATATTTCTGATATATTTTCTAAATATATTTGTGTTATACGCAGGTATGCAACGCAGCATTGGAGGTGTACGTTCGGCGTGCGTACACGTCGTACGATATCACATGCCTGCAGCACCTGGCGTTGTCTGGAGAATTGGGAATAGTGCACTTCCAGTTCGTACTGCCCACTGGACATCCTAATAGGTGAGTTTAATGATTCTACTAGATATTAAATCAATGAGTTTTGGTTTCGATGCCTGATAATTTGGCATTGGAATTTTCTTTAATTACTTTCTTCTTCTAATAAGTCTAATTATCAATAAATAGCTTATTAATAATGTTGTACCTTTAATAACATCACGGAACGGTCTTCATCGGACTCAGGCTCGTGAGGTCGTGGGTTCGAATCTTGATCAAAACAAGGTGCCCAATGGATAATGCATCGATCTTGCGATCGATATATTCATTCCACCAATGGCACTGCTGACGTGAAGCCACTCCTTACAGGCCTTATAGCTCAGCTGAAGGACTTTACAAGAATATCTTTAAAAACATTGGTAATATCAGTATCTCATATGACACTTTATCTACAGGATTCCAATCAGCCAATCAGAGATCGAATTATCAGCAGCCGAAGACGTGGAGGGTATCCCAGCTGAGCTGTGCACCGCTGCCATGAAGAAGTGTCACCATAGGACCGGAGCATTTGCCGCCTTCCCATCCTTCGACCAGTTCGTGCAGTATGCTGACGAGTTATTGGACCTGGTTCATGATTTCGCCAGCTCTGCCACTGTTAGGAAAGAGGTAGGATTGTTTGAGATGGGTTACTTTCTTGGTAGGCATCTGCATTAGTTGAGGCAGCATTTATATATATTTGCACAAGGTAGTGGTGTAGTCCTTATAATTATGCACAATATTTTATGTGGGTGAACTTAAAGATACGACACAGACTCAAGTTTTTATATACGTTTCGGTCCGCCAACGTTAGATATTAGTACTTTGAGCACATCCGTACGGTACAAATACGGTACTACTCTGCGATAGATATACATATGTTTTATAACATTTTTTTATAATTTATTATTTCATTTTCTCAAACAAAAATACAAATATTGAAATAGGTTGCTCTAATCGCAAGATATGATAGATACCCAGGGCTTGAGCGAATTGGCTAGTCCACTGGTACGTTATTACCAGGTATGTGCGAGGTAGTTTAGCGGCAAGCGATGCTAAGGCTGAGTAGTTAGTGTGTGATGTGACCTCACAAATCCTACGCATCCTTTTACAACCCTGGTAAAAATGTACCATATAACTGGTGTTACTACATAATACATATGGTACAATTTCTAATATTATGTCTGTTGGCAGGATTTGGCAGCGCTGCAAGAAGGCAGCGAGAGCCGGGACAGCACCAGTATCAACGTGGGACTTGACTTCAAACCTGCAGACGCTGAAGATGTGGTATGCACATGTTGGATTCTTATCGTGGATGTCGTTTCTGCTATTGTTGTATTATCTTTAGGTAGTAAGCCAATCGTGTTGTCCAAGAAAGTATAGAAGTTATTGTGAACATGTGGCAGTCAGAAGAAAAAGAGCTAAGCGAATTAAACTTTTTATTAATAGCACAGATAATTAGTTTACCGTGCTATTTGTAAAATCTCCTTGGCAGAAAAACCTAATATCAGTTTACACGACCCAGAAATTGAATCTAAGGCTTTAAGCGCAGCAGTCGTATTTACTGCTGCGTCTTCGAGGTACTTAATGTAATATTACGTAATGTGTAAACAGTGTCTGAAACTATTAAACCGTTTTTAATAATTCTTTCATAATTAGAAAGTTATATAATTCATTATTTGAATTTTTATACAAAAATACAAACACTGAAGTTAGTTGGTCTAATAGCACAACTTAGACTTAAGAGACTACTTGCGGTTGCTAAAGAAAGCAGCGCCGTGACCAGACTACGCACTGCGGGTGTGAAAACTTTGTTTCTTTGTGCAATTTTTAACTTGTCAAAATATGAAATTGGAAAAGAAAATAAGCTTTTCTGAAAAATTGGAATAACAAAAGGTGTTAAGTATGATGTAAAAAAGACACGGTAAAAGAATATTAGCATTTTTCCTTTAACCCTATATAACGTGACGCTACGAGTTACAGAAGCGGAGCAGTCATCATAAACATGGGTGAAACCGCGGGGACAGGTAGTAATATAGCTGTATGTTGTTGATATAGCCGCTGGAGCCCATCCACATCCTGATGATCGGCGTGCGCGACTCGGGCGAGAGCGACGACAGCGCCGTGTCGCGGCGCTTCGGCAACTTCTGCCGCGCGCACAGGCACGAGCTGCATCAGAAGCGGATACGTAGGATCACATTCATGCTGCTCATCAAGTGAGTACCACGATATCCTACATTGACTTTAGTGGAAAACGAGGTGTTCCTGATAGAAAGAAAGAAAGAAAATTTAATATATTTTTTTGTATACATACATAATCTTAAAAAATATAATAATAAATATACAATAGAACAGAAGGCGGCAAATTAGGCAACTACGTCAGATTTTGTTACAGTGTAATCTACAACGCTGGTATTCTCGCAGGCCAGTCTCTACCAGCCCAAAAATGGAATTGACTGCAAAGTGGAAAGTGATCAGAATTTATAAAGATGCCGCTTCCTCCTTTATTTTTTAAATGCACTACTTCCGCACCAGGAATGACTGCGCGGATGCTGTGGGTGTGGTTTAAGTAGTCGCCTCGCTACTGCCGCTGCGCCAAATGTTGTGGGTTCAATCCCCACACGAACAAAAATTTGTAATCCACAAATGGTTGTTACGAAACTAGTAATTGTTCTTTATGTCCGTTGTTTGATTTGAATGTTTGTAAAGTTCGCCGCGACACAGGAATTATTGCTATTACGGGAGTTATTTTTTTTTAAAGAAAGAAATAAAAGTATTCCAAGTTTTATTAGGCGTATTGTAGCACCCATATATTTGAAGATACACGACACAGTATGAATCAATCTATCTAATCTGTACGGATAGCGTAGTAGTTTAAATAATCGCTTCGCCAATGCCAGTAGAAAGAAAGAAAGAAAGAAATTTGTTTATTTCGTACAGAGCACACACAATTAATTAAAACCAAATAAACAAACATATTATACATATTAAAAACAAAATGTGTATGCCCTCGCCGAAAAGGGTCACCACCTCAGCATTAGCTGGGCACCCAAATTGAGTGCACCAGCGCTGGTTTTCAGTTGGTCACCCGATACCGGGTCAGTTCGCTGATTATTGTGCGCTCAAACCATACAAGAGCCAAAAAGGCTGTTTCAAGTCTGTGTGTTCCTTCTGTCCGTTTTTTGAATGTTTGACAATTTTCCTGCAACACAGGAATTATTCCAAGTGCGGGGAAATTTTAAAAAGAAAAGTTATTCGTTGTGATCCTTACTTATATTATAAATGGGAATGTAAGTTTGTTTGTTTGTTACGGTTTCACAAATCAACTACTAGACCGATCATCATGAAATTTCGCATACACATTGTTAGGGAAAAGGACATAGGATACCTTACATCCAGAAAAGAGTATTGTTACTTAATCTAACTTGCATTTACGCAAAATCTTATATTTATATAAATATATGACGTAATTACTTTACCTTCCAGACGTCAGTTCCCCAAGTTCTTCACGTACCGTGCGCGGAACGACTTTACAGAGGACACTATCTACCGCCACTTGGAGCCCGCCTCCGCCTTCCAGCTGGAACTGTACCGCATGCGCAGCTACGAGCTCGAGGCGCTGCCCACCAGCAACCAGAAGATGCATCTCTATCTCGGCAAGGCTAAGGTAAACCAACTTCTCGCTGAGTTTGACAGGTTAGATATCGGTATGTCGAGAAGGGTTTTTTATACTAAGCAAGGTGGCAAGCAAGTATACTCTCCGTTTAATGGTAAGCGATTATACTGGCATACAAACAGATGAAACACCAGAAATATCATTCGCCTCTAGCAAAACAAACAAGCGAAAATAAATCCGACAGTTTAACGAAGTTCAAGATCTACCTACGAGCTTAAAATATTTTAAATTAAGCTGCCTTATACGGGTTGCATGCCGATTTATGTTCCAAAATACTATTGAAATTAATTTTATAAAAAAAATATATTAGGTTTACGACAACCCCGGTTGCTAAAGGTATTAAATATAATGACCACCAAAAATAGTAATTGCACAGCAAAATATGCTTACTAAAATATATCATAACGAGCACCTATACTCCTCAAATCACTGCATTCCGTCTCGGAAGAATTAGGTTATGTTAGGTTAGGTTCCTTCTTAAACCCACTCAAAAATAGGAGCCCCGCGAAGGGGCTCCGTCGACTTATTTTTATCTCTTTGCTGTGCAATTAATATTTTTGGTATTAAAATGCGGTTTTAATTTAGGTGATCATTTACTATTTTATTACTGTTATATTTTACTATATTTGGTGATAAGTTAAACATAAGCCGTTGCTAAAAGGCAAATAATTCTATTTTATTTTCTTTTTAATTTAGGTATAGCAATCATTGTATAAATATAAGACAATATCATGTCCACATCTTACTGTTTTGTTTATTATCACTTTTGATAATATTTGCGCGTGTGCTCAGGTTTTTACCGCGTTAATTGTCAGGCAAATCCCGAGCGCCTGGCAGTCCTGACCTTGATTATACTGGTACTGATTAGTTCTACATTTTAAAGTATTTTGTATTAGTCTAATATATTCTGTGTCACTGTGCAGGTAAAGAAGGGACAGGAAGTGACGGACTACAGGTTCTTTATTCGTTCCATCATCAGGCATCAAGATCTCATAACCAAAGAGGCTAGCTTCGAGTATCTGCAGAATGAGGGTGAAAGGTAATTTCATCCTTTGTTTATTACAACAATAGAGAATTATGTTTCTAAAGGATTCTGTCAAGAATGTCTTTGATCCCATGGTACAGCTTATGACATAAGTCGCAGAATATTTGTGGGATATCAAATTCTTCTATTATTCAAAGTACCCATGGTTCTCATGTTTTTACAACAGTAAAGTTTAAAGGATAGTTAATTTAGTAATACATAATTATAAATTCGTTATAATAATTATTTTGGAAGTTATGTTTCACAACTAAATTAAAAAACTATTTAATGCTTAGATACTTATGTAGCTGAGCAGCGATGGCTCAGTGGGGAGACCAACAGACTGCAATGCAGAGGGTCTCGGGTTCGAACCCACGTCGCGCACCTCTGACTTTCGGGAGTTATATGACTTTTCGAGATTATGTGCGTATTGATTGACAATTATCGCCTGCTCCGTGCCTCGGAAAGCACGTTAAGCCGTTGGTCCCGGCTGCCATGAACATCTATGGCAGTCGTTATTGGGAGAGTGTCGACACAAAAGATCCCACTGGGTCGAAGTGTCGCCGGTCTACACTGACTGACCCCCACATAAGATAATATACATATGTAGCTGATTGTACAAGTTACATTATTGGCACTTACTGCAATGCAGCTGCCATAATTTAATATTAAAAATATGCCGTTATGCCGACACTCCTTCATTAATTTGCTTTTAAACGTGTCATTACAGTAACGTATGTCTCAGATTAAATAATTTTAGACGCATGCACTCCAACGCGCTTTACAAAAATTCTACCTAATACGTCTTTACATATTAACTGAATGTAAAAATTACGAATTCAACAGCATTTTATGACACAAATAATTCAACAACAGGTATAGATGTACATTTCTTTTATAATATATATGTTTTTTATCTACAGAGTACTTTTGGAAGCTATGGATGAGCTGGAGGTGGCCTTCTCCCATCCGCTGGCCAAGAGGACAGATTGTAACCACATATTCTTGAACTTCGGACCCACGGTTATCATGGACCCAGCTAAGGTACGACCATATATGTTATTGACTTCCAATTAAACTGATCTTAGAATCGTACCGTGTTTATATAAACCAAATCATCAAATTGGATCATAAGGACTTGTTCTGATGGTTTATTTTATTTGTGTTGTGCATTATTTAGTGCAGTAATTGGTTAATAATCCAAAATGTACGAATGTTTTAAAAGCGTACTATCCCGCATTCGAATATTTATTTATCCGCTGAATAATTATTCGAATATCGAATATTTGAAGTACCTGAATAGTAGTGATGAGCACAGTTACAGCACAGCATATAAATAATTATATGATGTTATTTATATGATCGTAGCAAATGGAAATCCGTAGTCTCTACCTACCTCTCTAGGAAACAGGCGTGAATCTATGTATGTATGTTTATGTGTACATAAACGGTATTTTAGATTTTATTTAAAGTATTGCGTAGCGCATACTTAATTCAATTGTCATTTGAGTATAATTGTGCGCACCGCTGTTTAGTGACTACCATTTTATTTTAACCTTACACTAGTATTTGAGTAATACTTATCGCTAACATACATAATCCATGATTCATTCATTCAAATACCCATATATACGGGATGTCCGGTAATTAATGGATAACCTTAAAATGTCTTGTAGAATTGACGGCCGTTCAGAAAAAAATTAAAAGATAAAAATATGAAAAAGAAATATTATTAATAAAGTGCAATAGCTAGTCGTACTTTTAACTGTCTATCTATTAGCATAATTAGTGTTTAATAATAAAACAACAAAAACCCGATGGAATTCATTTATTTATGGTCGTAGTGTACAAGAAGATAAAATATGATAATTTAAAAAAGAAATCATATCTCAGGTACTAGTTATGATAGATTTTTCAAATTTTTTTCTGAACGGCCATTAGTTCTACTATAAGATATTTCAAGGTTATCCATTGATTACCGGACATTCTGTATAAATATTTCGATTTTTTGTCGATATTCTCCCATCGCTAGTTAATCGTGTCTAACATAGCTTGTGTGTGTTTCAGATCGAAGAGTCAGTTCTTGGCATGGTAATGAGGTACGGCCCTCGTCTCTGGAAGCTCAGGGTCTTACAGGCCGAGATCAGATTCACGCTGCGCATGGGTAAGCTTTCTTCTTAACGTGACAATCCCAACTGGTGAACGTTGGACACCTTTAGATTTAGCACAGTCTAGCTATGACTAACATATACAGTCTGTTAACGTACGTTGACAGATGGAAGGTACCGACTTATCAAACTGTTAGCCGGTACCTAACCTGTCTGGGCCAACAATCGTGTAGAGATCCGTAAGATTGCTTTAGTGCTCGTTAACAGACTGTTTATAAGTTTTACCTACATTGTGAGCTTAGTAGCAGTGTTTATAAACCTTGATTTCGATAAACGACCGTGCATTGTATTCTATCAAAATAAGAATACAAATTGCGGTAGGGAAAATTTTTATGTTGTGTGTTTTATAAGCATTGAATTAAAAACACTATAGTTTATAATAATAAATAATTTACCGTGAGACAAAAATTAAAAAACCAAAAAGGTTCTTTTAAATTTCATTTTTGCTATGGGTGTAACATTGAGTCAATATAATATATAATAGACTAGCTTTTGCCGGCGGCTTCACTCGCGTAAAAGTAGGTTAGGTTATGTTAGTAACAGTACTTTTCTTTTTAAATAAAATATAGTCTATGTTACTCATTGATAATGTAGCTTTTTTAAGGTAAAAATATTTTAAAAATCGGTTTATTATTTTTTAATTGAAATCCTTACAAACTAACAAAAAATCAAATCTTTACTTTTTATAATATTAGTAAAGATTTTTCAATTAGTTAAATACGTAAGGTTTTTTTAAAACACTATCATTCAATTTTGAAAAGTTAACTAAAATGTATCTAATCTATCTAATCATAATACATAAATAATAAGTACATGTAGTATAGTAGTGTTTATTAATATATAATACTACTAAATGAAGCCGCTTATATAGGTTGACAATATAGTTTCGTATTTCGTCGGCTTAATATCACAATTTTTCTATATAAATCTTTTGTACGTATTGTTAAATAGTCTATAGCCATATTTTAATACGGGTTTTACAATAACCCTAAACCATACACACTGTCACGAAGACGTTCCACGCAATAGAGAGCTATAAAAACTTGTAAGTACTAATAATATATTTAACTTCAACCCTACCTGTGATATATGTTATGTCGTCCGTGTTCGCAATACCCTTGATGTTATCCAGACTTACCTTCCTTGTGGTAAGCTTACACTGTATGTTTCTTCACTATCTCAGCCATATGATACATAAGCTTAATGGATTTTAAGGCCATGTACCCTTCTTGCATATATTAGCGCTGAATATGAGCTTAATGGATATGCTATAGGATGCTATTCGCATCAAAGATCTTATTTTCACTTTGACTAGGTCGTCCGTCCACGGTCTATCTACTACTACTGCATTAGAAATAATATTTGAAGGAGACATTACAATTATTTTTACTAATGGAATATCAAAGATTCATAATTGATTGTAGGTCTTAATCAATTATGAATCTTTGATATTCCATTGGTAAAAATAATTGTAATGTCTCCTTCAAATATTATTTCTAATGCAGTAGTAGTAGTTTTAAAACTAAGAAACATCTTAATTCGGACAGCCGCTTAGCCAAAGATTCTACATTGAATTGCTTTACATAAGTATTGTGCGAAGATCGTAGCTGCTGCTCGAGGATATTTTACCAGCAGTTTGCTGTCAGTACCATTTCCAATTGGTAACTATGAGGGCTAAGTCGCATGCTTTAGTTCTTCTGCAAACTGCATTATAAAGGTTAGATAAAATAACCTAACTCTAAATATTATTTATTGTGTTTTTATAACTAATGTAGAATACGCACCTAACATATACACGTGTGTCAAAGTGAAGATGATTATACTAAGCCACCATTGGCTCACTTTGCCTTGTTATCTGTCGCTTATTCACTCACAAAACTAATATGAATAAAAATTATTTATTTATTTTCTAATCTAATGAGAATTAATTCTTATCTATGTTGATGGTGTTGTGTGTATGTGATACAATATTATATTATATTATATTATCTATATTGATTAGTTATGCTTGTTTCGCATTTGCTATAAGCTACACTGTCGCTTCTTTTTAAATGTTTTCGCTTATACTTTGCTATTTTGTGCATATACAGGTGAAATTTTGAACAGTTGATAAATTGAAATGGGATTTAGTAAGATATGACTTTTGTAATGATGACGAAAAAAAGTTTTTATGTTAATACATAATACGATGACTAAAAATTCACATTAGTATATTGTATGTATATTCAAATAATATCAATATACAGAAAAAATATGTTCGTATTTATATTAGTATAGATGAAACATTGATTATATCGAGCTTAGTTCTAAACTTGAACTGTCTATACAATATTGTTAAATAATCTGCAAATATAATAAATTATATATTTGTTTATATTTAACAACATCTTTTATTTAGTAATCGCCCTGTATTGTCGGTACCTATATATAAGTACACATAAGCATGGCCATAAGCACAGCTTGCCTGACTAAAATGCTCGATTCAAAATGTATTAAAGAGTATTATTTGCACAAGTATGTATGTCTTTATTGTGCTCTGGTGAGCATCTAAGATATGCTTGTTTAATTGACCAATAATATAATCAGAGCACAATATTGTCGACCTAAATTCTAATTACGAAATCGGGAGATCGGGCCTTGTGGCGCACCCTGGGGGAGGCTTATGTCCAGCAGTGGACTGCAGCTGAAATGATGATGATGATGAAATTCTAATTAATTGTAAGTCCAATTTGAGCCAGCGAACGATGTTCTGCCATTTGGGTAAAGTGATTATAATTACATCTATCTCCTTTTTTCTTTGCAATATTTGTAAAGTAATTTTCTATTAATTATATTTATATTGGAACATTAATTTTAAGCTTTCTACGATCTTAATAGAAGTTCAATTTGGACTTTTCCATAGTAGAATTAGGTTGACGATATGAAGATTATTACTTACTACAAACATAATATATCGGGCTTGTTTTATTCTGTAATCGTACGCATCTGTTCTATTATTATGCACGTTCTTATCCAAAACAGTCATTGAATCTCCCATTTGAATTTATCTACAGTTTAACCCTGTATGTATATAAATATATAATGTAATGTAAATTCTAAAAGTATTCTGTTGATACATTGTCCATTAGGGCCCATACACACGAGCGCGTCGCGGCGGACAAGTCTCGCTGCTTCACAGCAAGGCAAGTGAGCCGCCCACAGATATGCTGTGCTATACTTACCGAGCGATATTTTATAGCTTGGAGTCGGGAGTCGTAATGTTACACAATATTTATATATATAGTTCTTCTGTACGTTACTGCATGCCTACTTAACTGCTGGGCCGATTTTGATGAATATTTTTATGAGTTTAAGTGGGTCTCTGTTTAGTATAGATGCACAATTAGACCCGGTAGGTGGCGGTTTGATCGGGTTCTAGAGTTTCTTTTGGTTTTTTTCTGTTAACTTTCGGATAGTATAAAGTCTGTTAGATACTCTATTTAAATCATTAAAAAATACACTTTCCGTATGTTTCTGTCGGCAAATCTCTAAAAGTAGACGATGGGTTGATTTGTAATTGTAACAAAACGTTGCATTTCTATATAAGAATGTTTTCTTATATTATGTTTTATTCCGATGTTCCCACTGGAACGGAAAAGTAAAAAGCTTAGTCTGCTTTTTGCTACAGCGAAGCGTTGCCAAGCTAGTATTTGCAAATTTCAATAATTGTTAGTAATTATTAGCATCAGAGAGAGCACAATGGGAGGTGTTATATAGGTCTATAATATCAGAATATGAAACTATCGCTTATGGGCAATGTCCGTAAGAGCAAAGTTAGACTATAGACCACCACGCTGATCAAGCGCAAATTAACACACCTTTAAAAGCATCGAGGAAGGTCAAACATGCAAAATACCTCACGATATTTTCCTCACCATTCACTATGCACATACCTTCGGCAATTTCTGACTTTTCTAGTACGTGGTGGATATTTTGAACACAAAACCTAAATTTGCAGTTCACATCATTATCTCCAATAGTTTATTATCAAACTGTAGTATGATGACGCAGTGGTTTAAAAAGTCACCTTACCGGAACATAATATGCCGATTGCTCTGGTTCGATACCCGTACGACTATGGCACTGTGGACACGTATGGAATGCCGTAGGCATTCACAAACGTCAGATCAACCGAGGAGCATATCTTCAATATTAGAAGAGAGAAATCTCGTAGGTCACATTCGACCATGATCACTATTAAATATTTGAGGGAAACATAATTATGTACAGTCGCCTGTAATATTCCATGGATACCTTAAGGTCTAAAATCCTGTGAACACTCGAATTAAAATGAATATGAATGAACTAGATGGCGTTGTTTTATAAATTACGGCTATATTAGGTACCGATTGTACACTTCTAGTCAATAATAATTAATGTAATTCTTACTTAATATAAAAATAGTTTAAAGTAAATTTAACAAAATTCAGTTATTAAGAAATCAACTTTTTTATTTTATAGTAGTGCACCGCCATCTATTACGATATAACTAACTTACTTAACAGTTCTTGTATCGATTTCCGTTAGATGGTATCAAATACCGGCTTATACAATATTAGTATTGAAATATACATTTTTGCAACTTACTGTACATAATATTATCTTAGGTTTACCCGAATGTTATACATTGAAATAACTACTTTATACGGCTTATGTTGTTTGCGCGTTGTTTATTTTATAACACTATTATTATATAATCGTCAGGGATAGTGTAAGCTTAAATATGAATCGTTTTAAATAATTTAAGTAGCTTAAATTTTATTAAAGTACAATAATAGTAGTGTCATAGTTTAATATTATGTGATAAAAGTGTTATAAAATAAACAACGTGACGAAATCCGTATAATGTAGTTTAATTTCAATAAAAACATAAATAAATTAAAAAGCAAACTGTTACCGATTTTGTTTTTATATTTGCCTATATATTACTAAATAATTCACTTTTTCGTTTGAGTGATAGTGACGGTAGTGGGTGATTAGAAAGGCGATACAAGCAGGCGCGCATGGGTACTTATCGCTCATTCGTTGTCAAATTGTCCTGAGGACACCTCGCGCTGAGGCAAAACACGTGTCCACGCATATTTTGTGTTCAAAGTGGAATAGGTACTGCAAGTTAGAGTACCACCGGATCGCACAACGCGACGATCCTTTACCAGAAGAATTCGGTATTGTCTTTTAAAGTTCGAAAAACTTTTATACAACAGCTTTGTCCGTCTGTCTGTCTGTTATACAACTTTCAACTCAAGAAACGTAAGAGCTAGAGACTCGCGGTCAACGCCATTCGAATCAGCATAGTCGATATACCGCGAAATGACTATGACCGTTGACCTCTGACCTCAAGGTCACGTGGTATCACGTGACCTTTGCATATTACTTGAACCATTTTTTCGAACTCTAAGATTTACGGCAATTCGTTCCCGTTTCTCACTTGTTTCCATTACAATAGATTTAGGTGAGCAATCGGTGTGCGTGACGGGTTCGTCCATTCGGATAGTTTCAGCTCGCGGCTTCGCTCGCATAAATGTAGGTTATGTTAGTAACAGTATACTTTTTCTAGATTAAAGGGATCCTATGTCCTTTTCTATTAACTAACAACGTTCGTATGTTCGTTTCTGGTAACTCTGGCAACGTGAAATTTCATGATAATCGGTCGAGTAGTTAAGGCGTGAAAGCGTAACAAATAAACTTATATTCGTATTTATAATAATTAGGATCACTACACTGAATATATTTATAAGCCGTTGCAAATTATTATGTAATATTACGATCTACCCGACTCCATCTTAAAATCGCATTGTATATCATTCGTGTGGGATTACATCTCTAACGATTGTTCCATTGTAGGTCCCGGTGCCCCTACGAAGAATGTAAGATTGTGCTTATCCAATGGCTCTGGGTATTCCCTGGACATTTACACGTATGAGGAGACATCGGACCCCAGGACTGGTGTGGTGAGTACTAACATAAAATATATAGACAGATATTTATTGTATTTGTGTTACAAGTAAGTTTAACTTATCTAAGTTTACCAAGTGTTTTATTTTTCTATTCTTATGTGAGTGAGGCTTAGGGTCAGCGTCGACGGACGGAGTGGCGGCGAAGAGACTAATTCAGTAACAATTTAAATTTGACCTAAAGTGCTTCAGAATACGACTTTATTTGGTACAACGCAATAAAATGACCGTGCTTTGAGTCGCTCGTCTTCATTTTATTTCGTTGTACCAAATACAGTCGTATTCTGAAGCACTTTAGGTCGAATTTAAATTGTTACTGAATTAGTCTCTTCGCCGCCACTCCGTCCGTCGGCGCTGACCCTTATTGTCAGTTAAGAATAAACTAGTTAAACCTAAATTAAAATAATTAAGAATAAATCAATTAAGAATAAATCAATTAATTTATATTACTAAAAACAGTGCTGCAGCGCGATTTAGAATGTCAGAAATGTATGACTGCACGAATGGTTTAATGGTAAGATATCTACTGCCACGACGCCGAGTATTGTAGGTTCGGTACCCATAGTGGACAGAAAATTGTGTGATTTGTCGGCCTCGATGACGTAGTGGTCAGTGTGACCGACTGCCACGCCTGAGGTCGCGGGTTCGATTCCCGCGCAAGTCAAACATTTGTGTGCACGAACATGGATGTTTGTCTTGGTCTGGGTATTTCTATGTATAATATTTATGTATTTAAAAAAAAGTATATATGTATGTTTATCCATTGTCTAGTACCCATAGTACAAGCTCTGCTTAGTTTGGGCTAGATGGTGTTGTGTGTATGTGGTAGAATATATAAAGATATTACAAAAAAAAACTATAAATATTTGTTCCCAGTCTTAGTGTTCCTGCGCCGAGTGTAGTGGATTCGATCCTCAAACGGGACAAAAATTTGTGTGATCCTAAATACCTAGTTGTTAGACTATGCTGGGTGTCCTGCGCCGAGTGTTGACTTCGACTCTCACGCGTGAAAAAGTTTTGTGTCATCTCCAAATAGTTGTTCCGGGTCTCGGTGTTTTTGCGCCAAGGGTTGTGGGTTCGATCCTCACACGGGACTAAAATTGTGTCATACCCAAAGAGTTGTCCTATGTCTAGGTGTTCTTTTTGTCTGTTTTGAATGTTTACAAAGTCTCCCGACATAGAGTTTATTTGTAGTAAACACTGCGTCGTGGCAGTGGCGAGACTATCACTTAAACCATTACGCTATCATGCAATACGATTAGTTATCTGATTATTTCTAATTCTTTCCTTTGGTTTGACAGATAATGTTCCAGTCGTACGGCCCGAAGCAAGGTCCCATGCACAGCCTACCGATCTCCACACCGTACGTCACCAAGGATTACTTGCAACAGAAGCGGTTCTTGGTAAGTCCTGCTGTTATTCGTACTACCTTATAGCATGTAGTGCTGTATCGTTTTTTTGGGATGGCACTGTAGAATCGTTTAAAATAAATGGTAGGAAATAAGTATATGATTTGTCTGATGACAAGCAGTTACCGTGGTCTATAATAGCTAGCAGTAACATTGATATACTTGCGCTTTATCGAAATTAAGGGAAAAGGAAAGTAGGTGGGATAAAACATGTGAGAAATGGCAATAAAATGCCGTAAATCTTATAGTTCGAAAAAATGCTTCAAGTAATATGCAAAGGTCACGTGGTATCCCGTAAGGTCAGAGGTCAAATGTCATAGTCATTTCGGGGGTATATCGACTATGCTGAGACGAATGGCGTTGACTGCGAGTCTCTAGCTCTTACGGTTCTTGAGTTGACAGTTGTAGTTACAGACGGACGGACAAAGCTGTTGTATAAGAGTTTTACAAACTCTAAAAAGCAATGGCCGTGTTACACATTTGAACCTTCTTAACTATCAAATAAGTACTAACTTATATAAATAAAGGTGGGAACTTCTTGAGTGTCACGGGGAAATAAGGAAAAAAATAAAAAAATCATTGTGCAAACAATACACAAACGGACAAACGTATGTCCGCTCGACACTTGATTCATTAACGAGTCAAGTGTGGAGCGGACATACGTTTGTCTGTTTTTTTTTAATGACTGATTTTTTGCGGGCAGACGTATGTCCGCCCGACAGTTGACGGGTTAAAGGAAAAGAATGTGTGAAGTAGACACGTAAACATTCTGAACTATCGATTAGGTACTTCTACAACGTACTTCCTTTTGACTGACCGTGAAATCTCTGATTCGATTGATCGGTTTACATCATAACATTTATGTTATGATGGTTTCACGATAAAAATATCGGTAATAGCACGAAGTTGGGGACACAAAAAGTGGCACTATAATGTAAAGGCGATACTCGGTAAACCTATACATCCGGTCTTTTTACCGTCTAAACCAAATTTTAGGACATAAAAAGATCAGAAAATGTCATCCAATCTGTGTCTAGTAATTGCATTCGAACGTTTTTTGACCATAATCGACTTGACGCGACGCTGCAAGGTCAAGGACGAAACACGCTTACTTATATACTCGTATATAATGTTGTCAACACATTCGAATAAATTCGAATGCATCTATGCGCATAGCTTATTATTAGCGCTTTGGTTGCTATATGTCTAAGTGCTTTATGCTGTTGTTTGCAGGCGACGTCACAAGGCACGACATACGTGTACGATTTACCAGACATGTTCAGACAAATGGTCGAACGCAGATGGAGAGAATGCATTGAAGAAGGCAGCGTTGATGGTAATTATAGCATTTCGTTTCTAATTGACTCAAAAGCGCAGCGGTATTGTCTACTGTAAGGTCACAGGTTCGATTCCCGGGCCTGATAAGCAAAATGTTATTATCGTCAAAAACAAAGCTTTATTACTCAAATGTGGTTCATTCAAATGGTGTAATACAAGGTTGAATAATTGTCATCGGTCAAAGAACAGCCCGAACTTGCAGACTGCAATAATGGCAAAGTGGTTTGTCGCCTCGCAGCTACCTCCATGTCGAGTGTTATGGGTCCGATCCCCACATGGGACCAGTGTGTTCCACAAATAGCTTGTTTTGGGTCTAAGTCACTTGCAGATTTTGTATTCCTTCTATACAATAAAGAAAGATAGTTTTCTCCATCTTCCCTAGCCCTGTTTTGTATTTAGTATTTTCTCACTATTTATGAGAATATCAATGATTGTAACTATTTGTGAGGCTTATATTATTGTTACTATCAGAAGGTAGCACTGGCTTCTAAGATACAGGTCCGTACCTAGTTTAGAAGTCAGGGTCTCCAGTTTGTTATGTATTCCTTAAGCCCTAGTTTTGTACTTAGATTAAGTGATTTTCTTATGAGTAATGTTTCTTATGAGTAGTAATAAACTAAACTAAACTAAACTAAACTGAGTATTCCTCGTGGCCGTTGTTTTAGATGTTTGTAAAGTACCCCGTTACAAACTAATTATTCCTAGTGCTGGGGCTGTCTTTCTATTAAAAAGAAATAAAAGATTTAGGACGTAGGCGGTGTTAGATAACCTCCAGTGCCTCGTTGCGTACTGTTATATATCTCGATTACATATAAAACTACAGCGTAACCCTATTATTATACTTTTAGTCTCTAATTAAATCAGTCCGATTCCATCTTCCGTCAGTGAAACTTGTTTCAAAAGGCCAAATATTGGAACTTAGTGAATAGTCAAAGTGAAATAAAGTGTCTTTCATAATTAATTTCTTTTATTAAAAACCGTTTATTCGAAGTCTCATAACAGTACGTAAAGTCGTTGGTCCTGCGCCTGACCTGTCTCTAGTCGGGTCGGATTGTCGACCCATCGGATTATAAGAGTGAGGGAATATAGAATGCACCTTTCTTACTATTGTTTTTGCTATAGGTCCACCTCCTGACAACGTGATGTCCTTGGTCGAGCTGGTGGTAGAACCAGATGGTGAGAGACGTGTGGTAGAAGTCACTAGGTTACCCGGACAGAATAATGTAAGTATTTGTTTGTTTATATTTTTACCGTTTCTTGATTAGATCGGAGACTTTCTGGGTAAAGGCCAGGTTAAGAGCACCTTAAACCGGCGAGCGTGCATGAGGAATGTTATGAAAGTGAATGAAGCCAGAGAAGTGTGTCAGGATCGTAGCAAATGGAAATCCGTAGTCTCTGCCTACCCGTCTGGGAAACAGGCGTGAAACTATGTATGTATGTATATTTTTACCGATGCAGAAAATGAACTTGTAGCTGATAATAGTGGTAGAATTTCAGCGTGAAGTGGGATAGTAGGAAATTGAGAAAATAAGAGTTCTTAAGAGGAGACTTAAGGAGGGATAGAGGTGAGATGATTCCGCAACCGTTCTCCTAAGACCCATTCACCATTGGAATGTTCGTCGACAGAATGATTCATTGATTTCCTTTTCCCCAGCAGAACCTTTCACCTACGGGTATTTCGTTGACAGAAACTTTCATCTACGTAAATCGTGTATCCGACTGCCACGCCTAAGGTCGCGGGCACAGTCAAACATCTGTGTGCTTGAACATGGATGTTTGTCTTGGTCTAGGTGTTTCTATGCATAATATAAATTTACAAAAAAAAGTATACATGTATGTTTATCTATTGTCTAGCTCTGCTTAGTTTGATCTAGATGGTGTTGTGTATATGTGCTAGAATATTATTATTATTATAATGGCAATGGGTCTTAGGAGAACGATTGCGGAATCAGGTGAGATAGGAAAAAATGCGTCATTGGGAGATGAGCGTAGAGAACAGCATAGAGAATTTAGTGATAGCGGAAAAGAGGGGCACAAAAAAAAAGACAAAGCATAGCATATTCTATACAAATACATTTGTACAACCCATAGAAGCTTTACCTATTTATTTATTTATTCAACAAAAATATAAGCTTACAGTATACACCAAATCGTTCATATCTATGAATAGAATAGAATAGAATCTTTATTTGCTTACTATGCTAATAATATTACAACAAAAACTTAGATTAACAAAAGAAATAACATAAAATAATATTTGTAATAACAATCAACAAAAACAACCTTTTATCCACTTAGGAACTATAAAATTACTTTTTAAAATTCAGATATATATAAATATGTTCCAAAATTATGTATATATGTATCTGCTACTCGTTGTATTAATCCTTCAATCTTCTGCAGGTGGGCATGGTAGCGTGGCGGTTAACCCTGTACACGCCAGAATGCCCTGAGGGACGAGACATCATCCTCATAGCGAACGACCTCACATACTACATGGGGTCTTTCGGACCCCAGGAGGACTGGGTGTACTACAAGGCTTCACAGTACGCGAGAGAACTGAAAATACCCAGAGTAAGTAGGATTTCACTTTTCTAGCAGTCGTAGTACTTTCTGGACAGTTTGCTCATATCAAAACCAGTTTGATCTTTATTTTTATTTATTTATTTCACCATATGGCCAACTATCTTTACAGGTGACGCTCCTAATACAATAGTGGTGTAGTGATTAAAAGAAAATATAGAAAAAAAAAATACAATAAAAACCCAAAATTCAATAAATTAATAATATCTAAATTCCTTATTCACAACAAAATTAAAATTCTTCATAGCCAACAATACGTATCTTCTCAAATAATAATAAACTATCATTAGGTATATGAGGTAATAAATAATATACACGTTGCGAGCTCACTCTTTGACGCACCAAATACATCCACTCTCTCGTGTACATTATTTACAGTACTTATAGCACGCGTTAAGGGGGCTTTACCCAGCAAATTAGTTCTGGCTCTTGGCACTGCGAGCAGTGCTGGGCGCCGTCGTTTATATTTCGAAGTGTGCTGAAAAAGAAAGAAAAGTGAAGATTTGCTAATTCTTTGGGACATGATATTATTATGAAGTGTAATATTGACTGACATGAACAAAAGATTTGCGCTTTTGCTCACAAGGAACATGAGTGCCTAGGTTTGATCCCTGTTTTAGACAAAAATGACAATGTTTTATAGTTTGTTATCCAATTCGCAGCAATAGTACGGAATTTGGTAATGTTCCTATTAGGCTTGACCTATGTGGTACCTAATTATAGCTCGCAAAACATAATTCCTAAAAGATCTTTGCCGACCCAAAGGAATAGACTTAAGCGAGATAGATACTGGTGCCAATTCTGTTGTCACAAAATTCTCTAAGCTTAACTAAAAATCACTAAAATTTAGTTTAGTCCTCTCAAATGACATTTCGTATTCTGAAATCGATAAAAGAGACAGGACTAAAAAAAATTTAGTGCTTTTAGTTAAGTATAGAGAATTTTGTGATAGCAGAATTGGCACCAATATATCCAAATAGGAAGCTTTCCTTTCTGGGATTCTAGGATTCACAACCACAATTTTGTGTATTTGGAGTATGAACATATTAATTCGCATATATGTATATTTTTCCTAACACAAAGCATAATGCTATGTTTTCGCACAATCGATTAATTGTGTTGAAACTTTGTAGTAATATGGAACATCATTATTTTTAAAGTCAGTTTTTATTTTAGTTTTCTTTAATAGAGACTATGCCCGCTCTAGATATAAATTTGTGTCGCTCGGGACTTTACAAACATCCTAACAAGACACAAAGAACATCCAGACTTAAAACAAATATTTGTAGATCAGACAATATTTTGTCACGTGTGGGACAATAATTTTAAATCGAATCTCCAACACTCGGTGCAACGCGGCGACCACATAAACCGCTACACCATCCAGACACATTAATTGATATTACCCATTACCCAGATATACGTGAGCGTGAACTCGGGCGCGCGTATCGGCGTCGCTCAAGAAGTGAAGACAGAGTTCAACGTCGCCTGGGTGGACTCCGAACGTCCGGAGCGTGGGTTCAAATACCTGTATCTCACGCCTGAGACTTACTCCAAGCTGCTGCCACTCGGATCAGTTAAGACACAACTTATAGAAGACGAAGGGGAGTCCAGATATAGGATCACTGATATTATTGGTAAGATTTTTTTATTTTGTTGCTATAGTTAGCGATATACGACGAAACACACTTACGAGATAATAATTGTCTCTATCTTTCAACTTGGAAATCGAAAGATAGAGACAATAGAAATGACTACTAAAAAAGATTTTAGTTTGCTCTTCTAGATAAACAAAAAATATTGGACACGTATTTTTCCTTTGTCCCACAAACTAATTACAATGAAGATACAACGCGTTTAAATTTTGTGTTATGTCACTTGTAGGTACGAATTATACAAAAGTGTGACGTCACAAGGGCCCACTCTTGAATTTGAATGCCTTATATCTTAGTTATTTATTATTGTTTTGTTAAAACAAAGAATAGGAGTCCAATATTTTTTGCTAATGTAAAATATGGACTAATTAGAATCACTTATTTTAATTAACCCTGTCAACATGCCCATTATCTTGCAGTCCCACCGGATCATAAGAGTTCAGGAACAAAGAGTGCACTTGTATTTGTGCACACACTTGTGCACTGTAATATATCTTGCATCGATGGCAAGACACCGTTAAAATTGGTCGCTGTAACCAAAATTCGATCAGGAGGACATTATTTAGTAAAAATAATTAGCGTACCGGTAGCTTAACAGATTCCCTGTCCGATGAATCACATATGATACATAACAATAGATTGTTGTATTGTGTCTATCCCGAGACAGCGAAAGGGTTAAGACTATAATACATAGCGACCCATCTCTATGTAATTTTTCCCTGTTTTAGACATTTCTATTTATGAGAGACTAATGTAGCCTGAAAGCGGTAACTAAATTACATTTTTATGAATTTGTTTATGGGCCAAATAATACAAATATGAAATAAAATATTTGAATTAATAGAATTGAAGCAATAATTGACCAATTTTATAATGAATTTCTTACTAACTAACAAATAAGAAGAATTTGACTATAGGTATGCCATGGATCTATCTAATTCTGGCTAATCTATACTAGTAAAATTTACTTTTGCCCTGGTTGCGCGACCTAAGTCAAAAATCTTTATTGCCATTAAAATATCACTTCTTAATCAGGTCCACTCAGTAATATATTCATAAAAAAATAAAAGTAAATAAAATGCAGTATTGAAAAAAGATTGTCTAAAACGAGATATTTACATTCAAAAGAGCCTGTTCGATGAGCTCTCACGAGAAGAAGCAGTCCTATGCCACTTTTTAATCGCTAAATGATATAGTGTAGTGATAATCTGACTGTTTGTATGTGTGTCTGTTTGTATTGTAACTAGTCAAAATCTGACGGTATTGTATATATGTGTGTGTGTGTGTGTGTGTCAGGTAAGGAGGACGGCCTGGGCGTGGAGTGCTTGCGCGACGCGGGTCTGATCGCGGGCGAGACGGCGCAGGCCTACGAGGATATCGTCACCATCTCCATCGTCACCTGCCGCGCCATCGGCATCGGCTCTTACATCGTACGGTATGTAATACACCTCGCCATCCCAACTTACCACCCATATATTATTATGTACTGCTAGGTAAACTTGACCATGTTTTGATGGGTCAGTTTGATGTTTTTATTTGCTCGTTCTTGTGATATGACTTTGCGATAAATAGTATGTAATACAGTCTTATACAGAAATGCAATGTTGTGTAAAAGTTTCAAGTCAATCAAAAATCCTTCGACCACTTTTCGAATTTTAGGACACTGTACGGTCCGCACACCCTGGGTAATAAGATAGAGGTCTATAGATCAGTAAAACTCGGTAATAAATTTAACTGACTATATTGATAGATCAAAAGATGATATTAATGGTAATTAATGATATGCGTTAACAGATTATCGAACGCGGAATGATATGTGAGACGCGGTACGTCCTTTGCTAGTCGAACGTGAACGCGAACTAATTTAAATTATATATGTTTAATTAAAGTAATGTATGAAGTAAGTTGCTGACATGGCACAAGAGTAATAAGTTCAATGTACGCTACGTGTAACGTGGCTCGTACAGACACAAACAAACCTAATCCTTCCTAACTAATATTATAAAAGCGAAAATGAGTTGTTTCCTTTTCACACCTAAACCACTGAACCGATCATCCTGAAATTATGCATATACGTTGTCAGGTGTACAGAAACGGACATAGGCTACCTTTCATCCCGAAAGAAATTACTGTTTCTAAGGAAAACAACAAAAACGTTCTTATGATAATAGATGGCGCCACGTTTCTTTCGAATCGTGATTGAATTATATTATTACAAGCAGAGTACAACCCGAATTGATTGTCAAATTCTAAATTAACGCGAGCGTAGCTGCGGGCAAAAGCTAGTACATTATATGAGCAATACAGTACACGAACAATCTTTGTTACGACTTTTCGTGGTTTCATTGTATTACTTACCTGGGTTTTACGAGGGTTCACTCGTGGGAATCCTAGGGGAATATACATTTTGAATATATAAAAGGTTAGTCAAGGACATGATTTCAGTATGCTAAGTTTTATACGTGATTGAGGCAAAAGACCATTAGGGTCGACCAGTGACGAAAATTCGACTGAGATTTATTATTTTCATTAATTCCATCTATATTAATATTATAAAGCTTAAGAGTTTGTTTGTTTGTTTGAACGAGCTAATCTCACGAACTACTGGTTCAATTTGAAAAATTATTTTAGTGTTGGATAGCCTATTTATCGAAGAAGCTACATAACATCACGCTACCACTCATGGGGGCGGCGCAGTAACGATAAACGCAGGTGAAACCGCGGGAACATCTAGTTTTTATATAAACTTTAACGATGCTAAGTATCACATTCATCTGTGCGCACAGTATGCTTTAAAAAAATGTTTTATTATTTAGAACTCTCTCAAAACTTATAACAAATAATGTACTTCTTATATTCCAACACTTAGAGTAGGTACCTAATTCTTCTTTTTCTTAATCTTGTTCTTAGTGTTATCTACGTTCCAGTACCAGAATAATTGACATACAATAGCACCATTGGCTGCAGTTGCAACACAATATGTCAAAATTATAATAAAGTCACCGGTTTCTACTAATGACGTGAATATTCTGGCTATACTGCCTCCAAAGAGCAACAATAACGTGACCGCAGACAACTGTCCTGTACTGCCATTCTTATAGTTTGTAATAACTTGAATAGACTTGCAATAACAATAATAGGCACATTGACAGCTTGCATAGTCCATAATACATCAGTTGGCTTATTTTAGGCTTAGTTATCCACTCACTAATACTGACACCAGCCCCACATAGCTGGCCAAGAATACAGTTGCCGATGCTGTTTGCCCTCCATAACTCAATACGAGTGCAGCTATTATGGCTGTTTGTATAGCCAGGAATGTACCCTCTCCCCATGCACTAAATGGAAATCCCATAACATAACTGTAAGCAAAGTTTGCTAAAGGGATACAGTTTGTTTTCACGTAAAAATCTCATGTTTATATATTTGTGTAATACATTCTTTGTCGGATAATAATCCTTAACCTATTGACTGGCAGCAACACACCGGTGGCCAGACAAGATAAATTTTCAATTATGTCTGGCATTTTAATAATTCACAGGTGTAAGAAGCGTGTATAATTAAAACGCACAAATATACATAAAAAATTATAATTCGGATACACGAGCACGAACAAAATATATTAAACATAGCTTAACGAATATCAAAAAGTCAATCGTGTCGAACCGCGCGGATATCGCAACGCGATTCTTAATACCGCGAACGAGCGGCCAATCACTGTGAGTCGCTGTACCGCCGCGCGCGACTGCGGGCGCTCTTATTGGTCGTCATTAAGATAATATGTCTGAAGTGATTTGTACGGAACGTCGCTAACGTGCCAAATAGTTGCCCGCGCGTCGCAATCATTGGTGAAACGTCGATGAGACTGGCGGGACGCTAAAATCGGCAGCTTGCCTTACACAGCCTAATAAATAAAATTGATTGGTAATGGTGTTTGTTGTGTTCCAGGCTCGGTCACCGCGTGATCCAAGTGGAGTCGTCGTACATAATCCTGACGGGGTACGCGGCGCTGAACAAGGTGCTGGGGCGGCAGGTGTACGCCAGCAACAACCAGCTGGGCGGTATCAACATCATGCACCACAACGGCGTGTCGCACGCCGTCGCGCCCTCCGACCTAGAGGCCGTGCGCACCGCCGTGCGCTGGCTCGCCTTCGTGCCCAAGGTACGTGCCTCTACAACAACCAGCTGAGCGGCATCAACATCTTGCACCACAACGGCGTGTCGCACGCCGTCGCGCCCTCCGACCTCGAGGCCGTGCGCACCGCCGTGCGCTGGCTCGCCTTCGTGCCCAAGGTACGTGCCTCTACAACAACCAGCTGAGCGGCATCAACATCATGCACCACAACGGCGTGTCGCACGCCGTCGCGCCCTCCGACCTCGAGGCCGTGCGCACCGCCGTGCGCTGGCTCGCCTTCGTGCCCAAGGTACGTGCCTCTACAACAACCAGCTGAGCGGCATCAACATCATGCACCACAACGGCGTGTCGCACGCCGTCGCGCCCTCCGACCTCGAGGCCGTGCGCACCGCCGTGCGCTGGCTCGCCTTCGTGCCCAAGGTACGTGCCTCTACAACAACCAGCTGAGCGGCATCAACATCATGCACCACAACGGCGTGTCGCACGCCGTCGCGCCCTCCGACCTCGAGGCCGTGCGCACCGCCGTGCGCTGGCTCGCCTTCGTGCCCAAGGTACGTGCCTCTACAACAACCAGCTGAGCGGCATCAACATCATGCACCACAACGGCGTGTCGCACGCCGTCGCGCCCTCCGACCTCGAGGCCGTGCGCACCGCCGTGCGCTGGCTCGCCTTCGTGCCCAAGGTACGTGCCTCTACAACAACCAGCTGAGCGGCATCAACATCATGCACCACAACGGCGTGTCGCACGCCGTCGCGCCCTCCGACCTCGAGGCCGTGCGCACCGCCGTGCGCTGGCTCGCCTTCGTGCCCAAGGTACGTGCCTCTACAACAACCAGCTGGGCGGTATCAACATCATGCACCACAACGGCGTGTCGCACGCCGTCGCGCCCTCCGACCTCGAGGCCGTGCGCACCGCCGTGCGCTGGCTCGCCTTCGTGCCCAAGGTACGTGCCTCTACAACAACCAGCTGAGCGGCATCAACATCATGCACCACAACGGCGTGTCGCACGCCGTCGCGCCCTCCGACCTCGAGGCCGTGCGCACCGCCGTGCGCTGGCTCGCCTTCGTGCCCAAGGTACGTGCCTCTACAACAACCAGCTGAGCGGCATCAACATCATGCACCACAACGGCGTGTCGCACGCCGTCGCGCCCTCCGACCTCGAGGCCGTGCGCACCGCCGTGCGCTGGCTCGCCTTCGTGCCCAAGGTACGTGCCTCTACAACAACCAGCTGAGCGGCATCAACATCATGCACCACAACGGCGTGTCGCACGCCGTCGCGCCCTCCGACCTCGAGGCCGTGCGCACCGCCGTGCGCTGGCTCGCCTTCGTGCCCAAGGTACGTGCCTCTACAACAACCAGCTGAGCGGCATCAACATCATGCACCACAACGGCGTGTCGCACGCCGTCGCGCCCTCCGACCTCGAGGCCGTGCGCACCGCCGTGCGCTGGCTCGCCTTCGTGCCCAAGGTACGTGCCTCTACAACAACCAGCTGAGCGGCATCAACATCATGCACCACAACGGCGTGTCGCACGCCGTCGCGCCCTCCGACCTCGAGGCCGTGCGCACCGCCGTGCGCTGGCTCGCCTTCGTGCCCAAGGTACGTGCCTCTACAACAACCAGCTGAGCGGCATCAACATCATGCACCACAACGGCGTGTCGCACGCCGTCGCGCCCTCCGACCTCGAGGCCGTGCGCACCGCCGTGCGCTGGCTCGCCTTCGTGCCCAAGGTACGTGCCTCTACAACAACCAGCTGGGCGGTATCAACATCATGCACCACAACGGCGTGTCGCACGCCGTCGCGCCCTCCGACCTCGAGGCCGTGCGCACCGCCGTGCGCTGGCTCGCCTTCGTGCCCAAGGTACGTGCCTCTACAACAACCAGCTGGGCGGTATCAACATCATGCACCACAACGGCGTGTCGCACGCCGTCGCGCCCTCCGACCTCGAGGCCGTGCGCACCGCCGTGCGCTGGCTCGCCTTCGTGCCCAAGGTACGTGCCTCTACAACAACCAGCTGAGCGGCATCAACATCATGCACCACAACGGCGTGTCGCACGCCGTCGCGCCCTCCGACCTCGAGGCCGTGCGCACCGCCGTGCGCTGGCTCGCCTTCGTGCCCAAGGTACGTGCCTCTACAACAACCAGCTGAGCGGCATCAACATCATGCACCACAACGGCGTGTCGCACGCCGTCGCGCCCTCCGACCTCGAGGCCGTGCGCACCGCCGTGCGCTGGCTCGCCTTCGTGCCCAAGGTACGTGCCTCTACAACAACCAGCTGAGCGGCATCAACATCATGCACCACAACGGCGTGTCGCACGCCGTCGCGCCCTCCGACCTCGAGGCCGTGCGCACCGCCGTGCGCTGGCTCGCCTTCGTGCCCAAGGTACGTGCCTCTACAACAACCAGCTGAGCGGCATCAACATCATGCACCACAACGGCGTGTCGCACGCCGTCGCGCCCTCCGACCTCGAGGCCGTGCGCACCGCCGTGCGCTGGCTCGCCTTCGTGCCCAAGGTACGTGCCTCTACAACAACCAGCTGAGCGGCATCAACATCATGCACCACAACGGCGTGTCGCACGCCGTCGCGCCCTCCGACCTCGAGGCCGTGCGCACCGCCGTGCGCTGGCTCGCCTTCGTGCCCAAGGTACGTGCCTCTACAACAACCAGCTGAGCGGCATCAACATCATGCACCACAACGGCGTGTCGCACGCCGTCGCGCCCTCCGACCTCGAGGCCGTGCGCACCGCCGTGCGCTGGCTCGCCTTCGTGCCCAAGGTACGTGCCTCTACAACAACCAGCTGAGCGGCATCAACGTCATGCACCACAACGGCGTGTCGCACGCCGTCGCGCCCTCCGACCTCGAGGCCGTGCGCACCGCCGTGCGCTGGCTCGCCTTCGTGCCCAAGGTACGTGCCTCTACAACAACCAGCTGAGCGGCATCAACATCATGCACCACAACGGCGTGTCGCACGCCGTCGCGCCCTCCGACCTCGAGGCCGTGCGCACCGCCGTGCGCTGGCTCGCCTTCGTGCCCAAGGTACGTGCCTCTACAACAACCAGCTGGGCGGTATCAACATCATGCACCACAACGGCGTGTCGCACGCCGTCGCGCCCTCCGACCTCGAGGCCGTGCGCACCGCCGTGCGCTGGCTCGCCTTCGTGCCCAAGGTACGTGCCTCTACAACAACCAGCTGAGCGGCATCAACATCATGCACCACAACGGCGTGTCGCACGCCGTCGCGCCCTCCGACCTCGAGGCCTTGCGCACCGCCGTGCGCTGGCTCGCCTTCGTGCCCAAGGTACGTGCCTCTACAACAACCAGCTGAGCGGCATCAACATCATGCACCACAACGGCGTGTCGCACGCCGTCGCGCCCTCCGACCTCGAGGCCGTGCGCACCGCCGTGCGCTGGCTCGCCTTCGTGCCCAAGGTACGTGCCTCTACAACAACCAGCTGAGCGGCATCAACATCATGCACCACAACGGCGTGTCGCACGCCGTCGCGCCCTCCGACCTCGAGGCCGTGCGCACCGCCGTGCGCTGGCTCGCCTTCGTGCCCAAGGTACGTGCCTCTACAACAACCAGCTGAGCGGCATCAACATCATGCACCACAACGGCGTGTCGCACGCCGTCGCGCCCTCCGACCTCGAGGCCGTGCGCACCGCCGTGCGCTGGCTCGCCTTCGTGCCCAAGGTACGTGCCTCTACAACAACCAGCTGAGCGGCATCAACATCATGCACCACAACGGCGTGTCGCACGCCGTCGCGCCCTCCGACCTCGAGGCCGTGCGCACCGCCGTGCGCTGGCTCGCCTTCGTGCCCAAGGTACGTGCCTCTACAACAACCAGCTGAGCGGCATCAACATCATGCACCACAACGGCGTGTCGCACGCCGTCGCGCCCTCCGACCTCGAGGCCGTGCGCACCGCCGTGCGCTGGCTCGCCTTCGTGCCCAAGGTACGTGCCTCTACAACAACCAGCTGAGCGGCATCAACGTCATGCACCACAACGGCGTTTGTGTCACAGGATCCAAACTATATTTTGTAATTTATGGACCGCTCTGAAGTAGCAAGATGGCAGTCAACGCAGGTACACAGCCAAGAATACAAATGTCAAGTACAAGTTATCCTAACTAATATTATAAAAGCGAAAATGAGTTTGTTTGTTTGTTACCTTTTTACGCCTAAACTACTGAACCGATCATCCTGAAATTTTGCATATACGTTGACAAGTGTACAAAAACGGACATTTCATCACGAAAAAAAAATACTGTTCCCGCTGAAAACAACAATAACGTTCTTATGATAATAGATGGCGCCACGTCTCTTTCGAATCGTGATTGAATTATATTAGTACAAGCAGAGTACAACCCGAATTGATTGTCAAATTCTAAATTAACGCGAACGAAGCCCCGGGCAAAAGCTAGTATAAAATAAAACAACTTTTATGTATACTATTTAAGCTCATAACAGTACTCGATGAGCGAAAACTAAACGTCATTATTGCCGAATAGTAACAACGTGGCCGCGGCAAGACACCATATGTTCATTACGCAGTCTTACGCCTCGGGCTCACTTCGGATAAGTTCTTTTGCTTCAATTTTATTGTTCACACATGTCACACAAATGGTTTGAATACTACTTACTAATACCCTACCTTTATTTTGCGTTGATATCTTCAATGCCCGCGTTGATATCCTTTTCGTCCATATTAAAAAAGAACAATGTCTTGGGAGAGGGAGTATTCTTTTTATATAGTAATTACCGACCCGCCTTGCTTCGTACGGGTATGTTTTGTTATATCTCAAAAGGCAGCGATTTCGATAAAAGCTCAAAGTCGGCTTGACTTATTTCGACATTTTCAACAATTATCGACATATTTCATACAAAATTACCCATTAATTCGAAATCTTAACAAATTTTATACTTAACTTACACCACATTGAATCATTTTGACCATTGGTGAAAACTGCATGAAAATTCGTTTTGTAGTTATTGCGAACAAACAGACAGACGCGGCGGTGGACTTTAATATGTAGTGAAGTGGAATCTTGTTTTTTATCAGGATAAAATGAGCCCGGTTCCCATCATGCGTCCGGCGGACCCCATCGAACGTGGTGTTGAATGGGTCCCACCACGCGCGGCGCACGACCCTCGCCTCATGCTGACGGGTGACGGCACGCGCGCTGGGTTCTTTGACGTCGGCAGCTTCGACGAGATTATGCAGCCCTGGGCACAGACCGTCATCACTGGTAACTCTTCACGACTTACTAGTCACTAGCTAGCCCGGCAAATCTTGTTCTGACCTTGCCATTAGGTGACGCCATTTATGCTGATTATCATCAGCATAAATGGCGTCACCTAATATAAATAAAACTCAAAAAAATGTTTGATATCTCAAACATTTTTTTGAGTTAGATAATCTGCTTATTGAAGAAAGTATATAGTATATCAATAACATAATATGTAATGTCAGCCCTATATTAAACTGTCCCACTGCTGAGCACCGACCTCTTCTCAGTGTGAGAAGAGTTAGGCCATAGTCCACCACACTGTCCCAGTACGGATTGGCTGAGTTCACATATCTTTGAGAACATTACGTAGAACTCTTAGACATGCCGGTTTCCTCACGATGTTTTTCTTCACTGTTAACCTCTCAACCAACGCTAGGACGCCGGCATCTGAGCTTAACCAGACTATTTAAAACGTAAATGTTGTTATAATAGTCTTCTTTTGTTTGTATACCTTTTTTGTATTTTTGATAACTGGATTGGTTGACAGGTTAAAGCGAGTAATAATAATTAATTATTTAATACGCACATAACTTCGAAAAATCAGAGATGCGTGTCTTGGGATCGATTTCGAGACCTCTGCATGACAGTCCAACGGTCTCCCACTAGCCCTTCACTGCTCTTGTTCGCAAATAACGTAACATGAAATAAAAGTCACGCGACGTAGCAGCATATAAGTCGTGCTCATACAGGACTTATTTGTTCTAATACAAAAATATTTGTTCCACAGGTCGTGCCCGTCTCGGCGGTATCCCAGTAGGAGTGATAGCAGTAGAGACCCGTACAGTGGAGGTCACGCAACCCGCTGACCCCGCCAACTTGGACTCCGAGGCCAAAACATTGCAACAAGCCGGACAGGTAATGTGTCTATAACATATTATACATTCTATAATGGTACCCATGCATTCACAGCTAAAATTTGTATCTTCCCTTAAAATATTAACCATCGTTGTTGCTAGTTGTTAGCGAGAAGAGCGGTTGATATCGGAACTACGATGACGTTAGTGATAGATAGGAATAATTGTATTCCAATAATACGCAATATTAGAATAATTCGAGTTATTCGGATAATACGCTTTATACGGATAATTCGACTTATTCGAATACATCGATAACTAATACTAAAATGCGTACGCCGAGTAACCTTGAGCATGCAGTGATTTATCACGTTGTGTACAACTGTATTTGAATATGATTCGAATGCAACTATGCCATTGACAAGAGCTGAAAAACCTTCTTTTAAAGCATTATTATTGTCTAATATGTGACAAATCGTCTGCTTCAGGTTTGGTTCCCCGACTCTGCATACAAGACGGCGCAGGCCATCAACGACTTCTCCCGCGAGGGTCTGCCCATCATGATCTTCGCCAACTGGCGCGGGTTTAGTGGCGGACAGAAAGGTAAGCACGTAAACTGTGGATCAAAAATTTATGGGTTTAGTAATAGTTAGCGTGTAAAGCATACGAATCCACTAGGTAACAGTTGACGCACAACACGTGACGCTCAACAAGATCGGCAACGTTGCACAACATCGCGCGACGTTGCCAGCTGGCGCGCAACATGACGCGCGGCTTGTTTGTTTCCGCGCAACATGCAGTTCAGCATCAAATGTTGTCAAGCGCAGACGTGACGCGCAAAAATGTCTGTAGTGTGGTGTAATAAAGTGTGCTGAAATCAACACTAGTTCCTCTAGCGACATGTTGCCGACAACTCGTCAGGCGTGGGCAGACAACGTTGCTAAACAAAGTTCCGCGTTGCCGTGACCAACAATGTTTTGCAACATGTCGCGCGTCAAATGTGGCCTAGTGGATACGAAGCTTAACACTAATATTTTGTGAAGACGTTTGGATGTCTGTTAATCCATCACAGGTAAACTGTTCAACGGATTTGGATAATATTTAGCATACAGATAGAATATTTATTGGATATGCATAGGATATTACCGCATAGTAGTATTTTATTCAAGCATGTGTTCCTGTGCAGTCCATGCGAAAATAATACCACAGCAATATTTTTAGCGGTTTTGCTTATAAATAATTATACTATTGCTTGGCATAGTTGTCCTCTTACTATAAGAAGACATATGAGTTTTCGAAGAATATGCACATTATTGACCCTTTAAATTGCACTTTTGGTACAGGTCAAATACATGCTATATTTATTAGGATAGTATTTAACTGTTCATAAATTTTTTGCCTTTGTTCCACCAAAAATACTAATTGCACACCAAAATATGCTTACTAAAATATTTTAAAGAGATCAAACGAAGTCGACGGAGCCTCGCTTCGCGGGGTTCCTGTTCTTGGATGGGTTTAAGGAACCTAACATAACCTAAACATTCCGAGACGGAATGCAGTGATTTGAGGCGTATAGGTGCTCATTACGATATATTTTAGTAAGCATATTTAGCTGTGCAATTTGTGTAGGCAAATGAAGGGAAGGTCGGCTGGGCTCTAAATGGTTTTCAACCATTCAAGTCACCTGGTCTAGACATGGTTTATCCCATCATCCTACAGCAGGGAGCTGCACTCTTGGTTCCGCATTTGTGCAGTTTATACAGAGCCTGCATAGCATTTGGATATATTCCAAAGATATGGAGGCGTGTTAAAGTCATCTACATACCGAAACCGGGCAAAGCAGACTACGAAGAAGCCAAGGCATACAGACCTATCAGTCTTGAGTCGTTCTTCCTGAAAGCCCTGGAGAAGTTAGTAGATAGACATGTCAGGGAGGGAGCGTTATGGAAATTCCCCCTCCACAGGCTACAATGTGCCTACCAGTCGGGAAAATCCACTGAGACGGCACTACATTTTGTGGTAAATAAGGCAGAACATGCATTAGATAACCGGGAAGTATGCATTGCTGCATTCCTGGATATTGAAGGAGCCTCCGATCGGACTACCTTTGATGCCATTAGTGTGGCATCGGCAAAACACGGCATAGAGCCAACCATTTGCAGGTGGATCGATTGTATGCTCAGGGGTAGAATCATAAGGTCTGAGTTGTTAGGAGATGAAATGTATGCTACGACAACCAAGGGCTGCCCTCAGGGTGGAGTACTCTCACCACTCTTATGGTGCTTGGTAGTCAATTCACTCCTAGAACAACTCAACAAAGGTCCGTACTTAACGGTCGGATATGCGGATGACTTGGTGATACTCGTAAATGGAAAGTTTCCGAGTACGGTATCTAGTCTTATGCAGAAGGCCCTGATTATGGTCGAAAAATGGTGCAGCAGCAATCATTTATCGATCAACCCAGGGAAAACTACTGTCGTGCCGTTTACTAGGAAGAGGGATCTCACGGAGTTGGGAACTCTCTCCATGTATGGTACGCAGTTACATTGGTCCACGGAGGTGAAATATCTAGGCATGACCTTAGATAGCAAACTAACGTGGAAACCTCATGTAGACAAAGTCATAGTAAAGGCCCAGCGGGTCTTTGGCATGATTCGATCTACTTATGGGAAGACCTGGGGGCTAAAGCCCAAGGTCATCAAGTGGCTATACATGATGATGATAAGACCCATACTCACGTATGGAAGCATTGTCTGGTGGCCAAGAACCAAACTAGCTACATGCAGGAACGCGCTGTCGAAGGTGCAGCGATTGGCCTGCATGGCTATAACAGGGGCGTTTTCGACCACGCCAACGGCAGCGTTAGAGGTCCTGCTGGATCTAATGCCGCTACACGTTGTTGTCGAGTCAGAGACGATAAAGGCGCTACATAGGCTATCTGTGCATGGGCTGTGGAGCGTCAATATGCCGGTAACTCGACACACAAAATTGGAGATCTCAAAAGATCTCAAAAGGATTATGAGCATGGGATGCGACAAAATGCAACCGTTGCACATATTCAAAAAGAATTTTAAGATAAAGGTCCCCACGAGGGACGAATGGAGACAAGGTTTACAATCCCCGGACAAGGGTTGTCTCAACTGGTTCACTGATGGTTCCAAAATGGAAACAGGATCGGGCGCTGGTATCTATGCCAACGACTGTAAGGTGAGCCAAAGCATGGGCAAATATGCAACGGTCTTCCAAGCGGAAACCTATGCTATAATTGCCTGTGCTCAGGAGAATATCAACAGTGGTGTCACTGACAGGACTGTGTATATTCTCAGTGACAGTCAAGCTGCTCTCAAGGCTGGACTCGTGTAGGGTGGACTCCAGACTGGTCCTGAACTGTGTTAAGCTCCTTAACAAACTAGGCAGGAAGAACACAGTCAGACTGGTGTGGGTTCCAGGGCATGCAGGAGTGCAGGGCAATGAGGAAGCTGATGAATTAGCCAGAAAGGGCTCGGAGCAACTGTTTGTGGGCCCCGAGCCATTCGTGGGACTCTCTGAGAGCACCGTAAAGGCAGCTTTGAATGCTCACGGCAATGAAAAACACAGGCTAGAGTGGATGGCCCTTAGGGGTCTGGAACACTCCAAGAAATTCATTGCAAATGGAGCCACAGGCTTCACCCGGATGTTCTGCGGGTATAGCAAGAGTCAAATGCGCCTGCTCACAGGAGCGTTCACTGGCCATTTTGGCACCAAAGACTTCCTGTGCAGATTGAGATTGACACACGACTCGATCTGCAGAGCCTGTGGTGAACAGGACGAGTCCATATCGCACCTACTGTGTGAATGCGACGCGTTGGCTGGACTTAGGATGGGTCTGATGGGATTGGCATATCCAAACCCTGAAGACTTTAGGCTTCTCCCTCTGAATTGCACACTGCAGCTAATGCAGTACATTCATAAGGAGATAGCTAAAGGATGAATCTTGGGGCTGACACAAAAGATCCCACTGGGTCGAAGTGTCGCCGGTCAGTACAGACTGGCCCCCACACACAAGATAAGATAGCTGTGCAATTAGTATTTTTGGTAGTCATTATATTTAATCCTTATTTATTATATTCGGAAGAATGTATCTCAAATTGTATCCAAATAACTTTAAGCACGTCGTATGTTTCGTGTTTCCAGTGAATTTAATTTGAAACCAATCAATTCTTAGAATGCCAAAAGACAAAATTAAAAGCTTATTGTGTTTGGTCGCCGTTGAGCCGCTGTCACTCAATAGGTTAAAAACGACATAAGGTAAATAGGTCATTAGTCCCCATAAAACGTAACTGCCGAAGTTTCGGACCGAACTGTTCGTACTGTGAAACACATTTATTCCGAAATTCGTCCTATTGATTGTCATAACCCTGTCCTGAAACAGTCCGAATAATAGAGTAATGACATTTAGAGAGAAAGAAATTCGAAGAAATTACATTGTAAGTTACGGCCAGCAGTTTTCCACAGACACTTTCATGGTACACCTACAGATAGTTGAATGAATGCTCGTCTTAAAATAACTGTACGTAGCAGTTTGTGTGTAGCGGGACCTCTATAGAATTTTGCCCAAAATGCAGTCGGACATTATTCAAGAAGTGTAATCCAATGCGTATTTTATTACAGACATGTTCGAACAAATCCTGAAGTTCGGCGCGGAGATCGTTCGAGCCCTCCGCGGTGCCACTGCGCCCGTGCTCGTGTACATCCCTCCCGGCGCTGAGCTTAGGGGAGGAGCTTGGGCCGTCGTAGACCCCAGCGTCAACAGTCTGCGCATGGAGATGTATGCTGACCCCGAGGCTAAGTGAGTCACGCTACAATTAATCAATAGTAGCTTTAAGGGAGACAGCCTCCGTGTCACAGCGACAGCGAATAATAATATCCTTCAAATCAAATTTCGATCACGGCGGCCAATCTTAACGGAGACTGGCCATCTGCGCAGGAGATATTATAGTGCACAAGTGTGTGCACAAACACAAGTGCACTCTCTGGTCCCTAACTCTCATGATCCGATGGGACGAATAATCCGACACGACCGGAGAGAGATCAGGCGCAGTAGCACCGGCGCAACGTGCTTGCCGAAGCACGGGCGTGTCTAACACCGCCAACTTCCTATCTCCGGGCTGCTATTGAGATTTCTTGACAGAAAAACCGAATAACTATTTTTGTTGGCGCGATCCGGGATTCGAACCCGAGGCCTCATGCACATCAGTGATTGTGATTTCTACGTATTTGAAATCAGTAAAAACAGACGCATCTGCTAGTATTTTTATATTTTAATAGCTGTGCCCGCGGTTTCACCCGCGTTTATGGTTACTGCACCGCCCCCGTGGGTCGTAGCGTGATGTTATATAGCCTAAAGCCTTCCTCGATAACTATCCAACACAAAAATGATTTTTCAATTTGAACCAGTACTTCCAGAGATTAGCGCGTTCAACCAAAGAAACAATCTGTTCAGCTTTATAATATTAGTATAGATATAACATACTGACAGATACGTATTTTTTCCTTATGACGGGAGTATTAATATTTTTGAAAATATATAATAATATCAGACCTGTATTAAACCATCCCACTGCCTCTTCTCAGTGTGAGAAGGGTTAGATTCAAAATATGATTATCAGAAATAGTCTATTTGTAATAAATTACTTTTATGTCAATTATCATTTCGATAAGCCCATAAAATTTAACTTATCTAAATCTGATATTCAAAACCAAAAGCTTGTGTTAAAAGCATATGGCTTAATTTCACATTGTATAATGGATTACACACGAAAACATATTTTTTGTTTATTAACATAATATTATGATGTTTGTTAATGGTATTATGGTACCTTTACAGGGGAGGAGTACTGGAGGCAGAGGGTATAGTGGAGGTGAAGTTCAAGCATCGGGATATCCTCAAGACCATGCACAGACTCGACCCTGAACTACTTAGGGTTGGCGCCAGGATTGCCGGTACGTACAGTATAACCTATACCAATGTACTTCACACACCTGATATCTTTGTACTATTAAAGTAGCAGGAAGGCTAAAGCACGTGTCATGATGTGTATCGATCTACAAGGGCCACGCAAACTTAACTGAAACAACTAAATGGCAATACTTTGTTTATTCAATGTACCTCACGAATTTATTAACAAGATCCAATGTACAGTGAGCTGCAAAAATTCATACTCATGTCAAAACTCAGTACTTGACACCATCTAACGGAAATCGATACTAGAACTGTTAAATAGTTTAGTTATATCGTAATAGACAGAAATTAAAATTAAAATAAAAAAGAAACAATTTTGAATCGTTATTCACAAAAGAATTTAAAAAAAAGAACACGTTACATACATAAATGAAAACCTGAGGGTAAAACTAATAAAGCCGTAATTTATAAAATAACGTCATCTTGTTCATTCATATTCATTCTTATTCGAGTGTTCATAGGATTTTAGACCTTAAGGTATCATGGAATATTACAGGGACTGTACATTAACTATTTTGATAGAATTGTTTTTTCTGTAGTTTAAAATAATTGCTTGTAATTGTAACAATATCCACAGAAAGCACTGGTGTCTAATATACCCAGTTTAGGGATCAGTGCTTTTAATAATAGCACATATATAAACCATATTTTTGTTTATAACGTGCATTTTTACTGAGAAATAAACAGTATTATTAGTAATTGCTACACCAGTGGTATTGCTCAAAGTAGTTGTCATACTGCACAGTGCACACTAGATACAACGACCCATCCACCATTCAAAACAGCAATATTTCAATTACATTTATCTTTCAATATTTTAGCAAATTTAGTTATTTTATATATCAGTAATAATTGATATAACCATAGTTCAAAAATACACAATAATAATTTAGAATATTTATCTCACAAAATACTTTTACAAATTTGTTAAATCTTCAGCTACTTACTTACTTTTGATTTTTAGACTTTGCCATTAAAAGTACAACTCACGAAATATCGACGTTTCAAAGCAAAATTTATGTTGCCAGTGCAAAAATGCAAGACCAATAGGTCTACGATGAAAGTGTCCGTCGGAAACTTCGAGCTGAACGAAAAAGCTTACAACGAAGTTTTGTCAAATTTCTTTCTTTTAAAATGCCATTATTCCGATTTTCGGACGGCTTCATGAAAAGGTTTACGACAATCAAGAGGTTACGTACGGAAATTCAGGACAAATTTCGGAACTTTACGAAATATACTTTTGACGTGACAGGCACAAACATTTTTGTTTTGATTTTAGGTATTAAACTATTGTTAATTTTAAAATGTTTGGATGTTTACATGTTTGTATATACGCTACGTAATCACCTTTACACAGCTGAACAGATTTAAATGTCATTTAGCTATAGTTTACTAAGCAAGCTGCGGGTTTAATTTTAAATTCTATGACTTATGATGTGAACAATATTTTGTATTTACAGAGCTCAAGGATCAAATCAAAGAGATCTCAAAGAGTCTGGACCGCAGGGGCTCTATAGATGACAGTTTGATAAGAACCGACGTCGGCAGGCAAGGTGAGGGCTACTGACTTCTTTATACTTTGTTATAGCAGACGACACAATGGTCAACTTAGTATTGACCGAAACTCGTGCACTTAAGTCTTGGAACGCACGACATAGTTTAAAACCTAGTGTGTCTGGCTGACTGACTCAATGGGTTAAATATCAAGAAAACATAACACAAGCTACTACTGCACAGTACAAGATGAAATAAGAATTATTATATATCTTATTTTGATATTTAATGGGCGATATCCCATCTAGTAAATATCACTAACTAACAAAATAAGCGAGCAAAGTCTCCTTTTAGAAGATCCAATTATAGGGCACATCCAATAAACACTGATCGCAACTTATGAACGCTTGCAACACCAGCAGTTACACTCGCGTGTTGCCAACGTTTTAAAATGAGAATTGCAGCACTGTCAGGATAAGGGATAATGTTTATTGGCCCCCTGCTATAAAAACAGCTACTACTTAAGAAGCATGGAAACATTCACCACAGGAACATAGCAATCCAGGGAAAGTAAGGATATACTTTCCCTGGACTACTTTGATAGAGTACCAGGTTTAAGACAGGATCTGGATATGTATTGCCTCTTTTTGATGGATACAAGACTAACTAATTATGTCGTTTGATTTTAGCTGAGACCCGAGTGCTAGAATTAGAAACGGAACTGCTGGCTGCCGAGAAGACAGCCAAGAATCGCGAGAAGGAACTCAGTCCTATCTACCACGAGGTGTGTACTCACTGATACTATAATAATACCGGAATTATACTACCGAACAGTGACGGAAGACCCATGTCTTAAGTGTCATATACAGAGCTCATTGAAACATACTAATAATAATCTTTTACCTGTGACTTAAGTATAAACCTTACATAACTCTTGTTCTAACACTTATCATAATTGAGGAGTATAGTTTCAAAACCCGATAAAACGATATCAGAACAAAAATGTTTCGATTGAATATGAAGCTCCTTCGTTGCTTCTATCGCATAGCACTGATAGTTTTCAACAAAACCTACTAAAATTCTATTAAATCAGCTCACAAAAGTAGCAGTTTGTTGCAAACACCGCTAATATAGTACATTTGTATTGTCTGTTCTTGTGTTAGGTTGATTTTTGTATTTTTGTTTGTTGGTTCGAAATAAAACGAGACGTATGGTTTCTGTGACAATCTATTGGACACTGAATACACGAATGAGTACAAATACATATAGCTATAAAAACTTATAGAAACAATGGCTGATGTAGTACATTATTTTAAACTAACAATGTCTTAAATGGTTTTTTGAGATTTACCATTATTTGGTGAAAAGTATTTAAGAGGATTTTGAAACTAAACTACTCAATTCATTATTTGATTTTATTTATACAAAAGGAACAAATATTGATATTATAGGTTGCCCTAATCGCAAGAGTGAGACGTACACCTATTATTACTGCTCAGTGACGCTGTGGTAGTGAAAGCGAGTGCTGTGCATGAGGCCTTAGGTTCTTTTTTTTAAGACATCTCTAGGATTTCATGGCATTAATTAGCATGTAAGGTCATGGCAAGGGTCAAGGCATCATAAGGTTCTGTGCCCGAGTCATAGTAAAGATTCTCACTAAATATCACGGGCTCTTGAAAAAGTCCGATACGCGTTAATAGGCACTCTGCCAGCTTCTCTCCACCCCTTCAGGGATATACAGAGCATAATCTACGTATGTATTTTTATAGAAAATGATGATAAACAAGTATAAGTACTTCTAGGATTCTGGTACTCAAATGTGTTGATTCTAAATTTTTTGTATAGTATGTAAGTCTAACTTTGTTTGTTTACAGATCGCTATCCAATTTGCTGAACTGCACGAAACTGCTGAGCGGATGTTAGAAAAAGGCTGCATATTTGTAAGTCATTATGTATATAATATATTATTTATGTTTTATTTATTCGATTCACCCGTCTGTTTTGCCGGACTATTTCATATTTAGGCTGGTTTTAGAGTCACGCTGACCGCGCGCTGACCGTCGGCGCTGACAGGTCAGCTCGTAGCCTGTCAGCGCTGAGGGTGAGTGCGAAACGTTTCAGTGTCGTGCTGATCGCTCGACTTGTGTCTACATCGCGAATTGACATATCTGTACACGCTGATAACATCCGCTCGGCTCGACACTAAAACGCTCACTGAAGACAGAGGCGCACGTGCGATGGTCAGCGCTGACCGCTACGCGGCGCTGACGCGCGACGCGTACGGACGCTGAGCTGTCAGCGCTGACCACAATACGCACTGATTGCTATGCGTTATTCAAAAACGCTTCCTAGAATTTCATAATTTTGTCTTATCAGCGCTGACCGTCAGCGAGTGATCAGCATGACTCTAAAACCACACTTATGAAGCGACGTTACTGCATTGGACAGTGAAACAGATAAAATCTTTTTTAAGATTGCTGATTCAGTACGTGTCTATAATTGATTTATAAAAAATCAAATGTTATCGTTTTAGTCTTTATCAAAATAAGACAGACCCGAGACTTCTTTGTGTATGTTTCATAAACTTGCCGTATTGTCATTCTATATGCAACAGTTATTTAGTCTTATTTGATGGACTTTTTACAGCTAACCAAATTATGTTGAATATAATTTAGTGAGGAGATAGTTACGACGATATATGTCTCGGTAAAGGGCGAAAACATACCGAAGACAAAACTGAATGAAAAATAAATGCATAATTTTTTATTTAAGTTTATTTCCTCTAAAATAAATAAATAAATATATAATGTTTATTATTGCTTACAGGACATAATCCCATGGCGCGACTCCCGCCGCCAGTTCTACTGGCGCCTGAAGCGTCTGCTGCGACAGAACGAGCAGGAGCGCCGGGTACAGGCCGCCGTCCAGCCCGCGGATAAGATGGACCAGGGGGCTGCGGCTGCCACACTCAGGAGGTGGTTCACCGAGGACAGGGGGGAGACACAGGTAACTGTCGGGTATTAGGTGTAGGGTAGTCACAAGTGTTGGTGTGGTTACTCAAATAAGATCCTTCATTGTAGATATGGATATTTTTTTATTTATTTACAAAGCTATACTAATATTATAAAGCTGAAGAGTTTGTTTGTTTGAACGCGCTAATCTCAGGAACTACTGGTTCGAATTGAAAAATTCTTTTACTGTTGGATAGCCTATTTATCGAGAAAGGCTATATAACATCACGCTACGACCCACGGGGGCCGCGCAGTAACCATAAACGCGAGTGAAACCGCGGGTATATCTAGTACATATAATATTGAGCTACGAGCTAACTGAGCGGTTGCGGGGAGACTCGTGCCGCGGCGCTAGCGTCAACTGTGTCGATATATAGGGGTTACATATTCTGTAGCACATATTACACAGCAGCTCATATAAGAAAAATAATATAAAATTGTATTGTTTTGTTAATAAACATTTGGCGATTGAAAAGAGTGGCCTTGAGTTCTTGCCTGCTTCTTGTTATAAAGCTCCACTCCTCGTCTAGGCTTTTTTCAATGTTATTTTTTTTAATATAACACTTAATTGATGTGTCCATGAATTGTTTACACATTTTTATGGAAAAAGATTTTTGACCTTGTCTATATGTTATGTGATATTCGAGTATTGGATCACGATATTCTTTACGCATAGGTCTTTGTTCCATATACACACGATCAATAAATATGTTGGAGTTGTTTAGGGTCCGGTTCCTGTATGAAAAAACGAAGCGTTTTAGCAACGGACAGTAAATTTTTACATATAACCTTTTAACCGCCCCACTTCATAACAGTTGTCGTGCCCCCAGCGCCCGGCACAGTGAATCGAAAATATATACTTACAAAAATAAATACTTATTTTTAGGACTTCTAATTATAAGACTAAAGTGTATTAAATTGTAAATGATTACTTAATTATACAATGAAGAATTATGGCAGTCGTTTAAGCATGAAGTGGTTGTTGTAGCGTCAGAAGTATGCGGTGTGAGCAAGAAGAGGAAAGTTATAAAATCGAAGAATGCGTGGTGGGATAAAGATGTGCAAGGGGTAGTACGTGAGAAGAAGCAGGCATGGTTGGACTGGCTATCTGTCAGAGCCAATGAAAGAATGCAAGAAGCAACGAATGAGGATGTGAATGAAGCTAGGAATAAGTTTATAAGAATGAATAAGGTAGTGAAAGATGTAATTAAAAGGAAAAAAGAGGAATTGAAAGACGAGTTTGATAGAAGATTATCTGAAGATTGCCGGACCAACGCGAAGTTCTTCTGGAAATCCATTCGCTTGGTTCGAGGTAAAACCGTAACCACAGAGCTGAAATCAATCAGAGATAAGAATGGAAGTTTACTGAATGAAGAAAAGAGCGTACTGAAGAGATGGAAGGAATATTTTGAAAGTTTATTTGAAAGAGAGGAATGGCAAGGGCAAAGTTTCGAAATGAATGATAATGATAGTAGTGATGAAAGCCCTATCAGTATGGATGAAATAATGAAAGCATTGAAAAGCATGAAATCAGGAAAGGCTGGTGGGTATGATAGGATTACAGTCGAAATGCTGACAGCTGGACAGGGTCTTATAGCAACTCAGTTATGCCGCCTTTTTAACTTGTGCTGGAATACCGGCCGTGTACCAAGTGATTGGTGCAAGGCCGTCATAGTACCTTTATACAAGGGAAAAGGCTCACAGCAAGAGTGCAAAAGCTATAGAGGCATTAGCTTGCTCAGCGTCGTCGGTAAATTGTATGCAAAAGTGTTAATTGAAAGGATTATGAAAGTAACTGACAAGAAAATATGGGATGCACAAACGGGATTTCGAAAGGGTATGGGATGTACGGATCAGGTCTTTTCCTTACGGAGCATAGCCGAAAAAGTTTTGGCCAAAGGTCAAAAGGTCTATTGCGCATTCGTGGATCTGGAAAAGGCTTATGATAAAGTGGTGAGGAATGAACTTTGGTCGGCATTGTCCATGTATGGAGTGAATAGCAACCTCACGCGAGCTCTGAAATCTCTTTATGATGATTCCAGAGCTTGTGTTAGGATAAATGGGACCTACACAGAGTGGTTTAGCATCGATAAAGGTGTTAGACAAGGATGTGTAGCGTCACCTTAGCTGTTTAACCTATACATGGACAATTGTTTGAAAGATATAAAAGATTGTGAATGGGGAATAAGAATGAATGAGTTACTTGTCAAATGTCTTCTTTATGCCGATGACCAAATAATACTTGCGTCATCAGCGGAAGAGTTGCAGGCGATGGTAACTATTATGCATGGTGCTTTTGAGAGTAAAGGAATGAAAATAAATGTAAGCAAGACGAAAGTAATGGTATTTGAAAAGGAAGAGTGCGTGACGATGTGTAATATTATGATTGATGGAGAAAAAGTGGAGCAAGTGAAAGAGTTTGTATATTTGGGTACTTTGTTTACAAGGGATGGTAAACATGACGGAGATATTGAAAGGAGAACGATTGCTGGCAACAAAGTAAATGGAGCCCTACGCGCTTTTATGAACAGTCGAAATGTATCCGAAAAGGCACGTTTGGCTGTTCATAGAGGACTATTAGTGCCCACACTTATGTATGGAAGTGAAAGTTGGGTATGGCAAAAGAAGCATGAGAGCAGAATAATTGCTGAAGAAATGAGAGCATTGAGAAGCATATGTGGTGTGACTCTGAAAGATAGAATAAGAAATAGTGTGATTAGAGAGAGATGCGGCATGAAAGTGGATATAGTTACAAGAATAGAAAAGGGTATGTTAAGCTGGTTTGGACATGTAGAAAGAATGGACGAGGAAAGCCTGACTAAGAAAGTTTATAAGGCTAGTGTGAATGGAACAGTCGCAAGAGGAAAACCTAGGCGAACGTTTCTCGACCAGATCGGAGGCGTTCTGGACAAAGGCCTGGTTAAGAGCTCCTTGAACCGACGGGCGTGTATGAGGAATGTGATGAAAGTGAATGAAGCCAGAGAAGTGTGTCAGGATCGTAGCAAATGGAAATCCGTAGTCTCTGCCTACCCCTCTGGGAAACAGGCGTGAATCTATGTATGTATGTATGTACATTTACACAATATAAACATTTTTTGATAGAAAACACTGTAATTAAATAAAAAGCAGATTAAACGAGCTGTGGTATCTGGTCGAAAATATACGAAGCTGGCGAAATGGACTCGAAAATATTTGTCGGATTAATCCGACGTAAGCGGTTAAAAGGTTAAGGTATATGTGACAAAAATTAACTGTCTGCAGATGAAAAGACTCGTTTCTTGAATAAAAGAACTGGGACTAAGTGGTAATCTTGTTACCGCATATACAGAATATTTCAGGCACGTGAAACTAAATAAAAATAATATTTTAAATGTGAAAATTGTTCCAACTATAAATCCTATGCTACAAAAAAATAATGAATAATTTATGTATACATATACATAGAACATTTAAACGTGAAACAACTATTTATAGGTTACTTAAATGGTTGTCCTAACTAGTACTGCTACACTAGTAAGCCATTAGCAAACTGTGTAATTCGTGAAGGTAAAAATTTCTTTGGAAATAAACATGGGCTATGTTTTAGTAACACAACAGAAAGCAGGTTCGAAAACTTGTATATAATATAAACATGTAACTTGTTCACAGTCTCATCAATGGGAGCACGACAACGAGGCGGTGTGCAAGTGGCTGGAGAGTCAGGCGGGAGACGACTCCTCAGTGCTGGAGAGGAACCTGCATGCCATACACCAGGACGCGCTGCTACAAGCCGTCAACAACCTAGTACTGGTCAGTACATATCTTTATTCTGACTTATACTCCTATATAGCACGAAACATGCGCTCAGTGCCCGTCCAGTGCCCTGAAATCATCCTATGAGTCGAGCAAAAAATCGCTTTGTGTCCAAAACTCCCTATGATTCGAACAAAAAATCGTTCGTGTGCCCAGAACTTTTTTCAGTAAGACAAGAGCATAACTCCACTTTTTGAAATTTTACAGAAAAGCCATTTGAATTGTTTACGTTCCGTTTCCTATTATTTTGCTCATACTGTTAAGTAATTGTTCTTGGCATGAAATAAGCCCTATTGTTTTGTGATTCGGTGCATGCTCTTTACACGAGTTAAATATTTAATTTAATTTTTGTGTATTTAATTAAAATGGGGTACATTTGTGCTCTTGTCTTACCGAAGGTCCAATATACCGTGGTTTAAAGAAGCTTCATTTTACATGACCATGATAGATACGTCGTTTCTACACAATTATTAACAATATATACTTTGTTGACAGGAATTAACACCATCACAACGTTCCGAGTTTATAAGAAAGCTGTCCGCGTTAGAGATGGAGCACTAGCTGTAGAATAATAAATTTATACATATTAGAAGGAACAAATTACAAATTACTTAGGGAATATATTTATTTTGGGGCTGTAGATACAAATGTCCGCCTGTCTTACTACTTGTAACTACAAAACGTAAAAACAAACAAAGATGTTTTATATATTTGAGTCAAATTCATCGTGGAATGTTTACAACTGTTGTCAAATACAACTAATATTGTTTAAATGTAATGCTCGAACTTCTAAACAAATTTCGATAAAATTTAGTATGAAGATAGCTAGAATTGTCAGACGATATTGATGGATGAATTAAATCCTAGACATGACATAGGTTAGATAAAATTTATACGTCTTATCTTATTATCTCCTAAAATAAATGAAATTTCATTAGTTTGATTCATATTAATATTTATGAATGTGAATGTAACTGTTATGTTATTAAAAACGCTATTTTTAAGTAACATAAAACTGCTACTTTTATGTAATATATTGAAGGATACCATTTTATATCTTGGAACATAAAGGAACGTAAATATAAAGCATACTATCGTATGTTATTTTATAATATGCGGAATATATTATGTAATTACAAATTATGCTAAAAACACACCTATGGTTAAATATATAATGCTATATGCTATTTAATTTTAATGTAACAACAAATCACATTTAAGAGATACGATTTTGTAAGCAGTATCTATATTGGTTTCAAAATAAAGTAGATATTAATGTGTTATGAGAATTCTCTCATACGCGTGCACTTAAATGGTTGTTACGCCACAGAATGGTATCGTGCATACTTTCGCCCATTCTTATTAAATATTTAACATTCCACATTGAATTTAACTCAAATATATAAATGGATATGTTAGTGTAGTTACAGGTACGTAGATAGGCGTGTGTTTAAGTTCATAATTTAATAAATTAATGTATAGTTTCGCAGCCAAATCAGTTAGTAAATAATAATGTAATACCAAAAATTAAAGGTATTGAACTGCCAAAGTTAGGCTTGGGCAATAGTCCTCTTTCCCCTTTTAAAATATCGACAGGTAATGCTATGTAGAGGACAATGAGTCACTTTCACATATCAATTAACCCGTCAACTGTCGAGCGGATATAAGTCAGTCCGCAAAAACGAGTCATAAAAAAAAACGACAAACGTATGTCCGCTGCACACTTGACTCGTTAATGAGTCAAGTGTCGAGCGGATACGTTGGTCCGTTTGTGTATTGTTTGCATAATGAATTTATTATTATTTTTTTCGTATTTCCCCTGGACATTCAAGAAGTTAATTGTGAATTCCCAGGTTGGATACCTGAATCAGATAAAGCACTATTTGTAAAAATAATCTGAAAACAATAACAGAATATGCAATGCAGTGATGACTTAATATAGTTAGTTAAATGTGGATGTTTTATACGTTTGAGTAATGCTTCGGGATATACATATACTCACTACCTCTTACACCTGGCGTTGCCCGTCGATATTAACATTTTATATCCCTCTTCTGGATTTTACCCATCTTATTTATATTACCCTAAATACTACTCTTTTTATATTATCCCGTTTTATAATCTTTATCCCTCTTTCATGGGCATTATAAACTCTACTTTTATACACCCTTTACCCCAATCATGCCCTTTTTACCCTATTATACCTACCCTTCAGTAAGTTTTAGTGAATGCCATATCGAATGTTATTTTTAATTTTGGCTATGAAACTATATGTATAGAAACATGACATTTTTTTAACTGTACTGTTTTTATTTATTGATATAATACACACCTTATAGTTACCTATCGGTATGCAAAAGTAGTATGAATATAGGTCCGTCCTATTCAAGTTGTTATTATTTGCGTAGCTTTGTTAGAATAATTCATATAATATGTGTATCGCTCGCAATATTAGAAAAAGTGTATATTTGAAAAATAATTACATGTGGTATATTGTTGTTTTGTATATAAAATATACATTTAAAAATGTAAAATTATGTACATGGTTGTATACATTTCCCATAAGCTATTCTAAAAGCAATAATTTATAATTATATTGGGACTTGTGTATCGCACGTCGAGCGTGAATATACAATTTGACATGTGTAATATACATGAAAAAAATGTATACAAAAATGTTATGTGTATAATTTACTTTGTGAGAATAATGTATAAACCTGTATAATGTACAAAATTGTACTGTTACATTCCTGTTAATTTTTACATATTTTGTTTTACGTATATATTTGTTATATAGCACCCTAACACTGTTTCCGAATTAATACCTGACGGCTTTCAACTCGACATACATACGCGTATAATTGCTAAGATGGTACTATAGTTTTTATCTACGTTTGCAACACCAGAGTTGCCAAAAGCCTTAGGTTTCAATAATTGTTCCTCATTAAACTGCATTCAACATTTATGCGAATGTTACTACATTGAACTAAACTACTCGGTTTATATTGGCACATTGGCACTATGCTTGACAGTTAGCTTGTTTTTTACTTACCATGGTTTAGCAACGGGTGTTATTTAAATGGTTAGCATAGTATTGGTATTTTTGTGAGCAGAAAAATATAATCTGTGAGCAGAAATAGCTAATTGATCAGCAACTCATGGCCAGCAAACTTTAAAGAGACCAAACTAAGTCGACACGGGGCTCCTATTTTTGGGTGGGTTTAAAAAAAGGAACCTAACACTTCCGAGACGGAATGCAGTGATTTGAGGCGTATAGATGCTCGTTATGCTGTACAATATTTGCTGACCAATTAGTATTTTTGATGATCATTATATTTAATCCCTTTAGCAACCATGGTCACGAGAGATTATGGCAGCGTTGATCTCGGTGTGTCTAAGTATAAAGGTTATAAATTAAGTGTTTTACTGCTCTTTAAGTTTGTAAAGTTAAGTAAATAGTAACACTAATAATTAAATAATCCACTTACTGGGTACTTTGAGACGTCGAGACGAATACCAACTAAGTCTTCCCGTGATCACGACTGCTGGAAACAACCGAAACTTTAGGAAAAGTATCCCAGCCATTATAGAAATGTGATTATTAAGTTTGAATGTCACGTATTTTATTTTACTAAACGGCAGGTTTTAATATTAAGATGGAATGCAGTGTTAAGGTACATCAACACAATAAAATAATGCATGGAAACTCCGTTAAAATTATAATAGATTTTTGATTTGTCATATCAATTGAACGAGGGCTATGATATAAGAGATCCTATACATTTTTATTCTATTCTATCTTGGTCTTCGCTTAAATAATTTTCGGCGGTTAGGCATGACCGTGATCATTCGGACTGCACGAATACACATATTTCATTCAACCGCCCATTGGACACATGTAACATCGTAACTTTCGCCAAGTTACGATGAATTCAGTTAAACAATATTTCTATCGCCTACTTATCATTTTGGCATTTGTAATAACTATTTTAAGACCAGAGTTTGTATGACGCGAAGTCTTATAGTATTTGTAATAATTATTAATAATTTTAACGGAGTATTAACTTGTTTTTATATGTTGCAACACTGCTATTACGCCAGTCAAATACTTTATCAATGCGATGGTTATTTCAGTCGGACCGGTCGCTGTCTATCTTGTTTTATTTAAACAATGGATAAATATTTATTTTAATAAAAGGAAATACTCTGTTTTTATTCAATATGGTGACCGGCCCGCCCCCGGATTAAATAAATCGTGTATAAACTTGTGTGAGTGGCTGACAGCCATACACGTTCGACATACTGTTTTGTTTATTTATTTATGTTTATATTATGTTATTGAATGGGACCAATGTTTAAATAAACGGTGTGAATATTACGAGTTGTTTTTTAATGTATACACTTGCCTTACCCAATATTACTTAATATTCTCACACACAGATTATGCAAGAACTTTCCAATTTAGATGCCGTTCGTCGAAAACATTATTTTTATTTGAACGCGCTTTATTATAACACAAAAATAAATTTCGCAACCACAAGTCACGAAACTTCATCCTAACTAATATTATATATATGCCAATGTCAGTCTGTCAGACTGCCTCTGGTGTTGCAGGCGTCCATAGGCTACGGTGACCACAGAAAAAAGTACATTTCAAACAGTATTTTGTCAAATTTCTTAAATACGTAAAGAATAAAAGGATTGGTTTTAGAAACGGGCTGATCGAAACGGGGGTTGGTGCTGCTTGAAATATGTTGGGGGTGGGTTTTCCAACCCCCGGAACCATCGCCACCTCGCGCACTCGCGTAGTTTTTTTTTAGGCATTTTATATACATGTGAAATGGAAAGGCTTTTTGATGACACCAACGTAATTTGTTTCTTATTGTTTTAATAAAATGTTATACAAAAATCTATAAATTATATATAATTAATAAAATTAGATATAAAATTATAAAATGATCACTACAATAAATGTTATGTAACAAAACATTTATTGTAAAGTGATCATTTTATTTCACCAAATTTGGTAAAAGATGTGTAAAATGAAACGTAACTTTTTTCGCGCTAGAATCTTATGCAACTCATACATGACAGCCGTTTCATCAAATTTTAGACAATATCGAATTGACCCACACCTTAGCCTATCCCGACTCTCCCAGTACTTTATGCCCTACCCCTAGAGGCGGAGGCGCGGCGCCTTACCCCCTGCGAGTAAATCGTACTAAATAAAACACTTGGCATGAATAAAAATATATTTATTTGCTATATATCACATTAAGTACATCACTATCGGTAGTGTTGTTATACTATCGATGGCGTTTGTACGATAACAGAACTAAATAACATTATGTTTATAAAAATAAACAATTTTACAACTGAGTGTACAGAAAAATAACAATATTATCACATTTATTGTAATATTAATAAGTACAGTCAGTGGCGTAGCTAGGCGTGGGCGAAGTGGGCCCTCGCCCACGGCCTCGCACTTAAATGGGGCCTCGCGAGGACTCCTTAAATGCGATGCCACCAGACTTAAAATAAAATCCTTACTAGAGGACTTCTGTAAAGCAAAAAGCCGAAGAACATTATTTTTGTAAAAAATTTAATTAATTAAGTTACAAAATAAAACCTTTTTTCAAATCTATATGCTTTTCAATATTCTCCCATCGCGCATTTATATTTTCACTATAATAAGTAGGTATGTCGTGTCAAAGCATGTTTAGTAAGATAGATTTATTGGATAGATCTTGGGAACGAAAGAAAAGGGGCCTCGCTGATGAGTCTTTGCCCACGTCTATATTAGTCCACGCTACGCCACTGAGTACAGTGAAGGCTTGTTCATAGAGGTAGCAGTTATTTAGTAACTAAACATCAGGCTGTCTTTTTCACACTCTAAATGTCTTTTGCTAGCTTACCAATAAGTTCTTAAATTTTACTTTATTTTTGTTTTCAAGGTAGTTCTATACAGTTGTGTTGTATCTGTAATAAAACTAACCAAATAGCGCATATGTCAATGAATGTTCTTAGGTATAATGACTTGAACTGTATGAAAACTTGTAATATTGAATCAAATAAGAGCATTCACTAATGATGAACAAGTTTATTTTATTTAGGGAGTCCCCAAACTTATCGACGCGGAATCGGCTTAAGCCAAGTGCGTATCACCACATTAATCGGCTTGACGCCAATCGGCTGTCGCGACGGCTGACCACAAGCAAGCGGCAGCCGACTTCTCCGATCGGCCGTTGTGACGGCTGTTTACTTGCGTTCAATTATAGACTCCTTCGAATGGTCGTCGTCTTCCCCGAACGGCCGTCACCTCCTACGAACGACCGTAGACTCCTCCGAACGGCCTTTGCGACGGCAGTTCACTTCCGTTCGGTAGTCTACTCATCCATATAGTGGTCGTGAGTGGCTGGTATTCAGCACATCCACAAACGTTTTCATCGCAGATTATGAGAGTTACCACCCATTTCGCCGTCGGCCGCCGTCGCGTCGCGTCGTCCGCGCCGAGCCGATGCGAATGGCATTAGCGACACCCTTATTACGTTGACAAGGTTTTTCAGGCCGCCTGAAGCCGATTCCACGTCGATAAGTTTGGAAACTCGCCTAGTTTTTAAAAGACATCTCCCGCACTGGGAGTAATTCCTGTAATGCGGGAGACTTTACAAACATTCAAACAACGGACACAAAGAACAACCAGACTCGGAACAACCATTTGTGGAGCACACAAATATTTGTCTTGTGTGGGATTTGAACCCACAACATTCAACGCAGTGGCAGCGGAAAGGCGACCATTTAAACCACTACGCCATACGTACAAGTAAAAAAATAATAAAAAAAGTAAAAAAATCAATTAAATTAATAATGCTAGATAAACTTGTGGCCACTTTCGGTTAATTTTATTACACATTGTATGCTCCCTTATATCTTAAATAACACAAGTCTATATTATCCAATACTACATAGGCTGCGTATCGAACATTGCACAAAGCAAATTAAAGGCATTAATACAAACATATCTGCCAGCCAGAACTAGGCCAGCGTGGTGGACTATGGCCTAACCCTTCTCACACTGAGAAGAGTTCATGCCCAGCAGTGGGACCACGATACAGCCCTGATATTATATACAAACACATTCTTCGATTTCAACGATATCATAATTTTGCCGACATTCAGTAGGTAAATACATTTGTTTACTTCTATAAACATAATTGAACTAGGTACTCTACATACATAATATATTATTACATTATCATAATTAAATAATTGACAAAAATAATTGCATACAGACAATTAACTAGCATCCGAGGTTATAAATACCAAGTACATTGAAATTATTACATATTTCGAGAAAATTCGTTTATAATCATTACTGTTTTTATCAATCGCATACAACACGCAGGGCCTATTCCACCACTTCCAAATAGCATTTATATATAAAGTAAAAGTCTCGCCATCTCTTTTCTTTAACCTTACAAGAGTGAGACAACATGCGATTTATCTCTCGGATAACATTTACCTGATAGTGGTGAAACTAGCCGTATCAATTGCTAATTGACATAATCTTTGACATTTTTATCCATCAAAGTGAAAAACGGCTTTGTAGCTGTTTTTTAATTCGACCATTATAATTGCGCATTTTTGCTATTCTTTAGTAAACGAGCATTATTTTTACTACAATGTACTGGTCAGAAATAACAGTTAAATTATAGAATTACATGTCAATATTTTGCATAATAAGGTTATCCAAAGAATAATGATTTAAGCCTACACTTAAGGACGCCTATGGATTTAATAGTTTTAGAGATAGATGGGCTATACGTGATATCATACATACATACATACATAGATTCACGCCTGTTTCTCAGAGGGGTAGGCAGAGACTACGGATTTTCATTTGCTACAATCCTGACACACTTCTCTGGCTTCATTCACATTCCTCATACACGCCCGTCGGTTCAAGGTGCTCGGTGCCCGTCGGTTTAACCTGGCCTTTGTCCAGAACGCCTCCGATCTGATCGAGAAACGTTCGCCTAGGTTTTCCTCTTGCGACGGTTCCATTCACATTAGCCTTATACATAAACTTTCTTAGTCAGTCTTTCCTCGTCCATTCTTTCTACATGTCCAAACCAGCTTAACATACCCTTTTCTATTCTCGTCACTATATCCACTTTCATGCCGCATCTCTCTCTCTAATCACACTATTCCTTATTCATAGTCGTCATTATTTTGTATATGACTATCCAAAGAATAATGTTTGAGAAAAGCAGCGATAGCTCAGTGGGGAGACCAACAGTCTCCCCACTGAGCTATCGCTGCTTGCTGCTATCCCCACTGGTTTTGGATTCGAACCCACGTGGCGCACCTCTGACTTTCGGAAATTATATGACTTCGAAATTATGTGCGTATTGATTGACAATTATCGCCTGCTCCATGCCTCGGAGAGTACGTTATGCTGTCGGTCCCGGCTGCCGTGAATATCTATGGCAGTCGTTATTAGGAAGTCAGTGCCCTCTAATATCCTGACGCTGGTCTAGCTTTAGGGTATCGTTAGCCTTCGGGTTGCGGAGGTCAGATGGCAGTCGCTCGGCGTAAAAACTGATATCCAGTCAAATCCGGTTAGATTAGAAAGCCGACCCCAAGTGACTTGTGAATAATAAAGGCTAAGGAGAAGAAAGAATCATGTTTGAAATGCCTATGAATTCAATAGTTTTTGAGCTGGCAATATTTGAAATAATTGAAGCCACATATTGCAATAAAAATATTGCTCGTTTAAAATACCTATAATTAAGTACCATATTGTCATTTTTCACAATGACAGTTTAAACATATGTATTGCCTAAATTACAATTGTCACTGGTATTGAGAAATTAAACCACATACTAAGTCTGTAAGGTTCAATATTTATTCAATTCGTATTCATGATCCAACAATGTTGACCCAACACGTGTATGTGTATTCGAGTCTGTTTCATAATCAGCTAATTGGATTGACTGATCGGACGGTTTTCGGGCGTACCGACTTAGGTACATGTAAGAAGACAGAAGTCTGCTTTATTGTTCAACAGTAATTTCTGAACCAATTGTTTATATTTAGTCGATGACGGATTTTACTATTTTAATTATCTATAAGTGTCAGTAGAGACCGCGCAGGGTCCATACAATCATCTTTTATAGAATAGTTAGTGCATAAAATAAAGCGACAATCACTCTGTAACATTATATTTGGTTCTCTAACAATGCTATCGAAATAGTTATACGGACCTTGAACTAAAATCTTATGTTACAAAGACGCTGCTGTGATCTTATGTCCTTAATTGCAAATATTTATTTTAAACCTTGGATTATTAAGTGGGTTTTCTCTTATCTTGGTAAAATTCATATATTGATATAGAATGAATCTCAGAAATAAATAATAATGAGATACATAAATGTATTTTTATATGTTTTATAGTCAGTACTATTTTGGAGGGAAATACTTTACTAAGTTATCCAAAGTAATTTGGACTTAAGTTTTGACTTTTGCCTGGCAATGTGCAAAGTTGTTTTATTCAACGCTATACTTTAGTACATTGTATTCAAATCTTCTTTTAACTCATCTCTAGACATTATTTAAGTGCCACATAACATTGAAATAACCTTTTACAATATAAACTAAATGCAATTCTAGATGGCAAGTTGTTACAGATTAAATAATCGCCTGATAAACTGACTAACAAATTGCTTGAATCGAAAATCGAATCCACGATTTTTCTACTAAAGTTGAGATCTAATAAGATCTCACTCGGGCGATTTAAAATGTTGATCATATATCTAGTTATTTATTTGATCGTTGCCTATAATACATTTTGTTTGGAAGTATACCATTGTCTCTTTGGAACTAATAAATAATCCGTCCTTTGGGTTCATCGTTACCTATTAAGTAATAAACCTTATTTATGGGTAAATAAAATTAGTAAATTGAGTTTAAGTTATGGCCGTAGATTAACAGGTTCCCTGTCCGATGAATCACATATGATACATAACAATTGATTTTCAATTGTGTCTATCACGAGACAGCGAAAGGGTTAATACAATATTTAATAATTTATCTATTTTGTAATATGTTTCTAATATTATATATATATGTAAAAGTTTGTGATGATGTGTTTAGATTTTTAAACAAAAATAACAACAAAAAAATATATCATTTTAGATATACAAAAATAAAAACAAAGAAAACATAAGAATAAGCAATTTACGTATTACAAAACAAAACACTGATTATACAAGATTTTAAAATTACTTCATCTTTGAAAACATGTACATAAAGAAGTAGTATTTTTGAAATGAACATCGCAACAAAATCCGTATAAACTAGTCTAATTTCAATGTATAACATTCGCGTAAACTTAAGATAAATATTATCTCTTTATATGTTACTTACTCAATCATTCATTGAACGTATTTGTATAAAACATAGCACTCATATAAAACACATTACTTTTTCTATCTATGTATTGGTTCCAAGGGATTAACGCGAGCGAAGCCGCATGTAAAAATTAGTTTGCATATATTAGCTAGCTATTATATTAGCTACAGCGAGGCCTTTTATTTTCTACATGAGGTGGCAATCAAGCCAGCAAGCCTAATCGAACTTTGCCGCGGGAAGAAACAAGACTGCTTATATTTTTTAGTCCTAGGTTTTTTGCTGTTGGCGTCAAAAAGTTAGCCTTGATAGTAAGTGGATGCTGCCACATAGGGGTAAGCCTGTATTTTCTTGTCATAGCAGAAACAATGGCAAGGAAACATCAATCTACTGCCTACCATCAATCAAATAGACGCCAATTGGGTGGCAATTGTTAATTGCTTACCATCTGGCATGCCATATGCTTGTTTGCTACTATGTATATAGTAAAATAAAAACCAATATAAATTAAGTAACTTGAGATTAATTAGTTTAGGCCTGCCTAAATTAAGTCACGAATGGTCTTGTTAAACTTATATTTTCTAAAGTATATATTAAGAAGCACTTTAATAATTGCACGTAATTTTGTTAAGGCGATTCAAATAATGTTCCTAGTTTTAAAAGGCCTTTAGAGAATAGAGCGAACTTACTGCATCAAATATATTATGGTGGCTCGGTATGGTATAGTGTAGTGTGGAAAAACCTTCACAATTTCATATATATGTAATACATTTTTGATTTTCATACAATTGACATGATACTTAGCTAGCTGGTACATGGGTCTTGTTTCTTTATATGTAATTGACGTCCTTTCCTTTATCTCTTTTAAAAAGATCGCTAGTCGTTTCAGTTTAGAAACTAGTTTCATAACGTTAGCTAAAATAAATGGTTGTCTTCACAACGGTAGTTCAATGGGGAGAATCGAACTCATCCCGTCTCAAGGGCTAAAAAATCTTTTAGATAAGCAAAAAATATTGGAAACGTATTTTCTTTTGTCCCACAAATTAATAACAACGAAGATACAACGCGTTTAAATTTCGTGTTACGTCACTCTTCGGTACAAATGTTACATTAAAGTGTGACGTCACAGACCCCCACTCCCAAACTTTAATGCGTTATATCTTAGACAATTTTTTGCTAATTTAATAGATGGACTAATTAGAATCAATTACTATGCTGACTTTTTATTCGCAGGGCTATCACCGATTTTTCTAAGAAATTATCTTTTCTCGCTAGATAAACTTTTTAAAGTGTCAATATCGTGTGTGGCATTATTAATTATACAATTATAATTAGTTATAAAATTAAAATACTGTATGTAGAAGTTAAAATGGCAGTTTTGCGGGAATGTGGTGCGTCACTGGGTTCTTTTCACGAATTCTTCTTAGCTTCTAGCATTTTTCTATAGCTCTGTAAAATAGAAATTATGATATTTTAGTTAGCTCTACGGTACAGCGGCATTAGTTTGGGCGCTTTGGCAGTTTTTCGATACTGTGGTCTTGGCTTTGATTCCTAATGGAGTATAACATCAATATATCGCCATCTATATTTTAAGTCTCAATTAATATTATTGTGGTTTACCGCGCACATTCATAGTCATTTTATAATAGAAAACCCATAAACAGTTTGCACGACTCGGGAACTGAAGTCGGGATCTCATAATCATTGGTAACCGCAACTGTAAATGTTCTTAAAAGCAACTAGATAGTAAATTATAATTTGTTCTAAAGATTAAAGATAGTCTTCTTCTTTTCGTGTGGTTAGTGGTCAACCTGTTATCAAGAGTTGTTCAAGCCGCCCGTAGGCCTCTGACATGGCTTAACGACTACTGTCAATTTGACAACAACCGGGACCGACTTTTTACGTGCCCTCCGAAGCACGGAGACGCTCAGATGAAATACCACTAAGCGGCCACCCATCTATAGACTGACCGCACCCAACGTTGCTTAACCTCGCTAATCGTTTACCGATCAGTGAGTGCAACTGGCTATGAGCGCCTCATTAAAGATAGTAAATAAGCATGAATGTTTTAGTTTGAAAAAAGATGAAGACTTGACTGCACTCTTACTAAAAAGAGAACTTTTTCCAGCAGTGCAGTACATAGCTAGTTTGTCCACGTAGACACGTAGGCCTGGAGTCCAACAATGGAACAGTTCTACAAAGTTGATATTAATATAATAACATATTATACAGACCTCTTCCGCCATCTTATAAAGCATGGCCGCAGTCTCCTGCCCGGTCTGTTCAACCAGAGCCTTGAAGATACCGCCAGACTCTTGTTCAGATACCTCCGATCTGAATGAACGAAAAAAATATATTCTAGTTCATTTAGGTCACAAAGTAACACTTATGAACAATATATGAAAATGTAATATTACTCTTAGGTATATTATAAACTAGCCGAGCCGCGCAACTTCGTCTGCATCACATAAGAGAATTTGCCCCGATTTTGTAACTTTTTCATTGATGCTCCGCTCCTATTGGTCGAAGCGTGATCTTATATAACCTATAGCCTCCTCGATAAATGGGCTAACTAACACTAAAATAATTTTTCAATTCAAACCAGTAGTTTCTGAGATTATCGCGTTCAAACAAACAAACTCTTTAACTTTATAGTATTAATATAAAAGTATATTCCGTGATAGAATAAGATAGAATAAGAAATAGTGTGATTAGAGAGAGATGCGGCATGAAAGTGGATATAGTTACAAGAATAGAAAAGGGTATGTTAAGCTGGTTTGGACATGTAGAAAGAATGGACGAGGAAAGACTGACTAAGAAAGTTTATAAGGCTAGTGTGAATGGAACAGTCGCAAGAGGAAAACCTAGGCGAACGTTTCTCGACCAGATCGAAGGCGTTCTGGACAAAGGCCAGGTTAAGAGCTCCTTGAACCGACGGGCGTGTATGAGAAATGTGATGAAAGTGAATGAAGCCAGAGAAGTGTGTCAGGATCGTAGCAAATGGAAATCCGTAGTCTCTGCCTACCCCTCTGGGAAACAGGCGTGAATCTATGTATGTATGTATTTATATTTTGTGAAGATGTTTAGATGTGTGTAACTCAATTATGCGTAAATCGTTGAACAGATTTGGATACTTGGCAGTGTTGGCACACAGGCATAGCATGACCGGAATTAACATACATACATACGCTAGTTTAAGTTCCGGTATGCCTTCCTGTATTCGTAAGTATGTATTTGTAAGTCGGCCTCGATGGCGTAGTGGTTGGTATAACCGACTGCCACGCCTGAGGTCGCGGGTTCGTATCCCGCACAAGTCAAACATTTGTGTGCATGAACATTGATGTTTGTCTTGGTTTGGGTGTTTCTATGTATAATATGTATGTATTTACAAAAAAAATATATATGTATGTTTATCCATTGTCTAGTACCCATAATACAAGCTCTGCTTAGTTTAGGCTAGATGGTGTTGTGTGTATGTGATAGAATATTATTATTATTTATAGAAGCGAAACCACAGGCAGCAACTAGTGTAAACTTTCCACAGCGCTATAGAGTATAATTTATATTTGATTGCTCGTAGTAAATATATCTATAAACTAGCTTTTGCCGGCGGTTTCGCCTGCGTAAAAGTAGATTAGGTTAGGTACTGTTAGTAACAGTACTAATTTAAAAAAAAACGTC